>JAZDUA010000090.1:1368333-2009166 GCA_038098605.1 Gryllus longicercus
AACTTTTCTTCCGCAAACTGAGCCTCTATAAATCCAATCTACTTTCTTCCCTTCACATTATAAACCATTTACCTGCGAATGGCTGGAACCTTTCCCCGAGCATCCAAGAGCCTGTGACACCGGAAATAAGCCTAATCTTTCTCTCCCTCTGCCCGTGCGTTGCACAGTCTCCGCCTTTCCACTTCGGCAAGCATCGCAACACACGGTGGACGTGGAAGTAAATTCGCGACGACCTGAGGAACAAATTTGTTCTCTCTTCAGCAAATACGGATTGCTAACGTAGTGAATGTAATTTTAAATTTGAAGTTGTTCTTTTAAGGGGAAATTTCTCCAGGCTCTCTTATACTTACTTAAGTCAGGCAGCAGAGAAATGTTAGGCAATACCTTTGCATCTGCGACCATCGCTTAAAAACATGTTATTGTGATGTACGAGTAGTTAACCACAACTTATTAAAAGCATCTCCGTCTGTTTGTTGTTTTTTTTTTTCACAGCATGCGCCTGGAAATCTTACCTCTCGGCCAGACACCACTCAGAAATCATGGACACTTGGATCGATGATATCATAGTCTCTCCTATTAAAAGAGTTCTAAATCACGATCAATATCCGGTTCCTGGGATTTCAAAATATAAAGTAATGTAACTTATTTAAAATCTGAACTGTCCTAACTACTCCCCTCAATTAATCAAATACTCCGATTTTTCGGAATTCGATAAACATGCATTTTTTATATCAATGGATTTTTGTAACACTTCCATGCCACTCGTGCACGAAAATGTGTTGGTGGATGGTAAAGGGGCGATCTGCACTAACTGAATAACACAGCTCCGAGACCGGCACGCACCTTTAAAATATCGCGCGTAACTCGTCTTCCTGCACCATGATTAACGCATGAAATTCAAAATTTAATGAAAGATCGAGAGTCCATGCTATCTTCCGAAAAACCAAAAGTGAACATTTAACAACTGGTTCTTTGTGAATACCTCTCGAACATATTTTCTCTTATCATTCACTTCTACGCACCTTCTGCACAATTAATGTTCGGTCCACAGCCGCCATTCCGATTAAGGTTTTTCTGGGTTTACTCAATCGCTTCAGGTGTAAGCCGGGAAGATTCCTAGTTCTGCATACTAAATATAGAACTTGCCCCCTCTTAAACTCTGCATAAATGTTTATTCACCAGGTTAGGCGCAAAAGCAGGCCGTATGGCCTGAGCCTCGCCACTAATAAAGACATTTTTTTTCTTTGTTTCGCGAATCGGCTATCACAGAGCCACGCGATACGTGCATCCCACCGGGACTCAGACTTAATTATCGGAGTTGGTGCACGTGACTTTTTCTATGGGGAGAATCAGCATTTTGATGCTGATTCCATTTGTATGCCCCAGGGCCTTTAGCCCTGGGAGATGGGATGAAATTATATTGACGAATGATGAAATAAACACACAAACAGACAGAGACACACACAACCATGCCCGAAGCGGGACTCGAAACCGCGATCTTCTGGTGGAAGACCGCTAAGGCACTTCTGCCTTAGCGATCTCGTCCATCGGCTCGGCATTATTATTATTATTATTATTATTATTATTATTATTATATTGTCCATTTAAAGATGTGGTAATTAAATTGTTGCTAGTAATTTAAAATCCCACGGGTTCGCCAGACACTGGGGGCTAAGAGATTCCTTTACAGCACTTACTAATATCAATGCTAAATTGCTCCATCGTAATTTACAAATTTGGGGATCGAGCTTCAAAAACCCACAGGGAACAATTCACGAGATACTACATGATCTCGAGAAGTGATCCTGAACGTCTTGAGAGGACTGACTCTTGGCATAGCCCGAGTTCCAACTACCACTGAAAGGATTTTGGCATTGGGAACTCCATGAAGTTGGCCTGACACGGGAATGACTGTTAGGTATTTTACTTCTTTTCCTCCCCTGCTTTCAGAAGGCAAGACCCATCTTCTTGGGTCCACTTGGCCACCTCGTCCACGTCGACCCCACCCCAGCTTTTTATTACCAGTTCCAGTTTCAGTATAACCACTTTGGTACAGTGACAGTGTCTTCCGTGAACAATACGGTCTGCAGCTTTTGTAGCATCCTCCCTTCTTCGAAGTTCTTGATTTCCAGCAATATAAGGCGCTAGAGAAATTAATTACTAGATTAACTAGAATTATCGACTTTTTCGTTATCAGGATGCGGTATCAGGTTCTCTATACTACGTACGTAGTATGTAAGAAAATAAAAGCTTTTGACCTCTCAGGCGAAAATCGGTGGAAAAGCAAAGAAGCTTTGGGAGCTTATAAACATTGTTACAGAGCAGGAATTAAATTAGTGATGGTACAAAATGAAATACTGCCGTATTTTCTATAAAGCCTATGTAATAATTTCACTAACTGAAACCGTGCCAAAATGTCGCACAATAACGTATGTTTATGAGGCAAGCGACGAGTTACTTCGTTCGGAGATCGCCTCATTGCCCCCACACACCTTTGCAATTACTCTCAACCCCTACAAAATGTTTGTTGGGGTGGGATTTGAACTCGAGCGCGATAGTTTTACAAGTTCGACGTGGAAATTACACGCCGGTCGAAAAGTTCAATCTGTTACGCGCGGATCTCTATATAGATACACATTATGTTCCATTTCCAGCACAATGATAGCCACCGGCAGTTACGCGAGGTCAGTGGCCGTTGGGCACGGGGCGAGCGAAGCAAAGAAGCGGGCGCGGACTCAGGGGAGATCGACCGCCACCGCGTCGCGTGCGCCGTCGGCGGTCTCGCGGCCGCGCCCCGCCTCTTCGCCCCCGCCCCCCCCGCTCCCCACCGCCCCCGGCCGCGCAGGATGAATGGTGCGTCCCCCCGGCCCGACCCACACACGCAGCGGACGCCCGTCGAAGAAGCGCGCTTCGGATGCCTCCAGAGACCATCACTCGTTTTGCTTCTGTGCTCATTAGCCCTGTGAGGAGAGCAAGGTACATTGCGGACGTGGCGGAGTACCTTCCGTGAGACACGGCGCCGACATACACGGCGTGAAGGGTTTCCCTTTCCAGGAATATCCACCAGCGGGGCGCCTCCCACGCCGGAACAAGCTCTAAGCTGCCAACATGTGCAGCAGAGTAGTGTGTACACGTGTAAACGTATGTAAGGAGAAAAGAGAGCACAAGGAAGAGGAAAGAAAGATTGCCCGCGGTCTGTAGCCCGTTTGTTAGAGTAACTGCTCTTGCATTTGCCCAGTATTGATAGGAAAACTACCAGAGCAGCCAGCAACTAGAACTCTCCTCCAGACAGTGGATGAATTCGATCTTCCCACTTAAGTGACGAAAATTAGTCTCCGTCAGGAGTCGAACCATCAGACCTCTCTGTCAATGGCCTACTGACAGAACGCTAAAGTTAACACCGACAGAACGCTAAGCTTTGAAGCAACTCAACCGGTATATTGAGAGGGGAAGACTAATGAGAAGGGACACGCAAAACGCCAAAACCTATCGCCAATGCTTTTGTTTTACACAAATTCCACATCCATCGAACAGGATTTGAGCTTACGGACCTACGGATACAACAATAATAGGTGGAAAGCTAGAGCGTTTGTAGCTACTCTGCGCAAAAATGAGCAGTTGTAGCCGAAGCACTGGGCGCTATAGAGAAATTGCTGTAAGAACCAGATAATTCTCACAAATAACAAAAAGATGTGGGCTAGGCGAATGGTATCATTAACGCATCAACTATCCTAAGTAATGTATCGTAAAATTATTCCAGATTAACCGGATCTCAGTCCCTCAAATTTTCAAACAATTTTCAAACAAACCTATTTCACAAAAAATTATATTTCTTAAAGAGCTGCTTTTTAGAACAGATTTTGTTTAAGGTGAAAATCTCTTTTAAATTTTGTAGTTTAGAAATGTTAACTTTTTGAAAATAACAGTGTGTTTACCCGAAATAAGACTACCACCACTATTTTAGCATCTCTTGATCACTTGAAATTTTGAAGAAAAAAAATTGGAGTCGTCTTTGAAAAAAAATTGTTTAAACAAATTTAAAAATTGCCTATATTTCACGCTATATTTTGGGAAAACACTAACTTTTTCTATATATTGTACTTGGCTTTATTTCAAAATATGTCTTTACAGAACAGATTCTTTAAGGAAATATTATATATAAAGGTCGACTTCACAGAGAAAATTGCAAAAAATTCTACACATTTTCCTGTTTCTAGTTTTTTACTTATAACGTCAAAACTATGCTTTTTGTCAAAATCATAGATACTTATAAAATTAAAGTGGATAAAATTTCCTAAAAAATGTGTACCTTGACTTTGAATTTCAGAAAAACTGTTTAGGCGCTAGAGCGCGCTGAAAAACGGTTACTTTTTGGGCATCTGGTGAAAGCGAGAGAAAAGTTCTTTCCAGCCATCCTATCGTGCTTGCAAACAGCTATTGTGAACAAATAATTGTCATTGTAAAATGATTCACACTCCGATTCTCACGGGATCAATACGCGGAGTATCTGTAAAATCCAAGCCTATGATAACCAAAAGAAGAGGGATATAAGACAATACGTTCTGTAAAATACAATATATTCAACAAAAATGTGTACCAACAATATGATTTGTCAATGTGTTTTAAATTATTAGTAAATGTAAAAACAACACTAATGAGGAAATGTTCGGTATTAAACAAAAATATTGCACCAGATAATTTTATAGGTTTTTATGTTTAGTTTTCTTGGAAATAGTGACGAGGAATATCAATTTATCATTGAAGAATTGATCAAAGTAACTGAAGATGATTTTCTTCCTCGTCCAAAAATAGTTAAAGCACGTGTACCTTATGTTGTATGTTTCACGAATTTACAGATATTCTGCGCGAGCAAATTCTGAAATACTGATTATGATTATGATGAGTGTCGGAGTGTCAATCATTTAACAATACCAATTGTTTGTTCACAATAGCTGTTTTCAATCATGATAAAGTGAAAATAGTGCGACGCCGCGAGATAGGATGGCTGGAAAGATCTATTCTCCCACTTTGCCCAAAGGCCCAAAAAGTAACCGTTTTTCACCGCGCTCTACCGCCTAAATCGTTTTTCGAAAATTCAAAGTTCATATATGCATTTTGTAGGAAATTTTATCTACTTCCATTTTTCTAAATACCAGTTGTTTCGTTAAAACGCATAGTTTTCAAGATATGTAAAACTAAAAACAATGCGACATTTTGAGGGTGTTTTGCAATTTTCTCTGTGAAGCCAACCTTTTTTGATGTGGCAAACATCATATTTGAATTCAACACCATCATAAACACACAGAACCGCTGATGAAAACAACTTCCGGAACTTTTTTTGGATCGAGCCCTTCTGAGCTGTAATTGACTGAACTACCTCCTTGGCAGAGATGGGCGCTGACAACTGACACTATTGCATTCACTCTTGCGTCACTGCCCTCTAGTTATCAGCCTCTGCCAGGACATGAAAATGTGTCTTGCCCCACATGACATTGTAAAGAGAGTTTGCCACAGTCTTGAGTCTTATTGTCTTATTTTCACTCATTGTTACATAGAAAATTATATTTCGAAAAAGCCCTGGCGCCTTATGAAACTTCTATAACGTTTTTAGTAATAGAAAATGAATATCGTAATCAGACACTTTAATATTTTAATATTTAGTAGTTCAAAGAATTTTCAATGGCAAAATATGAACACGGGGTAACAACAGCATTTCTGGATGTCAGTCATTATAACAAAAAGACTAATAGACCGCTTGCGGCCTAAAGACAATGAAGTTCGTAGAACAATCGTCGTGCATCACGCTGAAACCGTGCTCCACACGAAACTCTAACAACAGAGTCAAAGGCTGAAAGCGGATGAAAGGGTGTTTTTAATTACATTAGACGCGCCAAAGCGCGCGAAAAAAACGAAACCAACGTGAAATATATGACGAGGGTTACAAATGCAATGCTTTCATTAAAAAGATGGGAATTTAGCTCGTTACATCTAATTCCAGAGCTCTGGAGAGTGGCAGTCTTCATTAGCAAGCCGAGGAAACGAAGAAAGCGAGCGCCGACAGCAACAAAGGCCACGGAGCGGCGCGATGGGGCGAAGCGGGACGGGCCAAGGCGGTGTTATATCGCACATTTAGGGGAGAGGAATAATAACAATAATAATATATTATAATATTGCCGATCCGGATAGCCGAGATCGCCAAAGCAGTACCGTGGCGATCTCGGACGGAAGGATCGCGGGTTCGAGTCCTGCCTCGGGCGTGGGTGTGCATGTGTGCCGTCCATTCATCCTTCAATATTATCATCATTCCATCTTCCATCCCCCCAGGACTAGCAACCCTGGGGGATAAAAATTGGATTCAGCATAATGCTGATCCCTCCAAAAAAGAGTCACAAACACATGTCACGGGATAAATATTACTCAGCTTCAGTAAATGCAGTTGTTTGTCCACATGGTCCTAGGCGGCCAATTCGTGACAATTATTATTATTATTATTATTATTATTATTATTATTATTATTATTATTATTATTATTATTATTATTTCAGCGAATCGGCCATCATGGGGCCACAAGATATGTTATTAATCTTAGTGAGTATGCGGGGAATTAAACCAACGCCACCAAAATAGTTCTATGTAGGCGGCGTTGATTAAACTCCAGAACCCAGGGGCATAATCGCTTCATGACGTCATAATTTTCTTTCGAGGGTAGCAACGCTGATTATCGCCATCTTAAAAAGGGCAAATGAATTACCAAGTGAATAGCGCGGCAGATTACATTTCATTTTCATTAGTGTTACTTTTTGTTTTTTAATAAATTTGCAAAATCCTACGAACAGTATTGCATTGGAACTTATTAAATCTGAAGAACTTTCAGTCATCTCAGAAATTGAAAAAATGAACCTGGACATAATTATACTTACGGAAACGAAGAAAAAAGGGTCACGGGAAGAAATTTTGAATGAATATCTTCATATTTGGAGTGGTGTACCCAAAGAGTTTAGAGCAAGAAGTGGAGTCTCTTTCCTTATTAAACGTAAATGAACAAAATTCATTAAACAGATAGAGAATATTAATGAAAGGATACTAAGAATAGACATTAACGTTTTTCGTCATAAGATAACAATTTATATACATTAAGTTATGGAGGAGAAAGGATTGGAAGAGGGGCAATGGGAGGACCGAGAATTATGGAAATCGAAAACGGCGAACTCTAAGGGGTAGAAACCATCGAAGAAGAAGAACTTTAAGTGAATACGGAGAAAACAAAACTGCCAGCGAATGAATGAACGTTCTTACGTTCGACTTCTCAGATTTACGTTCTGAGTGCAAACACCGATTTTCAAATGAATGTGACTAATAAATTATTATTATTATTATTACTATTATTATTATTATATTGAACACCTTATACACATAAACACACAAGAGAGTCACATTTTAATGTTTTATACACAATGTTTATATGGCCTACAAAACAATTAATAGAGCAATTTCAGAAGTAGAAGTGAACACAAATTAGACTGAGTTTATAGAGATTTAATATCTTCAAAAATTCGGAGATAAAAATATCGAAATGTTAAGCAAATCTGGAGAAGGATCAAATGAAGTTGTAGACGATTTTGCGACAAAATTTTCCAAACTAATTGAGAATGATCTGAAATTAGAATAAGAGAATAACGTAGAGGAACAGTGTACAGGTGATCTTATACGTGGATTTTTGTGCATATTAGCGTAAAAGCGTACCTATACTAAATTATAATTATTCGCATCATCCATACCTACGAGTATTTGTTACGGCGATTATAATTCTGACACTGCAAAATTACCAGCTCACATCCCGTATGGAGGTAGCACACAAGTCCATTCAGTGTGGGGAATTTTTGTATAACAGGTGTATAACATTAACAGCTACTACGATTCATTGGTAAGACCAATGCCAAATAGAACATATTTAAACAAAGTTACGCATGAAAGAAAAAGTATGATAGAATTGTTCATGAAAATACTTTTAAAACTGCTTACGTCGGAGACGCCTATTTCAACTTATTTATTATTATTATTATTATTATTATTATTATTATTATTATTATTATTATTATTATTATTATTATTATTATTTTATTTTTATTATTATTATTATTATTATTATTATTATTATTATTATTATAGCTCTTTGGTAGCTCGTGGACAACGTACTAGCTTTCCGTGTTGTGGTCTGGGGTTCGATTCCCGGTCGGGGCAAAAATAGAGTTGTAGCTTTCCTTCAAAATCGTCCCGTTTCTGTATCTGTGTGACGAAGAAACGCTCGGGTAGGCGAGGTTTGCTAAGTACGATGAGGAGAATACGCCATGCTCGCCACATGTCTCTCTTACCCCCAAGCGTGGGACTTCAACGTGGTCCAGGCATGTTAAATACCATTAGCAAGCCGACAAAGTCGAACAATCAACCCAAAATGCCAAATCATACATCTCATATTGTACACAATAATTATGATGTATATTAATTATAATGTATTACGACAAGAAGCGATACTCGATAATACATGTTTTACGATTTTGAACTGTTTTTGTACAATTGGATTCCATACATATCATATGCACTATTTAAAATTAAATATTGTTATATCCGAGCACGAATTCGTTTTTCTAAGAGGAGGCTAGATGTTGCTGTAAAATCAGCGTTTGCAAAGCGTAAGTTTCGGTTGTTGTCCTGTTCGTCTCCAGGGAATCTCTTACGAGTCTTCTTTTGCAGTTTCATTAATTTATGTTTGTCAACTTGACCAAATCCATGCGAAGAAGAGTGTTGCTGTAAGACCGCCTTCTGGACCGCCTCCTGCTCGCTAACGAGCTCGCTAAAAAAACGGGGCGCAGTCGAGGCTGACGGGCGCTAACTGAAAGGCTGCTGCAATAGCACCCCCCCCTCCCCACGACCAACACAACAGCGCGCGTCCGAAAAGACACTCACTTTATACCATGTGAGGGCAAAGACCTGGATAATTCCCGAATCAGCTGGTTAAGTTTTAGCGGAAATGGGTAGGCACGTAGGAACACAATCGAAGCATTCTTCGGACATTACGCGGATGTAGTGCACTTCAGCCAATACGATATGGTTGAGATAGATGAAGTACGTTCCGGCGACAAGGAAACAGCAGATGATATGCGATAGTCAGGAATCAAACTGCTGTTTTGGAGTTTCTAAGGTGTGTAGTTTCCAGTTCCACTTTGTTAGTCATACATTTCTATTTACACGATAACACAGTTCTTAACCAGACTATAAACCACTGTTGATGTTTCTAACACATTTCCCAGTTAGGACGAAGCTCCGGCCTTCGTGATTTCAATAAAAACACGTTTTGTCAGAGGAACATATTGTTTCCAACGCATTTTTAAGCGAAAATCTTCTTGGGAACACAAAGACATCTCACACTCTAACAATTACCCTCCTTCAGGCATATCAAACAGACTGCACCCGCACGAGCTATTTGCATGCCTGCAATTTGCGGGGCTCCTGAGGGCATGGGCAACATCCTCTGGCTTCGCTCTCCTTTACCCTCCAAGTCACATTGAGGTGTACACGCGCAAGCTGTAGCGGGGTAAGTGGATTGCACGCTCGATTGACTGATTGATTGGTGACTTCGGGCGCATCAACTACCAAGGTCATTATACTAGCAAGAGTAGGGCATGTTTTCCCTCGCATGATGGTAGTGATCTTGCCTCGCTGGATGGTGAGATCAGGCGCCGACCAACAAATCGGCTTGCGGGGTTTTCCACAACCAGGTATCTCCCACCAGCTGTGCTGGCTAAACGCGCTTGACTGTTTTTTCAACATGTGTGGTAGTGTTTCTCAATATGTTTAGTGCATGTAAGTGTGATTATAAGTAAGGGGTGAGGATGGTAAACAAAGAATAAGAAGGAAAGATCGCTCGCAATCCGCGGCCCATTTGTTAGGGTACTGGCCCGGCATTCTCCTGGGGTTGATCCGAGAAACAACGTAGAACTACGTATCAGAGCAACCGACCACTCGAATTCTCCTTCAGACGGCGACTGAACTCGACCTAGCTGTGTAGCTAGTATCGAAAAATCCTGCCACTGTCGGGACTCAAATCTAGGATTCCCTAGTCAGAGGCTCTGCAGTGACATCAGTTGATGTTCTGAGCCGCATCTCCCGGTCAAGCGCGCTCGAAATATCACGACCAATGGCTGTTTGTGACGAAAACATGTTTCCTGGACGTTTTCTAGCAAATAACCAGCATTTTAATTATTGCTTTTTCTTTATTTTATTTTAAAACTCGACCTTGTAAAATCATTTTTACAAGGAATCTAAACAATTTTGTATGGCAATTTTTTGCCTCTTTTCGTTTTGTGTTGTTTTATTAAATGAGTCTGTATATATTGTAGTTAGAAATAATCTGAAATAAATTAACAGTCTCTATGTAGTCTCTCCTTTAGTAAAACTCCATCTTACATTTATTTATATCACCTCTTTTAACATTCAATCTTTCTTCCTAAACTAAACGTAGGGAGTTTATACACTTATTGCAGACTTAAGTAAACAAGATTACGAAATCATGATCCTTCCGATTCACAAGATTTAATATGCTCAAAAAATACTGATGTATTCAATTTTCAAGGCTAATTTATTTGAGTCATTCCGCGTTAATTCGCTCAAATTTAAGGATAATTTTGACCGAGAGGTAACGCATTTAAACTATATTTCTTTGAAGAGTATACGTAAAAAAATGAAACCCAGTTTTCCAATTTTTCCGGAAGATTTTTTATTTTCTAGGCAATATTAGTTTTCAAAACGTTTGAAAAAGATGCTTGCATTGCTTAAAGTTAATCGTTTGGAACTTGTGTTATAATTTTGACAGACATTTAATATTTTGCTTCATTAAAAAACAAAAGATACTATTTCATATGATGTATTTTTGAATTAATTAAGTTTTTTAAAAGCTTTTTATGACTTGACTTCTGTATTTCTTCCTTCACAAGACAATTTAAAAATTCGAAAGAAAAGAATACCATTGTATTCTCTAAAGTGTGCTACACAAGGTTGGTAAGTTTCAAAATGGGACTCTGATAGAATTATATGAAATTAAATACAAAAATTTTCTACTTATTCTGCGGCAGCGTCTGAAAGAGCATAACCCCCCAAGCTCGTGCCAATCAGCAGTAGACAATTCACTATTCCAATATATTCTTTCCTGTAAGAAAATTTATTTTGAAGTGTAAATCAGTTCTTGTTTGTAATCTAAAAGTCTGGGTGCTTTCAGGTGCATTTCCCCAGAATATTATGACTTATCTCAGGCTTTTCAGGGTATATCTCAGGCAATTTAGTGTTTGTACTATAAAACCGGTTTACTATAGCGAGTGATGAAACATTTAGGGCACTAACTTTTATTTAAGGCAAAAATCACAAAATTTGGTTGTAAAGAAAGCTGAAAAGCTCTAGGATAAGATGGTGAAAAGTGTCCCCGCTTGAAATTGAAAAGTATTGAAATCTTTCCTATGGGTTGTGACCCAGAAAAACATTTTTTTCATGGAATTTTAGTTATCTCCCTCCTTTACATTTTTCGTAATAACAAAAAATGTATTTTTTAAATTTTATTATTTTCACTGAATTGGACGAATGAATTCTCTTTGAAAATAATGAATCTTTAAGTGAAATTTACTCAATTTTTCAAAAATAATGTTTTTGGTCGTGAAGTTCAAACTTTTAAATTATTTTAAAATTTTGGAATTATTTTTAAAGCAAGTTTTAATTTTGCCGGAAGAACGAGAAAATTCTCAAATGTTGCCTTCAAAATGAGCTATCTTCTAGAATTTTTTCAAAAAATTTCTCATTGGTACGCCATGTTTACAAAAATTAAAAAAACATTTTTGTCCCTTTATTTTCATGTATATAGAACTGTATAGAGGTATATAATTACAACATTTTCTAGCGACAATGTTTGAAATATTAAAGGGCGAATATCATTATAGTACTTTACATAACAAAGGTCGCGAAGCAGGGGATTCACGAACGAGTCGAGTGCGGGAATCACCTTACGCCCAAGTTGTCCAAAAGCTTCGCGATATTTCGCACTCTGTAAAAAAATATGATTCGCAAACGGAAACCAGAACGAGAAACCGCGTTTGTAACCACGGTGTTAAAAAATAGTTTTGTTATTTACGTTGGTAAATTTACGCTGGTATTAATTTAAGTTAATTACGTTATTTACGTTGGTAGCTCCTTAGCAACCAACCATCTAAACAAAGCATTAAGTGCGCGTCCATAGTAACGGCCGTTGAAATACTCGAGGGTTCTCTCTCGAGAATTTTCCAGAAAATTTTGAAAATGTCTCAGTGGCTTCATATGAAGTACCTAAAAAACTAGTTCTAATCTATTCTAAAGTTTCTAATGTAATAGAGTTTTGAATGACATATACTTTCTTCCATCCATCCTGTTTTTCAACTAGAAAATTCCATGTATGTTCTCACTACCTACACCAATCTTAACCATCTTTAGACCTCAATCCTGTCGTGTGTGGGACTTAACAGTTTGCAAAGAACCTTGAACCCCAATTTTACGGCCGTTATTTGATTGTTGAGGTGAATTCAACATTTTTTTCCTACTAGAGTGCACCGGGGTATTCGTCCCGTCTGCTGCTCCCTAGTTACGTTCCTGATAATCATGCCGGCGCGGCGTTACAAGTTGTTATTACTTTGAGAGAAAGAGCTTTACGAGTTACACCTGTGACAGACAAATGTTTAAGAGTCTGCACTCAAAAATCTTCCTTCATCTGTTTCTTTCGTATACCGACCACAGAAAGAAAATTCGCGTTCGATTCCGCTTACGTCAGTCATTTTATCAGCTAGATTTACTTATTCTTAAAACTTTTTTTCCTCTTCCAAAAGTGTATCTCGGCTGTAGTGAACGTAGTAAATACAATGTCCTGGAAATTAATTCCTCCCTGAAATATATATCGCCTCAGTGCCCCAAATTCCAACACTAGGCAGCATGGAAAAAATATAATCACCCAAGGGTGATCATCGAAGATGTCTCTCCTGAGACTGAGGTAGCGGGCGCAGAACGGAGACTCACTGATGACCTTGTCACAACTCAGTTTCACTGCGGAAACAAAGGCCGTGTCCAGCGCGTGGGCTACAACTGGCGGCGACCTGGGATGCTTGCTTCAGTTTCAAGCTTGATGTTACTCGAGATTCCGCAGAACAAATCGCGGGGTATTCTATGCACACAAGAGGAAGCGCGCGACTGCCACAGCCTCACAGCCTGGGACACCCGGCGCGCCGCACGGAAAAGCGATCGTTTTCATTAGCCGCTTGCGCCATGCCGTTACTGAAAGGATCTTGTATGTTACTAGACGAGATAAAGTGCCTCCGGAGAGTGAGGTCAGTGCACATACTAGGTGCAGCAAGAGAGGAAGAAACCTTTGGAAACAGAGTTAACTTCCGAGTGAACGTAGTCTTCAGCAGCAATATAGAAGCGTAAGAAGTTTTTGGATTTTTGGTTATTGGGGGGGGGAGGAGGGGCCAGAGAATAGTGCCATTATTGGCGAAATTCAACGTGAGGTTCCGCAACCGGAAGTCTGTCGAAGATAAGGACTACGCAAGTTAACTGAGAGTAATTTATAAAAGAACAAAGACAAACTGCTGAATGCCTTAAATAAGAACACGTCTCAACTAAAGAAATTTCGAACTACTGATCGACATGACATTGATCAGGCACTACATCAATGGTTCACAATTCAGGGGCTGCAGGAGTCGTTCTCAACAGGTTTGTGTTAAAGAATAGACGCGCAGTTGCTCGTTGAAAGCAAAGTTTGTGTTTACAGAGGTATAGCTTGGTAAGCACTTTGCGTTTGGGAAGATAAGCGGAGAAGCGAAAGCAATGAATCGTGCAACGACGTCCCAATGGCATTAGACTTGAGCACTACACATTTCGACGTGCGAAAAAAACATTTTATTATACGATTTTTTTAATTGTTTAATTTTTACAGCGCAGCCTACTTACTTTTTTATTACAGCAATTGCAATAAATTACATTTCCATCCGTTCTCCAGAAACCGTTGTTTCCAATTCTTTGTTTGAGAAGTGTGGCAAAGGAAGCCTTAGAAGAAGCCATTTTATAATAAATTTCACAATTAAGAAACTTGTGTTAATCCTCTGTTGCACGAAAGAACACTGAGAGCCTGCTCTCGATTATTTTCCTCTCCTATTGTCAGTTATCAAAGGATATTGAGTTTTGGCTTCGTGTATCTTCCGTATTCTTTGCAACGTATCATATGGCGTCGATAATACATTTCGCGATCGCTGCTCACTACACGTGTACTCCAACGCAAATCCAAGTAATGTACCGAAAAGTTAAAATGTGTAGTATAACAATAAGCACCAAAGACAACTGTGTGCTACCAGGCTCTCAGATCAATATACTATTTATACAAAATATGTGAGTTTCACAAATTATGCAGAGAAATAATAAGAACTTACTATGCTAGATAGAAGTCTAAATATGCAGTATTCATTTTTAAAAAGTCCAAACATGCATTATGCATGAATTTCTCCATAAAACTACCAAAATATGCAAACATGCACGGAAAAAGTGTGTATTTTTAAACAAGGTTTCCATGAAACATATATTTACAAAGTTTGAAATATCTATCAAGCTTGAATAAAAACATGCATTTGCATGGAAATCCTGTCTCTAGCCCCGAGTTTTCACTTTCTGAAGAATACGCAGTTTTGGGTCGTAGAAATGAATTCCTGTCCCGCCTCATGTCAATTTTGGGAATTACTGGTTAAACACGAAAATAGTGAGATGTAATTCAGAGAATAGCTCGTGGAAATCTTTTTTGGCAAATATTTTACTAGGAAACTAGAAAACGCTTTCTTTGACACACATTTATACATCATAACGCGTTAAGTATTTTCCACTTAAGTAGACATTACTCGTAAATCTTGTTGTAAAAATTAAAATGCTAATATTATATTTATTTCATATTATCTCATTTATTTCTACTTAATATAATACTCTCAAGCTATCACCAATTTGTAACTGTTTATCTCAAACGGAAAAAAAAACTAAAAATAGACATAGCTTGATGCACTTCGTAAATGACGATCTAAATGCAATTTCTCCGATCATTTTATAAAATTTAACTTTTGAAATTGAAGCTTCTGATTCGATAACTGAGCCCCCTCACCTAACTAACCAAATTTAATAATATTTTAATTCGAGAATACTCACAACTGCTCCAAAGTTCCAACGAATTTATTAAATCGATACACCATCACCAAACGCCTTGCCATCCTTCTTAACGGGCATTAAAGTAACCGACCTTTCACGATCTGTTCAGGAGACAGTTGCATGACATCTGCATTACGAAGCGCTGGGGAAATACAGAAGAAAAAGTCAAAAATAGTCTGAGTCAGTGTCGCGTTTCCATCGCAAAAAAGAAGCAAAACTTCTTCGGTCTCACGAGAATTATTCGTGGAGGTCTCGCATTAAGAAACTTGGACTACTCATTAGCGTGGATGTATAAAAGTAATTACTTCAAACCTCAGCGAGAGCGCGAGATGTACATTAAAGTGCAGACATGACTTTGAATTCGAAAGTTTGAGGTTTAAAAGTGTGGGAAAAGGATTTGCTTGGAAAGCTACGACCGAAGCGATGAATATTGCCGGATAATGAAAAGATGTCACGCAAAACCATGATAACCATTGCATTATTAATATGAATTAAAAGTAGAGGAAGTTATTCTAAAAAAATACCATGCCGTTATCGCACAGAACTAATTTTTTTTTAATTTATGAGGAAAAAACGCCCTAATTCTAACTTGCTCAAATAAATTCCATTTCAGGCCGCTATTTCTGCTCTCCGAGATCGCTGTTTAAGGTACGACGATATCCAGTCTAAAGGTATGTCATGAATTTCACACAATGGTAATTTTGAAAGCAAAATATTATTAGGGAAAGGATTTTCATGTAATTGCTTTTTTCAGGTACAAGACGCACGTCTTTCACATTTTTAAAGTTTGCATGACATTCCGAATGACAAAATCGTTACATATTCTCAAATAATTTTTTTACACAACTTACCTATTAGTACATGTTTTGTTACATTGCGATTTACATACATTTTAAAACGGGAATACATCAGATATGAGCTTGCAAACAAATTTTCCACCAATCGGCATTCTATGAAACAGAAAAGTAATACTGCAGCAGTAGTACTACTTCAGATCTTCACCGTGAATTCTCAAACTAAGGCTTAGGTCTGTCCGTGCTCCTCGGATAAGGCGCATAAGGAACCGAAGATGAACAAATATTTACGAATCAGAAGTAATCGCAAGCACGTGCTTGCTTAGGTTTCGAAGAGGCCGTGCGTATCTCGAACGAAATATGACAAACATGTCTTGCAGGCCGTTGTCTTATCGCGCTTCCTGAACACCGCCTATAAAAGTATACACCCGTGTCCGGGACTCAAAATTCAGAACCTGTTCTAGAAAGGTCGTCCGGGGGCCATAATGCGAATACTCGCCTGGAACGTAATGCGAGCAATAGCAACACGCGATTTGTTTTCAATAATTTGAGTTCAACTGCAAACAATGTCGGAGTGCGAGAATATTTGTCCCTGGAAGCGTCTACTCAGATCATTTGTCCCGCAAGTGTAATGTGTGTTATAACCCAGGAGGCGGCGGTGTACTTCCCTCACAGGAATGTGAGATACGACGCTGACCTACATGTCGGCTCGTGGGTTTATCCCCCCCCCCCAGGTACCTCCCTCAAAGGGGTACCCGCTCAGTCGGGACAAGCCCTTAGTTCCTTACTGGTGTCCCGACATGTTTTGTGGTGTAGTCCGTAAAATATGCATAAGGACAGAGGTTGAAACAAGGATAAGGAAGGAATGATCGCGCAATGTTCCAGACCCGTTTGTTAGAATACTGCTCCGGCATTCGTCTGGTATTCATCGAAGAAATCTGGGAACTGCCGAACAGAGCAGCAAGCAGCTAGAATCCTCTTCTAGTCAGTGGTTGAATTTGACTTCTAGTTATCTATCTATCGTAGTGGTGAAAACGCACCACGTGCGTCGAGTCTCGAACTCCGGAACCAGACAACAGTACTGCAGAAGCAATTTTAAAGTACGATGGACTTTGCGGTGGAGCGATCTGTCACTGGCTGGGCTGTTCACGTGCTGTGCTGTTTATCGTACACAACATTGTGCATTCTACCTACGTATTTAATATTTCGTATGAAACAAGTTTGATCACTCCTGTCCAATTTCTTCTGTAGAGACAGAAAGTTAATTCAGCTGATACGAATCCATTTCAAGGTTGGAGCGGCGACATTTTGTGTTCGAAACAATTGGAAAACCTGAAAGGAGGCAATTTTAAACAATTTTCTTGAATTTTTTATTTTACACATTTTTATTATAATAAATTCCATTCCCTACTTATGATAAATGGTGCCAAATGCTTTTGAATGGTCTAATAATATCCCTATAGGCGTACGTAAACACGGAGTAATATACAGAGAAAGTTATGTAATGCTGCGGAAAATCGACTTTTGAGGTTTCAACGAAAATGCACGTTTTGGGTTTCCCTGATTCCGAAAAAGTGTTATTTTTGTTTCCTCTGTTCATATCGTCCGTCCGTCGTCTGTAAACACTAGTGCATAAACTATGTGAATACAATTTTTACCAAACTCCCAGGTCGATTAGGCTTCACTTGAAGCTCTGCGATTTTGAAAAACATTCATTAATTTTTACTTTCTCGCACTTACTAAACGGTAAACGGAGCCGGTAAACGGAGCCGGTAAACGGCGAATCTTCGACACAAAATCTCTTATTGCCGGGCCCTGGTAAGGAAAAGGAGGATAAATCCACTTTCTAAATGTAGGGGGGAAAATCCTCTAGCATGTGGTGTAGACAGAATCCATGTTTTGTGCGGCCTTCATACCGAAAAATCGATTGACGGCAAAACGACTGTCTGTCCGTCCACAACGCTAGCGCATAAACCGTTCAGTCGATTTTTCAAAATTGATATTCCCCAATCGTTCTAGCTGATGTCACAACTCCTGGGATTTGAAACCGATATTTGAATTTTGACGGGTACTGTAGCCTACATGAAGCCCCTGGGACATTTTCAAAATTTTCAAAAAAATTGTTCTAATTTTTTTTATTCAATTTTGTGGTTGAATAGTGTAAAGGACGTTTAAGAGAAAAGTGCAGGAACTGTAAGAAATATGGCGTTAGTCTCATTTTCGGGTATTGCTCGACCTTTTCGAAAACTGCAAAAAACATTTTAAAACTACACAATTGAAGAAAAGAGATTTTGCCTCAGACAAAGTTTATTGTAAAAAATAAGCTCTTTAAAAAAGGTCATGTACAATTTTTTTGAAAAAACGAGTAGTTTTTACGTAATTTCAGATTAAAATTAATGAAATCATGCAGGTTTCATGAAAAATTGAATTATTGATATGAAAAATAATTCATTTAATTTTAATTATAATTTACTATTGAAAATGCAAATATTAATTTTGTTCTTTCTTTCTCGCTTTTTTACTTATTACTCAATTCGCATTCCCGATGTATTGTATTTCTTTTTAAGCAATCTGCAAAGCTTAATAGAAATATCGCAACAATCCAGCATCAATAATTTAGAAGCTAATTGTTGTCGAATGTCGAGATGTTGGCGGTGATAAGATACAGTTCTTCTATTAAGTCCAGCTGGTGGTGGTGTAACTCTTACACCGAGAGCCAGAACTTCTATTTGCGATGAATTCCGCAGTAGTTTTTTATAAATTACTCCTCGGAATGCCCGGTGAGGTCTGTTATATATCATTTATAATCTGATTCCTAAAAAAACTGCTGTGTATCGAATAAAAGAAAAACGATGAAATGCTATCGGAACTGTTATCTTACGACGAAAGGCAAGTCAGGAGTGAGCAGCCAGAATTTTCGTAATTATATTGCTGTCAATAGCATATATTATAATTACTGTACTGATATTATTAGCCAAGCGAATGCACATAGTTTTGCCTACGCTGCGCTGGCAACAATGCCAACTTTCTGTATAATATGCTGCGGATACTGGATCAGTCAAATGTATTCGTCATCAGTCAAATGTTTGTTTCATTTGTCAAAGTAAGAAATTAATGCTGCTCCTGACTATCGAAATGAACGCAGATATTCATCACATGTGCTTTGTTTGAATTGGACGTTACCCATTTAGCTGAAGTTTTAGCAGCGCACAAAATGCAATATTACCTAGTTGTTGCCAATAACGCGAGAAAGTATGTTCTGTAGTAGCACCAGTAGTTGGGAGGTACTTTACAAGAATCTCCTAACAAATTTTCCAAAAAATTCTCAAAACTGGCTCCAATTTTTTTCTTTAAATTTCTTGTAAGAATAGAGTGAAATACACTTAAAAGGGGGCAGAGGTCTGATTTTCGCTGTTAACTCTGAATTTTCGAAAACTGCCAAAATTTGTAATTTTTTCGGCGTATTCCTACAACGACAAAATTGAAGTCAGAAATTTATTCTTCAAATGAAATTTGTTCTCCATAATTAATTCTTTCATTAAGGTCATTAAGGCATTTTTTTGAAATTTTTAGTCGTTTTCGCGCAATATTGCGTGACATTATGTGCAATATTAAAACATAACAAAAACAACATTTTCTCAAAAACTACTCCAATTTTTTCCCTTAAACTTCTGGTAGGGATAGTACTAAATGTACTCAATAAGATGACATGAACGCTATTCTGCTCTATTCTTTTGTTTTTCAAAATTTACAAAAATGTAAATTTGCTTACTTGTCTCTCATGTTAATATTTACATTAGTGGCGATTTGTTCACATTACTGAATGTATGTAAAAGTACTTTAAATGACGTCTTATAAAATGTTTCGAAAAGTCAAATGTTTTATGTGAAAATGAGCACAAAATTCCACATTTTTAGAAGTGCTCAAATACCATTTTCTCAAAATCCACTCCAAAGCTTTTCTTCAAACTTCTTGTACAATTAGAGCTAAAGTATAAGATGACATAAAAGCTATTTTGCTGGACGTTTTTTCCAAAAATTACGCAAATGTATATTTTCTTTTAATTCATGCACATTTCCAGTGAATTATATACAATATTATATTTGGAAGTAGAAGTGCTTCAAATGATTTCAAATGAAGTTTCGGGGAAACTCAAACTTTTTTTATGAAGTAGAATTCCACATTTACAGTAATGGTTAAACTAAATTTTCTTAAAAACTGTTGAAAATTTCCACTTAGGACAAGGTTTTACTCTTCTACAATATATTCGTTTAAGTACTATCTGGCTCTACCATTAGAAAACCAAAAATTTGAGAAAATTTTCAAAAAAAGTACTTTAGGTGGCGATATATGGCATCCAATAAGAGGATGGGGCAAGAGCATAAAGCTAGCCCAATAAAATTAGAAAACTAACTACAAGAAAGTCTGTGGCTTTCTGTAGCACCATTAGTCCATTAATGAAGTGACACCTGTAAAAAATATTTATGACTCTTTCCATAGATTTTGATTTTCTAAATCTGTTGGCCATCTGAAAATGCTTTGAATTTCCTAAGAAAGTTTCAAATCGTATATAAGTCTCTTTATATTTTTCAAAATTTAACAAACGTTTGTAATTTTGTCTATTAAACAATTAATTACAATTCTATCAAATGTACAAAATGAAAAAATTAACTAAACGTCAGCTATTTATTCGTGTAACGGACATAAATGTAATATACTCGGACATAAATGTATTAAATATTAATTTTCTTCCACATGCTAAAATTGCCCGACATATGAAAAATATATTTTTAAAAGAAACTTTAATGGCTGTGCTAAGTAGTTTTATTTAAGATAAAACTCTATCTATCACTTTTATCAAGATGTGATTCATTTTGTGATGTTACTTCTTACATAAACATCATGAAATTATATTCCATTAGAGATGATTTCGAAAAAAAATGAAATCGTGAAAATGTCTTCTAAGCTATTCAAATTGGCTTATGACTTGCAGGAATGTGAAAATAATCCTGTTCATGTTTGAAAATTCCATTTTAAAAAGGAATGACCATATCTTACGTATCACGTAAAACTTGCATATAGTGCCAGAGCTAGATAATTTTGGGCTAACGGCAATGCTGAAATGTAGCCCCCTTCCCAAAAAAATTAAAAATTTGAAAGTTGTAGCAAGAAACTATCAGAGTTATTTTATTTCAACAAAGCACAAAAATTACAACAGAAATTACAAGTTGGAAGAAGTTTTTTGGCAATATATTTTAAATAATAGTTTTAAGTGAAAGTATTTAGTGAGCAAATAATACAATTTCCACAGTGATGTTAAAAAGTTGTGATTAGTTAGTGCAGGGGCGGATCTAGAGACACATTTTGGGAGGGGAAATAGGTTAGGGGAGGTAGGTACGTGTCACACGACAGATTTTGTAAAATGTCGCAACCTACACTCAGTTCATTCTACGATACAATTTTATTAGTTTTAATGATTATCTGAAAATATTTTTCTTGAAAGTTTTAGGACATAAAAATCAATACTTACTGAAAAATTTTAGGGGGGGAAATTTTCCCCCTTTCCCTCTCCATGAATATATGGCTGGTTAGTGTTTAATAAAATTACTTGTTAAATACATGAAAAAATAATAAATATGAATTTCAGTAGAACCTATTGAAATGTTAGTGTCATCTGATTCATTTCGTAAAGTTCTGATTCATTCACTAATTACCTTATAAGAAATAACTGTAATTAACTATTCAAGGTAAAAAAAACAATTGAAAATTTCATGAAATATCAAACTATTGTACCGCAACTTATAAAATTACAATAACGATTTTGAGTACTCATTTTTTTCACAATTTTTTTAACTAATTATTTTCCTATCAGCCCCATCGGCTGTCCCCTTCACTTGTTGGGTCCAGTCTACCCATGCCTTGCGCTGGCACTGCCCGCAAAGCCCATTTTTTATGGTTATGAGTTATTTACATCACTAGGTTACATTTCTTTCCATTGTTTTGACTAGTGAAATTGCTCCATACCTATACGATGTACAAATTATCGATATTTACTTTTTAATTAACACACTGAATAGCGAAAATTTAGAGAGAAAAATCTATCTTTCAGCCTAATTCTTTTTACTCTTGAAAGCAATATTACATAATTTATTACAGTGTTCAAAGTAAGAAGATTTATCTCCTATCTAGCAAAGATATTCAATAGAGGAATTTATCAACTTGAACTTATTTCATCACAAAACAAGGTATTTTGATTCACAAGAGTTTCACTGATAAAATATGGTGCAGATAAATAATGTTCATATTCCTCACCCACTTTCCTAACAAAAGCACACCTGTAGAAAATACATCTTTTTGTTTAAAAAAGATGACACTCCACACTACACTGAAAATCTCATTCAATATGTATAATGGAGCAAAAATACTTACCTTATACGTGAGACCACTGATGTCCCTCGCCTGGAACCGAGATCGAAGGGGTGGATCCAAGGGGTTTCCTACATATCGAGGAACTGGAATGCCCAAAGCAATCACTCGAAAATTCTCACTCACTCGCACAAGTTTCCAGCAATCCAATTCTTCTTGACTGTGTTCCTAAAAGAATTATACAATATTTTTTTAATGAAATGCAAAGTATGCAACAACCATAGACAAAAATAATAAACTAACCTTAAGAAGCTGATCATATCTCTTTGCAGGCATCAAAAATCGGCCATCTTCTAAATGCATTTCACGGTTTTCAAGCAAATTATTCAATACAGGCAATACATTTCTTTCTGCTTTCTCAATGCCTTCCAAAATCAGAATTCGTCCTTCTACTGCAGCACGGACAGCACTCTACAGCCAAAAAAGTGCAGTAACATCACAACACAAAAATTAACATTCAAAGCTTAGTAGCACATTTTATAACAGTTTTATCAAATAATCAATTTATTATTATTAATTTAAAGAACAATTAAAAATAATTTTTATTGATAATTAAAAGACAAACCTCCCTCAAAAGAGAGTGATTCGAAAGTAAATTAAGAAAAAATTGGAATCATAAAGCAAAAACAGGAAGAACCTAAACAATTTTTTGGGAAGTACAATGTAGATTGTAGTTACATAACTTTGGAAAACACTACTGTTCACTCTGAAGGCTGAGTGGTTGCACATTTACAATTTACTTGTGTTATGTTAGCTTATACAACCAACATGAACTCATATGAAAATATTCAATTAGTTTTCAAAATCATGCAGTATGGTTGATCTGTATACTACAATTTAAAAGTAATTGCTTTATTACTGGGTTTACACCTTGGATATACAAAATATGTCTGCCGAATGGAGTAATATGGATAAAGATATAAAAGAAACAGGGAAAGTACACATCTAGCAGAAAAAAAGTTGTTCATCTGCTCCATGTGGGGGACTTAGGGTTCTTCTCCCTCCATTTCATATAAAATAGGAATTTTCAAATTAGATACGCAATGAAATGTAATGAAAGAAAAATTGGATAGAACTTGATTGAATGAATAATTGAAAGAAAAATTTCCTAATGCAAATGACGTTAAAATTAAGGAAGGAATTTTTGTGGGTCCCCAAATAATATCTTTGATGACATGGAAAAAGTGATGTAATGTTAAGCTGAGTTGAAATGGCAGTAAGGTAACCAACAAAATGTGTACAAAACCTTTTAGGGAATTGTGAAGACTCAAATTACTGTGAATCATGTGTAGAATGTTGCAGTTCACAAAGATTTGAGATAGTCTCTTAAAATTTCTTTCTATCATTTCTATTACTCCCATCTTCAATTCTTTCCTGAAAATCTCTGTAAAGTAAGTGACGAACATGGGAATGGTTTTCACAAGAATAGCTATCATACAGAAAATACTTATTAGTCTCATTAATTCAAACATCAGGAATCTGAAAGTACACTTATATCAAAAACAAAATCTGTGAATTATTTCAGTAAAGGGAAAAATACGAATGTTTGTTATATATTTATATATACTTTAGTGATAGTAAAAAAATTTATACTAACACTTTTAATGAAAATCTGACCTCAATTTTGAAACTATTACAGACAAAAGGAAATAATAGAAATAACATTAACTCTTTTAACAACTGTACCCAGCAATTATGAAAACAGAGGGAAAATTTTATAGGAAGGAAAAGCAATTCTTCAAAGGAACTACTGAACAAACCTGATCAAAATACACAGCAGTGCCATTCTTTATTTCTCTTCGCTGTTTTAGATCAGCTTCAGTTGTATCCCGTGATAGTGAAACATACTCTAATTCTCTATCTGTTATTTCCAAATACTGCATAGCTAGCAATCGTCTTAGAGGTCCAGGACGTCCAATAAGAAACATGTCTTGTCCTAGGAGATCTTTCTGTAGCATCCATCGCAGGTGTCTCAATATTTCTTGAGAGGATTCTCCTTCAACTAAACAAAATAAAAAATTAAAAAAATAAACGTAAACATGTCAAAAAAATATAATAAAATTAATAAATGAAAACTTACCATACTTCAACGGAACATACTGTGGATTCTTGGCAGGTTTAACAACTTTGGATATGTCCCCAATTTTCACAAGTTTTTCTCCTGAAATAAAAGGGAAAATAATTTCGCGTTCTCTTTGAAAGTTCCATCCTAAAATTAGAAATGATACATGCCTGCATACTTAGTGCCAAAAACACCAAATGACCTGGATATTTCATTTGGGGTAACAAGATATGTCTTGCTAAAAATTCGCTGTAAAACAGCTACACGCCTTGACGAAGGCTGCAAAAAATTCATTTTCGAAAACATCGAACGGTTATCTTTCATATCAGAACATGAAACACATATGACTCAATTCACAACTGTCAAATACTGTTTCTTATCCCCATTTTTTACTAAACTTTATATCACTTGTTTTGAAAGTTATTACATCAGAACACAATGCACAATAAGTGTTTCAACATCTGCAATAGTACTTGACAGTCATCATTAATAGTATTTGCTGGTAGAGTAAAGTTCAAATTACATAACCTCTCCAAAACTCAAAATACCGCACTGTTCTGATCACGGTGTAAGACGCGGTTAGAGGTCTCTTACACAGTGGTACAGATCATGTACCTTTGGTTCTTATGTGGAAACAATCGTTCTGTCGTAATGAACGAACAGCATCAAGAAAGTTGACATATCTTTGTAAAGTTTTTGGATGATGATTTCCTCCAGATAAGTACTCACGAAATAGAAAATTACTTTTTTCGAGAACTTATTCTGATCGTGTGTATCTTTATCGTGTCGAATTCCTTATTGTGCCGCGACCGCGGTGTAGATGTGACGATTACCAATACGTCGCGAAATCGGTGAATGAACGGAGACAGCAAAAAAACAAGGGCATTGTTTGGAAGTTAAAATGAGAATGGAGCGTTTCAATCTACTAAAAAAATATTCGAGTATTAAGTGCATTGTAAATTATGCGTTGGACAGGCTCATAGATGTTTTTGTATTATTTGCATTGGCGGGAGGTCGGAGCCTTGTGAACACCGATCGACAAGCATACAAATGTCGCATCGCATGTTGCATCAAATGTCAAACAGTATTCGGTAAAAATATACTTTTGAATAAAATGTTTGAACGTACTCTTCTCAAGGAAGTTTTATGTTCATCACAACACTGGAGGCCTAAGTTCCCTCGTTGTAAAATGGGACACGCGTAACGAAGTGTCTCTGCACCTTAATAGTAATTTCCTCTCGTAGGTGCCGTGTCATGTTCTCATGGTGTTCTTTTCCGTTCTGGTGTGGAGATAGTTCTTGTGGTAAAGGGGTAGAGCCCTTGTATTTTGGCATAGAATGCTTTGGAGAGTATTCGTTGCAAAGACTGAGAAGGGTGTTTTATGTTATTCACGGAAGCCGAAAGTCGGTACCTTGCTACCAACTTCGACATTCATCAGCTGCCCTCTGAAATTGGGGGCTTTTGCAGGGCCATGCGATATAATTGCCATAATTTGCATTTCAATTCCATTAATTTACAAATTTGCCGTCTTCTTCGATTTCATTAAAAAAAACTCCACTGCCAAAAGAAAAAAAAAGTACTGCAACACCGGAAATGGCATGAGTAATACAATGGACGATAAGAGATTTTAGTAATGGAGTTCGTAAAAGCCGCGATTAACATTGCACATTTTCTTTTTAACACGCTCTCCTCGCTGTTCGTCAACTGCCCTAGCCGGCTCATCGGATTTGATCCCGATCGAACATGCGTAGGACATGGGCCAACGCCTGATCATTGCTGAGACTCCCCAAATAATTCTGCGTGAGGCGGAGCAGCAGGTGTGGAACAGTGTACCGCAGGACACTTCGCCACCTCTACAATGGGATGCCAGCCGGCATCAGGACTTGTATTGCGATATAGGCTGTATTGCCCCGGCGGGTAGACGTAGTATTGATGAGGCTTTTCCGCTTCAGGATTCTCTCTGTTGCTGAACGTGCGAATCTCACTTGGCTCTGCCCATGTAATCATGTGTAGTATTCTTCCTATTTGTGTTCATCTGTACGGAGGAATAAATTATATAATGCAATCGGGGTGTTGCAATAGTTTTTTTTCCGTCAGTGTTTATTAGGCTGGTCGCATTACGCAACGGTTCCACGAATTCTTTGCGCGTGGCTACACGTCGGAGTGCAAGCGTAGCGAAGTTCGGAGAACTGACATTAGACACTGAGGCGTGACTGTTGTAAAACCAAGAGACGGCTATGTGACCAGATCCTTCGCTAGAATAAATGATTAAAACTAGAAATACAATTGGCATTATAAATTGTACAAAACTGGATTGCTGTTGCTTAACTTGACGTACATGTCGAGATATATAACGATTATACTGATACATCGCTCGCTCCGACAAGTGTTTAAGTATACACACAAAATGTCCTGATTATCCCTGGGTTTTTATTTCTTGCCGCGCGAAGTCTTGTCTCCACGGTGGAACATCTCACAGTATTTCGCTCTTTCTCAGTCGTACTGCTAGATGTCGCATGATCAGCACTGCTCGATACAGTCGCGATCAAGCGACATTAGCAGCATGGCCGAGAGAGACACGAAATACCGTGTGATATTCCACCGTGAAGACAAGGCCTCATGCGTCAAGAAATAGACACCGTAGTATAGGGCAATGTATCTCAAAAAGTTTATCGCCTATCATGAACTGTGACTCATCGTAGGAGGCGGAATACATCGATCGCTATGTCGATATCCAATAAACCGTGAATGTACTATAACCTAGCTTCTTTGATTTTAACATAACTCTCAGTCATTTTCAATATTTGGCGCATTTTGATACTGTTGGATATAATTTCATTCGTGGAACAGTACTACTAAATACCACTCGTGCTTTCTAAATTCTCAAATAAATCAACAATTTCAAAAGCCCTCGTGGTATTATACCCCTACGTTTTCTTGAGCCTCAGGCTACCTAATAAATGATAGGAACGAGTGTTGTAAACAAAATCTGATGTTAGGAATATTCGCTCGGGTATGGGAGAAACTTTTGTCACGAAAAACGAGTTACAGATTTCATATAATGGTCTTGTCGACAAAATAATCAGGCCTCCCACTCTCGCATCTAGCAAAACAAGGGCTCAAGAAAACCGAAGAAAATGTGCGCGGATAATATTATGAATAATCCCTGGTAATTGCTATTGTTGTCTCCAATTTCTACAATTCCTCTATTAATTTCGTTAATTTCAGAAAATTTGTAAGCTTTCCTTTTGTTTATTTCATTTTTAACAGATAAATCTTATTCCTTTATCAAGTCATGCAAACAAACTTCATCACGTCTGAGACATGTTTTTAACAATTTTAGATACAGCTGCCTAAAATTACACTAGGATTTATTTAACCATGCACTTGACAAAAACCAGCTGTACATGGTTTTATCCACTCGGAAGCTTAACCATCACCATAGTGATGTCGCTGTAGCGACATATAACCTCCCGGTTGGTTGAAACCTCAATAACTGATTTACGTCATGTGCACGACTAAATAAATCGTACAATAGTCGCATACACTGTACGTACTACGTATCCAGTGGCGTTACATTTGGGCCCAGGTAAAAGAGGACCTGCTATAATATTGGAAACATTGATTTCTTATGTGGTAATCATAGACTGAATATGAACGTTTTTTTTAAAAAAAAGGATATTTTTTATTAAGGTACACTGTTCGCTGTGCATTTTTATACAGTGGGCCCCAATCTTATTTCGTTACGCTACTGCACGATATGCACATACGTGCAGTGCACGTATAGTATACCAGCAAAGAGTATACCAGGGACGGATCCAGCCAATCATTTGGAGGGGATGCATTTTTAAAAAAATGATAAACATACTTACGTTGTATATTATTTATATACTGTAGATATACAATACAATATTGTTTAAATAAATACATAATTCGAACATAAATAAATATTTAAATCCGTTTTGCTAAATAATGGAAGAAAAACGATAAACTCTCGGCCTTGAGTTGGGGGAGCATTCAATTCAATGTATGAGACTTTTTTAATAAGGTTTCACCTGGTTTTGTGAGATTTTACTTTAGTATATAGGGATCTTTCCGGTTATAGGACGACAATTAGATATGCCATGGATAGATAAATATGGTTTGTGGCACACAAGCATTTGAACACTTTTCATTCCTCACCACTAATTTTGAAATTGTAAGAAAAATTGTGATATTGTTCATCAGAATCTTTTCTTGGTCTCCTGCATATTATAAGTTTTATAGTAGTCAATCCTGATAATGTGAAGTTTGATTGGCCTAAGAAGTTCTCATTCCTTTCCCATGTGATGTCATTTTCAAATAAGTGTAAACACTTACAGCCAGTTATCTTTGATGATGTGGCTCAAATTTGCTTCGTAGCATCCGAACTTTCCATTATCTTAATTTTCTTTGAATTTTTTTCTGGTTTAGAACTAAAATTTTCACCTAACTGCTGGAGATTTTAAAATATTCTTCTCTTCATTAACCCTGTTTTAGCACAAAGTTAAAGCTGAACTAACATACAGGCTGAGATTAAAAACAATAAAAAAAATCAAAATTCCAAGCAACAATCACTCAATGAATTACTAAAAAGATATAATCGAAGTGGACTTGAATCATTTTTCCACAGGAACAAAGGGACCCATTGATCATTCTTCCAAATGGTACAAAATCTTCAAACCTGAATTTCATGGAAACTGGGAAACTGTTCACTTTTCCACTGTGCATTGTTTACAAGTTGTTTCACTTCAATTTGATTGCAAACATGACACAAGGATATTCTTACTGTATTATTATGGTTTCAAATATAAATTAATATATTGATTTGTTTCTAATTTTCAGGAAATATTGTACGAGTCAATGAATCTTAAATGAGATAGAATGGTTTAGCTACATCAGGTGAGAGTGTGAGTGTGAGTGTGTGTGTGGGAGGTGTGTGTGTGTGTGTTTTTTTTTTTATTTATTTTTTTTTTATGAAAAACTGCAAATAACGATTACTAAATTGTGATAAAAGCAGCTTCTTTTTCTTGTTTTTCCTTTTCCTTTGTTCAAACAATTATTTTGTATTAAAGAAAAAAACTGCTGAAGAGGCACACACAAATTTAGATATCAAATCCGTTTTATTGACATATCAAAATTTCAAATGTGCTAACTGTACCTACGCCTTAAATGATGTCAATAAGTGTTGTTTGACAGTGTTACATTTCCTAAAATGAATGAGAACTGTTTTTATTTATTAGCAAGTTGAAATGATGTACTGATTGATGAAATGATGATCATTCAATATCCCAGAAAAATATTTTTATTTCTAATTACACATGTTAATTTTTTTTCTTAAATACTGTTTACAGTTTATATCGTAATCAACAGTTTCTGCAGACACACAATGGATAGGCATATAAAATTAACTTATGACCAATCACTCATTTTCAATTAATTTTTTGCATTAGCTAGTCACGACTATACATATATACATTAACCAACTGCATTTCATATGTCCAATTGTACTTTTTGAACATTTAAATTGTATTAAGGTAAGTAAGAAAGATTACCAAATAAAAATGACTTTTCATTGAGAAATGATCTGGATACTGGAATCGTATTTTACTTCTATTTAGGTATATTCATATCTGAAGAACATCCAAACCCATTGTTACCAGAATTCATTGTAACAACTTTTGCCTTAACATAATACATTTTGCTAAATGCAAATTCATATATGTTGTGTTTGATGTACACACAAACATTTTTTCACTGTGGAAACACATCTGGAATACTAGCATTGTCTTATTCACTTTTAACAACCCATTATTAAAATGGGTTGTTAAAAGTGAATAAGACAAAACCTAATATTAACCCTTCTTAATTAATTCTTGAAAAAATTCCAAGGCAGCTGATGCCTCTCGAGGAATCACTTCACCGCTTATGTTGGTTTGAGAACTTGCATTCTTTTGGGTCGGAGAATCATATGAATCAGGGATGGTTTTCAATGTTATCTCAGATTCCAATGCACACTGTTCTTTTATACCAACTGGACTAAACCATTCATCGTAAGGTTCAGAATTTTGCAAAGGACCTGAATATCCATATATATCACATGAATTAATATTTTTGTCAAATTTTATATTTTCATTAGCAGCAGAGAGGTATTCTTTAACAAGCTGCAGACCAACATGAAGGTTTCTTGCTGCTAATGATTGTTGTGGAATTTGCTTCAATTTTAGAGAAAATTTCTCAAATTTTCTTGATAAAGAAATTAATTCTTTAGAAAGATTCTGTTCAACTTTTCCTTCAGGGCAGCCGGGTTCAGTCAAATTTCCTCTGAAAGAGGCCAGTTCACTGATATTCTGTTTTTGATATGCAGCTACGAGTTGCTGCATGTCCTGCTCATCCCCAAGGCTCAAGAAGAATTCTGGAGGGGCAGAACCTGAAGATAAAAAAATTAAAACATATTATTCGTTCACAAACAAAAAAGGGAAACTAGTATTTTAAGACACTGAGATTCTTTTAAAATTAGTATACAACCATATATCCCACCCAATAATAATATTCCTTCATGTTCCATAGACTTGTAAACAAACATAGAGAATCAACAAGCACAATTTTTTTTAATAGGAGCTGCTATAAATAGATCAGCAAAATTCTTGTAGGGGGTAGACTTTGGAGAGTTGTATGGAAGAAAAACACACACACACACAACCACATCTCTTGTCAAACTTTCCACACTAGAAATATGACATTGGAACATTGGTTTCCCAAAGCAAATAATACTGATCAATGCAGATGATTGCAAAGTACGAGTAACAACTCAAAATAGAAATTAATGAGATAAAAATAGGCAATGTGTTTGCACAAAACAAATCTTTCAAAAGACATTCCTTTCAAACATTCATTTCTTCAAATAATCATAATTCAGGGTATTTTCTTGAATCACACTGGAAGTCTATTGAAATCAAAACACTGAACAGTAACGTCTATCAAAAATATTAGGCCAAAAGCTGACCGTAAAAAATATATATTTCACAACTTTAATTTCCAATGGAGAGCGATACATAAAATTGTGTTAAAGAATTGAAAGGCTGTAACAGCTAGTTAAAAGTTAACGCAATTTTTTCTCCTAGCAAACAGACACAGGACACATTGCAAGCAATTATTTATGCATCAAATAGCTCTTTTTAGAATTATCACTTTTTTTTATTGTTATTATTATTTCAAGTCATCACATTTACAATCAGTCTATTTTAGAGCATATAGCAAAAATCACAAAAAATAAATAATAACCCCTTTTAAATTTTACACTTGTATAAAATGTATTTTCTTTTAAGTCTGTACATATGTTGGCTCTTGTCCAGCAAGAATTTTCACAATTTGGCCAGTGAAGTATTCACATAACCTTTGCTTCCAATGGGCCAACCTGTCATATTTGTGAAGTAAAATATCACAATTATAAGCGGACAACTTTCGGCGCGTTCCATTGTTCACATACCTTCCGGTTGCTCGGCAGCATCAAATACGCGAGTTCTAGAGGTAAATCCTGGGCCGTCAAGACGGCGAATTGGTTTCAATCTTCTGTCTTCCTCATCAGACGACGATTCTGAAGAATCAATTTCTACCATCTTCGTAGTGCCAGATATTATGTATCTTTAAAAACATACAAACCCATTCAACAATAACTAGGATAAACAGAAATCTGGGGTTAACTTAGACGTTATCAGTACCAATGATAATTACAGTTCTGTCAAGTGAGATCCAGGTGATAGTTTGACAGTCACATCTCAGCCTTCACTCTCGAGTGTTCCCAAACTGCTTGTTTCTGGTCTTCTTCTGTTTCCCCATCATTTGTTTCCAAACATTCATTACCAACATAATTTGTTTTCAATATCGTAGCACACATTGTAACACATTTGTATCACGGTGAATAAATGCTGCTGTCCTGCAGATTGTCTTCAGGGAAACATCGTTATTTCAGATTACAGCCTAAACCATGGTGTACGAAATAGTCCGTGACTCTTGCACTGTGCCCATGGTGTATGAGTATTTCTGGTATATCTTAGTGACAGTGCCTGCACTGTAACTGTAGTTCTCACGGTGTGGAAAACAGTGGTAGTTCCCAAGAATGATTCATGAACGATTGTCCAAAAGTGGTAACCACGATGTATTACCATCACGGCGGAAGAGCATATTATCTGATATTATCCGCGCACGTTTTCTTGAGCCCTCGCTTCGCTAGATTCGAGAGGGAGAGCATGATTATTTTGATGAAAGGAATTTTACGTCGAATTTGTAGTTCGTTTTTCCATGCAAAAATGTTTTTAATGAACGGGAGCGAACATTCCTCACTAGATTTTGTCTGATACTCTCATTGCTATCATTTTTAAAGCAACAATGCTGGGACAGGAGTGGGGGATAGATATTCCGGGGCTCAAGATATAATACCCCTTAGGACTGCCCATGTAGTGTTACATCTGCAAAAGGGTGATGTGATTTTAGAGTAAATGTCGCACACTATCCAGGAGTGCGGTCCCTTCTGGGTGTGTATTTTTAATATCAGATGTCTAGTTCCCATAAAAAATGTCTTTGCACGTCCTTTTCATTTCGTTTGTCATAAAAAAAATGAAGGCGAGAGAGTGTTGATGGGAGTGTAGCCACAATTAATACTCAGAGCCAGTGAGACTCCTTGCAGCCAGAAGCAATTCCTAGTCTTAGCGGAGGGAAGGGAGAAATGTCCTCCTCCGCATGTGGGAGTCATTTCAAAAACACGAACAAAACTGTAATACTTACCGTGCGTTTTCGCAGATATAGTGAGGGTGCGATCGAAGTATAGATCTCTCGACCAGAGAAGAGATGAAGAGGGTTCCGGTGAGGACCGGGGGGAAGGTGCGGCCAAGTTGCCGCCTGTAAGTGGCGGGTTCTTCCGAAAGGACGCACGAATACAGTAATAATATCTTGCACTGCATTTTCGCTGTCAAATATCATTGACGGCGACTGCGAACAAACATTTAGAAAAAAATCGCGCTGAGGAGCGGGGACGCAACCGAGGTGGAAATAGGCGAGGGTCAAGGCGGTTCCCTCGACCATAGCACGCTAGTATGCCTGCGGAGTGCGCGCGACCTGGCGAACACACCAGTCGTCATTAATAGGGGGCGTATTTTGATTACCTAAAACTTTGCCAAAAATTGTCAATAAAATGCTCTTAAAATGCCCTAAAAACAAAGAAAAATGACGTAAAAAAGTTATCCAAACCACTTCAGATGAATAACTCAAGCGGTTGGATACGTTAATGTTGTAATCGAGTCTTGTGCCTTTTGTTCAAGTGAAATAAGCTCGCAGACTTTTGGTTTGAACTGCTCTTTAAAAGAAAATCTCTACCTTTATCGCCAAATCGGCCGAACTGACAATGGCGCTGATAGGTGTCATAGGGACCTTAGATTACATGGAAGTCACAACGGCGGATTTGAACAATGCATGAAAAATGACAGTAGAAATCGACGAAAAATACCAAAATATGACCTACAAAAATGGTTCGTTTCCTTTCGTCATAATATAAAATTAATGTATGTACTAAACGGCACTTTTCTGGAGTGAAAAGGGGGGGGGGATTACATTTCATTAAAATCCGCCCCCTAGACATACCAATTTTTGAGCATCAAGGTCCCACAAAACGATTCAGACTAAATGTGTTAGACGAATACTACATATTCGAACAAGATTTATCCACTTTTACTATATCGGGGCCCCATAATACAACTAATTTTCCTGAAGAAAAATCGCCCTTTTCCCCCACACCATTACAATATGTTCTTTATACTGCGTCAGCCGTATGGGACGCAACATGAACAGCATAGGCGGCGTCACCTTCCTTGAAGCTTTGCTGTCTCATGTCAGCTGTGTTGTGCCGCATCGAGTAGTATGAAAATTCTGTCTTCGGCCTGCAATGCAAATAGTCGGAATAACATACTTTACTAAATTAAATACTTTCATTTTTCAAACAAAAGCGAAACTTACATTTTTCATGGGAGAAGTATGGGAAGAAGGGGGAAGCCCTATGTTCAGGGCACATGCGTTGACCTCCATTCCATGTGCAATGAAGGAAATAACAAGGGCATTGGGATCATCTCAGATGAGAAATAGTCTGCATGGACAAAGTAGTGCTCTGTGATAATCTGCTCAATGAACGTAGTACAAGCAGCATTAGTTTCATTCAAACACAAAAACTGACAGTGGTACTATCAGTTATTTTATATTTTACCTTTTACGAAATTGTAATTATGGAATTTTTCATTTACACACAAATCATTGATGTTAAAAACGGTGGATTTAATATATCACTCTTTAAATAATCAATGTTTCTAAAAAATATCACATTGTTATTGCATTCTTTTGGGGAGAGAATAGGCTCTGGTATCCAAATATAACTGAAAATTAGCCATCTTTCTTGCTTTGATTTCTATAACATAATATTGGGGTATTTTCACAAATAAAATAGATAATATCCTATTGATCTGAAAATTACCTTTATCCCTACCTGACACCGAATAGTGAAATAAAAGTATTCCCGAATATAATAAAAAAAAGTTTTAAGAAGAGTTCAATCGACGCAGAATTTAATTTAAAATATGTACATTTGTAAATAAATAGAAAATTGTACATTCAAAAGAAATATGTTGAGGTATAGCTGCAAGCTTAATTTCAAATTTTATGCAAACGTTATATAAAACTAAACCTTGTGTATGTTGTGTAAAACAACTTTTCAGCACCACTTCATTCCTTTACAATATACAATTGAACTGCACTCAGCATATAACTATGAGTTTTTCATCATACTTCAGTTTCTAATCTCACTCTCATTTCCTATAAATAGTTTAGTCTCACATTGTTAAGGCCAAATGATGATAATTATAATATTTTATTTTACAACTAAAATTGAGTTTTCCTTGAGAAGCAGTTTATCTTTTCACTCTATGCACTTTGCTGGCTTTTATGATAACTGTGTTCTGAAGAATGGAAATATCATTTAAAGTATTTCAGTGTAACCTTGGAAATCTGTGGGCCAATTAAAATAAAACTGTGAATGACATTTCAACAAAATTACCAATAGCAGCATTCCATTGACTTACTTTAGACACTGTGATTGCTAAAATCAGTGATTTCCATGGCATTGTCTCAGCATCTCAAGAGTCAACCAAACACTAAATTTAATTAGTAATAGTACTACTCTTGCAATTGTGGCTCCATGTGCTCTTCAAAGACACTCACAATTAAATATTCACTAACAATAACAAAGAAAATTACAACTTTGATGACTACATTGACTTTGAATTCAGAGTAAATTTATGAAAGTTTGACAAACAAAATGTGTATAAAGGGATACACAAATAATTGTTGGTTCAGTGACAAGATAAGGATTTGAAAATATTTAGCTGAGCCACAATTGGCCTACTTCAGTTCTGTGTTCTCAGTCTCATTTTTTCCATCCTGTAACTGCTTCTATGTTCCTTCAACATATTTACCAAATAACCTTCCTCTTAACAATATCATTTCAACACTCCAGAGTCTCTAACAAGATCACCACAAAAATGCAAATATGTCATTACAATAAATCTAGAAAGAAGCAGACAAAGAAATGTGTGACTTCTTGATCTTCACTAGATATCTTTGCAGTTGCATAATATAATGTAGACACCAAAAAAAGTTTATATTCTTCTAAAAAGTACTACTCCCTGCTCAAAACTAGAACATCATTTGTTAAAAAACATGTGACAAACCAATTTATATTTACATGAAGTGCTAGTTACATACCTTGCCTGCAATCATATCACTATTATTGTAAAATCAAGATTTCAACACAAAATAACTAGAATGATAGATTTGCTGAAAGACTTTGCACTGCAACATCTCATAATTTTTAAGACTAACAGTATCCTGGACAAGAATACATAAATTACATATTCAAAATATTCAATTTACTGTACACACAAAAGGCAACCTAATCCAACAATAAAAAAAATGTTTTCAAAGAATAACATTTTTGGCATTAAAACTGATGAACATAAATAGCAGAATGTTAACGTGAAAAATGTTTTGGGGAATATTCCATCTTAAAAAGATTTTGGGGTGATTTAACACGATGCATTTCATTAACAAGGAATGCTGTAGTTTACAAACTGCTTTTGCACATGCTCAACATATGTTGATCCATTCACTCATTACGTTACACAAAAACTCAAGGCTTTTTACAAAGTCATACATCACAAAACAATACATTCAACTGCTTCTGTACCTTCCTGATTTATCCTCATACATTTTGTCTTTCTCTGTTACAGTAGCTTTTGAAAGATTCATAGCTAGTTCTTTTTGTTGTTTGCGATGCTTTCTCACTTCCTCTCCATATCGGAAAAACTTAGCACGGAATTCTGCTGTTGACAGGTCAACATTTGGAGGCAAATGAGTTTCCTGTAAAGGGAAAAAAATAGACGCAATCTAAAAAGAACAACCTACAAAAGATTTTTTTCACATGGTATAATGGAAAGTTTGAGCACAAAAATATATTTTCACCAAGATGAGTTGTAGCTTATCAACACTGCCGACACATGGAATACAGGACTTGTTATTATTTTCAAATACATTTCAGCATAACATTTAATGAAATAACTTTAAATACTTTACGTTGTCTACCATTTCAGTTAAATTTAAGGTTAATTTCTGGGAAGTGATAAATACATTATTTGAGCACATTTAATGACATGTAAACAAGGTAATAAATCCTTTCTTTGTGTTAAAAATATTAGCATCTTCAATTGTCCAATCAACCAAGAGACCTCACTTTGATTCCTGGTTGATGTGATCAATTCTTTGAACAATTTGTATTACAGTTGTACTTCAAAATATAATATTAAAATAATACACAAATATACAATCTAATGGCCGAGATCGTTAAGGCAGTAGTGCCTTAGCGGACTCAGACCAGAAGATCACAGGTTCGAGTTTTGCCTTGGGCATGGGTGTGTTTGTATAAGTCTCTATGAGTGTGTCGTCCTTTCACCCCTCACTATCAACGCTTCATCTTCCAAATCCCCAGAACTAACAAACCTGGGGATAAGAAATCGGTTCTAGCTAAACGCTGATCCCAAGATAAAGTATATGCGCCTGCCACTGAGATAATGTTACTGAGCCCCAGTAAATGCAGAGTGCATGCACGCATGGACAACAGGACATTCGCCATAAATAAACTGAGTGTGTAGATATACCCTCTGTGCCGAAAATAGTAAATCAGAAAAAGTTGTAAGAGGTAGACACTTACGTGTTCACATATTTTTTCATATGTAAGCAAACGCCTACTGGTAAAAATAGTCAATTGTTGTTCAGAATTAGCAACCAATTGTAAACAGGGATGTGAAGGTAGCTTGCTTTCACAGTAGTCATTCCTGAAAACAAATCAGAAAATCTTATTTCAAATGAAAAACTACTTGTCAAACAGTATTTGAAATAAATTAAAATATTTACATTCCAAGTAAATATTATCAACTAGCCAACCTAGAGTCATAACCTTTTCAAAACATCCACAGAATTATATAACTAGTGGTGCTTCAAGAGCAAGTACTTTCTCGCATTAATAACTGTTACATAAAATTATAATACCACAATTTCTTTCCATATTAACACATTCCGTTAAAATTATTCCCATTGTATTCTAAAGTGATAATTCCTGAAGGATTCTTTTTTTTTTCTTTAAATTATACATGACCTTTTTTAAAGATCTGTTTTACAGAACAAATTTCAGTTAAAAAATATACTATCATCAATAATGTATAGTAGTGCTCAAAAAAACCACATCACCTAAAGACAATGGGCATTCTGTATTTTCCTAACCCAATCTGCTCTCAAAAATTTTAAACAAATATTAGTAGAAATTGGTAATCATATACTATTTTATGAGGATTATATGATGTTTCTGTTTTCATTACCTTCATAACTCACTCGAATTTTGCAAATAAAGTGGTGTATTTTCAAGATTATATTGCAGATTACAACTGTGAGAAAGGTGATGCAGTTTTTTAGCACTACTGTAGTTTTACAATTACCAAAAACACTGAGTTTGCCAATTACTGGCATTGATAGTGTATTTACTTATCACAATCATCTAAAAAGCAGCCCTGCCTGACTCACTGACTCCATCTTCTTCCTTGCACACCCAGCTCCCCCATCATGCCTGATACATACCCACACCCAAGTGCGCACACACACACACACACACACACATTAATACACATCCATTTCTATATTAAAAATTTCCATTGTTGTTATTTGTTTATTATCTAATTTTAAAACGTAATAAAATAATTTGGCAACTCAAAGAAAAGGGAATCAGTTCCTTCCTAGAATATTTTCAGGATTTGCTACAGTTCTCACGGGGATATTCACAATAAATTCTAAACTAAACACAAACCTAATATCAGTAACAATTACTAATGGAAACAAAAAAGTAATAAAATTTCAGCTTTAAACAAAATTGTCCATTAAAATGATTTTGAAATGCTAATAATGTATATATTTGGCTGAAGATACTAGAAATATTATAAAAGTATACCCAAGGGCATTAAACAAGTGTTTCTTAAATGAGTTCACGAACAAAAGTATTTGCCATACCTTACAACAGGTATCCAACACACTAGTCTCCCTTGAGGTTTTAAATGTTCAACAGCTAACTTCAAGAGATCAAAAAATATTTGTTGTAACCCATACTCAATTTTTGAGGGAATGTGATTTGCTAAATGTTTTTCTTCAATCTGATAATCTTTTGTAGAACCTATCCGCTCAGTGGCTTCTCTGATTCCATAAGGAGCTGTAAAAATTTTACACAAAAATTACACAAACACAACCAATAAAATCAAATTAATATAATTTTAAGCAGCATGACGGAAATAATGTTTTTTTAACCATTCTACGTTACAATCAAATTACAAAGGAAGAATAATTTACGATCAGTGATAATAGCATCCAGTCGCATGGCTGAATGCCACAGAGGGAGAGAAGAATCAGCCACAAGAACATCCAAGTAACGATTCTCAATCCCATACTGCTTCATATTTGTTCGTACACTTTCATCCTTTTCTCTCTGTTTCTGGGGGGAGGGAAGAAAAGAAAAAATTAGAAATAATTTACATTCTCAATTCTATAATAGACAATCAAAGAACACACAATAAGGAATTTTCTAACATTTCTCCGAAATGAACATGTGCCACCAAACACAGTACCGTTTTACAACAGTTACGTTGTGTATATTTTGAGAGTGGTGGTTATTGAAAACCAAGTAGAAATAGTTGAATGACATTCCTGAACCAAGCACCATTATTATGTTACAAATTTGAAAAACAGTTCTCCATTATGACAATGGCAATCCTCGAAAAAGGTCTTATCAAACGCCACTATTACCCTCAAATTTGAATGTTTCCAATTTTTTGCCGGAAGTATCCTGTCTATGCTTGAATTTTACATGTAACTAAATTAATAAGCATATTTTACAAGAATATTACTCATGAAATTTCCCCCTCCCATATTAATTTCTAGATGCCCTGACTAAACTCTCCTACCCATTTTTACCTTCTCATAATTCCTTCTCCAATAGACATTACTTCATAATGTAAAATTCAAGCAAGGGATTTGATAACAGCATGATTATTTTGAAGAGGAATATAAAATAAACATAGGTACACGATTCCTACAGTTGATTTCCTGACTAATTTTTTGGACATGTAATTGAGAACAGATAAGTATAGTTTGTGAATGAGTTCAAAAAAGAAATGCATAGGTACCTTCTGTTGAATTCTGGTGGGCCTAGTTTTACCGTGTAGCATTAGGTAATCTATGTCTGTGCCCAGAACATATCCTCCAAATTGTGCTGCAGCTACAAGAAGGGAACCTGTGCAAATACATAGAATTGAGCTTTAAATTTTCTGAAACTTTTCTTTTGGAAATTATTTGTCTCACTAGTCCAATCTTACAAGTAATAAAGAACAAGTTTGCAATAGTATGTTAGAACATCATCAGGTACATACATATGTAAAATATGTACATTAAAACCTTTGATAATGTTGATAGAAGAAAACTTTGGGATATTTTGGAAAATTATGGCGACCCTTCTCATCTCATAGAAACAATTAAAAGCATATATAATCATTCGAAAATAATTATTAAGACAGATTGCATAAAGACAGAAGAAATTTTAATTAACAAAGGTGTTCGACAAGGATGGTCAACACTTTTTAACATTTAAAAAAAAAACATATTTCTGAGATGGAAACAAAATAATAGCATAGGAATAAACTTGACTAGGAAAATTATTTCAAATCTTCTACTTTGTGCAGATGATGCTGTCATAATTCAAGAAACTGAAAATTATCTACAATATGCCCTGCAGCACTTCAAGCAGCTATGCAGCTCTTACAATCTAACCATCTCAAAAGACAAAACCAAAATATTAGCGTTTTGGGGAAAATATATTATCCATTCAAAAATAATTCTAGACAATGTAAGCCTATAATAAGTTCAAAATTTTAATTACCTAGGATGTGACACAGACGGTCAAAAAGACATTGATAAAAAATTAGCATGATTTCAATCCATCTGTGGGACCATACACACAACTCTAAAAACAAGATACGAAAAGATACTAGAATAAAAGTTTATAAAACATGAGCTCTCTCAATATTGCTTTATGGCAGAGAGTGCTGGATTCTAACGCAGAAAAGAGTAAGCAAAATTCAGAGCTCAGAGATGAGGTTCCTTTGAAGAACAAAAGGCTGTGTCTTAGAAGACCAGATAAGAAATGAAGAAATCAGGTGAGAATTGAATGCGAATAGCTTATATAATGTAATGGAAATGAACAGAAAGAAGTGGCTTCAGCACTTAGAAAGAATGGAAGAAACAAGACTGCCACGATTAGCATATGCTTACAAACCAAGAGGAAAAAGAGATATGGGAAGACCCAAGAAAAGATAGAAAGATAAGTGGAGATGGAACAGGCGTAAACCTAAGTGTAGAAGAAGAAGAAGTTATGATGTTGTGTGAGAAAAATGTTCAAAGCAACACCAACAAAAATGTTCTCGTTTCTTTAACAATAACTTTCTTTTTTGTGGGCTTCACATCTTCCTAGGTCCGCCCTCTATCCTCTTTGCAAGTGATTTATATTTTGTCATTGTTTATTAAATCAATATTTGCATAAATCTTTGAAAATATATAATTCTAACGTATTTAGATAATCTGGAGGCAGTAATTCTGTAATATGATTGCCAGTTGTTTGTACCTATTTTTAACGGAATACATTCTTAATTCATTCCTTGTTTTTGGTCTGATCTTGAATTGTGCAGTCTAACCACTCTAAGGAACCTTAATTTCACAATAATCATAAATTATTAGCGTCACCATCCCAGAAAAAATCGTACATTCTAGATACTCCTTATGTTTTGGCTGTTCACAACAGTTTTAAAAAAAATTATTGTTCATGGTTCACACATGGTGGCCATTTTTGTTTTAAACTACATCCCATTGCCGACATTTACAGTTTCATACAATTATCAGCAAAACTTCAGGACTCCACCTTGGGAGTGCATGACTTTGACGTTGGTGGTGGGGCTGGAGTACCCCAATGCCAGCGGTGGTGTAGCTACTGGTAAGGCCTCCCTTGCCAGACAGGTCGATGGAGAGGGGTCAGACGAAGAAGAACTCCAGAAGAGGTCCTCAATGCCACAAGGAGATCTACAGAAGAGAACCTTCAGAAGTAGACCTCAACGGCAGTTTCGGTGAAGAACTCCACCCCAAACTTTCAACGGCCTCAGGTTATTTGAAAGGTTGTATCCCCTTACCTTGAGAAATAACAGAACTCTGAAAATGGATAAAGTGAGGAGGACGCTGCTGTTGAGAGGACAATCCCCTTAGGACAAGGGAAGTCCAAAATCAAATATCCTGGTCCTCCAGGTTGGGGGTTGCACGTAAGGCTGTTACCCTTGCCTATTAAAAAACTATTACTCACAAGCTTCACAGAAATCGATTACAGATTGTCTCTGTTGACAACTACTGCTTGAACAAGGGCAAGAAACTAGGAATTCGTGTTGCCACCTGGAATGTTAGAGGGATCCGACCGAAGGAGTCTGAACTGATCCGAGAATTCAAGAAGAAGAACTATACGTGTTGTTACTGATACAAAGATGAAATTAAAAGGAACTCAGGAGTTAGAAAATTATGTTATGATATACAGCGGAGTAAATCAAATCTGTCGAGCTCAACCAGGGGTGTCAATTCTAGTCAAAGAATCATGGAAGAAGAAAATTATCTCTTATAAATGAATCAATAAGAAGACTGTAACAATGATATTGAAGATAGACAGAGGACATTTGCCTATTATTGGACTGCATGCCCAGAGGAAGGTAGGAAAAAGGAAAGCCATCTGTTCTATGAAAAACTATAAAAATGCCTGAATCATGTAAATAAAACTGATTATGTTATACTTAGGGAAGATCTGAATGCTCGAGTGGGAAACAATCCAATTACAAACATTTTGGGCATAATGGGGGAATATCACATAAATGATAATGGAAATTCACTGAGACACTTCTGTACCCATAACAATTTGAAAATTTGTAACTCATTTTTCCAGAAGAAAGACAAGAATAAATTCACTTGGTCAAGTAGAAGTTCCAGATCTATTATTGACTACATTATTTCAAATAGAAAGATGTCCCTATTAATTAAAGATGTACATGTCTACAGAGGATGTGACATCAGTTCGGATCATTTTTTAGTTTATTCCAAAATTTCCCTGTGGGTTCCATGGAGGAGAGAGGGTCAGGATAGATACTTAGATAGACCTTAGATACAAAGTTAAACTCCTCGAAGACGTAAGTATACAGAAGCTTTCCAAAATAAACTAAATGGTCTGCTATCTACATTGGAAAATGTAGAAGAAGAATGGAATAATATTAAAACATGTCTAGAACAAGTGAGAAATGAAATCTTGGGTAAACAGAAAATCTAAAGAAGGGTGAGTCTCAGAATATACAACGAAGACATAGAAGAGACATTAACAGAAAAGAAAAACTGCCTATAAGAAACGGCTACAGGAAAATACAGAAGAAAGTTGGCAAATATATAAAAGAAAACATAACACTGTTAAAACCGTTGTCAGGAATTCTCACAGAGAAAGCTAGGAAAACTTCATGGGAACATGATGTTTATGGGCAACAAGATTTTGCCTACAAACTTCTTCATAACTTGAACAGCCAAGAAAGAGATACTGTCAGAATTAATACAATGGAAGAAGATAATTGGGTTCAACATTATTTTGAATTGTGGTATGATTCGAACAAAGACATTTATACCAAATTTAAGATAATGGAAGGTATAGATGAACTCAGTATGAACGAAATGGGAACAGCTCTGACAAAAATGACGAATAGAAAAGCAGCAGCAACCGAGGTATTGAATGCAGAACTATTTAAGTACAGTAGCTTTTTCTTTAAACTTAGGCTGTTACATTTCTTGAACGTATGCTGGAAAACTGGAATAATTCCCCAAGCCTGGATGACTGCAGAAGTTGCCCCCATTTATAAGAAAGGAGATAGGTGTGAACCTGGAAACTATTGAGGAATCAGTGTTCTCAATACCAGTTATAAGATAAATATGTCAGAATCCTAAACAATAGATTAAAAACTATTAGTGAAGAACACCTATTAAATGAACAATACAAATTCTGACAAGGTCGCTTGTGCTCCAATAACATCTTTTTTCTGAGACAGATAATTGAAAAGAGAAAAGAATATAATTTGGAAACCCATCGTCTCTTCATAGACATTGAGAAAGCTTTTGATAAGAGTGGTAAGAAGAAAGCTATGCAAATATGAGAGAAAAAAGGACATCCCAAGCAAATAATAGCAAGTATAAAGTCATTATATAATGGAGCTGAGTTAGTCATAAGTATGGATCACCAAAAGAGCAAAACATTTTTAGTAAATCAAGGACTACGACAGGGGTGCAGTTTATCCCCAACATTGTTTAATATATACTTAGACGACACCCTTAGATTTTGCAAGAGAGAATGTTCAGATAGAATCTATGTGGGAAATGGGAATTATTTAAATACTCTTTTATTTGCAGATGGCCCGATTTTAATAGCTAGAAACATAAAGGAACTCCAGAAAAATGCTCATATATTGAGTAATGTCTTGGATGATTACAACCTCAAAATCTCTATCAAAAACATTAAGTAATGGCTTTCCAAGGCCAATTCCCTGTCAATCAAAAATATGTATTCACAATTCAACGTTGGAACAAGTAAGAAATTTTAACTACCTTGACTGTGATTTGATTTATGATTATGAGAATGACATTGATATCAAATTCCATCAGTTCTAACAAATATGCGGCACAATAAGACGGATGCTCTTGAAGAAGACAAGAGAGACGCAACTAAAAACGTACAAAGTAATGGCAGAAAAAGCTTTACTGTATAGGAGCAAGTCATGGGTACTGACAAGAAAGAAAAGTAGTAATATGCAAGCTTTTGAGAAGAGATTTCTAAGAGCAGTAAAAGTCTGTAGCCTGTTGGACCAGTTCAGAAATGAAAACATCCAAAAAGACCTAAACATTTCCTCCATATTAGACAAAACAAAGGAGAAATGTTCCATGTGGTCACAAAGTCACCTTCAAAGTATGGAAGCTGATAGTCTCTCAAAAGTAGCCTACCATTATCGACCAGCTGGAAAAACAGATCCTGGTCAACAAAGGCAATGATGGAATGAAGCCGGGACAGGCCTTCTGGCCTTAACCGTGAAAGGAAGAAGAAGGAAACTTCAGGACATAACACTGTACTTTTCTGTACAAAAATCTATGGAAATAATGAGGAAATAAAAACCAAAAATCAATTTTTTGTCCTTATTCTGTGAACATTGTATTGAAGCAAGGTCACTGCAATGTATTAATGCAAAACAATTTTAATTAAATTCATATTATATGAATGATAAAAAAATCTTAACATATAGAAGTATTAAAAGCTTTCAGAGACCTAAATTTTTTATTTCCGATTTCCGAAAGTCAATAACATGAGTTGAAGTCAGAAATAAAAATGTTAACATTACCTTTGCAAGTACTAATACTATTTACTTTCAGAAATCTTTTAATTGTGTATTCTACCATTTTGAGAACTTGTTTTATCACATTCTGTATTTTAAAGAACCATAATCAGCAGACCAGAGCCTCTAGCAAGAGTACATAGTTCCAGTTAGTAACATTTCTTTGATCTTGAGCGGTCTGCTGGTGGAGGAAGGAAAGATATTCAAAATTTCTACTGGTCTATGTTTACAAAAACTCAAAATTACTAAAAGAAAATATTATAGTATATTTATTATCTCATATTAATATACTTACAAGGAAAACCCTCTAACTCTACAGAACCTACTTTGAGATCTTTGAGCTTAAAAGTTTGAAGGGTTCTGAAAACTGAGAATAACAAGAAACAATTATTTTTAGCATATCGACCTGTGTTTGAAAAACATAGGCTACAATAACACTTCAATTTTTGCATGGTGAATGAAAACGGTAAGTAGCTGTTCTTTTACATACATTATTTTGTAGTTTACAATTCCAAAAGATTGTTTATTATCATGATTTCAACACAAACACAATTTTTTTTAAAGTTCACAGAAGAAATTTCAATCACTCATTAGAATTCTCATTCTGCAGTCATCATCAGCAGGTTCTGGAATAGTGTCTTTTATTTCATTTGATGTTGGTAAGTCGTTATACCAGGAAAATTATCCAGGTATAACTCCAATGCGACACATCTTCAGCAGGCCACACTTCTTGAAAGAACTGATTGTTAGGCAATTGTGGTATATAATGGGGAAAGTATTTACAATTGTAAAACAACCATTAGAACACCCATACAGTAACTTACACTAATCTGTGTGGTTGTATATTATGTCTAGATTTGCTTTATAATACTTGAATCTTTAGCCAAATAGGCAGTTAATAATTTCTCCATTTATATTATTGGTTCTTATTTTTGTAATAACTTTGTATGTTGTTTCTAAACCCCAAAATCATTAAATTTCAATTCATACACCTGATACGGTGATATGCCCATCAATCCTTTTGGGTGTGCAATTGCGGAGATAGCAAATCCTGCATGGTATAGGCAGGAACAAACTTTTTTGCTTTATGCATAGAATCCACTTTCAGAATAGGTGACCACTTTCCATAAATAAAATATCTAACTCTTGAAGATGTGAATGCTGAACTGTAAACAATATGCTGTATAATAAAAGTGCATCAATATATTTGTTTTGCTACTCCTCTCTGCACATTTCCAAAAATAGAGAAACCTCAGTCACCTGATCTGGAAGGCTCCTCAGATATTTAAGCAAACTTGAGCCAAATTTAGAGCTATCTCTTTTCCCAATTTATTTCAGCCTATGGAAAGCAAAAAGTGGAGATTGACAGAGATGAATATAAATAGTGCAATTATAAACAATTTTTTCTACAGTGGCTGACACAGTGGTATTTTTATGGTTGACTACAGTGGTATTTTTCTACATCTGGCTGACACACAAGATGTTTTTGTAATACTGATGGCAGATAGAATGTGGCTAGAAAGAAAAAGGAGGAAAAGGGAGGGGTGAAAACAAAACACTATTGGTACTACAGAATGGAACAGACTTTCTCATTCTAGTTACTTATCTGATCTTTTCTGATCCCCTCTATACTATATTTGGTTTTGCCCCACCCTCCATTGGTGCCAAAAACAGTTTTTCTTGTTTCCTCCATTTTTCAAATCCCTAATAGTAGAATTGGAAATGATATTATAGAAATGCAAAATCTTATCCTATATACACATTTTCATTGAAAAATTTGGAATGGTTTTTAAGAAAATGTTGCTCGAGTCTTTCTGAATATGCACATTTTGAAGCTTATTTTCACCCAGAACTTTTGAGTTTTTGAGAAACTTCATAAGAAATTTTTTGAAGCAATTGCACTCACAAACATGATAATGTAAAAGAAACAACTGTAATGTAAATATTAAAACATATAAATATTAATATTTTATTTTCCAAGAAGAAAAAAAAGAATACATCAAAGTGGCAATTATGTTATCCACTTCATCTTGTACTATCAGTACAAAAAAATGTTTTTTTTTATTAATGTAGCCATTTGCAAGAAAATGGTTTTTGAAAATTTCTGAAAATGCGGAATTTTGAGCTCATTTTCACAGAAAACTTTTCAATTTTCAAGAAACTTGATAAGACTACATTTGGAGCACTTACTCTCATTAACGTCGTAATGAATATAAACCGTAGGTAGTATAAATAAAGAAAAACATGAGAGAGAGTTCAAAAAATTTCATTTGTGTAATTTTTGATAAACCGAGACAAAAAGATGTTTATCAATCTTAAACAGTGCATTTAGCATAAACACTGTCAGTTTATTTAAAGAAAAAATTTGGAGCCTTTTAAAGAAAAAATCTTGTATTTATTATATTTTTATATTGCCCAAATTTCACTCAAATTTATGCAAAAACTACAAAATTTTCAAAACAATTGCACATAAATTAAAGAACTACTTGTGGAGAACACATTTCATTTGAAGAAGAAATCTCTGTCTTCAATATTGTCATTTTGGAAGATTCTGAAAGAAGAAAAAAATGCAAACTTTCGTAATTTTTTAAAACTCAAGAGTTAACAGTGAAAATCACACCTATGCCATCTTTATAATTGTATTTCAGTCTATTCTTACAAGAAATTTGAAGAAAAAAATTTGAGCCATTTCTGAGAAAAGTTTGGAAACATTCCAGGGGTTTCATGTTAAGTATCCTAAAATTTAAAGGTTTTAAATATTGCAGAGCTCCGAGTCAGACCAGATCAACCAGGCAATATTAATTTTGGTAAATATCTTACAAATAGCTAAGTGCTAGTTCACAGACAGTGGAACATTTTGCCGAAAAACGATTTTTCGTATCAAATTGTGAAAACACATGTTAGATAAAGTAATTTACTTCATATAGGATCAAGATTTATCCACTTTCTCTGTATTACAGCTCCACATGACAAGTTTTTCTGTTGATATTTTTTTCTTTTTGTTACAGCATTACATAACTTTCTCTATGCTACATATATTACTCTGTAAGTACAGAAGTGGAAAAAATGCATCTAAAGAAAATGGGCAATCTGTGTTTTCCTAAACCAATCTGCTCTCAAAAATTTTAAACAATTATTAGTAGAAATTGGTAATCACATATTTTATGTGGATTATATTATGTTCCTGATTTCATTACCTTCACCATTCACTCGATTTTGGCAAATCAAGTGGTGTATTTTCACGATTATATTGCAGATTACAACTGTGAGAAAGGTAATGCGTTTTTCTTTGAGCACTACTGCATGTGTATGATAAAGTAAAAAGCATCATTAAATGCTCTCTTTATTCTTGGTTTTGCCTCTGTAGTAGTTTTCTTTTCTTTGTATATGTGTGGCATAATTATCTACAACTTGAGGTGTTTTAACTCCTTTTCCATTTTCAAATATACACTGACACTGACCCTTCTTGGGTGAAATAAATGCCATACTATAATCACACAGAAAATGTCTTCATGTAATAAGTGATACAGGTACAGATCTTCCTTCATCCTCATACTTCTTATATAACATGTACATTTTACTTATATTCTGTTTTCCATCCAAATATTTTATCTCCATAAAGTCTTGAACAGTCTTGAATAGTCTTGAGAACTTACTGCTGTAAAACTTTCAGTCTTCAGTCACACTGACCTGTTTTATTTGCAGTTGCATTCCTCTCACCAGTAAATACTCCATTCTTAGCTTCATGTTTAAAAGCTGTTTCAACTGAATCTTTATGAATACATAGTGTTTTAAGATAAAATTATTATATATTCTGGAAAGGGTATAGCTAAAAAATGCCCCCAAACTAAATCAATAATTGCAATACTCTTGAGAAAGAGAATTAAAAAATGTACATAGATTCCCAAAAAATCAGCCTCCTACAGCAATTTGCTACAGAGATATAATAAGAAACATGTTTTTCATGTTTTATTTTTTTCTCAGCTTCTTTGACACATATCAGTCTAAGAAAAATTGAAGAGACGGAGAAAAATAGTTGATTTTGAATGTTTTTTTGTCAACCAATTTTGATGCCAAATTCAAATAGAAAAATATAATTTTGAAACTAACATTCAACATGATAACAAAGTACTATCCAGGCCTAATTTGTGTAAAAGAAGACTTGCGAAAGTGAATAATTCCAACAAGAATTATGTCATCTTTGGTGGGCCATACAATAGAATAGCTAACTTCGTCAATTAGATTGCACCAACATTCATTTCTTTGATATATCTATATCTACTTTCAATTGTAGCATAAAAGAATTCATTTAATTTTTACTTATTATTGTCTCAACCAAATTTTGTGATGCAATGTTTATGATATATATCAATCGAATACACCTACATCTGTGTAATTCGATTTATATTATAAATACATAAATTAAAAACAAAAGGGGTTTGTTGATTTTATTTCTATCATATAAATACTTTCCACATAAAAACAAACATTGGTAGCAAAAAGTTGTAAATAATGCTGGTAAGTGCGACTTTGCAATAATATATAACATTGGTAAAAATTATTTTCAATCACATTTTGGCACAAATTTCAAATTTTTTAACTGATAAAATTGGTTTTAATTATTTTCACTATCATCCTCACTATTAAAAAATCTGAAAAAAAATTATGTTATAGAATGTTATGACACACATACTAGGGGGAAAACTGAGACAGTTCTCCAATGTTAATACGTCAAAAATCAGGTACAAAAATTTATTTGTATTATTTTGTTTTGAATTTGGCATCAAAATTAGTTAACAAAAATACCTTGAAATTCAACTATTTTTCTCCATCTCTTCTATTTTCTTTCAGCCTGATATATACAATAGAAGCTGAGAAAAAAATATAACATGAAAAACATGTTTCTCATTGTATCCCGACAACAATTGCACTAGGAGGATGATTTTTTGGGAATCTACAAAGTTTTTTATTCTCTTTCACATGAGTATCACAATTTTTGATTTGGTTTGGGGGCACTCTTTGCCCCTCTTATATTTTATTATCCTTTCCTTTAGTTAATATTCTCACACATGCCCTATCCATCATGAACAAGTGAAAATCAAGTCTCTTTGCCATTTGTAATCATCTAACAACAATAACAATATGAACTGCTAATCTATCTCTCGTGTTTTCTCTTTAGAAAAAAATTCTGATGAGAGGTTGTTTTTTTTTTAATTGACTTTCAATAAACTCTTTCTCATCTTTCTTCTTCCATCTGTTGCTTTGCATTTTAACCTCACAATACTTATCAACAAAAGTATTTAATATTTCATTATTCTGTTGTAAATTGCCTCCTGTCCTGACATTTCTTCTTTCTCTCCTTTTACATGCCGTCAGTGTTTATGCAGTTTTTCCTCATTGATGTGTCCCAGAATAATCAAGTAACATGCTGACCTGGGAAATGTAATCAGGATCAGGTTAACAACATTTAATCTTACCTGAATTATACAGATCGTGCAAGCATAACTAACATGCTCTTTAGCTCAATTTCACTGTTATATATAACACTACGGAACAACTTCTATATCATTTTCTTACTAGGAGATCGATGCAAGCTAGAGGTTATACATGGTTATACATGCATATACAGGTCATATATGGTTTGCAACATTGCCATTTCAAAGTGAAGCAATACATCATAACAATGAGTCCTCTGTCTAATCTATAAGAATGGTCTGTAATTTCATTGTTGTCTTCAAATTACAAGCACAACATTACCAAAAGAACAAACTTTTCATTCACTTTTAAAGCTAGTGAATTTTTCCTTAATTGTTCTAAGAAGTTTCAAGATCACAGACAACAGGCTATTCATTTTGAGATGGCTTTCATTATCAACAACCTAACATTTTTGTAGTTGAACATTTCATTAGCTCTATATCTAAGGACTGAATGGAGATATAACTAAGTGGGTTTCCCTACATTGAGTAAACGATTCTGTTCTTAAATGTCACAAAAGTGATTTTTTTGGGAGGACAATGGAGTTTCGAGTTTTCCTTGCATACGTACAATTTAACGCACAGTAATACGCAAATCTTTCACTCGATAATTTTTACAGCCATCTTGATACAGAAATCTGTGACTGCAACATTGGTATCTTTACTTAGGTCTCCCTGATAGACAAGCTTCTATCGACTGCACGCTAATGCTTTCACAGTATGTCCATGACTTACGTAGAATTGGAACTCACAACCCCAATGTATTGAGAGTGGGTATGTATTGGGTGCCTGCACTACTCAGGCTGGCCAGGAATGGAATGATGAGGGTTGGAAGGTGATACACAGTATTTGGAAGAGCACCACCATGCCACACCACACAATCAAACAACCATGTCGTTATGGTCAAGGCACCAGCCTCATTGATTTCAGCTACCCCAAACTGCTAATTAATAAGTCGTATTACATGAATTAAATTCTAAATCTAATGACACTATTAATATATTCATTTGATTGTTGCATTAGGTGATTCTCAATTTGTAATTAATGCTATCTAGATCTTGCTCTACACTCAAAAATAAGATAAACAGTAATTAAAATTGTTAATGTACATGGTTGCCAGGTAGTTTCGAGAACCTCTTCTGCAAGGTTGAATATCAATTTCTCAAATTTTGAGATAAGAAAAGGGAAAAATCAGGGCTTGCCAGGAATTGAAAGAATTTTTTGTAGTAAGGTTACATGACCTCTTTTAAAATCTGCCAAGGCCACAATCTCCTTGGGCTCCTCTGTGTTACCTAGTTAGCTCTAATTTCCTCATGTTCTTTGAAAGCTGACATGTAATATCTTCAATCATTAAAAAGTGGAAAGAGATGCTTAAGTGACATGACTAATTCTGTTTAATATATCTAATTAGTGACTGTTTCATGAAGCAATGTTCATAATTTTTTATGATACTTCTGAGTTAGAAAAGAGGTTTTAGTAAATTCTGTTTAAAATAAATCAATATCATCACAAACATTCATATAAACACATTTAATAATAATGATGATCCAGTGCTACCACCACCGAATTTAAGCATATTTATGTTTATCATAATTTTCGATTGGCATTTCAAAAATTGAAATTTAGATTTAAAATAAACAAACCTGTTCCAACAAAAGGATCTAGTATCAAGTCACCCTCTTTCACTTTAGCTTGATTTGCCATTAGTAATGATAACTGTGGATCCATCGATGTGTTTCCAATAAATTTCCGTGTCTTGAGAGAGAGTTTTGATATTAAATCTCTTTGGCCATCAGCCACCTGCAAAATTATCAATGTACGAAAATATCAATTTCTACTTTTACGTGTCTCTCAAGTAAAATAGGAGTTAAAAATTATCTTACCCAACGGCCAAAAAATACTTGATAAGGTTCATCTGGAATGTTATTAGAGTCCAAACCATAATATTCAATAAGTTCCAATTTTATATCAGGGTTTTTTAATTTTACAGGTCCACACAAAGGCAGATAGCTAAATGACTAAAGAAATAGATCAATGCAATTAATCTTTCAACACCTCTCAGGTAGAGCATAAAAATTAGACAAAATATTCCAGTTATGAATTACCTCTATTTTGGCAACCTTCTCCTCCTGTGTTTGACTTTTGCAGAAGGTTTCTACTTTAATTTTAAAAGACAGTTCAGGTTTAAAATATGACGCCAATTGTTCCACAGGAAGCAATTTTAGATTATTGTGTAAATCTCCCAATTTGGCCCCACAAGCCCACAACTCAATACAGGAACGTAATGACACTGATCTACTGGCAATTTTAAGTACATCTTCTTCGGTAGGAATATCCACAATACAAAATGGCTAAAAAAAGATTGGACATAAACATCAAGAACAAATAAATATTTTAACAAAATTACACAAATAATCAACTTTCAATATCACTTTGTCTTTAATGTGACTTACGTCGCTTTAGCTCCCTTTTCGCAATATACAACATGCATATTTCAAATTTTATTGTTCTATTTCACCAACTTCATATTTAAGCCATCTTTTCCTTTCATTCCAGATGGAATTTTTTTTAAAGATATTAAATCAAAAACATTACATTATCATTACATACTAGTAGAAAAGAGTATCACAATCATTATTGGTGTCCTTAATATATGCAGTATGCAGTTTTGAACAGTCCAGTAGATGAGGGGCTGCTCACAACACATGCAGAGGGAATATCACTATTGTCAACAAAGTAGTTGCCAATTGCAAAATAACTTTTAATAGTTTAAACATAATTACTTGCCTTACAGTTAAACAATCGATTTATTGACCAGACATTAGATTTCAAAATAATTATATAAATATCTGTTACTAAACTTGGTTGATCCGGAGTTTAGGGTGTCGTTCACTGAACCTTCGGTTCACTGATTCGGTTCACTAATCTCGTGATTCACAAGGTTATAGTTTCGCGGCAACTGCGCAGTTTGAATTGTGGAGGCTTTCTCGAAAAGTGCTTTCTTATAAAAGTGAATTGGTAATTATGCGTTGGATAGACTCAAGGTTGTTTATAGTGAACGCGAGAGCCGAAGGCCCGAGCCTCGCCTTGACTTGGATCCGGGCGAGCGAAGCGAGAAAACTTGCCTTTGAAACTAAGTTTGCATTTCTCTGCGGCGGGGACAAAGTGATTGAAGTGAACAATATAAATACAAATTTTGTGGCGTAGATTTGTGTTTTTTTTTGCCATTTCAAGTCCCTTTTTAATTGTTTTCGATTCCCCTCTAGTGAACCGGTTCAGTGAACGACACCCTAAACTCCGGATATACCCTAAACTTAAAGCAAAAATTACTAAACACTCTTTAAATTGCAAACAAAAGCTACAGTTTAAATTTAAGATGTGTTGAGTGAACAGTAACTTACTTCATGATGGTTCTTTTCAACCCATTTCATTTGTATTCCAAAAAGAGACCTTAATGACTCGATTTCCTAAAAGAGTAATATTTTAAAGTGTAAAATAAATTATGCGATTTCAATTTTAATCATTAGATATAGAAAAAGTGTTACAAGAAATAGTGGCAGCTGATGGCAAAAAGGGAGAGAATTTCAAATGGTACTTACATTAATTCTGAAGTGTGTATGCTCATTTGCAAACCATAGTAAATATCTTTTCCAATTCAGGCCGTTCATCATTGTGAATGATACATTACTTAACCTAAAAAATTCATATTAGTGCGGGTCACTTGGCTTACATGCCTTACACGCGAATTCCAACAAATTGATATCGATAGTATCGCGTCATCGAATACATTGCTATCGATAGACCACCCATCTTGATGTAAGAAACAGAGGACACATGTGTAAGTATATTTCTATCACGGTGTGATGAATATATTATAGTGGTGATTTCTATCATGGTGTTGATCTATGTTTCTATGTGCAATACATGTACTACGTTACTTTACAACGCATTGCCAGATGGCATTAAACAATCGAAGTCGGTTGTTAAATGTCATCTGGCAATGCACAGATTTAAGTTAAAAGTAAAATATTTTCTGCTGCATACCTGTTTCTATGCAATTACAGACTATACTGATCATCAAAACGAAAAATAATGTTTATTTTAACAATACAGTGATATATAATGAATAACTTTACATTTGTATGGTATATTTTAAAAAAAGACTTATTATGCTTGTAACAAATAATGTACTTCAGCTTCCGGGTCAATGACCCCCATCTCGATTAGGTTTTTGTCCAGTTTCCCTGATCCATTGAGCGAACGCTGAGATAGCCCCTTGTTTTGCTTCTGGACTTAAATATAACTTCACTATGCGACCGTTTTGTTGAACTCTACTTTTGCTTGTAATGATAGGTATAGAGGTAAGGCCGAGTTACTATTTTGTTAGCAATGCAGAAAATACATACTTGCAATTCGTTTACCAAAGCAAATAAGCTTTCTATAACTCGGAAACGAAAACGAATTTTTTTGTTCAAATATTGCTAATCTCGCAATTTTTTAAAACTTATGTTTATTTATTTGTTTAAAACTTTTACTCATCTTTCAACTATTAATAGTTGAAATGACGGGAAGGGATTCTGGTACTGAAGAAAACGTGCGCAGTTTTATCTTCTTCCCATACGTCATATACAGTTTTTACGGCGTTTTTGACAAAATAAAAATTAATAAAGGGATTTCAGAACTCAAGAAAACGTGCGCAGATGATCTCCCCTGTACGTCACATACAGTTTTTACTGTTTTTGACTAAATAAATCTAAATCAGGCCAAGTGGATGCATAACTTGCTACATAAAGCCACACTTCGCCTCATACAAGAAGACCTTTGAAAGCCATAACATCATGACAATTCACTGTGACAATGGAAATATTGTGTGAGGATACTTCTGAGCTCACAGCCGATACCACAGAGCTCTAAAACGGACATTAATGACCTCATAAGTGAAGCGAACCGTATTGAAAGTGGTTTCAAAACAACGAAAATTTGAAGATATGGACGAGGCTCGGGCCTTCGGCCCTCGCGTTAACAAAAAACATCCTTGAGTCTGTCCAACGCATAATTACCAACGCGTTTTGTACAAATACTCATCTTAAAAACCATTTGGCGGGTATATGTTCTTTATATTCTGCACATGTACTCATAAATCCCCTCAAGATCCATTCAGTTTGTTTTTCTGTTCCGCGCGATGGAACGATGACGTCAAGGAACCAAAGGGAACCGTGACACTCCCAATTTCCGATCCGAAAAATTGGTTTTCACGGCAATAAATTAGTTAAATAATTCTGGCACTAGTTTGGCTTGATTCTGTCATGTTGGGCTGGCCAGCTTAATGGACTTGAAATATTTTTATATACCGTGCTACAATACTTTTACGTATTACAGCGAAGAACTGTTCCGTAATTGCTAATATTTTGGACAGAGAACGTCTTGTTTAGCTAATGCTATAACATGACGTACATTACTTGCAACGATTTTGTAATATTATAATATCACTTGAACCCGTAAAAATTTTTCAATCAATTTTTCCCCTATCCTGGTTTTTAATTTTATGTTTCACACATTCACGTTATCCCTTCACAACCAGCCTCGCAGGTAAAACCATCTTGGCGAAAGGAAGAAATGCGAATTGATGCTTTGCTACGCATGGCCATTTTCAAGAGGCTGCAGCCTTCCCCATTTTTGTATATATATGGATTGCACCACTCAAATACTTCCTGAATCCAATGGTCTTGTACAAAAGTACTGGGAAATATTCAAATATAAGCAATTGCATTTTTATAGATAAGATCTGTATGAAATGCTAATGCAGAACTTCTGGTTAGAATACAAGAATCAGAGCAGAAGACATGATAAGCAGTAGTCTTTACAGGTATTGTGACTTATCAGCTAATATTTAACTATCTTTGTTTGAATTGTGGGCATACCAGATGCTTAAGAACATTGTGCTTATGCATTTTCCCCAGAAGGGGTGTTCAAAACCCCAGTAAACAGGGGATAAATTGATGAGCAAGCTTTGGAGGAAGTCCCCCCCCCCCCCCTCCTTCCCATTAATATGAACATTCCATGTTGTGAAAATTGCGATGTGGCACTAGCATGGCACAATCCATCTCTAAGGGTTGAGCAAACCCTAGCACCACTGTAAGTGCCCAGTCAAATTTTATATCAAAACTGATAAGTTGATATTTTGTACTTAGAACTTAAAGAATAAATTACAAATGTAAAATTTAAAAAGAATAAAAAAGGAGTGGCATGTGCAGGTGTTTCAAATATGAATTACATTGTAATGAAATGTATGTGAAATACACATTGCGTTAAAAATTATATCACAAAGTTCATAGAAATGTTTGCTGTAGTCTCATTCATATCTGATTTCAACAAAAACTTCAGGAATTTTTTCAAACTTCCAAATACACAACTAGCAGCCACTACGAAAATTTAAATAAATGTAAAGGGGGCATGTAAGACACATTAAATGTAAAGGGTAGTGGAAAGAAAAAAGAAAAACAATGAGAAATTATCCCACAGCTCAAGCTACAAATCACTAATGTTTCTCTTGGAGACAGAACACAGAGCATAGTCTATTAAACAAAAAGTTTTATAGTGAATAGCATTAATACACACAAGCCACATCTAGGTCACAATTTTGCACTAATTTTATGTACATAATTTACACTTTCCAAACATACTGTAAACAAATTTAGGCTATTTATAAATGTTGTATAATTAGGTTTTGAATATTATCTCAATTCTTGACATTCGTAACTACTACAGCAGATACATATCAATCAGGGATATCATATCTTTTACTATTTACCAATTGACTTGAAACCCCCACTCGGATATTACTAAATTTCAAGAAACAAAATTCAATTTAATTCACTAAATGTATATGTAAAAGACCAGCTCAATACACATTTGCACCAAAGTAATGCACTACACATAATTCAATTGGCCCTGAGCAATCAATGACTGAAAAGGCAGCAAAGGAATTTCAGAATTTATTGCCTCAAGAATTATTTTGATGCAGCTGCACCTCCTTTGGCATCGCACATCAGATCCACAGTAAAGGCAGTGAAGTAACATAGTAAGACACATGTAAGACATGTGCAGACAAGCCAGGTAACCACTACTATGCAACTGGGATGATGATAATAATAATAGTAATAATAATAATAATAATAATAATAATAATAATAATAATAATAATAATAATGCTGAACCATTCACTTTCACTGTCCAGACATGTATTATACAATTAAAAGAGGGTAACACAATACATCAATTCATGTAAGGTTGATTCCTAAATCAGAAGATAAATTAAAATGGCGATGCTTGGCACAGACAAATTGTGCAATAACAAATTACAAGAATATATAAATTTATATCAGTGCTCAGCTACTAGGTAGTTAAAAGAGATTAGATCCTATTATTGAAATAATTTTTTTGTAAATGGAAGACAGGTGATATACCTCCATAAATAGGAATTTATGACATAATTAAAATCATCAATGTACAATTCAAGATTAAATGCATTGTATTGCACTTATTAATGTTTATTGGTTGAAAAACAGTTATATTTTATACTACAGATAGATACTTCAAACGTGAACTCCCTGTAAACTAATACAATACAAATCGCCAGTTTATATCTTTCAGCGAGTTTAGCTGTTCACTGCAATAATTACCGCATTATGCCAATAATAAACTCTTCCCGAACACATCAGTGAGCAAATAAAAAATTGTGGTTCTATAAGAAAACCATAAGATTTCTATTTGCAGTTTTTATATTTAAAAAATTATAAACTACAAACATTCACTCACATCATACAAACTAAATCTCACATACAACAATTCTTACATTCACATCCAAAATCTTGTATTACAGCAGCTAATAAGTCATTTCCAAAGCATTTAGCATAGTATACATTCATTCAGGCAAACTACTAACCAAAAACTGAATATAAATATATACATCACTGGCTGAATAGTAAAGTAGAAAATTATTATACAGTAATTGTACCAAAAGCACTGCTTATCTCACTTAAGAGAGCAAGATCAGGACCTATGTACAATACATGGCATTACTGGTATGTAGTGTTTCAAGCAAAATACATTTTTCTTACAGGATACAAAAAGTATTTTACATTAGTTAGAAAATAATTTTAAGCATGTAGATCAGTAACATCAATCCTCTATTGCCCTGAAGAAAATGCTAAGTAAATCTTACTGTCACTCTAAACCCATGTTTCTATTTTAAAGCTGCTACGTAACTTAAAACAAAATCCTGAGAAATTATATTTTTACATTACAGGAAGATCAGCACAGACTAGCATTTAATTTCATATTTCTGGTTTGGTTAAAACAGTATATACAGGTATCATATGTGCAGAAATTTGCACAAGCGTATCCATTACTCAATATAAATATGCACACACCACATATTGGATATACACATTATTGAAATTTCCACTTAATACCACACAAGTCTAGTAAGCAATAATAAAAAGGAGGCCTTGATTGTGAAGACAGCTTAAAAATAATGCAACAGTAACAACACAAAACAATAATTATATTCCATAAAATAATTCTGTAATTTTGTAAAAATTATCTTTCAAATCTTTTTAGAAAAAAATCAGAAAATGGACAACACAATTGATTATTCATGATATTGGACAAAACCTCATTCCACAATCAGTGAAACATTTGCGTAATACATTGAAATAAAATTATAAGCAACTGATGTCAAATATTAGCCTTTTAACAATACATTAAATTGCATCATCAACTGATATGAATATCACAATTTTGTCATTGGTGTTTTGCATAAAGGAGCTGTATTGTAATACATAAATGCAAGTATCAGACCTCAAGATTACAATACCTTGAATTGGCAAGTCAGAACATTACAATAAACATAAATAATTAAAAACTCATTCAATATTTTACAATGAAACTCTAAAATAAAATTAAAACAAGGTGAAAAATTGGAACACAAAAAAAATTAAACGGAAAAAAAAGAAGAAAGATCATGTTAAAAGTTACATTAGAGTTTGAAGTTCAGCCCATTGCTGAGGGGGAAGAGAGAGAAAGTCAGAATGTAAAGTTGTAAACATGTATCATAACCCTTGACAAAATGAAGTCAAAAACTGAAAATTCTGTGCACTTGCCTGCACAAATGTTTTTCGTATGTACACAAATGCTATAAGGACTTTGTAGATATGAAGAATAATTAAATGTTGAAAATTAATTTTCATTTTAAATAACGGATTATACCAAGGATAATAAACCTGATCACTAGCCATTACTATGCAAGTTCATAAATAAAACAACATTAGACAATCATCAATAAATATATTGTCAAATTTTGCAGAAAATGAGATTAGAATATAGTATTGCCTGAAATACTGAAGGTAAGCAGAGGTCAAAAATTGATATGTAACTGGAAATGTTTAACCATTCATTGCTAATTTAAGTTAATTGCAAGACAGCAATATTAATTTAAAATTGGAATAACATTGCTCATAGATTTAGAACCATTTATTAAAATCCAGAAGAAAGGCTTTCATGAAAATCACCAGATAGAAAACTAATCTATCCTGATGAGTAAAACATCAGACTTACACTAAAAGGAGTGAGCAATATTTTTTAAATTTTCTTTTAATTTTCCGATTTCTAAGTGGTATGGCCATAACAGCAAGGATTTGGTGGGCAACTTCCAACTACACTTCATGCCTATATAACGCTATCCATTTGAACAGCACGTCAAACATTAATTACATGACGGGCTGGCTCAATCCCAGTCAGGTTGGATGCTGTAGACAATGAATATTGCTAGGAGACCTCTGTGAAAAATGAGGGGGGGGAAAAAATACCAACTTTCATTGGATTGGATTCCAGCCATGAAATCTAGTTTCTTTTGATATTTTCACCTCCATACAACAAATAATACAGCAATGTTTAAAGAATAAACACTTGGCTACTTCGAGAGATAACAGGCTCTTAAACAGCCATATATCACAGCACTGGCAACTTTTAAATTTTTCTTAGGAGTTAGGACATCTGCAAAGTACTGCAGGATAAATAACTTCATAAACTGCCTCCAGTATAACATAAAATATGTTGTGATTCCCAGAGACAGTCATTAATTTAGAATTCAGATGAACATTCTACACATGCAGGAATCTGGAAACCCCATTAAATCAAAGGCTAAAAAAAACAGAATAAACATGAGTCATCAAAAACTTACTAAAACCAACTAACATTAGTTCAGGAAAAGGTAAAATGAGACTTAAGCATCACGAAGAGTGTGATTGATACATCTGAACAACAATTTACTATTTGGCTGAGTGTTTTCACAAACAATAATAAATTTCTATGAAATAGAATAACAGAAACAAGAGGAAAACAAATTACTAGAATCAGTATATAATGATATGCAAAGTATAAATGAAGACACGATTTAAAACCTTTGGGAATAAAATATTTTCAATTTCATTAAAGAATATAAATAAATGAATCCAGCAATAAATGTATGTTGCTGATAGCTTGATATAAAAATAATTGAAAAGGTTTAAGAAAGAAAGAAATTAAGCAGAAAACGTTTCCTTTGCTTACCCTTTATAACATTCACAGCAGGATTCATTGTACTCAACGAATTCTCTTCACCTCTTTAAAAATAACAATTTATAATCAATTCTTTCACAAATGTACTAAAGATTTGTTTTCATTACTGAACAGTAATGAAAATTACCCATTACTGTAAATAAAAACATACGAGTAAAAATGAAGTAAGTACAACAGTATGTAAATGGTAAAAGTTGTTTGTTTTCATTTTCATCTATATATTGGTGACTCTCCAAGAATATAACAAATGAAACACATTATACTGACTGCACCACTCCTGTAATGTTTTTTTTTTCTCACTTCACGAGTATGAAATTAACACACAGAATTAACAAGATAAAAAATATTTGAAAAATATCGTAAACATTCCACATCAGGCTCAGCAGTAGTACTTCTTCAAATATTTCAAAACCTATATTCTCAATTAAGCTAACCTGGAGAGAATGCTAAAAATACTGCAAATTTCTGTTAATGGTGAACGAGTTCCATGAGAAAGAATAAACAATTAAATTCTTTTTGCTGTTGATCCAACAAAACAGAGTTAACACTCCAGTTTTTATATTTTTTCAATAAAATAAATGAAAAGGATTTTGAAGAAATTTTTACAGAAAATTAAGCTGTACAGTCTTCAATCTACCAAAATCTTAGAGAATCACCAATAAATTAACAAAAACCTACAATGCCTTTTAACCTCAAAGAAAATTATGATACAAGCTACACAATTCTATACTCTATTCAGACAAAAAATATGTAATTGTCTCTCTACTGCAGAATACATAACCACACATTCTACTTTAACCTGTATCATACTATCACAGTTGTAAAAACTGACCATGCTATTTAATTTTATGGCATCATAGACTTCAACTGCGTTTTCAAGGCATATAGAAATATTTCATAGAAACTAGACACAGCAATCTTGTTATACTAGAACTGCCAATATTGGAAGAAATAACAATAATAAAGCTGTGTGTGCAACCCAATATTATTTAAGCAGTTCAAGTGCTTGGGCTGGATGGCTCAGTCTGAAGACACAGCTTTGTCACAGCCTAGGCACTCAAGCAATTGTCAAGTGGAGGGCAAGTCCTTGTTCAGATGAGTCTCAATGTCTACACGGCAGATTGGACAGCGCTTGTTTGTAGCCAGCCACTGGTCAACACACTCAATGTGAAAGAGATGCATACAAGGCAGACGCCTGCGCAAAAAAAAAACAAACAAAAACCATGTTAATATTATAAATATGAAAACAATTTTTCGGTTGCAAGGAGCCACAAAACATTAATTCTGACTACACTACATATTCAAGAAAGTAATTTACTTTATATAGGGGCAGGAAATATTCACTTTTTCAATATCAAATGTGTTTTTCTGTCAAAAAAATAAATAAAATCCAGCACTATTCACTGAAATACTTTCTCTACACCAAATAGTACTATATGTTTATAGTACATTAAAGTAGAACACAAGAAAGTCAAAATTCAAGTTACTTATGGAATAAATTCAGAATTTTAATTCTTAACTGGTGCAATAATTTTTTCTGTGGTATCAGGTATTACTTGCACAACTTTTCTTGAACGATGATCTTGCTTCCCCCTCTCTGGCACAATAAACAGTTGATAGCAAAAGCTCACAGCGAGCACTGATGACATTTCAAACATCTTCACAGGCACAAAATAGAAACAATTTTCTTTTGAAGACAAGAACTGTTATTTTCTTCAAAAAATTTAAAGAAATGACCAAAGCAGATAAAGATTTATCACAGGAGATACCTCGAACTCATTAGAAAGTTAGAATGCAAATTATTGAGAAAGTTGCGAAGACATGACTGATTCTCTAGAGATTGGCCTTGCTTCAAAAAATCTAGTGGCCCATTTCGAAACTAATACCCCCACTCTACTTGCACTTCTTCAATCCATCGTCCAAGAAAAGTTGCTAGACTAATAAATGGCTGTGAGATGCCATGATGATTTTTGAACTTTATCAGAGACTTTTTGTACATTATCAGGATTGTCTTGCATGTTCATATATTTAGAAAAATAAGTACACTGTAAACTAATTGCAACTTTGTAAAATATATGACAACTTTGGCTATCTCAGTTTTCTGCTGCACTATGTACAAATAAATAAATTTTACAAATCGTGTTATATTCCAAACAACCCCTTGAACAGAATGTGTAATTTGGCTAACAAGACTAATAATGTTGGCTAAAATTATTTGAGTAACAATTCAATATGTGAAACATAAATATTATATATTGAGAATAATGACTTTTACTTCCAGCGTCCCTCAAAGTACCCATTTGGGCCGGCTTTTATTTCTTGTACATATAAACGACATAGCATCACAATTAACTTGTAGTTATTTTCTTTTATTTGTGGATGATTTGAAACTTTACACATCAATATCTGGAATAGATGATTAGACTTATTGCAAGAAGATTTAAACCACTTGTACTTGTGGTGTATGGGAAACAAATTATCCCTGAATGTGTCAAAATGTAAAATCTTGTTTCCTGAAGTGAGTCACCAATTGTACTATCTTATAATATTGATAATCTTATCTTTGAACCTATCGCACATTTTAAAGATCTAGGAGTCATCTTCAATCAAAAACTGAAAATTAATTTTCATATTGATCATAAAACAGGGCTTTACATAACCTGGGATTTGTAAAACGCAATATGACAGACTTCTCTAATCCAAAATAATTGAAAATTCTATATTTCACATTCATTACACCAATTTCATTATATGTTTCTCCTGTCTGGTCTCATTCTTAGATAAAATTCAATCAATTCAAAACAATTTTTTTACTTTTGAGCATGGAAACTAAAACTCCCATTACCTAGAAAAGAATGACTATTCACAAATAGTTGAAATTTTGAAGCTTTTTCCTTTGTCATTTTATCGAAATCTTAACGACATACTGTATTTATACAACCTTTTACAAACTAAAGCTGACTGACCATATTTGTTATATCTATTGTTTTGTGGAAAATCCCTACACAAAATTTTAGATCTAATGTTCTATTTCACACCCCTATAGTGACAAATAATATTTGGCATAATGGCTCACTTTGGCACATGTAAATAAGGCTAGTAAATAAAAATAATGTTAATTTAAATAAAGGTAGTCAAAACAATTTGAATAATTTCTGAAAAACAAATGTTATTACAATATGCAAACAATGAGTCAATGTAATAAATACCATATTTATTCAAATATTGGCGATTGATTGTTATATAAAATAAAATAAAAATGTAAGTGAAATGTATTAACAAAACCAATCCAAAAATAAATGATGAATAGCAAAATAAAGAATTAAGTTAGAATCACATACCTTACATCCTCATTGTCTTCAAATTCTGACAGACAAATGGTACACTTCTCTGTGGTATCTTCAGAATCATCAGTACTTCGTTTCATCTGTGAAGACAAAATAAATATTGCATTTTGTCATGTTGCATTTTCTGTTTATGTGGATACATTTAGATTTACAAAATATTAATTGTTTTGTCTTTCAGGTATCACTAATAAAATGTATGAGACAGAAGAGGGATCTATAGCCAACACCATAACTTACCTGCTTATATTTGTGTGGGAACGTGTATCTCTCAATGGTATCTTGGCTGGCTCCACGATTCATTTGAGCAAGTCGACGTTGCTCTACCACTCGCATGTAATCTTCAAGACGAGCTGTCATGTGACGTGCAAGGAAAGGGAATGGCATGAGCTCAGCAGGGAGAACCGCAGGGGGGAAAACCAATTCTTGAGGACGTTGACCTCCAGGAGCCTGATGAAAAGTAAAAAATTGTTTTAATCTACGAGAACAAAGTAACAAGATATATCCTAATTCAGCCATTTTTTAAAATTTGGAAAATAAGCTCTTGCTACTCCAGCAATATATAAATTCCACTTTCATTCATCAAAATACAACTCGTTTCATAATCTTGGGTAAGATTTGTTGGTACAAATAACAAAATTAAAATATTTTAAAATACTAATGAAATTTAAAATAAGAAATATAAATTCCTTTTTCCAGCACTTCCTACAACACGACATTAAAAAAGAACTACACAAATATGCCAGAAAAATATTTCAAGCTTTTATATTTGTATCTCGCAATTACTATTAGCCAATTACGGTACAATTACCATTTTTTACATTTTCAGGGGACCGATTACAAAAAGTGTAAATTGCAGGAAAGTGTAAAAATAAAGGGAAAATTGGAAAGTGATAGGCTAGGCAAGTACTTTCATTATTTACTGCAATGTGGCTTTGTTTTTACTTTGTAGCCCTTTGTAAGAAGAGAAAGTAAAATCATGCATTGGAAATGGTGAATTTCATTAGAAAAACTCTTATTAGCAAGACCTGGTAATGAAAAGTGAATAAATCATATTCATACATATAGTAAATTACTTCCTCTAACATGTGGTGTGTATCCCTGTTTTATGGGACCTTGAAATCGCAAAATTGACTGACGGCAAAGGGTCTCTTTGTCCGTCTGAGGTTAACGAGAGTGCCTAAACCGCCAGCCGATTTTCTCCAAAATTGATTTTCCTTGATTGATCTGAACGAACTTGAGGCATTTGAGAGTCTGTTACATACATATGTAGTAATTTACTACCAATTGGAACAGGATTTATCCACTTTTCTGTATTGGTATTAGTTTTTCTGTCGAAAAATCGCTGTTTTTTTGCCGCAGCATTATACAACTTCCTCTGGAGATAGAGAGAGGGAGAGAGAGAGAGAGAGGGAGAGAGAGGGGGGAAAGAGAGGGAGAGAGAGAGAGGGAGAGAGAGAGGGAGAGAGAGGGGGAAAAGAGAGGGAGAGAGAGAGAGGGAGAGAGAGAGGGAGAGAGAGGGGGAAAAGAGAGGGAGAGAGAGGGAGAGTGTGTGAGAGAGAGTGTGTGTGTGAGAGTGAGAGTGTGAGTGTGAGAGTGAGAGAGTGAGTGTGAGAGAGAGTGAGAGTGTGAGTGAGTGAGTGTGTGTGTGTATATAAGAATGTAAAAAAATAAAAAGAAAGAAATGACCAAAAGACAGGAAGCACCCTGCATATCGAGTTGTGAATTGTGGGAAGAGAAAGCATTGTAAATATAGGCTTTATGATGGGACCAACGGAAAAATTACGTAAAAGGCAGGAAAATGTAAAATGCGGGGAAAAAACAGGGTTTTACTTTATTCTTTTTCTGCATTATAAGACAAACTGAGTGCAAAAACATTTCTAGTAGCATAGTAAAAGAAGAATACAAATTTTTGTTTGTCTTTGAAGAAGAAAAGTTCCCTTTTTCACTAAATGAATGAGGGTAAACATCAATTTGTCTTACCATCGGAACTGTTGGGGCGATACTAATATGAAGATGATGCATTCGGTGTCCAGGTTGGTGATAATGATAAAGGTGATGGTGGACATGCTGATGTGTACTGTCCCTATACAAATCAGAATTCATTGTTAATAGTCAACCCAACAAATTCAGGGCAAGGAAAAAAAAACCTGCATTATTACTTACATGCCCATAGTAGGTGGTGAACTAACCACTATCTCAGTCTGTATATCAGGAACAATAGAACTATGAGGAGGAACAGAGGACAGAAGATCAACATCAGACTGACCAGGAACCTGTAAACAGAAAAACATATCATTAATTTATTTCCCATATAACAGAAGTTATTTAGGGTTCAGCTTTAATGTACTGACTACACTGCATCTGTTCATTTTGCACCCTTTTAGAACTTCTTTCATTAACTTGTTAATTAAATTACTTTTAAAACAAAAATTCCCTCCAAATACTAACATTTTCAGACAATAAAGTATATAATAATTTCCCAATTCGATTATTTTTCTTCTACAAACGAGTTTCATGAGAGTCATGGTCACCAAACTTTAATTTCCCTTGTGGCAGGTGAATGTTAAGGATGGAGGAACAAACCCTTTACCTGCTCTGGACGTGTTAGCAAGCAGAGCCTCTGAATATATAAACGCTCATGGACATTCCCCTTCTTATAATACATTTCATGAAAGCCAATTGATCTCTGATATAATTTTTAGCAGTATCTGTGTGTGATCCTGCACATTAACTTGATATTTTGATACCATTATGCCCAATATTGGTGTCGCAGATGTACCAGTAAATTTGAGGCTTTTTCACAATATGAATGCTTATTGTCTGCTCCAATCATCAGTCTCCTCCAAGTAGGAATGACCGAAATTGGTTTCTTAAATTCTGTATACATCACTAGAGAGCGTTGCAAGGTGAGTTGGTACTCTCTAAGGGACTGCCTCACAAAGAGAAATTTAGTTGCTCTGATACTTTCCTTTCGCTGTTCACTTTTCAACCCTCAACCCGGCAAAATGTTGGGAGTCCTTGAAGTTTCACTTCGACTTTCCTCGCTCAGTCAAGATACTAAAAGTTTTCTTTAAGTCTGCATTTAGTTATCATTGGATTTGCTCCAAATTATCGTGATTAGCAAAAGCTTACCTTTGCTTGACCAGAGGGCTCTGCACAAAACAATGTCAACTGTCATATGTATTGTGCACTCTGCATGACTTATTTTAAGCACGTTCACCTCAAAGAGTTAAACATCACATTTTATAAAAACTACAGCCTTAAAAGATTCAATAACATTTTATTTATTTATTTAATTCAAGTGTAGAGGAGTTTCCACATTTTGCAAATTAAGAAGTTGCAATAAAAAAGTGAACCACAGCAAAACAATACATACGGCAACAAGCCGGCAACATGTTTTATAAAGTCTCTCAGCATTACCCATTTATCCTGACATCAAGATGTCTTACCATTGCTGGCTGAGGCATCATAGCAGAGGGGCCAGGCGTAGGCACTACTTCAGGTCGACTGTACACCGTTGGTTGCTGTGGTGTAGGCAGTGGAGGCTGGTGGTGGTTATGGGAATGGGAATGTGAGTGGGAATGGGAGTGAGAGTGGGAATGGGAGTGGGAGTGGGAGTGAGAGTGATGGTGCTGATGAGGATGAGAATGGGAGTGATTGTGGGTGTGAAGTGGTCCATACGACTGAGGCATCGGGCGCTGATAAACATCAAGAAACATGTTGTCCCGGGGTCTACTGCAAAAATCAACAATTCAAAATAGCATCAATACTTTGTTCGTATGTTCTTGATTCAAATTTGCTCCTTCCATTGCCTTAAACTGACCAATGCATTAGAAAGGTCAGAAGTTTGTTGGGAGGGAGATTGGAAATCAAGTTTTTCTTTTCAAAATACTCAACTTACCTGTGCATATGTATTGAATGCTGTCGTCGCTGCATTTCCTGCATACGCTGCTGGGCATGCCACAACCTTTCATGCACAGGGTAGATACGAGGAGGATGGGCTGTTGGAGGTAGTGATGGGAAATAAGGGAATCCGCCTCCATTGTGAATTTGAGACGGTTGTCCATAAGGAAAGGGTGACAGCCTCTGAAGAGAAGAATCTGAAATTAAAACAAATAAAAATATAAAATAGGCCATGATGTTGCCTAGAAAGCACAAGATATTTAAAATTCCTTTTGTTGAAACTAGGCCAAAATGTATCATCATAAGCTTATTAAAAGAGTGAGAATACACGAAGAGTAGTATTTTACCTCATCAGCCACAATGTCAAATTCTTTAATTTATAGACTATCAGGATCATTTAACACTTTACTCTTCTACAGGAACTGTACTAATGCACTATTGCAAAAACACAAACCACCAATAAGAGGTGTGTTAGCGGATTTCCCGAGACAACCCCACTGGAAAGCTAGTAATTTCAGGCACTATCACTCTGGACTATGTCATTAGAAATTCTACGGTAATCGAGGAAACTCATTAAACAAAATAAATAGTTTATTACAATTTTATTGATTGTCTGTTATACCTTTATTGATACAAGGTTCCAATTGTTTATAGTCAACCAGGATATATTTGGAAACAGTCACATTAAATAAAATTAAAAGTTTACTTCTCCATTTGGTGTTTAACTACTACGTTTAAGATATCATTGTGTCTCCATCTTCAGGGACATTTCTCAGCTAAAATTAGAATTAAAATACATAAATATTTTAAAACATGGATAAATGACTTTAATCACTGTAAAAAGAGGAAAACATTGTGCAAGCAGAAAGCATTATTAATTATCTTTCATAAATTATAATTCATAATTTTGTCAAATATGGATATAAAACAATAAAAGCCGAAAAATGTATCTGAAGATGGAGGCACAATGATGCTTGTAGGCATAACGCATGTTGCCAAGACTGCTTGTGTGTCGTTTAGCAAACGATAGTGTTTATCTACAACATGTGTTAAGAGGCTCATTTGTGCAAGCATCAACGTGCGTCGACAGAGCTTACATCATCAGCGTTAGGGGACATGCGTCAATGCAACGCTCCTGTAACACAGGCCTAAATGACTGACTGCATAAAGAGCGAATATTAATGCTATTTTTTCCACTGGGCATGCATATTCTCTGTCCCTCGTGTCTTTGAGTAACAAGTAATGTACTTCAGCTTCCAGATCAATGACCGGTACTTCAGCTTCCGATCTCGGTCAGGTTCTCACCCAGTTTCCGTAATCCACTAAGCAAATGTTGAGATGGCCCCTTGTTTTGCTTTTGGACTTAAATGTAGGTTCTCCTTTTGTTAGTAGTGATAGGAATAGAGCCCAGGGGTGGGTGTTACTATTTTGTTAGCAATAGCAATTTGCAGTTTGTTAACCGATACAAATAAGTTTTTTAGAACGGGAGCGAAAATGCTGGTTTGAAAAGTTGCTAACTTTGCCTCTATTGAAACTTATTCATCATTCAACTACTTATAAATTAAATGTTGGGAGGTCATTCTGCCCTATATGCCACATATAGTTTTTAATGCTCTTTTGACTAAATAAATTAAAACTAATGTTGGTCCAAGAGGAGTACACCAATTTAAAAATAGTGAGTTTTTGTTTTGCTCATAATATTCAATTTCAGTTGTGTGTTTTCTCACAAAACGTATAAGTGAAGTTTTACTGTATGGCGTAATATTAATAATCTCGCATAACTAGATAAAAATTACAAAAACTAAATCACATACAAAACGCCCACTATTAGTAGACCTCATCTCAGTAAATGGAGGTCGTGTACAATAATACTTCTACAAATACCAGCACAATAATACTTTCTTGAACAAATGAGTAAAATTTTTGATTCACGAGTGAAACAGTTTAGTTTCTGAAGCAATGGTAGGGGCCCTGGAAAGTAATTTTCATGAGGTAGTACTTGCCATACTTCCCAGGAACTCAAGATTAGTTTTTTCACTACAATTACTCATTCAAGAAATAGTCACCTTATATTTACAGATTAAATCAAGTAGGTCGTGGTCTATTGTTGTCCCACTCCTTTTCTTTCTTTTCAAATGTACTAATAAACTGCAAATCCAATAAAAAAAAAACATGCATATCTGCAATCCCTAAGTACATTCACAGATGTATTCTTGGCATCAACCATGATTAACCAGGTGATTTATGTTATTCATTCATTTCTTTGCAGTAAGTGAAAAGATGTGAAAACTCAAAAATAACCACAGATTTTGTTTCAGGATGTCCCAATCAACAAGCTTGCACAAAGCCCATTCAACACCTCAATTCAGTTCAACATGTTAATTTGTTTTTGCAGAGATCAAAATGAAAAATTTAAATTGATCCCATTCTACATCTAGAGATAGAATTATTCAATAAACTTTACACAGAAACAACAAAACCTAACATTGGATATTTTGCTGTACTCTACAGAGATATCAAAGTTTGCAGCTCACAACTCCTTCAGGCAAATATTAAACAAAGCAAATTTCAAGTTAACAATGGTCAAAGAAACAAGCTGTGAACAAGAGTACCAAGAAGAAAATCTGGCAATAGAACAAGATGTTTTTAGATGACATCAGATTGATGATAAAGAACCTAATATCAAGATGCAAAACTTTCAGCGGGGCCCCTCAAAATTCAAGAGGAGGTCCAGGAAGATACAATGATACACGTGAAAAGAGTGCAGGTAAAAAGATGTAACCTCATCAAGAAAGTAATTTTCTAGTCAAACAATAACAATTTTATTTCGACCTATTAGTAAGAATTAGATAAAAATGAAAACTATTTGCAGAACCATTCTTGAGAACCAAACAATATTCTATTCATTGCAGTTAGTAAAGAAAAGGAAGTATTAATAAAATGTCTATTGTGTGCATGCTCAAATAGAATACTTAACTGTTTAGATGAAAAGATTGTCAACGAGATGAAAACAAATTGACATATTTCAATATACTTAATTTATATTACCAGCTAAATAAAACTTTTAATCTCACATTTCAGTAATTTCTAACAAAGTGGCACACTCACCTAAATAATAAGGATGAGTCCCACTAGTTGTGCATGATCGAGATGGCTGAGGATTAGGGTGAGTGTGACGCCATATTGGATTGTGGTTGATGCATGCTGGATGCACGCAATTTCCATACACATTACAAGGATGCTCGTTTGCTTCATGATTAGGGACCTCCTGCACTTCTCCACTATTGCACTGGTAACGGCAGGACGGGAGACGGAAGCGAATCAGAGGGGGAGGTGGAGCAGCTCTTGGAGGGGGGCTGTAGGGAATGAAACGTACAGGAGGAGGGGTTGAAGCGGTAATTACAGTTGATGGTGTTGTTCTAGTGGCTGAAGTAGAGTAAGTTGGTCGAGATGAAGATGCAGGAAACATTTCCTCATCAGATTCCTGAGTCAGGTCCACAACAGTGACTGGATGCTGTAAAAATTTAACAACTCGCATGAATAACATTAGCCGAATATGACCTAATGAAACTGCTTATAAATTAAATTAAAAAAACCTATGAAAGACGGGATCTAATAAAGAAAATGTCCATCACACTTATTAACTAAACCTGTAACTGCCACCATTTATGATCACAACTTGGCTTTAAAATATTATTAAATTTCATTATCTTTTTCATTCCCAATATGTGCCCCACAATGAGGCACCAAAAACATAAACCACAGTGTGATCTTAGTTACAAATTGTTCATCGTGCCTAGAAGAAAACAACAACAACAAAATACCATCCTATTTGACTTTTTGCAAGGTAAAATAAATATTTCTATTACACAAATATTTTTTTTCTTTAACTTATTGCCGAATGCAATAACTGGCAATTTTTGGCATTTTATCACAGGAGTACCTACTTATGGTGAAGCACACACTACAGGAAAATTTAATTTTTAAAAAATGCAACTGAAAAATTAAAAATTCAAAGTATTTTCAGAAAACAAAAATTATTATTTCATTTGAATTTCATTCATTATTACAGAATCTTTTGACGTGACCCAGTTTGACAATTGGCCTTAGATACTTACTTCATTAGTGGCCTGGGGAGACTGTTTGTATTGACTGTTATTGGTATTGCTAGTTACACCGCCAATAACCTCTATTCCACTGTCATCATCAGTGTCCTCACTATCACTACTTGAAGAGAGCCAATCCAGTTGCAAATCAGGGGCCGAAGGCCCATCTTCAGAATGATCACAATGAGAATTTCTCTGCAAGCCAGACGGACCTAAATCAAAATACAAACTATTAATATTACTATTATCTTGAAGCAGACATGAAACACAATAAGAATTAATTTGCAATGTCATACAATATTTATTATTTCTATCTTTCACACATTCTTTCAACATTGCTTTATGTCTAGAACCTCTGAACATAAACCAATGAAACACCAAGAACTTGCTATTTGTCTTTCTACTTTCAATTTTGAACAGTAATAGCTTTGTAAAAAAACCTTATGAAATTATTTAATTAAACTATACACAAATTTCAAAAAGGCTACATTTGAACACAAGAAGCCCCTCTTCAATAATTCCAATCTGACTCCCCACAAAAATTTCAAAATTTTACAAGTTGAAAACAAAGGACAGAAATTTAAAATAACCATAAAACTTTGACATTCAAAAATTGGGAAAAATCCTTCTACCTAAACAAATAAATCAATGTCAAACATAGTCCTTTATTAAATACCCCCTCCTTGCTTAATAAGTTACTTTCCAAAGCTGCCCTGAGCACAATATGCCTCGTTAGGTTGTACATTTTAAAGTCCTCCTATGCACCACGTTGCTTGGGCAAGTGTTAAGTTTTATTTTATATCACATTTTATTCTTATCTGAATCTATATTCGTTCTTATGTATTAACCTTTTTTTGAAATATATTCCTTTATATATATTTGATAGGGAGCACTGATGATGAGGTAAAGGTCTCCCAACTTGTATGCTGGAATGTAAGATCTGCATTGAGTGTATATATATTTTTATTGCAGAAGATTACTTCCTTTTACCTACCCATATGGCATATGGATTTCCGCAAGATTTTTGCGGTAACCACAAAGTTTATTTAATTAAAAATAACTAATTTCACTTGTAACATAATTTTTTTTTTTTTCAGACACTACTAAAAGAAACTTTTTCAAGGCATGCATAGCTAAAGTTCAATTTTTGGCACTAGCACTAAAGTGAGATGACACTTGTTTAATAAATTTGTGAGTGCAACAAAACAATACCTCCATCTGAGTGGAAGGATCAAAATAACCAAAAAAGACAAAACGTCAGTAAGGCTGTCAAAAAATAGTGTACGAGACTCATGGTAAAAGTGCTTTTATTTTGCCTTTTAGGATTGCAGTATCTCTGCCTATTGGCCTCATGTCGTAATCTTTCCTACTTGCAAAATAAAAGGCAACTTTTACCACTTGTGTCACAAATAACTTATTTCCATGCACTGTATTTCCTATAAACCAGTCTTGCAATTGTTGCATTTTTTATTTGAAGTATTTCTTTTGCACATTTTTGTTTAAAACTTAACTCACTCTTTTCATTGACAAACTTTTGAAATAAATTAAATCCCTTTCATACAACAAGGTTTGAAAAATATTTACTACTTTGTATCGTAATGCATGGTGGTTCTTTTAATTACAAGAAATATTTTGAAATTCAACAGCTGTTCCTTCACATGAGAACAATTCTCTTTTTGTAACTTAGTGTTATCTTTGCTGTTCCGTGTGGAAATGATTTTATTAATTTGCATGTTTTATACAAGTCTGGAAAAAGAATGCAGTATTATTTAAACTACATATCAAGGAATTTGTGCCCAAAGTTAACAGAACACTGATTCCTCACAAGACTGGGGAATATCAACTCTATAAAAGTCCTCTAAAACCTGTTTTTTTATGGTTATTAGATCTGTAATATCAAGTCATAAATGTCTTCAGAAGGCCTTGGAGCAATGGCAGATTTGCAAAATACCTTGATTTTAGGTGTATTGGAATCCATCCTCAGTGTGGTATAGAAAATGAATATTTGTTAGCAAAGTTTCAGTTGCAACGTTTGGTAAATAGCAGATAATTATCCTCAATTTTATAGTTTTTCAATGTTTTAAAGAATATTGCAGACTATCATTTTATTCACTATCAGATTCCACTGTTGGTTCTAAGATATACATCAAGTTTATAAGTCTTTTTATGTGACAAAGTGCAACAAAAAAATTTCAATTAAATAGTGCGCTGAACCACACAAATACTGCTAAAATCTGAGGAATCTTCTGGCCCTCATAAAAGGGATTACAAAAACAAGAATGACCCCTCTTCTGTACACATCCATAGGCCCCCAGAAACAGCCTGTGCGCATGCTAACAGGTTCATAGGCTCTCAGGCAGAGAAATTTTCTGCATATCATGTCCAGAGCAGTCAAAGGGTTAACAGATGTCATAATTTGGTAGTTGCATTATATTTAAGTTAGTATTAACTTTGTAGTAGAGTGAAATTTTACATTTCAGTGCCATGATTGAATAAGTACTACTCATTCACCATAACGGATGATGCATCTTATGGCAAATAGAAATGAAATTCAACACAATGTATATGATTAACCACTTGACTGCTGCAGACATTTGATACGTAGTCTGAGACTTTATTGTAGAGCTGTGGATATCTCAACAACCAGCAGCAACCGGAAGATGTGTAAATACACACGTCAATCCTACAGATATGATTTCATGTTGAAAGATATCAATATTTGCCAGTCATCTGAATTTTAACTATCATCTATCTTTTCATGAATGTTCAGTTCAGTTCATTCTTCCAATATTTTAACTTGCCGGAGACCACCTACATTGCCCCCAAACACAAATGTTCATTCCTGCAGAAAAGGGCAAGGGAAAAGAAAAGTTAGCCATATAAGGTTCATATTCTAACAGTCAACCATGCTCAGTCCAGTGGGATGCAACAGCAGAATTGTTAGTGGTGATTTATTTCCTGGCATGTTATATTATGTCCAAAAGGGTAGATGCAGCAGAGAAAGATGCTGAATTTCAGAACACGTTCATGGTTGTGTTGAGAGATTAATAATAATTTATACAAAGTCAACTTTGTAAAAAAATTATCAATGTAATAAAATTGGAGGCCAACAACTATCCAGTAGCAATGAATCAAAGTTTCAATAAATCTATGGTGTAATAATTCCTTTCTCTGAACAAATTAAATATAATTGCCTTGTTTTGTAACATAGGTAGTACACCCCAATTACACAAGTTCATAAAACTTGTCAGGGCAAAGGCAAATAATGCTTTTAAACTTTGGACTCTTCTAACCTTCATTCTTTTAGGAGAGAAATTTGTCAGGCCCATCACTACCTCTTCTCAAATACAGTAAAATCCCGCTTTAATGTTCCTGCAATTTACGTTTTCCCAGCATTTACATTTCTTGTCGGTCTCATCGGTTTTGGCATATAATGTTTATAATGGAATAAATACCCCGCATTTACAATATTATAATTACAATTTTCCCACAATTTACAACAGTCTGCTTGCCACAACACCTTCTGGAAAGCACATCACGTTGCACAAAACAAAGGTCTACACACATTTTCATTTCATAATATTATAGAGGTACTTAAAAAGATAGAAAAAATTATCAAAGTGCATTGACGATGCCAACTGCATTGAAGCCTACACACTCGCTACGTGGGTGGTGGACTCACTGTATTTCATGCGAAATGAAATAGGAGCGCTCTTGGCAATGTGCGTTGTTGCCAACACTCATCTTGGGGTCGTCACATGTTTAAAGCAAGAAAACGCACTTTATCGTAACTTACGCTATAACTCAAGCATCTTACTTCAGCTCTGGGCAGATCGCATGCTGTTAAGAGCGCACCTGTGCTGCTTGGCATAAGTTAGTGTTAATCTACAATGCATGTTATGCAATGTTAGCACAGGCATCGACGCAGCTTGCATCATCGGTGTTTGGTGACTCGTGTCAACGCAATGCTTATGTGACACTGGCCTAAGAGGTAGTAGAGCTAGATTTGTTTATTTTATATTATCTTCCAACACAATTTCACACTTTCTCATTCTAGAATAAATATATTTTTCTCCATTCTTTTATAGCTCAAACATCAAAGTATGGAATTCTCGGTACGTTTTGAACTTTACATTGAACCCTCTTTCTATTATTTATAAATAAATAAATTTACAAAATTATTAGTTGGAAATCATTACGAACCGTTGAAAGAAACATATTATGAGTTTGGGAAAATGTTAACTTCGCTTCTTTTTTCTTCCAGTAGAAATACTATTTCTCCCTTCATCCAACAATAGTGCATTATTGCATCATCAAAGGCTATGATCAGTGGTTAGCAGGGATTCGTGGAAGTGTCATTGCGACCTTTAAAATTCACCGTGCTTCGGGTTAATAAGCCTTCGACTTCTGATATCGTAAATTTTGATCAGATTTCTATTTGACCTTGTAATATAGTTTATTATTTAATAATGCATATTAAAGCGTAATATAATCCTTATTGATTGTAAGTATCTAAATATATTATACTGTACTCCTAGTTTCAAAGAAAAAATTGTTTCTCCCTTATTTACACTTCTTGCAATTGACACCATTTTCCCAGGGTCCCATGAAAAGTGTAAAAAAGGGGTTGTACGGTATATCCTCTAACTCTCACAAAACTATGGTTCACTTTTGTCTACCTAAAAGTGTTTACAAGGAAAGCTCTGATGAAGTGCTCTGACCAATCTTTATACAATTATTAAGGGACAAGGTGAAATTATACTCAATAGTGTGAGATGAGAAATCACCAACATTTTTTGTGAAAGCGCTTTGCTGTCATGACAGAATCAGCAGCCGCATTTACTTTAGTTAGTGGTGGGAGGATTGATTCTTTTGACTGAGAAAAAGAGCAGGAAAGACTGCAAGTTTGTTTTGAGTGTTAGTGAGAATGTGATTCTACACCATTTCTTTTTAAAAGGATCAAGTTATGCATAAGGAAAAAAGCTGCAGGAATGTTCATGTATGCAGTGCTATTAACATTATGTCTACCTATATGTACTTTTTATCTCCTATCTTTTTTGCAGTTTTAGAGCCTTTTTTGCCTGGAGTATTTGTTGTTACTTGTTTTCTTTTTTTATGACCAGCAATGAATGGCAGGATCCCATTGCTGAAGAGAAATCGGACACAATCAAAAGATCAAGGTTACCATTTCCTTACAAAGTAACATTTATTTTTCTTCCTTATAAACAATGTAACTTAAAGTGTGTAAATATCAACCTGTTTTTGAATAACAATTCTAAAAGTATTACATTACCTGGACATGCATTTATAGAGGAAGAAGTTTGTTGAGTCTGAATTTCATCTGGTGGCTCCACTTTTCCAATCTGAAGTTTCCTAGTATTTTGAGCTTCAACATCTAAATCTGACCCCATGCCTTCTGGTGTAAACATAGGGAACATGTTTTTATCCCTGGAGGTAGAAGCAGTTGTAGAAGAAGAGGAGGAGGAGGAGGAGGACGAGGAGGATGATGAGGATGAGGATGAGGATGGAGAAGATGACGATGATGAGGAAGATACATGAATGTTCTTCTTGCGTGCACCACTTGATGGTGGAAATGTTGGAATGTTCATTTGGTGATGCTGACGAGATGGTTTGTCTGATTCTCGACCATTTTGGAAACTACTTGAAGGCCCACTCTCAGCAGAGCTATGTCTGGAATGGTCACCCTTTTTTGCCTTAAGTTTTGTTGAGGCAGTTCTATCGCCTTCCCTGAGGACTCTCTTGCGTCTTGCTGCATCGTATGAATCTGTGCCAGTACTACCCATTGCTCCATCACACTCCATACGAGATTCTGGAAACAATCTGTAATATGGCATCGGTTCCTGAGATCCTGTCCAAGTTCGCCTATAGCAAGTGTCAGTTGAGGGACGATGACGATATGAGGAATACAATGGGTCATCTATGTTTGCTTCAGACTGTTGTGGACATTGTTCAAGTGAGACAACATCAACATCATCCTGATCACTTTCAGCAAACAAAGGATCATATTCCATTTCTCCTGTAAATAATTAAGAAGATATTATAAAATGTTATTAGTTGCAATAAAACAAATTGTTTGCATCACACAACATTGCTTCCAAATTTCAAATTTTACTTACAAGTTTATAATCTTAAACATTTACATGAACTTTCATATTTCCTAGAAGAAACATTTTCCCTATCACTATTTTTACTCTATAAAATTTTTCTATGTTCCAATTGAAAGGGTGAAGACAATAATGATAACCTTCATTCTCGTAATCTAGAGAAAAAGATAAGTTTGTGTATTCAAACCCTACTGGTTTTGGTACACGTTGTTCCATAGAATGATCAAATAAAGATTGTTTTGGAGAGGGATTCAAGATGTGTAAAAATTGGGAGCAATCATGAAGTTGCCCATACTCCTTCAATTAACTATTTTCTAAATCAGATTTTGACATTGAACATTGAAACCAAGAAATGGAAAATTTATGGCCATTGAACTTATATACTAGTCACTCCAAAAAATATGTGAACTTCATTACTGTATATTGTTTCAATAAACAGCAAATTACTCTTGTGTTGCTAATATATGTGTTTATGCAATTTAAAAAACCACATTCGATTTTACAAACAGCATCATACTAAAAACAAAGCTTCATAATTGAGACAGTCACTGGTTGAAGTTAAATACACAAAACATTCTTTGATAGGACCCCATGTAACATGTAAAATTTTACAAAATTATGAATATTATTTTTTAATAATACCTGCAATAAAAAAAGTATTTTGTGCACCTGTTCCTCTCAACAGCAGTTTCAGAAAGTATTCTGTTGAGTTTTGACTTTATTTAGGTCATAATTTCTCAATTAATAACTTACTTTTAATTTGTTATTTTCATTTATACACAATTTGAAAAGAAGACATTTAAATATTGCACTTATAAACATTTTGCACTTTGTAAATCATTTTGAAAGTTAATGTAGCTCCATAATGGATCCTACTGTGAACGGTAAGTCTCTGTGCATTACAGCACTGTACATCTGGTTTTCTGCACAAGTAAACATTCTAATACTGCTACGCATCGAGATTAAATTCCACAGAAAAATGAAAAGAAACTTTGATTTTAGTAGCATATTTAGTGGTTTGTTCTTTAAAATTATATTTTTTTTACTTTTATAATTATTTATTTATTTTATTGTAACATACACGAATAAAGCTCAAGTAATACAATATAAACAAACTGTCATATAGAGAGTTGCAAACTATGAAGAATAATTAAGTTTAAATAACACCTACTTTTTGTACATTATTTACATAGCCACTGAGCCTGTTGTGTAATAATAATAATAATAATAATAATAATAATAATAATAATAATAATAATAATAATAATATTAATAATAATCGCATTATACTATATTTACTAAAATATAGTTGACATTCAAAACAAGACAACCCCCTAACTTTGAATTCAAATTTTTTAAATCAATTCTTACTATTTAGCCAAACTACTATTTAGTCATGATAAAATTGAAAATTGTATGAGTGTAGAAAATTATCTTATTGACGAGAACGATAAAACTTAGTATCGCTTGGACCATTTTCTAGTTCCTTAAAATCTAATCATGTTTTTTTCACTATAGTCACATACATCACAGTTTCTTTCTTTTTGGGCTGCCAGTACTGCCTCGTCTTTTTATTCCCCACAGAAAGTTTCGGGATTGAATTTGTGTTTGTCTTTCATCTGATGCCATTTAAAAACCACACGATATTCTTTCTCTGGCACTTTTTTTCTTGACCTCTGATATTGACCAAATATACTTAAAATTTGCATGGTTTAATATTCGAGAGATCGAGCTGTGAACTTCCAACTTTTACATCTCCATTTCAAAAGTAAAGAGGGAGGGAGTATTCATGTTCAAGATTTTTCTATGAAAATATAGGTGTGATATTTATTGCCTTCGAAGATTATAGTTTCGTCAACTTTTAAATTACCTCTTGGCGTGGGAAGGCTGTGTATAATAAATATAAATTTTCTCAGACAAGGCATAATCTGCAAATGCACAACAATCCCATACTTTTGAAATGAGATATTTACGAATAAAGCCTGTCTTATATTCAGGTAAAAACGTATAATAAAAATAACAGTATCTTACTAAGACCAAGTTACGATTAGTATCTGTCCACTTGATTTGTAGAAAAGGGGTCGGCAGAAGATCTAATTCTCCAAAAATATTACATTCATTACAAAAGATTTTGTAGAAATGCTTAAGCATAAAATAAGATCCCATCTATCCCCAGAAAACTCATTTCCTTTCAAGGACACAAAAACCTGGTCCTAAGGATCTTAATATATCCTTTTCTAATATGTACGATTGTAATACAAGCTGCAGAAATTTCTTATGCTATAACCTGCATATTTTCATTATTTTAGTCATAGATCTGTTTGTTGAAGATCTGAGTAGTAATCCCCAACTCTGCATTGGCACAATTACAAGGTTTTTGTATACATACTTCTCATAAATTTTGAAAAACAGTCATCCTTTGTGAACTATACAAAGAGAAAATATTCATACATCTTCCTACAAGAAATAGTTTAACTTTAAACTTTCACGCAAACTTTAAAAAACTTGATTTTCAAAATATGTTATTGTCGTCATACATTTTGTATCAATTATACATACATCAATTTAAAGACATTTAAAAAAAATATCTTTAAATACTGTGCAGATGGAGACTTTTTAGTTACTCTAAATTTTGTCATTTATCAAATTTTATGGAGCCAAGGTGTTTTCTAAATAGCAACTGAAAATTTCTGTGCTGAACAGCTATAAACAACCATATATACCATTAGTTGGGAAGAAGTTTCATAGAACAAACTAATCACCCCGAAATTCTTCTCCATGAGGACTATCCACAGAGGAAGAAAAAGCTGTGTCAAATATCTCTGCAAGAGATGTAGGGCTTCCAACAACGCCTTGTCCTGTATATGACTTGGCTTGGGCTGATTCCCATGGTCGATGTTTCGATGAGGGAGCCGGTGCAGTCACTCTATCACCCATCACTCCAAATTTTTTCAAAAACTGGAATTAAATTCAAACTGAATTACATATCTGAATTTAAATTATTCTGGATACATCAAACATATTTCCCGTTTTGAACTGTAATTGTCTTTACCTGTTAAAAATATTTAAATATTTTAGATTTAATGTTTTCCATGAGCATACACTATCTGGTGAAACACCAGAAAGAATCAACTCATATTGAAGTATTGACACCAAGTTCTGGAACCAAAAACCAAACAAAACTGTTTCATCAGAGGACATCAAAATAGTACATTTGAGATCCATCTTTTGTATTACTACTAAATGAAAAAAATACATATAAGAAAATAATAAGATTTTCTCACTGTTTTTTTCAAACAATAAGAGCATTTCATTTTTATAGAAAGCTTGCAATGTAAATCATTCCTACATTGTTTAAGAGTACAAGTTAAAGGCTCAAAACATTCCTGATCTCTTCACACAATAAAACTCTTTTGCAGATTTGTAATTTTTAACCACTTATTTTTGAATGAAAATAAGAAAGTTTTTAATATTCACTCGTATTTATCATTTGAAGAGCAAACAGTCCTCCAACTTCAATACTTTTTAAATATATCTACTACATCACATTTGCATCACTAAAAGAAAGAGGCACAAATATGTATCTATAAGTATTTTTATATCTGCATATGTCCATCATCTACATTATGATTGGTAAGAAAGTCAAAAAACAACAAAAAAATATTGCAAAAATTCTGAAAAAATAACTATTTTGCCAATAAAAATAATGCATCAAGAACTTCATTTTTTTATTATTATTACTCACTATATCAAGAATTTCTGTGATTTGTTGATGTATCAGGAAAGAATCTACGTTTGAACAGAGACAAGAGCTTTTACACAACGAATGGAAAGACAGTAGAATCAAAAAGGAGGTAATGATACTTAACTGTGAAGCCCACTAATTACTAGATACTTAACCAAGAGCACAAAATGATAACCAATTTAAAAATGATGGTGGATGATGAGGATGAGTGTTGAAAAGTGGGAGAAAGGGAAAGGTGGCACAAGTGACAGTATGCACGGAACATGGAGCAATTACCAAACTGCAACCACCACTACCACCAATATAAAAACATTGCCTTAGCTGTTTCTTCAGTTGTTTTTCCATGTTTTAATCATTTTGATAAACACAAATGAATCCTATTCTGTTTAATGTGATTTAAAACATAAAATAAATTTTCCATGTGCCAACACCATGCTCATTAAAAAAAGAAACAAAGATTAATAAAACAACATACAGGGAGAAATTGACATTTTTGAAATTGTTGCATAAGCCAAGGAATGGATCTATACACAAAACAAACAAACATTTCTGACAAAGAAAATTTTCACTAGAAACTAAAAACAAAGTTACAAGTTGTTTTTTGAAAATATTAATGAATGAACAATCGCCAAATACCAAAAACACAACAGATTGTAGAACTTCTTACATCCTATCCAACACCTGGTAAATATTAACAATCATTAAAGGCATGAGACAAGAATTTTACATCAAACTATAAAACAACAAAGTCAAAAAACTGTCTATAACCTAGGGATTCTAGAAACACCTTCTGGAAAAAACAATGAATAAAAGGCAACAAACAAAATTCATCAAGATATCAATAAGAAAACGGCTAAGAATGCTTTATCTGTTATTTGCACAAAAATTACTTGCACCATGTACTTTAAATTTTTTCTTGACGTTTCTTCATAATTCCGTCAAGTTCTCTGAATAAAATGTTTCCCCTTCAACAAAGTATCTTTCTTAATTTTTTCAAGAGTTGCAAGAATTAGATCAAATTAAGACATCCCATTATGTACATCATAAAACAAGTGTAAGAGAACAGACAGTGACAAGTGATAGAGTACAGACAAAAAACCAGTAAGCATCTCCTTATTGAAACAGAAAATAAACAATTATTTTCTTGTAATAAAAAAAGTAAAAATTTGTTTAAGAAATATGGTACTTCCAAGGTGAAAAATCTGATCAACCTCAACTGAAATCAAATCCTAGCTAACTTTTGTTAAAAATCACATAATCAGTAAACTGAAAAAGGAATACTAAAGTGCTGAAAAAACCTTTCATTGATTTAAAATAAATGTTGATACAATTGATACTTTTGTTGGAATACCATCATTTTATAGTAACATTTATTTCAGAAAAACTCACGAATTTCAATTCCTTTCTTGAGAGTTGTCCAGACCTACGTTCAAGAATGTAAACTGTAAAGTTGCACGTTATGAAAAAAATATATATATAACATGACTAATTATTAAGTCTAATTTTTAAAAAATTGCTTTAAAGACTGAAATAAAATTTTATCATTCCAGAAAGCATAAATTCTATTCTATGTTTCATGAAGAATCACTTTTTTTCGAATGTTAATATTAGACAGGGCATTAAGGTTTGATTAGAACACTTGCCCTGTTGCTTTTATTCATTTCTGTAGTGAAAGTGCTCTGAGAGATTCTTTATAAAACTCATTTTCTTAGGAAAAGAAATTTATTAACAATGTTGCTTTGTTACCACCCTAATCAATACAATCAATAACCTGGTCCCTCCAAATAATTAGCATGTACACTAACAAAAATGAGACCCGGGAGGTAATCAAAATGATGTAGTTTTTACGTAGTCTACAACTTTCACCATCTCCTACAATATATTTAATCTTCATCAAAATTGATAACAACAGAAACGGTAACAAACATTTATCTGATCATATCGATGTGATATGTACAAATTTTGTTTCATTTATAAAAATAACAAGTGTAGAAATGTACATTAGACACACTTAACCCTTAATATTTTGCAGTACGGTGAGAGTGAATATTCCATCTTTAAGTGAAAAGGTAGAAAGGTAACCCAAACGAACAGCAGTACATGACATTATTTAAAATTTCCATTACTCATTTGTTTTTTCTCAGAACAGTATTTTATATTATTAATATCAGTAAATTAAAAACTCAAATTCCACATTCATAGAACAATAAAAATCTTGAAATTTAATGACAAATGTGATTAAATAGGTTTTGCTAATGTCATTTCCCTGCATTTATTTTTAATTTAAATAGCTATCAATTCTCATAACTTGTAACGGCAAAACAGTTTTAAAAAACTGTGTTTTTTAAACAACTTTTTAAATCACAACAAATTTGTGCAATTCATTTCTTTCTTTGATTAAACTCTGCTCTAGCTTGGCCACTTCACGTGTTGTTTGTGAAAGTATTTATCTTATTAAGAAGTACCCAAACACCACCTCAATTTAGGAATTTGTAAAATTCTAATGCATTTTAAGCCAAATTCAAGTATTCCCACCTTTATCACCTCTCTCACAGTGCCTACAAAAAGAAAGTGGCCAAACGAAAATTCGATCCATTCCATCATCTATCCATCTACTATCACCTCCCATAATCCATCTCTGACATGTATATATTGCAGCTAAATACGCTTCTCACTAAAGAAATCAAACTGTGTATGAATCTTTGAAATTGTACTGCACATCCAATAATGGAATCCTTGACCAGCAAAGGGTGTGTGTCTAAATATGAAATTCAACACCCACTACAATGGCTTTGACACAGCATTTATACTACCACACACAATTTTTACCAAATTTAATATTAAATAAATTAATTAAAACAGAGATATTATTTGCAAATATTTGATCTATGCACGTATGCACAACTAAAGATGAAATTTGATTGAGAGCAATTTTACCAATATATTGAGTGGGCATGGATACAATATAATGTAGATTAGTTGAACACTACAAAGTCTAATTTATTTAAAAACATTTATGTTATAAATTATGTTCACTGCACATTTGTTACATGTACACATTCTAAGAGTGTTACACTCTCTTGTCAATCGCAATGTTTCAAGGGTGATGTACCTCATCTTTAAGCTGAAAAGAAGTGCAAGTTCTTAGATATGTACAACTTACAGAGAAAAAACACAAAATTTAATTTTTAATGGTATAATACATAAAATTTGTTTTTTATGTATTTTTCATTCATATCTCAGAACGTACACTTATTTTCAGCCAAAAGCTATGAGGTACATCACACCTCGAAATGTTGCAATTGACAATAGAGTGTAACACCCTTGGAATTTTTACATGAAACAAATGTGCAGTGAACATCATTAACATCAAATGTTTTCAAATAACTTAGGTTTTGTATAGTACATCAAGTGATTTACAATATTCTGTATCCAAGCCTGCTCAATATAACAGCCAGAATTTTCACCATAAATATATTCAAGAAAGTTGCAGACAATTGAACACTGAAGGTGAAATTCTCCACACCCAATCAAATTGTAATTTTAGCTCATTTTCCCATTAAAAAAAGAACAGAAATTTTAAAAAACAATATGTGCAATTCATTTCTTTTCAAAAGAACTTATTACACCTAAAACAACAGTCACTATTCCCGAAAACAATGTTTGTAAATGTGAAAGCAGTGAAATGACTAAAAATTGAAACCTTTTGTTCGTGTTGCTCACAGAAAATATTTAAAATGAAAAAGTAACATGGACTCTTCTTATAATTTTATTAAATTGAAAATTAATGGGTTGTGATATTCTAATACATAATTTTTTAATTAAGAATATTACCTATCAATTCTTATAAATAATATGATATACCGTTTATTAATTCTAATACAAACTATTACCTGAATTCTAATAATTTATGGTTTTGGGCAAAGTGAATACCATAACAAAAAGCAAGATTCTTCGGCTTAGCTCATTCTACCAAACCCACTGTACATTCCTAGCACTAGAGTAAGTTATTAACCTTGGACTAAGAATGAAAAGTAAAAATGGACCTTAATATGAATTAGATTAAAATGATAAACAATTCTCAATATTTGATAAAAATTGAGCACTGAAAAGATTTCTTTTCCGAGAAAAGAATTAGTAAGTTCCCTTCATGTTCTTTCACAGACACACATCCATTGGGTAACACATTTACTAATTATATTGCATGAATGAGTACTAAGTTATCTTGACTTACTATTCTACCTCCTTCCATACTTGCAAGTAATCTGATATGTAAAACAGTACACAGCAAAATTAAGGGTTTCTAACCTTCTCAAAATGGTAGGTGTTAGCCTTATTTAAGGCGAGATGATTATAACTTTTAATGTACTTACAATCGAAAACAAAACGAAATTTCCGAGGCTAACCCTGAGACTATCTAATGGGCATGACATTTCTTACAAACATATTTCAATGTCAACTACCTGTTTCAATCACCAATCTGTGTCGCGAAACACTCGAGGCTATTCCATGCTTGCAATTAAAACCCTATATATTTCACAAAAGTATATTAATTCTATAAACTTTAGATTAACATACATAACCGTACAAATCTTAAGGAAGCTGGGCCTATAACTTGTCACTAAATGAAGTTATGGAAGTATAAGTTACCCACAGTCCTCAGTGCCACTGCAATATAATGTCTGATCGAAATCGTATATTAACCAAGAACTCAATAATTTAACAGAAACTTCCAATTTTTACCTTTAGATAACGCCTACTCACCTAGATTGTAGGAATTCAATACCATTCCTCGGAAAACCACAAGCCTTTGCGATGTGTGTGCCAAAATGGCGACTGGACAGGTTTTAGTGACTGTGGGAACAACAAAATTTGACCTATTTATATCCACTGTTTGCAGTGCTGAAGTATCGCGCGTAAGTGAGCTAGAATAGTGGCCCTGGGGCACTTACAATTTGCTTGTTTTATCCAGAATACCGGCACTAACATTGGTTACTTTGTGTCTTCTGCATACGTCGTCGGTCGCGTAGAGTTACACAGAATAGCCATGTGATTGTCACCCTGAATCGCCTCTCGGTGGGTGGCGCCTGGCTACACCAAATGCACCTTGAAGCAAACCAAAACGTAGGACCGTGCTGCACACGTCACTGACAAATTATTTACAGATAACTCAGGACAGTAATGTTGACAGCACACGAGACAATACGAAAACAACTGAAAATATTACAAAACAACGAATTCAACAAAGAACGTTGTATACTACTGAAGAAGATAACACACTCAGTACATGTCTATTCCTAATTATTACATTAAGTGAATTTTGACAATACCCCGATGTTTGCATTGCTCTTCGTAATTGTAAATGTGCATCGCACATCAAAGTATTTCTGTTACCCAATTGCATAATCACGTTGGATTTTCAATTTCGTTTGAATTTAGGTTGGGATTGAAGATACTCCTGAGAGTGAAAAATGTGAAAGATGATTTTGAAAGTGGGTTTTTTTCGAGCACGCTTTCTGTCTTCAGTGGGGGAAGGGGATCTCTAGTCTAAACAAAGTCTGTATACTATATATCTCTAGTATTTGCTCTAAAGAGCGTTTCCCTCGTCGTTTTTCAAGAATTGAATTACAGAATTGGAATTAATATCTCGCGGTACTTGAGCTACAAGTTGGAACAGATACATGGCTAAAATGGAAATGTGAACGCCAAGTCAAAATAATTTATTACATCTCATGCAGAAAAACTATTGATCTTAACAAAATGAAGTGCTCTTGAGATTGGTTATAATTTTCATCTCCCAACACTAAATGAAAATTCAGTCATTATTGCATAAAATCTTATTTGTGGTCTGAATGGTTAGGATACTTCCACTTTGCAAGAAGTGTCATTTTAAAAATCGTAGGGCCCCAAACTTCTTAAGTTGTGGAAGATCCCTCTAAAATTTTGTCCATTTCATTTTATTTTCTTAGCAGACGACAGTTCCGTTTGTATTACGTTGTAAAACTTTCATCATAAATAATATTTTGTTTCAGATTTTGAAGCGTCGGGGATATAAGAAATTACTTCTGCAAATTGGAAATGGAAACATTCCAGAAGTAGAATGTATTGAAGGCATGGACGTAGAATATTTTCGATTTAAAGATTCTATAATTCAAGATATTCAAGATTCGTCACTGGTGTTAAGTCATGCTGGAGCAGGAAGTTGTCTTGAAGTTCTTGGAGCTAAAAAACCTCTAGTTGTAGTGGTAAATGAAATGCTTATGAACAACCATCAGATAGAACTAGCGAAGCAACTTTTTACCAAGGAACATGCTTATTACTGCACTTGCAGTGAGTTGAAAGAAACTCTGGTTCACATGAATGTAAATTCCTTAAAGCCTTTTCCATCAGGAAAACCAGAAAATTTTGCCAATTTTCTGAATGAGATATTTGGTTTTAATGATACATTTGGAATTTCCTAATATGTTATTAATAATATACTATTTATTGTAGTGGATATTTTTTCGATTTCTTTATTTCATCCTAACCTCACATAAATCCTAATTAAAATTAACTTGCCATATTCATATAAATAAGCCATAGACTACTGAATGAATATACTATTGCAAATATACTATTACAAAGAACACACACACACACACACACAGATATATATATATATATATATATATATATATATATATATATATATATATATATATATATATATATGAAACTTAACTTATGAAAAAAAGACAAAATGCGATTCTCCTACACTTATTCTCTTAGATTGTACAGCATTAAATGACGTACCATTTTATCAAAAAATTTTGAATTAAAAAAATGTTCACTATTGTGTGAAAAATAGCGAACATAATGTGGAGAAAGCGGACTGTCCGCTCAAATAGTGAACACCTGGTAACCCTACCTATTCACTGGAAAAGCCAGACCAGACGCTGGCCGCCATGTTGCATGAAGAGCGAGATGTGGTAAGAAACATTTTGAAAGTGCTATAATGTGACAATTTTTACAGTAACCAACCAAAAATAACACGATAAGGTGTACAAGATGCAATATTTAAAAGAAATGCTTCATAAATATGTTTCAATGTCTTGATATGCTATAATTTTGGTATCTGGCTGCATTTAAAATTCCCGCTAATATAAACGACTACTAGTCGTTTTTGTGGCATCCATTCAGCAGACAACTGATGATGATGGCTAAGCCATCGAAAGCTGCTCTTGTAATAAATACTATTGTTGGCAATGACAACGTTTATAATTATTTCTTTGGATTTCTTCTTCCAAAACTTCTGGGGAATTTCCCCAGAATACAATTCCGTACTTTAGGTGCAAGTGAACATTTGCAAAGTACACCATTCGCATTGCATCTAAGTTAGAATTTGACGTCATGATATACATAGCATAATATGACTTGGTATGCTAGTTGTTTAGATCTGTGATACGGGAGTTCAATTTCAGATCATCTTGAATAATCAATCAAAGGAGAGTTGTTTTGGGTCTATTTTTGCAGGCATGTTTTTTATCATCAATTGTGCTGGAAGTTTTTCTTTAGAGAGTCGACCCCAAACGTTTAGGGAGACACTTTTACTGTGTTTATGATGAGTTTATTTTCCTGGAACCATTTTACTAGTGCCTCTAGGACTATTTGTGCTTCTTTTTGTAGAGTTTGTTGGGTATTTGCTTTAATAATAATGTTTGTGTCTTCTGCAAATAGGTCCATTTTTCTCTGTTATAAGATAAGGGGCATGTCATTGATGTATAATAGAAATAGTGTAGGGCCTAGGATTGATCCTTGTGGCACTCCATAGTTTATCATTCTAGGTTGGGAAAAACGTGTAGAAATATTTTCACTAACATGCTTGATTGTGACTACTTCACAACGATTTGCAAGATAAGATTTAACCCATTGATGTGCAATGCTCTAATTCCCAAAGTTTCAATTTTAGATATTTCTGAACGCTTTAAAAAAGTCTCAACGAAATTTTAAAAAAAGTCTTTAAACACAAAGGATATATCAAAGCTGAGCAGTCAAATAAAAAATACACATGACAACAACGTAAAATGTAATTTAATATTTTACATATTATTATAATATGTATGATGTTTTGAATGTTAAATAGGTTTGAAGTGATTATTTTAATATATTAAAATGTTTGTATGAAAATATATGATTTAATTGTATTTTTTGAAATACTACTTAACCCCCGTCCGCTTGTCCGTTATTTTTTGGAAGCAGACCCGGCAACCCTAAGATTATGTCATCTCAAACTTGCGGTAGATATATTTGCAATAGTCAAGGATTTTTCTGCGTCCCTGAATTATAGAAACAAGTAATGTTTGCGTGTAAAAGATGCATTTACTGCATGTAAAAGATCCTCAAGCCTCAATGAAGACTCTGAACTAAATTTAAATGGCCTGTTTCGTTGCTCACGTAATTTTTTAAAATTTATTTATATTCTACAAAGCCAGCGGGATGTATCCAATGATAAGCTTATATTTAACAAAGATCAAATTATTTAACAAAGTAATATAATGTAAAAATAAAAGCAACTTCAAATAAATGCAAAAAATGAACTAAAATCAAATAAAATTACAATTAATGGCGACTGGTTATAATAAATGGAAAAGAAAATGAGCTAATCTATTTTTGTACGTGAAGTTCACGGCTGTATTGTACACAGTCACTATCGAGTCAGCAAAGATATCAATGTCACTCTCAGCACACATTACAAATTTGTTGACTTTTGAGACCATTTTCTAAAAAATGATTTTACTTGAATACCTATCATTTGACGCAATATTATAAAATGGTCTCACAGAACGATGCGCGAATTGCGGAATCAGCAACGAAATCATTCCGTGTGTCAGTGGACTAAAAGTAATACTCAATACGTGAAGAGAACTTTTGAATAAAACGAGTATTTTGTTCAAATGACTATTTATTTAATTGTTTTTAATACAAAAGAACGGAGGGCCCGTTCACTCGCGCACGTACAATACCAACAGTAAAAAAAGTGATACCCACATGGGGCGCGAGAGTTCTCGTCGACTGATATAGATGGCGCCAGTACTCGAAGTACGAAAATTCAAATAATCCAATACTCCATCCAATTGAGTGCTTAAATCTCATAAAATAAAAAAATTAGGTTTTTGTCTTGATGTAACGATGAACAACAATTATATAAAAAAATTAACACTTTCTCATTCCCAAGTTGAAGATAAGTTTATGGAAATGATCTCGAGGAGTAGGCTTGGTGAAGACGTCGGCTAGTTCTAGATCTGACGGTACAAAACTAACGCTGATAGTCCCCTCTTCAAGCTTCTCACGGATATAATGATATTTGATGTCCACATGCTTTGTCCGTTTATGGAAGACTGGATTTTTCACAAGACAAAGCGCTCCCTGGTTGTCCATCTTCAGGTTTGTTGGTTCCTGGACTGGTTCCCCAATGTCATCAAGAAACTGACTAATCCAGGTCACTTCTTTAGTTGCTTCTGAGGCAGCAACGTACTCCGCTTCCGTCGTCGATAATGTCACAGCCTTCTGGATTTGACTGGACCAAGTGACCGCCCCATTTGACAGAAGGAATACATAACCCGACATGGAGCGACGGGTGTCTAAATCGTTTCCAAAATCTGAGTCGGAGTACCCTGTGACCACTAGCATCTCTGAATTTCTACGGTACTCTATGCCAAAATTTATAGTACCCTTCAAATATTTTAGAATACGTTTGACTGCATTCCAGTGAGTCTGGTCATTATTTGAAGTGTACCTGCTAATTTGATTCGTAGCGAACATTATATCTGGTCGTGTCACGATCGCTGCAAACATCAATGATCCCACAGCCTCCCGATACGGATAGGAATCTTCGCTATGATCATCGTAGTCTGGTTTCTTCAGTCTCACGTGCGGATCTGCTGGTGTACCAACCGGAGCTGCATCCTGCATGTGAAACTTCTCGATCATCCTGCGAATATAACTAGATTGGTGACGATTATTACCCTCATCAGTCTCGTCCAATATCTCCATCCCGACAAAATGTCCGGGTTCCATGACCGTGATCTCGAACTGCTTCCCCAACTCATCCAAGAAACTGTAGAGCGATGCTTCATCTGAGGACATGACTAGTCCGTCATCGACGTAGAGAATCAGAATTATCGTCGATTTTGAACAACTCTTCCTGTAAACACACTTGTATGCTTCTCGTCGGAATCCTTGGTCAAGCATGAACTGGTTAAACTTTTCGTTCCAGCACCGCGATGCCTGCTTTAACCCGTACAGTGATTTTTGCAACCTGCATACCTGACCGTCACTTATATTAGCACCCTCTGGTGGATCCATGTAAATTGTCTCGTGTAGGTCTCCATATAAGAATGCTGTGCGTACATCGAACTGTAACATCTTGTAATTATTCTTCACTGCTGTAGCCAATACAATTCTTATCGAATCATACCTAGTAGTAGGCGAAAAGATCTCGTCGTAGTCAACTCCTTTCTCCTGGGAAAATCCCTTGGCACATAGTCTAGCCTTGAACCTTGGTTTGTTCGATGTTTGATCTTTAAGAGAGAAAACCCACTTCGACCCGATGACCTTCATGCTGCCAGTTCGCTTCACGAGTTGCCATGTGTCGTTCCTTTTCAGGGCACTTAGCTCCTCTGCGATCGCCTTTGACCACTCTCTTGACTCACTGCCTTCCATGGCCTCCTTGTAAGTCTGCGGTTCATTTACCATAGCGAAATTCGCTGCGTATCTTCCTGGGCGTGCAATTTGTCTCGCTTCCTCAGATTGTAGTCCCTGGTGTTGTCGACGACTGTCCCTTCATCCTCTTGAAGAGCTTCGACGTTCCTCGGGTTTGCGTCGAACTGTTCTCCATCCAGATCCTGTCGAGGTTCGGTCTCATTTACTGCGGGATTTCTCATTGCCGGCCGCTGCGCCTCCGGAGCTGCTAAGTTGGATGCTCCACCTAGATCGACGATTTGGTTTCGACCTCCAGGATATTCTTCAGCGTCGTCACCATTTTCCATTTGCGCAATGCTGATCTGGACGGTCTTCTTCTCGGTATCGATCGTAGTGTGTTCATCGAAAATCACGTTTCTCGAAACTTTTACCTTTTTTGTTGTCGGGTCAAACAGTCGATAATTGTCAGAATTTCCATCACACCCGACAAACATGAGTTTGCTAGATTTGTCATCCAACTTAGTTCTTTGACAGTCGGGGACGTGCATAAATGCAGTGCAGCCAAACTTTTTTAAATGCGATAATGATGGCTTCCTACCCATGAAAGCTTCATACGGCGTCGTACTTCTCTTTTCGCTTGTTGGAGTCCGGTTGAGAATGTACACTGCCGTGTTAACCGCCTCGCCACAGAGGTACTTTGGCGTGTTCATTGCGTGCATCATGGACCTGACACTCTCCATGACCGTGCGCATTTCCCTCTCAATGCAACCGTTCTGTTGTGGGGTATAAGGCGAAGTGTTTTCTAGGATTATGCCTTCTCTCTTCAGATATTCCTGCAGACTTTCATTTAGGTATTCTCGACCGTTGTCACAGTGCAAAACCTTGACCTTACGGCCTTGTTGCTTCTCAACCATCCGCACATATTCCTTGAGACGAGTCAGAACATCAGATTTGTGCTTCATGGTCCTGACGACGAGGTAGGATGTTGCGCTATCCTTGAATAGAACGAAGTACCTGGCACCTCCGGAAGAGTCAGTCGCAATAGGGCCGCACACATCGGAGAACACTCGTTCCCCAACTTCCTCCTCTCGGACTTCTCTGGACGCATGGTGAAAACGATATTGCTTGCCATACAAACAAGATTCACAGAGAATCTCATCCTCGTCACTCAGTGTGATGCCGGATATCACACCACTCTTGATCATTTCTCGAACCCGCGTAAAGTTTACATGGCCAAGTCTGTCATGCCACGCCTTCAAGCTGTTCTCTGTAACTTGTTGAGCCTGATGAACTGAAATATTTGTAAACAACATACGATAATTATTGTTGTCATCGAGAATCGCACTCGCAATGAGTTTTGAGCCATGTAGAATCTCTGCCTTTTTTCCTTCCTTCATTATTGACCAACCCTTCTTGGTCGCTACAGCTTTCTTCTCAGGTCTTTCTTCTCAGAGAACAGGTTTCTTCTCAGGTCAGGAACAAATAGGACGTTCGTGATAACTGACTTGTACCACTCACCTTTAACCTTTTTCTCGATCTCGATGACTCCTTTTCCAATGACAGGTAATTACACGTTGTTTCCAATTACGACTGTAGTCCTTTCAGAAACAGCAGACATGTTTGAGAATAGTTCGGCCCTGTACGACATGTGGGCAGATGCTCCGCTGTCCATGATCCACGTATTTTCCATGTTGACACCTCCAGGAAATTCCACGTTGAATGAAGTATACTCCTTGTCGCGATGTGATGACTTATGTTTAGGCTTGTTCCTGCAGAACCGGGCGATGTGGCCCCTTTTCCCGCACTGGTAGCATTTGATGTTTTGTTTCACCTCGTGGTTTTGATCGACTGATTTCTGCTTGCTCGATCCACTTGATGACGGCTCGCTCTGCTTCGTCCACCTCTTTGATTTCGCCGATTGATTTTTGCCCGATGAGACCGTGAACGCAGTTTCCATTTGCTCAACCAAAGACAGGTTTGCTTCTTCGTCAACTAACCTAGACGTCAGATTTGTCAGCGTTTGCCTGTCTTCGCTAACTGATAGCCACGCCTGTCGAAATTTCAAAAATTTCTGCGGCAACGTGCTGATTATTTTTGTCATTATCGCCGCATCGCTTACAGTCTCGCCAATATCCTTTAATTTCTTCGCTAAGTTTTCGACATTCGCAATGTGTTGAGCAACGCTGTCACTATCTTTCATTCGATATTGGTGAAATCGTTCGTGTGCAATCATTTTGCTCGACACAGATCGTTGCAAATAGATCGAATCAAGCTTATCAATTATTTGATGAGATGACTCACAATTCTCAATCAAGGTTATCTGCGCGTAGTCTAACGCAGATGTCAAAATAAACATTGCCGTTGCGTCATTTTTAATCCATGCCTTCTGCGTGTCATTGTTATTTTCCGGTTTCAGTTCAGTTCCATGGACGATTTCGTAGAGTCCTTTTGCCCGAAGTGTACAGTTCATTTGGAATCGCCATTGATTGTAATTACTGCCATCAAACTTACTCAGGCTATTCATGTCTAATCTCTCAGCCATTGTGACGTCACTCAATTGCCACACATGCGACGAACGCGACCTCAAGCGAGACGAACACGAGCTTGAACAAGAACGAACACGCTTCCACCACTAAATTCGAGGTTAGGTCCGTCGCGATTAGAAATCTGACTCACAGATTGCAATCGACAATTATATGCACGTGGCGAGCCCTCCAAACGGTTAAAGCCTCCTCGATAAACTGCGCGAGTCACACGACGAATGCGCGCTCAAGCGAAACGAACACGCTTCCACAGCCAAATTCGAGGTTAGGTCCTTGGCAATTCGAAATCCGACTCACAGATTACGATCGGTCACAAATAGTCTTGTTTTTCCACTTCAAGCGTTCTCTGGGCCCATAACCTTTTGAATAAAACGAGTATTTTGTTCAAATGACTATTTATTTAATTGTTTTTAATACAAAAGAACGGAGGGCCCGTTCACTCGCGCACGTACAATACCAACAGTAAAAAAAGTGATACCCACATGTGCGCGAGAGTTCTCGTCGACTGATATAGATGGCGCCAGTACTCGAAGTACGAAAATTCAAATAATCCAATAAGAACAATCGATGATAAATGCTTTCTATCGGTTAAACATACGAGACTAAATTTTGATAATAAATAATCATTGTCGATTCTGCATGTCGGATAACTGGCAGTACCGCGAAATTCTAAATATTTTATGAATCTTCTCTGACAATTGTCTAGATCTTTTTGAAGTCCCTTACGATCAGGTAACCATATTACCGAAGCGTATTCCAATTAAGATATCAAACGCAAAAAATAACGATTATAAAACGTACATGGATTACATTTTCTTTCCCAATCTCATGAGAAAACCAAATGTTTTATTGACTCTCAAAAAACAATGACGCAAAACAAAGCTGGGATCTCATCTGTCCCGGATGTCAATTTTTCAGGCTTCCTCTTAAGTTTTTTCAAAACATATTCATAATCTAAGAAAACCTGATTTCCCATTTAATCATGAACATTTCCAACATCATACAAAGAAGTCAATAATTTATTATATTATTCTGAGAAAAAAATAGAAAGGTTTTCACGTTAACAACCGGGTCAGATGATACTTCATTTGAATATGATAAGCGTAATGGTATTCTACTACTTTTAAATATTTTTGGTAGTAAGGGCCCGAAATGTCGATGGATCATTAACAAGAGCCCTTTCAATTCCTTCATTATATAATTCATATTTTTCATTAATTAGTTTATTTAAATTAATACCCAGTAATACCTTCTTTCTTCGCTAGACGGTGAAAGGACCGTAACAAAATATGTGTGGTCAGACGGAAGAGCATCATGGCCTGAGTCTCGCCACGTAAAATAAGGCATCACGCGTACCCGTACGATACTCTTGCATGTTAATCCCTTCCCTTTCCCTATCCCAATCCCTTTCATTAAGAAGAAAAGTTGTCAATGAAACGCATTTATTTGTTTAAAAGATGTGTAAATGTACCTTCGTACTTACGCAATGTCAAACAAAAATAAAAACAATGCAATAGACGTTGGAAATTAATTTTCAATGAAGGTTTATTTAGTATTATAGAGACTAACCGACACCTAAAGTTTAATATCAAATGGCGTATTATTTACAATATGTGTTTACAGCTGGGCATTAATGTACAACTTCCAGATACCGCCAACATTTCAATCGTGCGTCTGGATTGTGATCGTTGACAGTTGAATCACTTGCGCTATTCTTTCTATAATTTAAAATTTAGTTGTTTTTTAATTAATTCACGTAGTATTGTAGCTTAACGCGTTTTGCTTTTGTTGTTAATTTATTTCAAGCTATTTTACTTTAGTTAATTTAAAACGTTTGTTCTTTGCGTTTTGCCATTGCACTAGTTCACCACTGCTACCTCCGTGTATGAAAAAATCCGCCGAATGGCGGCTCTTCACATTCAGCATTCGCCGAGCAGAGAGCAGTGAGCTACTGCTCACCCAATCTCTAACAGCTGATGTGTTTGGCGAATGTTCGCTCCCTTTGATGTGTCATGTCGCATCTTCCAGGGCCCCAGCACCCCGTAGCGGCCGGCAGCGAAACGTACTCCCACATTGAATCCCGAGAAATTCGCCATTAGAATAGCAAAAACGCGCGGGAATTCAAATATTGCCCTTCACAAAATTTGAGATACATACTTAGAACTTGCGCTTCTAATTTATTTACTCTCAGGAAACATTTTTCGCAAATATTTCGGAAAAGGAGTTTTAAAGAATACTGTATTAATGTAATAAAATTTATTCCTGGGGTACATTTCAAGAACTCCCAAAATTTCCTTCCTGCATCGTGTTCTTACACAACCTGTCAGTTTCGAGTTTCATTTTTCTTGGGTTTGTTCTATTCTAGTTCTACTATCAAGTACTCTATTAGAAATACGTTCTGCATTGCATTTACATAAAGTTTTTTATTTATTAAAACTAAGGCTTTTTTGGAATTGTTTTTATTTCTCATCATTTGGAAGAGTATAGTTTTATTTTCAAACATTACAAGTTTTAATTTACAAAGAATTGCTTTTATTACAAACAATGAACAAGAGCATGATTTGTACAGTTGAGTAAAATTGTAATCACATGGGCAGTTTTGAATCTAGAGCCGAATAAATAAAAATTTGTCCCGATTTTATAATAAAAGAAGAGACATTCAAAATCATCCTCAAACTTGCTATTAACACTTGGAAATGTGTAGAAAATAAAAAGCTGATTAATGTAACATCCTATACCAAATTTTTGAAATTCTTCCTCCTCCTTGCTTTTACCCACTTCAAGCATAATTGTTTATTAGAAATGGGAATCCGTATGTTTAGGAGAAAGTCATATAATGCAAATAAATCGTTTATGACGATCACAACCATTTACTAATCACATGAACAAACCTGTGAAACGTAATTTTACTCCCATTTACATCAATTTTACCAGCTCTATTTGTGCAATTATACGCACAACAGGAAACTACCATTATAACTGTAATATAATATATACCAATATAAATAAATAAATTACTATGATAAAGCTAACAGGATGCTTGTGAGGTCACTGGCAGTCAAGTTTAACGACGTTATTTATTCATAAAAACATGGTCATACAGTAATTTATCAACATGCAACAGAATTTACCTTTTAAAAATTCCTCAGAATGAATTAAAATTAACTTCACACCGCATACGTATCCTTAAACTGCTTAAAAAACACACTCATGCTAATTCGCAGTTAACAGCTGACCGCTTTTGCCATCCTAATGACGGCGACGGACCTCTTCAATTTGGGAGTGGAACAGTGGCGCCCGTGGCATATCTAGCGTCTTCTTAAGATACTATGTCTATGGTCCTTGAGGATAGGGACACTGGAGACCTTGTGAGACGCGGTGGATAGGGCGAATGCCGAATGTTCGGCGCTCAGCGAATCGCAGGCAACCCGTCCACACTACTCGGGATTTGGCGAGCGGTTGCCGATTCTACTCATTCGATTCCGGAATCGAATCTTTTCTTTCGATTCTCATGGAATCGGTATTATCCGCGCAAGTTTTCTTGAGCCCTCGCTACGTTAGTTACGAGAGGTGTGGGGAGTTCGGTTATTTTGACGAAAAGAATTTTGCATCAAATTTGTAGTTCCTTTTTCGATGCAAAATAGTTTCTATTATACGGGAGCGAACATTTATGGTTATGATATTTTGACTACAACGCTCGTTGCTGTCATTTATTCTTAATCCAACTAATGTTGGCAAAGGAAATGGAGTAGGTAATCCGGGGCTCAAGAAAACGTTCGCGTTTAATATTCCATTTCTTTGCCTCCGATTATTGATGGAATCGATTTCAAAACGCCGAAATCGAATCAAATTAATCCCTTCGATTCTTTAAAGAAAAATATGCATATTCCTGTGCTTTTCAGTTTTTTGTCTTTATTATTAAAGTAGTTATTACTTCATTGTTAATTTTATAGAATTCCATGTCGTGTTTGAATTCTACCCCTCATGCCTAAACCTTCCGCTTCCCTCAAACCAAACATCTGGCGCATTTGCAGAATATAGTGCTTTAATGTTCGAGGTGGCACAAACGCCCTCTCATTTGATTCGATTCCTTCGGGATCCCTTAAACAAATGAACATCACATGTAATTCAGAGAAGTATCCCTCCGTTGCGACAGCTGTTCAGCCACTCCTGTTCATAAAGTGTTTATACTTGTATATGGCTCCCGTTAAGACATCATGGCTTCTCATGGTTCACAACCGTGTATTTATATAAAAATAAATTGATAAAACGCGAAGCACAGAACGTTCTCGATCACAGCTCGTCACCTTACTGCACAGGAGCAGGAAGCACGTGCACTTGTACGCATCTGATATTCAAGACTCGGTTTTCAAACAAACATAATACTTAACTCACAAAAAGTAGTGTCAATGTAATATTTATAAAAAAAGAATTTTTACAGAAAAGCACAGTAGAACTGCACTCCCTAATTTCAATTATTTCTCGTGGGGAACTATATTTTCGCCAGACGAGGACATCACAAAAGGAAGCGTCGAAGACATTTACAAGTTAGCCAACTGCAAACGAAGGAATGAAGGAAGGAGAGTCAAATGAGCTCAAGGACACAAGGACCACAGAACCTTCAGTTATTGTATGATGCAGCACTTGCTGTCAAAACGGCCCATTCGTATATAAATTGCCTTTGCGAGAACTCTCGCATGTTTAACCCCACACTCTTCCCTTTTCTTCTATTTCCATTCTAAGAGGGAAAGTTGTTAACGAAACATTTGTTTCAAATTGTATGAAGGTAACTTCTATTGTACTAACACAACATCAAATAAAAAGTGCAATTGATGTGGGAAAGAAATTTTCACAAAAGATTTATTCAGAATGATCGAGAGATTCCTTGGAACAATTCAGAACAGTCCCTAAAATATATATATTGAAGTAATTATTCAATATTCTTGGAAAGTTAGCTTTCCGCTTTTCGTGATAATCACAAAAATAAAAAAAAGCTTTTTACTCTTGAGAAAGCTAGGTGACTGTAGACGCTGACTTGGTTTCACCGAATCACTGCTGATAACGAAAATACTGGTACAGGTAAAACGCAAACAAATCTTAACAAGACACGTCTTCACTCTTGACTGTACACTCCCTCCACAATTAGGTACACAGCACTTGTAGACCTCGGAAAAAGGTTAAATTAATGTTTTCAGTTCACGCATAAGAAACAATTTTCATCGGTATCAAGCAACTATTAATAGTAGTTCTAGTTGCTGCGAGAGCGAATCTTGTATTAATAATTATGGAAATAAACCTCGTCAGCCTGCACAAACCACGGTGTACACAGGATGCATAAATAGTATATGATGATATAGGAACTAAACATTCTAAGCGTGACGTCACAAAGATGGCCACCATCACCAAAGATTGAAATCTAGGTAGCATTGATAGTATCGATAAGTGCCGATCAAGCAAAAATTTTATAGAATGTCAAAGAATATCTCATCATGTAGATTACGGTATGGGAAACATTTTTGGGGCCTTTAACAACCAAAATTTAGTTTTTAAGCCTCTAGAATGCTTCGTTTACGAGTTATTTAACGATATAGCTGAGTGTCGCGGGTTGCGTTTGATATGGATATTTATATGCGTCTCTTAAACAAATCCTTCATATTTTTAAAGTCATGGTGCAATTCGTCATGTCTTCGTGAATTCTCTTTCTTTAGAGACCTTATTTATAAATATAGGTTGCGTGTGAGAGCCGCAGAAGGTATATATACTACTGAAATAATATAGGAGACAGTATGATGTCACTGCAATGCTTATGACAGGGTCTAAGATTTGAGTTCCGACGTCGGCAGGATATTCATCAGATAACTAATAGGTCTACACAGGGGAATTTTGATATTTAGAATCGGGTTTTAGTTTTTTTCATTTTACACGTTTTTATTTAAATGTTTTTAAAATCATTTTTATTCCTGTCAAAATATTAGAGAGTTTGTGAAATGCCCATGTTAAAATTAAGACTGAATCACTGGTAATAAGCTGTGAAAGTATAGAATACCCCCATCCAGTGAAGTTATAAACTATTGGTGAAAGTGTTTTTATAATTGTTTTTTATAATAGATTCGTTTATAACAGTAACGGAAAAACTTAAAACTTTGGGTTGCTAATTGTCGAATATAAATGTGGTGAATTTCGTAGCCTTTCAATAAGTAAAGTATAGTGATCTAATTGTATTTATTAGTTTGCCGCATAGTTGGAAGGAGATAAAAGAAGCAGAAGCTAGAAGGAGAATTGGAAAAATAAAGAAGAGAATTGAATCCAAAAACATCTATAGCGAAGAAGTTTGATTATATTGCTAAAGATAGAATGAAAGTCCATATCATAATGCTGTGCAATCGAAGCATGTTAGACGCTAGCGTGGCAGCTCCTGATGAAAACACCGTCCAGAGCAGATAAATGGGTCATCGGAAGAGATAACAAGGTTACAAGAAAAGCAATTTGCATCTGTGGCTTGAATGATGGTAGCGAGAGAAGATTTACTTCGCGTTGTATGGGAAGAAGAAGAAACGAACAGATGTACTGCACCTAAGGGCACATATCGGTGGTGCTGAAATGAGAACAAATGCAGTACTGTCTGTGGATCAGAAATTGTTTAACAGTTTTTCCCCTCTGTATAAACTAAATATTATTAATTTATAATCGCTGAGATTAAAGTCAGATTATAAGTGTGTATTAAGTTGAGAATGTGGGAGAAGAAAATATTAGCGTATGAAATAGTATAGAGAAAAGAGTGAAGTAAAGACATGGCCGCTTATATCTCCAGTGCCAAGCGATTAGGATATAAGTATGTAGATTTAAGTTAATAATTTGTAGAAAAGTAACAAGATTGTAGTAGGATTAATAAAAACGCCGTGTGCGATAGGAAAGTAAAATGGGGTCCGACCCCTACGGGAGGTAAAGTACGACGAAAAATAGTGATTTAACAGAGTAATATTTTTTTGTTGTGAATAATTTTCAAGTGAGGTGTTGCGGACTGCAACACAGACTAGTCGAAGGTCAATAACTTAGTGTATTGTTGACTAGGCAGAAAGGAGAAGCGAAGGTCACTACTCCAGTATTTTGATCCTGTGTTTATTGAATTGTTTTTATTGAATATGTCAACTTTGTCACAGTCGTCAGCAATCAATTGTCATCCGAAGTGGGGGGTTGAGGGAACAATTGGTGTACATTCCCGCCTGAGAAATGGCATAATATTCAGGGGAAGCTTATTCTACAGTATCCAGACCTTTAGGTTGCAAAAGAAAAGTATTGTTCAAATAATTTTCTTTTGCATGCCATCCACATGATCCCTGCAAGTCTCTCTTCATTGAACCTGGAATTTTACCATTGCCGTGCCTATTTATTTACTCTAAATCTGTAATATTTGTCAAACTGACTTAATTAACGGTGGGAACATATTTTCATGCAATATCGATATTTATAATTACAACACACGTCCAAGTAATCTTCTTCTTCTTCTTCTGCACTTCAGGGATTAGGCGGCTGCCTGTTCCGTCTTCACATATCAAACCATCTTCTACGTGGTCTTCCTACACTCCTTCGTCCTATTGGATTGTACTGCAGCACTTGCTTAGATAGCCTATTGTGCTCCATTCTTTCTAAATGTTTTTTTCCAGTCTTGTTTGTATAGTTGTATACAATCATTTAGACTAAATATATTTAATTATTTTCTTATATCTTCATTTCTTTGTTTGTCTAGCAAAGTATAACCTTTTACTCTCCTTAAAAATTTCATCTCTGTAGTTTGAATATTAATTTTTTTCTTTTTGAGAGAGAATCCGATTTTCACTTCCATACAGGACTACTGGTGTTGCCATTGTTTTATAAAATTTTAACATTGTGTCTTTTCTAGTCTGTTCTTTCTAAATGTTTTTCCAGTCTTGTTTGTATAGTTGTATACAATCATTTATTCTAAATATATCATTTAGACTAAATATAATGTTCTATGTAGAGTGCCGCATATATATTGGAACTTGTGCAACTTACTTTTTATATCTTGGCTCCGGCCGTAACTTATATCACATCCCAGATAATTGAAATGTAATATTTGTTCTATTGTTTGGTTTTCCAGGCAAATCTTTGTTCTAATTGGATAGACTCATTTAAAAGACATGACCATCGTTTTTTGTTTTGATATTTTCATGTTATAATTTTTACACATTAGATTTAATTGATGGAGTGCCATTTGGAGATCATACATAATAACTTAGTGATCAGCAAATAGCAGAGTATTGATATAATTATTTCCGTTCAATCTGATCCCTTGTATTACTATTAATTTCCATTCTCTAAGTATATCGCCTATATAGATGTTAAATAATATTGGGGAAAGGCTGCAACCTTGTTTTAATCCTTGGTTAGTAATGGTTGCGGTTGGTATGAATTTATTTTTATTCGTATATTTGTATTTTTGTATAAACTTTTAGCTATGATTATAAAATGTTTTGGAAAACCTCTTCCTCGATCCAATATGGCCCATAATCTTCTCCTGTTTACACGGTCGAAGGCTTTTTCAAAATCAATTAATGCAATGTGCGTGTCTAAATTAAACTCTCTTAAACTGTGCAGGATCTTCCCTTTCTAAAGCCATTTTGTTCTTCTAACAATATAACTGCAGCTATCGTCTTAATCCTCTTTTGTATCATTTTACTGTAGATTTTATATGTTGTGTTTAAGTGGCTAATACCTCTATAATTTTCACAGCTACTTCGATCCCGCTTTTTAAACACAGATATAATTAGGGATGTATCGTACTTCTTAGCCAACTTTGATTGTATAGATGTAACAGTCTTAACGGGAGAAAAGTGCTTCCATATTTTAGTAATTCTACGTTTATATTATCTATACCTGTAGCTTTTCTACATTTCATTTCTTTAAATACTTGTAATAATTCTTCTATTGTTAGTGGATCAATATTATCTTTCTTTTGTTCATGCTCTTCCGTTTCTCCCAGTGGGTTGAACCATAGATTATTACAGTATTGTAGCCATTTCTGTTCATCTATAACTTTCAATTGAACGGGATCTTTTTATTGATTGAGTTGTCTCATCACTTTATAGGCTAGTACTTGCTTCTCATGAATATCACTTTCTATTCTATTTATGAAATGATCCCACGCCTCCTGATGAGCTATACGAGATAGCCTTTTGGCTTCTTTTCTATAGCAGTTATATTCTTTCTTAATTTCTTCATTTAGTGTTTGAAGATATTTCAAGTATGCTTTCTTTTTCTCTGCCACTGCTTCTTTAAGTTGTTCATTCCATTCTCTGAGTCCTATCTTTTTTCTGAACTTCTTTTTATTTCCTAGGCTTTCAAAAGAAGCTTTTTCTATGCAGGTTTTAATATTTTCCCATTCTTTCTCTACTTTATCGCTTGTTGATATAGTTTCTAAGCAATTATCTAGTCTCTGTTAATATAGCTTTTTAATACTCTCTTCTTGTAGCAGATATACTTTAAAACCTTCTTCTACATTTTTTTTATTTTTGGGGCTTAGATTTTTCCATCTACTTATTTATAATATAATTAATAATTTAATAGTTGAGACAACCAAATAATGGTCTGAGTATATATCTTTGCCTTTATAAACTCTTGTATCTTGAATTAGGGTTGATAATTTCTCGTTAACTATAACATAATCTGTGAGTGATCTCCATCCTCTAGCATTCCAAGTATATTTATGAATATATTTATGTCTAAAGAATGTGTTGGTTATTTTTAATTTATTATAGGTGGCAAAATTCCTTAATTCTGTACCATTATTATTCATTGTCTACTCTCCAAACGTTCCTACTATTTTAGGTATTGGTTTGTTTCCAACTCTTGTATTTAAATCTCCACTAATTATCAAATAATCTTTGTTATTAATTTGGTAAATAACTTTCTGTAGATTTCCATTAAAAGTTATGGTTTCTTCTTTTTTGTCTTCTTCTGGGGCATATACTCCAACCACATTTAGATGTCCTCTCTCTATTTTTAATCTTACTGTTATTCTTTCATTTACATAACAATAACTTACGATTTTAGAGGTCCATTTTCTATCAATCAATACTGCTACTCCACTACTTGCTCTTCGACTTTGGTCTACTCCAGAATAGATCATTGTGTAATTATCAAGATCTTTAGTTCCCTTAAGCTTTTTCTTCGTTTCTGTTAAAACGACTATATTAATGCTACATTCCATTAATTCGTCATTGAGTTCGTTTTCTTTGGTACCTAAACCTCTTACATTCCATGTGGCAACTTTTCATCTATCCTTTATTCCGAATCGCTTGTCCTTTTCTCGCTTATGTTGTCCTATATGGGATTTATCCCGCTATCTATGCGATTTGTAATAATTGAAATGTCCCCTGACCACGTTAGAGGCCCCGTGCAGGGTAATCCCAGTAGTGGGGCTGGCACTTCAATGCTTCTGAGCCAGCAGGATTTGATGCCAGGGCTTTCTCCCTTAGGAAGTCGGGAGAGACTCCCCTACCCTTTGAGGAGCCTTCTTCCGCCAGTTTCGTCTTCTCTTCTTTGACGAAGCCGCCATTGAAGTCCTCTTCTGGAGTACTTCTTAGTCTGACCCCTCACCTTTGACCTGTTCGGCAAGGGAGGCCCTACCGGTAGCTACGCTATCGCCGGCTTAGCTCTCAGGGTTACAGGGGTACTGAAGCTCCGCCACCAGCTACAAGGTCATATAATCCCCAGACGAAGGTCCAAGTAATCATATTAATCAATTGTCAGTATGAACTGACAGTATGAAATGTCAGTATGAACAAAATTCTTAAGTTCTTTCAATCAATTTTGTAAACTACGCACGTTTTCATTGTAGTATCGAATCATAATTTTTAAATTTATTGAATACATAACAATCTTACACTTTCAAAATATTAAGCTGACTGCTTGTTGCTCTTATTATGTTTCTTGTATTTATTCCAATTTTATAAAGTACATCAAAACGCATTAGTGACATGGCAACTAATCGTTCTACTCTCTACCCTCTCAAAGTCGACCTTCTGAAAGCCTTCACACACAAACAATAATTTAGACCGACATATTCGTTAAAAGGGGTCATTCTCTACACAGACGGTTGGATACTAGTCGGCAACACTGCGAATCTTCCCAACCGTAAAACCCGTGACTGCACAAAAGACACAGACACCATATAGAGCCGAACCTCAAAACAAATTTATAGTTTTAGATTATGAAACAGATTTTCTTCGCCTTCCTGACCCTCACAACCCTTCTCTGCCATCGACAAATACATGCACAAACCAATGCAAACAGGCTAGGAAGCGCGTCAAAACCAAAACACTTAAAGCTGCGCATCCTAGCTCACTTGACAAAACAAAAACATTCCTACTAAGCCTAGAAAACAAGTACTTATTTTAGCTGACAGCCATGGCCGCCATCTTTCTTCCATTCTCAGTAGGAAGTTACCCTCCAACGACTCAGTCTTATCTATTTTTAAACCTAACGGGAGGTTTGCAAACGTGACTGCAGAGTTGGGCATCCACACAAGATACTGACCCATCAGGACATAGTCATTATCATAGGATGGCAGAATGACATTAATTCGGGTGGTTACTTTACACCTGAACAACATGTAAACAAATTACAACCAGCACAAATTGCAACAAGCTTGCACAACACATCAACTCCAGTTCTATGCAGTCTCCTGCCAAAAATCTATCCCTTTCACGACCTTACGATCTCCATCTCCACACTTATTTCCACACAACCTGTCATTGCAGGGACACACTACAACCTTCGACCACGCACTCGAGGTAAAAATGGAGTAAATATATAGGAACCCACTGTAAGATAGATTTTCCGGGTTCTCTGGGCTTACGAAAATCTTGAGAGAGTCGTTGAATTCAGGCCCTATATAAACACGTGCGTACTATGCGTGTTCATTTTCGGGAACTCGGCTCAGCTCCAGCGCCCAGGTGAACCGTGTAAAATAGTCTGTTATGGTTGTTCCGTCGGCGGCGCGATATGCTGACATGGAGGACGAGGTTGTGCCAGATGCAGTAGAAAAACTTCCGTGGAGGTACTTGCAAAAGATAAACATACTACACTATAATGTTCAATCCCTTTCAACTTGCTGTATACGCACTCTAAATTTATTCCTCTTTTGTTGTTGGTGATGTGGCGCTCAACAGTTGGTAGCACGCGACGCAATGGCGCAGTCTGCCATTCTCTTGCTGCAACGAGCATGACTCAGTCTCTCGCCGTCAATCGTAGCGGACGGACGTTCTCCCCGACGTGTTCCCGAGTGACCGTTAATAAGTTGTCGCGCGTTCTTACTTATTATGCATTGTGAATAAATAAACGTTTTATACTTTAACTTAAACGAATGAATTATTTATCATCCCCAAGAACATTACAGTGGTGTCAGGAGTGGGATAGATAAATAATATTCGATATGTTTGAAAAAGTGTGAAACGTGACCACGTGTCGATCATAACCTCAACTCTACCACGCGTCAAAAATAACCTCAACTCGATCACGTGTTGATCATAACCTGTATGTGACGACGTTCCGTATCCGTTACGACCCGAACGGCACCACGTGGTGTTCATAGCCTCAACTCGATCACGTGTCGATCAGTACCTCAACGTGCCGTACCGCTTACGACCCTAACGCGACCACGCGCGCGACTCGCGACCACAGACTAACGCCACACGGGATAGCACCCCGCCCCTCCTAGATATGGCTCAAATCGTATCGCCAGACCTTCTACAGACGCTATCTGAGATGATCGCCAGTGCTATCCGACAGTCTACAGCGTCGACCCAAAACAACGCATTAATGGCAACGGCAGCGGCACAACCTCGTCCTTCATGTCAGCATATCGCGCCGCCGACGGAACAACCATAACAGACTATTTTACACGGTTCACCTGGGCGCTGGAGCTGAGCCGAGTTCCCGAAAATGAACACGCATAGTACCCACGTGTTTATATAGGGCCTGAATTCAACGACTCTCTCAAGATTTTCGTAAGCCCAGAGAACCCGGAAAATCTATCTTACAGTGGGATCCAGTCGAAATTGACGGAACATTTCGACGCCATGCACAATAAATACGCTGAAAGCATCAAATTTCGAAACACAATGCAAAGGAGTGGAGAGTCAATAGCCAGCTTCACTCTTTGATTAAGACAAGCAGCAACTTATTGTGAGCATGGCACATTTTTAGACTTAGTCTCAGAATGCTAATTGAACAATTGATTAAAGTACTGGAGTCGAGGGATATGTGCGATGAAATCATCACTAAGAAACCAGAGAGCTTCACCGCTGCGTGCGAGATTGCCCACGCACTCGAAGCCACGCTGAACACCACTAACGAAGTTAAAGCTGACGACATAGTAACCTTAAAACCCGATTCGACTCATCGGGTAGGTTATGATAAGCCACCATTACGGAGCAACAACCAAGAGGCCTCCGATTTGGTCAACAAACCGGCGACAGAGCGGCAACCAATCACGGCCACAACAAGGGTTTCATCAACCAAATCAGACAACATCAAAGAATCAGCCAACGTGCGCGGGATGTGGTGGAGATCATTTCCGCAGTCAATGCCGTTTTTTTGATGCTGAATGTCGGAAAGGCCACATTGCCATTGTTTCCCGATACAAACCGAGACAACAGAGGACTAATGAGGTAACTGAAGAGGCCGCAGAAGAATTACCAGGCGACCGCAGTGACACCGTATATCTCGGTAAGATTGAAATTATTGGAAAAGTTCAGTCCCCAGGACGGCAATTGATCGACGTCAGTATAGCACCGGCGCCCCCTGTTCGTTCATGAGCAAATCGAAGTTAAGTCTAATTAAACCAAACTTTATGCTGCAAAAAACTGATCGCCTCTTCACCAATTACACCGGCCACCGCATCTACTGCATTGGTAAGATGTTAGTCACAGCCACCATCGGGATCATATCCAGGAACCTTAACCTCTATGTTGTCAACGCTGAATTTGAAACGCTACTTGGTAGAGAATGGAGATCTGAGTTTGTGCGGGAGATAAATTTTGAACGCAAAAACACACCAGAATCAATCCACGATCCATTCCTTTCGCAGGACCAGAAAAAGGAACTCGACACCACCATCGATAGTTTCCAGGATGTTTTCAGCGATCTTCCCGGAAAGTTATCAGGCCCACAAGCAAAGATGCATCTGAAGGCGGGTACCACGCCCATCTTGGCTCGAACTCGAGACGTCCCCGTGGCACTGCGTGACGCTTACGCCAAAGAAATCGACGCCAAGATCGCATCCGGTTTTTAGAAGAGAGTAGAGCAGTAGCGCCTCTGGGATTAGGCAACAGGGAGGGCACACAAAGTTACAGGATCAAACAATGTGAGGCATTTGAAAAATTGTTATATTTGGATTGTTTAAGTCGCATAAGTAATATTTACAATCGAATTATCTCCCCGGAAGATAGGCTAAACACATGATCTATAAATTAAATTGAGTCTTCTGTTGTTACATTCTGTAAATCTATTACTAATTCTTCAAAATTAAATGAGTCTCGTAACAAAAGTCTTTATAATGAAAACATACAAAGTCCATTCAATCTCTCTTCCGATATGGTATTTCTTAAAAATGTCTATAGTATTTTCAAAGTGAAAACGCTCTCTCAGATTCTTTTATATAGCACATCGAGCTCAGATTTCAGTTTGCTAGCTCACGAACGGAGAGTACTGTGAAACGCGATCAACCTGTTGTAGGGGGAAATATTCTTGATATTGGTTACAATCATATCATATTGTTTTACAATCAAAGAGAGAACACAAGGCTAAATTCCCCCTAAAATGACGATGCCCATTTACCCCTTTGAAATTTCCGTACAAAAGAACGATTGCCATTACTATCAGATTGTAATTTTTTTATATCAGGCCGAGGTGGCCTAATTCTCTTCATGCACAGCCTTGTATCATAATCACATTGACTGTTTTCATGCATTTTACAGAATTGGAAACCATTCTCAATCTCAATGCACAATACGAACTGGACGCAAAAATCGGAATACATCGCTTTCACATAGTTTGTCTACGGATCGGAAAGATGATGCCAATTGCACACTACTGCACTGAATGCGTGTGATAGGGGAGATCAGTTAAACAGAACACCAGCTGATAGCACTGTCCTGCACGTAAATCAAGCGTGGAAGCAAGGAATATTGTAAGTTTAAAAATCGATCAATAAATAGCGCCGGACGAGGTTGCTATCTCCCCTGTCAGGCTGCTGGGCGGCGGCCGTCATAAGACGCCATTTGCCGAACCCATGTTGCCATTTCAACACTCATTGGCAGCGATTTCTATGTCTGTAAGTTCCGTAATAACACTGCGTTTAGGACACAGAGGTGAGTGTCCGCAGCCAATTAAAATCGTTCTACGGAACAAGAGCGGGAGTTTGAAAGCTAAAGAAGTGTTTGATTCCAAAACAACCCTAGAGACACACAGAGGTTATTTTAGACAGCGCAAGGGGAGAAATACTGATCTCAGTTGGGACGCAGTGTCCTTAGCGCCTCCCTGCCGAAGCCGCCACTGGAGTAGAGTACTCAGAAGGGGCATCTACAACGCATGTAGTCGCCAAGAAGAACGGAAAATTGAGAATCACGGGAAACTACAAACCCGCTCTCAATCCACGAATTATCATTGACGAATATCCAATCCCAAAGGTAGAAAACTTGTTTAACCGGATGCGAGGCGCCACCCTCGCCACCTAAATGTCACCGACGCATACACGCATCTGAAGTTGACGACGAATTCAGCCACACGCTCACTCTCAACACTTCAACTCATGGCTTGATCCGCCCAACCCGTGCTGTCTATGGTGCAGCTGATATTCCTGCTATCTGGCAGCGGCGTATGGACACCGTCATACAAGGTCTCGAAAATGTTGTAAGTTTCTTCGATGACACTATTGTTTTTGCAGCCAATTTTGAAAAATTCATTGAATCCCTCAATGCAACACTGGAGCGTTTTCGCCAACATGTTCTCAAACTGAACCGAGCCAAGTGCAAATTCGCAGAACCTGTCCTGGAAACCCTTGGCAACAAGATCGATGCGACGGGCATCCATAAATCGGATACGCACATCCGAGCCGTCCGAGATGCGCCGAAACCAACAACTCCGGAGGAACTGTTGGTTCTGGGGAAAGCAACATATAGCGCATTCATACCAGATTTATCAACCAGATATCGACCACTTAGAGACATGCCGCTGAACGACCCCCTCGTGTGGATCCCAGCGGGCAAAAGGGCTTATAAGGGTCTTAAGGATGCGCTAACCTCGCCTCAGGTACTCATGCAGTATGACCCGTCACTTCCACTCTTCTTGGCAACCGACGCCAGCAAAACTGGACTGGGCGCAGTACTGTCACGCCGACTCATCAACGGTCGAGAACGCCCCATCGCTTATGCCAGTCGAACAATGTCAGCAACTGAACAGAGGTACCCTCAAATTGACAATGAAGCACTTGCAATTGTATGGACACTTCAAAAGGTCTTCAAATATCTGTACGCCCGCCACTTCACACTGATCACCTGCCATAAACCGCTGACACAGATCTTTCATCCAGAAAAGTCTTTACCAGTGCTGTGCATCAGTCGCATGGCCAATTATGTGGACTATTTAGCACACTTTGACTATGACGTTCTCTTCAAGAAGTCAAAAGCCAATGCAAATGCCGACTACTGCTCTCGAGCACCGCTTCCATCCACCATCCATGCCATTAGGAACTCAATTCCGCTTTAGAGGAAAGAGGCGAAGTATTTCGATGATTTTGATTTTTTTGCAGTTCATCAGACGCAGCAACTACCTGTTAGGTCAGAAGCCATTGCACGTGAGATCAGACGAGACCTTCATCTCGGCACGATCATTAAACTCTTGGAAACAGGTCAAGATCTCGCCCGCCACGACTTCAAGGCTCCAGAAGTGAAATACACGCTCGCCGCTAATTGCTTGATGTTCGAGCACAGAGTCGTGGTCCCACCAACTCTACGAAATGCTATTCGCAAAGATCTACACACAGCTCACTTGGGTATTGTAAAAATGAAAGGAATGGCGCGTTCCTACGTGTTTTGGCCAGGCATCGACTCAGACATTGAAAACCTCGCAAAATCGTTCACTACATGTGCATCTCACGCACACACACCACCGAAGTTTCGTGACCACCATTAGGAGTATCCAAAGGCACCGTGGGAACGAATAAACATCGACTACGCCGGTCCCGTGGTTGACACCATGCTACTAATTGTTGTTGATGCCATCAGCAGGTGGCTCGAAGTTAAGCCTACAACTTCAACAACTGCGGTTGCAACAATTGCCCTGATGGACGAGCTATTCACAACCCATGGAAGCCCCGTAACTGTTGTCTCAGACAACGGCAGACAGTTCATTCGCCGAAAATTCAAAGAATTTCTGAAGAGCAATGGTGTGAAGTATCACAAGCTAACAGCACCGTATCACCCATCAACTAATGGCCAAACAGAACGTTATGTTCAACCTGTGAAGGACGCACTTAATGAAATGAATTCTACCAAGGGATCCCTGCGAACTAACCTGAACGAGTTCCTTCGCCAATTCCGAAAAGCTCCACACTCCACCACTGGTTAGACTCCAGCTCAACTGTTCTTGGGACGAGAACTTCGCACATGGCTCAATCTGGTGAGGCCGGACGATGTTCACACTAGGGTCAGCGAAAAACAACGGACCGAATTGGACTCGACTTTCCGTACACTGGAAATATGACATCAAGTTTACTTCTTGTCCGGCAATCCTAGCCTGGATAAATGGGTTCCAGGCCCTGTCGTCGACCGCCTTGGAGATCTTCATTACTTGATACATTTTGGAGACAAAAAGGTTAAAAGACATATCGACCAGATCAGAACCTTTCCAGATAATAAACCGCAAAACGAACCCGAGGCAAAACCGATACAAGTTGATAATGGGCCAACGTTAAGACGACTTCTTATCATGGCACCATAGAACCCCGAGCGATACCAGGCACACCAACCGCACCCGTCATACCAACTACACCAGTGACTCCATCGACACCAGCAACTCCACAAGCAGTGGTGTGACACTAGATAGGGCACATCCGGTCCTTATTCAAATTCCATACGGTAGCCAATCAGAGTGTTAAATTAACTCTTGAGAACTACACTGCATTTCACTTTTATTTATAACAAAATACATATACATAAACTCTTATTGAACGTCTTTGACGGTCTTTTACAAACACTACATTGCTGCACAGTAAGACAAAAGGACGAATGAATATGATCATTCGTTTACATACCAAAAACAGATGACGACAGTATCGGCGCGTTCACAAACCTCAATCTCTCAATATATAGTACATTTCCAATATATACTAGACGCAGATGGCGACACTGTCGACATGTTCACAAACTTCAACCTTACAATATAAATGTATATTTCCAACACGCCTCCTTACATTTATATACATACTATCTTAAATTCAGTTAATATTCATCATATTCCTAAAATACACAAACTTGTCTTTACACAAAGCTTTCGTGAAAATATCTGCCATGTTATCATCAGTATTTACTTTGACTATATCAATTAAACCATTCATATACAACTCGTTGACAAAATGATAATGGACTTCAATATGTTTTGAGTTTTTTGTAAAGTTACCATATTTAGCGATACTCAATGCTCCTGAGTTGTCTTCGTACATTACAATCGGTTCATCAAAATTCAAATCAAAAATTTTCATTACATCTTTTAGAAATTTCACTTCACTCACAGCATCTGATAGCGCAACATACTCTGCATACGTCGAAGCTTTTGTTACACTTGATTGTTTGCGAGACTTCCAAAATACAACATTGTCAAACATACGGATCACATAACCTGTCGTAGATTTACGATCTATATTGTCACCTGCCCAATCTGAATCTACATAACAATCAAGAACTTTTGCATTTTCGTTTCTACAATAATTCAATTTCAGGTTTCTTGTCAAATACAGATATTTTAAGATTCTCAGACAATACTTATAGTGTGTGCCGTCATAACAATTCTGAAACCTGCTCAAATAATTAACAGAATAACTGATATCTGGCCTTGTTCCTGAACTAATATATAACAACGCACCAATCAAATTTCTATACTTTATATCATTACGCAATTCCTGAGTTGGTTCTAATTTCAAGTTAACTTCCATCGGTGTAGCATATAATTTTGAGTCTTTAATCTTGTATTTTTCGGCTAATGAATTAATATAATTTTCCTGACTCAATCTCATTTTGTTTTTCTTGTATTCGTAATTTATATCAATTCCTAAATAACTTTTAACCTCACCTAAATCTTTCATACTAAATCTATTTGACAACAAATTTTTGATTTCTTTAATTCGACTTTTCTTTACACAACAAATGAGCAAGTCGTCAACAAAAATTATCAAGTAAATCAGGACATTACTTTTTCGCAAAACATAAAGGCAATAATCATATTCACTTCTTTGGAATCCTAAACTTTTCAAGAAAGTATCTAAACACTCATACCAAGCTCTCGGACTTTCTCGTAAACCGTACAGTGCTTTCATCAATTTGCACACTCGATTTGTGCCGTCTTCGTAGCCTTCAGGTTGTTTAACATAAACTTCTGACATGATTTCGCCATTTAAAAAGGCTGTTTCTACATCCATTTGTTCAATAATTAAACCAAAATGACAACAGTATGACAGTAAACTCTTCAAAGTTTGCATTTTAGCTACTGGTGCATATATATCATCAACACATTCCTTTTGTTGAAATCCCCTAACAACTAATCTTGCTTTGTACCTATTATCAAACTTTTTAGTAAAAACCCATTTAACATCTATAAGATCTTTGCCCTCTGGCTTACTAACTAACTCCCATGTGTCATTTTTCTTCAAACATTCAATTTCCCTATCCATAGCTTGACTCCAGCTTTTCGATTCATTGCTATTAATCGCCTCCTCAAAACTAACCGGGCTATCTGCACTACATACGTTAATATAAATAAAGTTACTTGTATTATCATCCCTATAGCGTTGTGGAGTTTTAACCACTCTACCCGACCTTGTTGTTTTTTCCTTTAGCGCTGCTTTTGGAGATTCGATTTCGACTAACCTTTCTTCGTCCTCGCTGTTATCTTCAGACCCAGTTTCCCAATTTTCACACCCAGATTCATCTAATCTTTTACTCACGGAACCATTATCCTTTAAACCTACACATCTAATATTTTCTTCAACAACCTCTACATGCCTGGCCACAACAATTTTATTATTTATGAGTACCCTATATCCAACGTCACTGTAACCTAACAGAACTCCCAAATCTGCTTTTCTATCCCATTTTGACTTTCTCAATTGTTCTGGCACCCTTACAAAGACTCTACTTCCATACAATTTTAAATGTGTGACATTAGGCTTTTCTCCAAAAAATATTTCATAAGGAGTTTTCAATTCTGCGGTATTTGCAAGACATCTATTTTTCAGATACGCGGCAGCACAAACTACTTCTGGCCAAAACCTATTGTTAACTTTTGCTTCGGCTAATAAACATCTTGACATGTCCATGATTGACCTATTGAACCTCTCAGCAGTTCCATTCAACTCATGCACATATGGCGGGCACGCATTTAAAACAATCCCCTTTTCCTTGATGTATTGATATATATTATTATTCATGTATTCTTTTCCATTATCACACCGCAATTTCTTAATCCTTTTCCCAGTAAGATTTTCAACCTCATTTACATACCCAACTAAACAATCATATAATTGGTCTTTAGTTTTAATTGTGTAAACGCGTGCAAGTTTACTATAATCATCAATAAAAGAAACAAAGTATCTTTCACCATGCATACCTACTGTTGAATGTGGCCCATTTAGATCTGTGTGAACAATTTCTAGGATTTCTTTAGCCTTATTTCTGTTGTTTTTAAAAGGAACATTATGCATTTTATTTTCTATGCACACTTTACATTTCATAGGTTCAGACTCGACGTTTTGAGGGATTCCATCTACTAATTGATGTTTGCAAATTTTATCTAAATAATTGAAATTTACGTGCCCCAGTATCCTATGCCACTTTTCCTTTATTGTCATATTTTCTTTATTGCAGAAGTTTACGTTAAATTCCCCTTTGTTGATCACACTTGTCACTTTATATAACCTATCTTGTTTCCATGCAACTGCAATTAAACCCCTATCTTTACTAAAAACTTTTGCGCTGATGCCTTTTGCAATAATATCATGTTTCTCTGTGACTCTTGAAAAACTAATTAAATTCCTATCTAGATCTTTAATGTAAAATACATTTTTCATTTCAACTCGTTCTAATCTGTCAAACACTAAAAAATCGCTAATTACATTACCAACTTTAGTTGCCGTTAAAATCTTTCCGTTCGCGATTTTTACATTAATCGGTTCTTTTAACGTTACGCATTTAGAAAAGTATTCCTCGTTATTAATTATATGATCTGTACAACCGCTATCTAACAACCAATTAATTTCAATCTGACCTGAATCCTGTGTTACACTGTTTACTTCCTTGGCGAAGACCTCTGTCACGAAACTGCTTGCGCCACTTACATTCTGATAAAACTGTTGTTCTCCACGGTTCCTACCACCATGGTCGTCCTGTCGGTAATGTCGGTCTCCTTGCTCGTTCTGTCGGTAAGATCGGTCGTGACCATAGCGACCGCCTCTGGACCCACGTGGTCCTCCTCTGCCTCCGCGATGTCCATTTTCATAACTTTGGTTGACATAACCTCCATAGTTACCTCGTGCTCTTCCGCCACGTCCCCGGAAACCTCGATGATTCTCAGTTTGTCGACATTCCCTCTTGAAGTGTCCTGGTTTACCACATCCGTAGCACACTTTTTGGCCGCTCGCACTAGGTCTCTTCTCCGAGATGAATGCATTTGATTTTACGCCCTCACTGTCCTGGTTCTCCTTGATGCTCTTCATCCTTATTTTTGCCTTCACGTACTCCGCAGTCCGGTCTTCCTTCTTCAAAACATCCACTAGATCTCCGATATAACTTAGTGACTCGGGCAGCGTTTTGAGCATGTAATTTAGTTTCTCTTCTTCGCTTACCTTGGCCCCGGCTGACTTCAGTTCGTTTATGTATTTCTCAAACACAGTGAAGAATTCATTTATGTCGCTGTAATTCTTTAATCTGAGTCCATCTAGTTTGTTCCTGCAGACAATCTGCAACGCTGTTGACTCTTTGGAGTATAGCTCGTCAAACTTCTTCATAACCTCGAAAGCACTTACTTTATCATTCACGAACTCTAGCTGCTTGTTAGTAATTGCACTAAAAATGCAATGCATCGCCTTCAGGTTCTGTTCTTCCCATTCTACGTCCTTGTCTTCTTCTCGCTTTGACCTCGTGGTCACCTCATGGCATTTTTTTAATTTCAAATAGATAGTTAACCTCGTTTTCCAGTTTGCGTAGTCCTCTCCATCAAAAGCTGGAATGTTCAGGTCGTCCATGTCGCAAACTTCCTCGAATCGACGGACACTGGGCTGAACTCCAATATAACCTCTTCAGCAATTCATCTGCATCCGGGAACCACGCTCTGCTACCATGTTAAATTAACTCTTGAGAACTACACTGCATTTCACTTTTATTTATAACAAAATACATATACATAAACTCTTATTGAACGTCTTTGACGGTCTTTTACAAACACTACATTGCTGCACAGTAAGACAAAAGGACGAATGAATATGATCATTCGTTTACATACCAAAAACAGATGACGACAGTGTCGGCGCGTTCACAAACCTCAATCTCTCAATATATAGTACATTTCCAATAATATACTAGACGCAGATGGCGACACTGTCGACATGTTCACAAACTTCAACCTTACAATATAAATGTATATTTCCAACACAGAGTTCAGAGCGACGCCATATACATCTGTACAACACCAACTCGCTCAAGCGGAGAGTATGTGGACTACTTATTCATTTTGAAATTTTTTCGCAAACGAGTCGGTTGGTTACCGTTGGATTCCTTCCTCGTCGACCTATCGTTGTATATTCACGTGCTGTTCGTAGGGCTGTTAACGCCATATCGCAGTCAGTGAATTAGAGAAATGATGTGTTTTACTGCTGTTTGAAGTCTGAAGCGTGCATTTTGGCTTCGAGAAGATGATGGGTGCGTAACAAATAGTGGAATTTTCTTAATGTTCATGTTCAGTTGCAGATCCCTTGTTTGGACCAAGCGAGGTGACACCCACTGCTGCTATGGGTGTAATTGGTAAGACTTTTTTAATAGAATATTACTAGAATATATAGTTTGATGGGAGGCTATGATACCAGCATTTTTTAATTTTCAGATCCTTGTACACAGGCAGCTTTTCATGCTGAAAATGGTAAGTCTCTTGTATGTTTGTAAAATGCAAAAAGAAGCATGCTATTGAAAGCATAATGTATTGGCAATAATTTGTTGTTGATTAATACAGGTTCCAGTGCTGTTGAACATGCTGCTACAGCAAGTGCAGCAGATGCTTATTCTAGCCTTGTGAAAGGTAAATATTTGCTATAATCTTTAAGAATCTCAATTATTACTTTGTTGCATATATTGAAGATGGGATAGATTTCAAGTTTGTCTCCATTTTCAGATCTTTTTCACCCATGTGAGGTGTCACGTCAAGTGTTTATGGACGTTTCTCATGGTATGTTCCTTTCAATATACAGTTATTAGTGCCAATTGAGGGCAAATTATAGTAAATAAAAAAAACTTTTTTTGGTGATTACAGATCCCTGTACTTCTGGACAGGTGCAAGAAGCCATTCTGGAAGATGAATCTGCGCCTTCGGTGTGTGGTAAGTGCAAGATATTCCTGTGCTTTCTAATTTCGTAATTCTAGATGGTGAATTAAAAGAAACATCTTTCTTTTTGATACAGATTTGTTTTCAGAACATTCATTTGAGGACATAGTATATTTCTTAACGGCATTTTTTGCTTTTCAGATCCTCTTCCAGAGATGGCTTCTGAAGCATGCATATTAGACCCCACGAGTTTGACCCTAAGTGGCTTTAAATTAATGTTCACTTTGAGGAGTCAGAACTCAGAGAAATAATTTTAAAGAATTATTGTTATATGCAGTGAATAACTTGCTTCATTGTGAACAAAGTTTCTGAACATATTTCTTTTACGCTGACAGTTTATAAAGGTATGAACAAGGTGAGTTTTAAAATCAGTGTGTATTCTGTCATGGGTACAGATCCATTATATAAACTGTATTTCCCACATCTAATTTGGAAAGTTCTAATTAAATAAAATTTAAAGATAAAATTAATTCTGTAAAGCATGATCATTTTCTCAATTTTGGAATGCCTCTTGCTATGTTAAGACACTTTATTTGAATATTATGAATACAAAGGTTTTGAGTTTCGGTTTCAGAGGCTATTTTCATGCAATTTTAGAATTTCTTTAATGTCTATTATCTAGTCTGCAATTTTTTTCTTTCTTATTAGTATTAATTTTTATTATTAGTATTGATATATGTTGCTTATGTATTGTTATACTGTTCTGACAATAATAGTTTCTCATGACAAACACAATCTTGATTCAATTTATATTCTAGTGTGTGTGTATCATTGTGTTTTGTTCATCGTCATGCCAATTACGTTCTGGATTTGAATGCTGATCCTTATTAGATTGTGAATTGTTGTGAGTCGTGAATGCAATGCTTGATTCTATAGCTCAGTTATTAGGACATCTGCCCGGTTATCAGAAGGTCCCAGGCTTGGCTCCTGGTGCAATCAAATATTTGCACTTTGACAATCCATTTTCAGAATTAAATTGTAGTGCATAAGCATTGATGGAATTCCACTATTTGTTAATCATTGTTTTAAAGGTGAATGTACTTTCACAGTGGATCCCATTATAAAAACGCCAGGCTCTGAACTGTGCATGTGTGAGATTAGCATGGGTAAATAAAATAATTTTGTCAAATATTTATTGACTAATGAAAAACATTTTTAGGTTGCAACTAAAAAAAGCGGTTCTTTCAAGGCATGCTGAGCATGCTAAAAGCTCAAATTTTTGCACTCCTGCTAAAAGTGGGACAATGCTCAAATGTTCTGATAAAACTTTGAAAGCAACAAAGAAAACAAAATACGTTCATGTGACCTAATCAGATAATATTGATCTTAATGTAACAGTACATAATTATGTAATTCGTGTTCTTAATGGCTTAAGTAATTCGCAAAATAAAATGGCACTTTTACCCCTTGTATCATAACTATTTCTTTTACCTGGGAAAATGTGCGGTAGTATTTTCATTTGTTTATTTTCAATTCTGTTCTTATTGTTTATTCATAATGCTTGTAATAATGTAGTATTCCATAGTATTAATTTGGCATATTTCCAAGCAAATACTTAAGTTGCAATTATGCAGGTGTACTGTTTATTACTTTCTGTAATTCAAAATTGTTATTGCTAATGAAATTACGAAATTGTATAATATCAATATGCTCAATAAATACTAGATTTTACTACCCTAATTTGACTTTTTTCTTCCATAAAATCCTTATAATTATTATTGTGAATTTTTTAATAAATTAAGGCGTGGAAAGTAATTGAGTGAAATTTTAAAGTTCCCGCGTTTCTGGTTTATTTCAAATTTACCGGTTACTTCTTCGCTATTGGCTGTCCGTTTACCCAATAGAAATTATACAGAACAATGTGGCGGCACCAGAAGTTGGGCAAATAAGGCTTTTCCTTTTAACATTGAGTGCCGTCTTTGATATATACTCTTTGTCGTCAAGCGAACTCCAGATTTGATTCATCTGTATTGCCAACAAAATAGTAATTCACCCCAGCTCTACTCCTTCCACTACCACCAGTGCAAGTAAAAGGAGAGTTCAATAAAACGTGCGTATATTGAAGCTACATTTATGTCCAGAAGCAAAACAAGAGGCCATCTCAGCATTTAGATTTATTTAGTAAAAAAAAAACAACAAACAAACAAACAAACAGTAACTATAAATAGTTGAATGATGAGTAAAAGTTTTAAAAAAATAAATGAAAATAAATTTTAAAAAATTGCAAGATTAGCAATATTTGAAAAAATAGACATTTTCGTTTCCGAGTAATAGAAAACTTATTTGCATTGGTAAACGAATTGCAAATATGATGATTCAGCATTGCTAACAAAATAGTAACTTGCCCTTACCCCTACACCTACCATTCCAAGCAAAATGAGAGTTCCATAATACGTGCGAGTAGTGAAGCTACATTTACGTCCAGAAGCAAAACAAGGAAACTGGACAAAAACCTGATCGAGATGGGGGTCATTGACCCGGAAGTGGAAGTACATTATTTGTTACAAACATATAATGTCTTTTAAAAAAATATACATTATAAATGTAAACTAATTCAAAGTATCACTGTTTTGTTAAAATAAACATTAGTTTTCTTTTTGATAAACAGTATAGTCTCTAAATGTATAGAAACTGTTATGCAACATAAAGATTTTACTTTTAACTTAAATTTGTGAAATGATTTGAATCTTTTAATGTCATCTGGCAACGCGTTGTAAAGTATCGTAGTACATGTATTGTATATGGATTTCTGATAGTGAGCTGTTGATACTGACGCTTGATGAACGTAATTCCCATACACAGTTTTTAACTGTCTTTTACGTAAATAAATAAATGTAATAATTTAATTATATTTTAATGTTTGATCTCCCACATTAAAGTTCCAATCAGTCATTTAATTTCATATTATTTAGGAAGGAGTTTATTATCAATGTTTTAATTATATCGTACAATTATGGATCCCTTCAAAAGTGGCGGTCAAATTTCAAATAGTTCGTGTATCATTTGTTCCCCGAGGATGCGTATCAGTTCCGGTCAGGAAATGACCTTCGGAAAACAATGTTTGGAAGCTGAAATGAAAGGTGTTTGCTTGTGACGAAGCTTCCTGTTATACGTTTGAATAAAGAAATGAGAATTATATATTCCTTTTTCTGCTACAAAAAGACATAATTGACAGATGATCATTATAATTTAGGTATCTGTTGTTTGGAAAAGCTAATGTTTTCGAACATTTGACACTTGCTCTGGACAAAGACGTCAGAGTTTTGTGATGAATACGTGGCGCAAGTGTTCAAAGATTAGTTCCCACGTAGCATTCCGGGCGCGTTAACTGCAGTAAGTACACACCTAGTAAAATTTGTAAATACCTTGGTAATTTATATGACAGTTACTGAATGAAACTTGTTGTCAGGTATCCTGTAAAGGTGTTGTGTCATGTGTGGAAAGGACCTCAAAATTGGAGCAATGAAGGCCCTTATTTTAGTTGGTGGCTATGGCACACGTCTTCGCCCTTTGACTCTAAGCCGTCCAAAACCACTTGTTGAATTTGCCAATAAACCAATGCTTCTTCATCAGATAGAAGCTCTGGTGGAGGCTGGAGTATCAGAGATAGTACTGGCTGTCTCATATCGTGCAGAACAAATGGAACAAGAACTTAGTGAAGAAGCTAAAAAACTGGGAGTGAGTTTGATTTTTAGCCATGAAACAGAACCTCTGGGAACTGCAGGGCCACTGGCATTAGCAAGGGATATTCTTGCAGCTAGTGACGAACCATTTTTTGTACTAAATTCTGATATTATTTGTGAATTCCCTTTTAAAGAGCTGGCAAATTTCCATCGTAACCATGGAAAGGAAGGTACCATAGTTGTTACAAAAGTGGAGGAACCTTCCAAATACGGTGTAGTTGTTTATGGGGATCAAGGACGTATTAACAGCTTTATAGAAAAACCTCAAGAATTTGTTTCAAACAAAATTAATGCTGGAATGTACATTTTTAATCCTTCTGTCTTAAAAAGAATCCAATTGCAACCTACAAGCATAGAAAAAGAGGTTTTTCCTGGAATGGCTACAGAAGGACAGCTTTATGCAATGGAATTACAAGGTTTTTGGATGGATGTTGGACAGCCACGTGATTTCTTGACAGGTACGTATGTTTTTTAATGTTAGATATAAGAAAAGTTTTCTCAACTCCGAGTACTAAATTTTTTTAATTCCATTTCTGAAAGATGAACATAGATATTGTGGAAGTTTTAATTAAACATATTATCATTTTGAAATAATTACACAGAAGTTCTTTGAACTTAAACCCTTGTATATTGAATGTATGACCATGTAAATATATTAGGAGAATTACAAGCAGTGACATTTTTCAATGTTCAATAATGAGTAGTAGTTGGGTGTAGTATGATGAGATTTGGTGTGACAAAATTTGGAAGTCAAATCTACATACCTAGAAGAAATTGAGAATACTGAGAACTAGAAAAAATTAGCAAAAAAACAGAATTTTTTTTAATGTTTTGAGGGTTCTTTTGAGGTGCAGATGTGTTTTTGCGAAATAAATTATTCTTATGTAATCTGCCTTTATTTCAGATCCTCAAGATCTGAATAAGAATCGTAGATTAAAGTGTGTGGGAATTAGCGTAATTCTATTACAGTTAGCATTGTCTTTGACTTTGAAAGGAGTGCAGAAGAATCACTGAAGAAGACATTCCTTCCTTTCATCCTTTGATAATCATAAATTTAATTTTGTGCAAATGAATTTCTGAGCATTTCAATAATATGTTGTTTTATTTTTTAATCTAAAAGCAGCTCTTTATGATTTTTGGCAGTTTAGTATTTCCTTTCATGGATGATTGTTGTTTGTTGAATCTAAGCTTAGATTACAGTATGAAACAAATGTATTTTATGAAGACATGTTCCAGCTCAAGCGGGTACCTTTAACTCTCTTTTCAAATTATTCCTTTGAGCTCAGTAAACATGTGAATTCATTGCCTTTGGTTTTAATGCATTGTTAGAACCTCCTCAATACAACATGCGTAAGTCTTAAGTTGAACACCCCACAAAGAATCCACATTTGTGGTTCTTCAGAATGTGATTTTGAGTTAGTTTTCACATTAATTGTGTGGGTTGTTCAGGTTGGTATGCGAAGGCTCAGATGTCTTTAACAAACACACAAAATAGAGGCAATTATTTCCCTAATTAACCAAGCGTTGACCAAATCTGAAAAACATTTAGCTCTTGGAGTTTTTAATAAGACTATTTGTGGTGTGTATTTAGATATAAAATAAAAGTTTTAATGCAGCATCCTTGAAACTGATATTGCAGATTATTAGCAAATACTTTTTTTTTTTGAAAGAAGGGTAAAGGGCAATAAAATTGTATTTTGTTTGTTTCTTAATTGATAAAATATACCTGGCAATATTTAATTTTGTAATATTTCAACTGGTTACTTATGTTCTATCAACCCTACCCGATTTCATTGGTTACCTTTGTTTGGTCTTTGTGTGTGTGTGTGTGTGTATATATGTCAATTCATTTTCCCCACTCATGTTTTCTTGTTCAATAACTTCCTAACTTATTCCATGACTGTTTCAACCAATATTTAACAATTGATTCTCAGTAGCATCTGTTTTTGAACAGGCATTCTGTGCAAGGGAGACTCGCCAAGCGCTGAAATTAACTTTACTTCATGATTTAGTTGTAAGGGGGTCCTATACTAGAATTTGATAGTATACTTAAATGAAATTCTATCAATTATTTTCTTATATTTATAGTGAACGAAATAAGTTAAAGTTGTTAAAGTGTGTTAAAGTTGCTCATTGACCCAGAGTTAAAGGGCCTTAGGAAAATGGGACAGTGTTCCAACAGTGGAAGAGGCGTTGAAGGATGTCAGGATTCCATTACGATATTTAGAGGCAGTGAACTATAGAGAATCAAGTGTGGACAGAGTACAACTTGGAAAAGGACCTAGATAAATTACTAATGAAAAATAAACTAAGCAAACGATTGAAAATGATTTATTGTTTAAGGTCAAATAAAAATATTGAAATTTTCATTTGGTGCTGTTAATATTTTTTGCAGTATCTCTGCATTAATAAAATCAATCATTGTGAAGAAATTCTATTGTATTTAATTGTGACATCATCGGATATTGTGAACCAAAAATGTTAGTCCCAGAAGTTCCCCTTAATCGGAGTTGAGTATATCCATGAATTTTGGTAGAAATTCTTAGTTGACCTATTTAATATCATGGAAGTATTGAGATTTCCTGGGTAGACTTCAGGTTTACATATCCCCCATGGTATTATTTTACTCATTTTACCCGTTGAAACATGCAAATTGATGGCAATGAACATTTAACTTGCCAAGTATCCATCTTATCTGTGGGAAACTAACTGAAAAATGCTCACTTGAATGTGGGAATATTGGCATATTATTGTAAATGCCAGTTACTTTAAAGTTATTGCTTGACATCTGAAGTTAAGTTTCTGTACTGCTCTAAAGTTATAATGATTTCCAAGTTGTAGAAAGTAATAAAATTATAAACCAACAATTGTATTGCTATAGGGTTTGTATTTTGTTTTGCAGGCATGTGCCTCTACTTATCATCTTTGAGACAGAAGAGTCCAGGTTTGCTTTATTCAGGATCTGGAGTAGTGGGCAATGTTCTCATTGATCCCACAGCGAGCATCGGCCAAGGCTGCCGAATTGGACCGAATGTGACTATTGGACCAGGAGTGGTAATTGAGAACGGAGTTTGTGTGAAACGGAGTACTATTCTAAGAGGAGCAACAGTCAAATCACATTCTTGGCTGGATGGTTGTATTGTTGGATGGCGAAGTGTAGTTGGACAGTGGGTTCGTATGGAAAATACTACTGTGCTTGGAGAAGATGTGATTGTAAAAGATGAGCTGTATGTGAATGGTGGGCAAGTGTTGCCACACAAATCTATTGGCACATCAGTACCAGAACCTCAAATTATTATGTGATGAGTTTCTGCTATGACAACTTCATTTTAGATCAGTTTACTTGTGAATGATATATTATGCTTAGTTTTAGGATTATACACAATTGAGCACATTCACTTGAAAAGATGATTGAAACAATTTATTATTTTTATTGAAATATATTTCAAGTCATTTATATTGTGTGTTCAATAACAATTTTATTTTATTATGGGCCATTTGTTGTTATTTTATAAATGTTTTATGTATCCTTTGTTTTTAAATCAGTCAGATGACCAAAAAACTTACTATTTTATGTATGTGAGAGAGTATATAATTTTGCATCATATTGCAATATTTGTTTGTAAATGCTGAGATATTTCTCAATATCTTTTTACAGTAGTCTCTCCAATCGGCAGTCAATCAATTGTTCTTCTTGTAATGAAGACTTAATATTTGTATATACTATTTCTGATGCTTAATTGAATACCTGTGATGCAGTTCTATTTTAAATTATTCTAAGAAACAACACATTAAATTTTTATATACAAATGTATTAAGTTATTGATGATATATTTGAGTATGATATGCTATTTGAGGATGTAGCATATATTGTGTTCACATGTGTAAGTCTACATAGGTCAGGAATTATAAGGTTCGTTAACTCCATTCAGGTTCCTGATAAATCAGTTTAAGTTTTTAGATATTTTTGTGAAATATTTTCAGAGAGTAATTTGTCTCAACAATATCCCTCTTTTAAAATATCTCTGAACCCCTAATGTTGTCTCACATTAATGAAAACCAAAAGAACATATGATCTATGTATTGTTCATAGTGTGCAGTCTCTTAAATTTATTGATCATAAAATGTGTTTTAATGAATTGTTAATTTAAGTCTTTAAAAAATGTTTTTATTTATTTATTGTCAGCATTGTAATTGAAACTGTGATTTTTGGAGGGTCAATTATTGTATTTTTGAATACAATACCTTTATTTTCTTGAAGTTTATCTTTTTTCGTATGTCTTCTCGTATGCAAAAACTGTTACAGCAACTCGTTTATGATGTTGCTTCATTGCGATTGTACAAATTTGAAAACTTGTTCTAACTTTGCTTGTTTTCAAGACCTGATCTTACCCAGTAAAGCATAACATTACGAACTCTTTGCATAATATACTATTATTATTACCCATTATTGTATTTGAGTACACAACTTTCCATTTCTGTGAATGTACTTTTGTTCTTTGTACATTCTTTTAATCTTGTGAGGACCAGGAAGAATGGTTTTCATCCCAAGGATGAATTTTTGAATTAAAACTGCAGCAAGTATTATTGTTTTCTGATTATATTTTTGAAATATGTAATTTAATTTCCAGTTTCTTATTTTACAATTAAGAGAACTCTCTGTCTTCAGTTTTGTTATTAAAATTAATTATAGTGAAGAAAATGAATGACAAAAAACTCCGCCAGTAATTTTTTTTTAAGCTTTTGATATGAGGATAAAGAATAGAAATGTAAAAATTATTAAGAAACGATTTGAATTTTATGTGTAACAATCACAATAAACAAATATTATTTTTGCAATGAAGCGGAAGCTACTGTATAAATACTGGTGTAGTGTGCAATTTTTTTGTTTAACAATTTGTTTTAATGACAACTATACAAGTTTCAGTAGTCTTGATTATTGAACAAAGATTGTTATTTAAAATTTCCAATATTTATTGCATTTATATTGTTTACTTTGGCAGGTTCATTAATTATTTTATGTTTATGATTAAAATGCATTCATCTATAGTTATTAGAATTAACTTGATTCATGATAAATCACTGTTGTTTGTATTAAACATATTGGAATTTAATTAAATATTCCTAGAAGAAGAAAACCATTAAATTTTGAAAATATGTAATGTGTCAAAGTACCTCTCCTTGTTTTTTATGTATGTTGTATTATTTACCCAGATCTCAAAGGCTAAAAATGATGTGAAATTAATTTCAAATGTAGTGGCTGCAGGGGCTAAAGATTCAGTAATGCCTGAGCAGTAGCATTCATTATGTGTCATGTTGTGCCTGTTCTGAAGAAAATTAATCTTCTTTCTGACAGAAGTCTTAAATTATCACCAGAGTATGAATGCATAGCATAAAAAATTAAGTTACATTTTCATATTTTATTGCAAATACAGAATGCGTTGTGAAGTTGGATGTAACAGTCTGAACTAAAATTCAATACCAATCTTGTTATATAGGATCAAAATTTGTGTGTTCAATGTATGCAAGTTTTTAACTTACAAGTTCAATAAATTATATATATTATCAATTGTAAAGTTTCAATTTTATTTTCGTGAATTCATAATCACATATACACCAAATAGTTTTCTTTCTGATAAAATGTTGGAAATTAACATTTGAATCAAGTTTTGAACAGGAGTTCTAAGTGTGTTTCAGTGTTTTGTAATGATTGTAAATTGAATGGTCAAATTACCCAAACATAAAGAGATGTATGATTATGTATGAACATGATGGCATAGAAAGTGGGAAGATGAAGTATAGTTTAAGACTATGTTTTTAAAATCTTTATGAATTGTGCTGACTGTTCAATTACATTGTATATTCTAAGAAGCCATCTCACGTAATTAAGCAAAGGTTTGGATTTGCATATTGAAGTACAGAGAGGTTAGCAAACTGCTGCAAAATGTGATAACTCTTCCATTTTAAATAGAAACATGCAACAATTACTCTTGCTACAAATTCCTGTAACTCATAAGTGCAATTATATGAATCACTTATTTGCAGAGGAGAAACTGTGTTGTTATAAAAGGATTTGTTTGGTAAATGCTGCCATTTGCGATGTTATTGAGGCAGGTTAAACATGTCAGTGGGAAACTTTAAGTTTAGAAAGTGCACATTTGTACTGCACGAGTTGTGTTCTTTTTTGGATATGAAACTTTCTGTTCTCAATCTTTAATCTCTATTTATACTGCCTAATAGTAAGGTTAGTTTTTAATTTTGAAATTACTATTGCTCTTGTCAATAAATAATTTTCAGAATTGGACTTCAATTATTTTATCCTTCAAATAAATTGACCTGTCCAACCTTACACAAGATAACAATATAGAATAACTAGCTCATGCCTTAAGAAAGCAAGTTAAAATGCTTTCATATAATTATATTTTTCATTGAATTGGACCACAGAGTTTTTAACAACAGACAGTTTTTAGATCATAAAAAGTTTATTCAGATCTCCTCAGCAATCACATCATAAAATCATCACTTTTTGTGATGTGATTGCTGAGAAGCTCTGAATAAACTTTTTATGATCTTAAAACTCTGACGTTAAAAACTGTGGCCAAAATCAATTAACAATATGTATGTTAGTGATAGAACAGACAATTTCCTAATTAATGTATGAAATGCTCTCAGTTCATCTATTTTCTTTTGACATTTCTTTTGAATTCAAACTACATCTAAGGCTTTTTCGCCTGTTCTCAGCCTTTCAAAATATTTTTAAACTTTTTGCCAGGAAACCTAGAATTTTAGCAATTCTTTTAAATTTTTCCAAGGTTTTAATAAATTCCTTTCCTATCAAAGTTCGTATTGAGTTTTTGTGGTTAAATGTATTGAACATTGATTTTATGTTGAATATATATTATTTTGTATCCCTTGGTTTGTAGATGAACACACTTATTTTTTCCAGTAACCATTCATTCTTTCAAAAAGATGTAAAACGTTTTGCTAGCTAGCACTCATAATCAGGTGTAGCAAAACAATGTAAATAAAAACCATGATATTAAAAAGTCTAAAATATAGTACGTAAAGTAACTAAAATGGCGGCAGGATTTTCGACTAGCTGGAGAGGTAATGTTGAATTCAGTCTCTGTCTGGAGAAGAATTCTAGCAGACGGCTGCTGTGATTGGTAGTTTTCCAGGGTTTCTCTGATCGACACCAGGTGAACACTGGACCAATACCCTAACAAACAAACCATGGACTGGCCACCATCTTTCCTTCCTCTTTCTTGTCCTATCCTCATCCTTTACTTACACACACACTAACATGCCCTACACTACCACACATGCCAGGAGACCGCTTTGAGGGCTTAGAGCTTTTTCTCTAGTGAAGGACCCTGCTGGTGGGAGACACAAGGTTGGAGAAAACCCTGCTAATGTGTGCCGTGTCTCGTCATCCACCAGAGGATGATCACTGCCAACTCCCAATGAAAAATCATGCACTACACTTATGGGAATGTCAGTAATTGATGTGCCTGGAGTCACTAACAATCAATCAATTAACTAAAATAAATTGTTGGATAATGGTTCGTTGCAATCATTTCAAAGTGGATTGACTACCCTATGTCTGTGTCAAAGACCAACTACACAATGTAGAACTGGATCATGTTTTTATTTAAATCACGTGTTATCATTTTACAATTCATCTAGTGAATTGTGCATAATAGCTCACGAAATGAGTTTTACAATTTTTTAAAAGAATGAATAGTGGAAAATATGTTTGATAGGTATTTAACCAAAGGGTCTTTTAACAAATAATAAGTTCATATTTTTGCTTTTCTTATTAAATTTCCCTCTGGATTGTGCTACAATGTTCATTTCTTTTTATATTTTTCATCTGCAAGGTAATTAAAAGTGAAGTATCTTTGAATTTGCAAGAAATGTGTCGTTTGAACTAATAATAACATAACCTATTGAATTTAAAAATTGCTGAAAGGTAAATTTTGTTTTGTTTGAATGTTTACTTTTGATTTAAAAATTTGTTTTAGAGGATATTCTCAAATTAGTTAAACCTTGAAGATTACTGACATGTTTAAAAATTCTAGTCTATTAATTTCAGTATAAAACTAAAATTGATGAGCAGCCTACTGGAAAATGTTCATTATGTACAGGATGAGAATATGTTAATGTTTACTACTTGTCTTCTTTGCAATGCTTCTGAGCAGCAGAGAACAACAGCAAAGAAAGTATTTTGAAACTGGGGAATTCAATTATGGAAGAAGTAGCTTGTTCCATGGATCAACTGTTGAATGTTCTATTTTTCCAAGACTGAGTATAATAGTTCCAAGAACGATGGAATTAAACATATTGAATCCTAACATGAATCAAATTGAATTTTTAAGAAATCGAGCAAAGATGCAGGTAAAGATCTTTGTTAATATTTCCTACCATCAATGTTACTTTCTTCTTGCAGCTATAGCTCCTAATTTTTATTTCATTCAGTAACTGAGTTTTCAATTAGTATGTGTAAATTGCATGGAATTGATTGTAGTCATTGCAGAGCATCATAACAGAGAATATTATGTACTCTCATAAGCAATTTCTTTTTACAAGCTAGCAACACAAAACTATAAACAAAAACTGGCATTCTGGGCTCATATTTAAACATCTAATTAATATTACCAAGTAGAGTCCTTAATGGTTGATTTTGCTAGGATATCTGCTTCATGTGCATAAAAAATGTGATGATAATAGTATTGGGAAGGAATAAATAAATTGCAGAAGGAGGTTTTGTTGAAAAATAGGTATTTGATGCTTGATTTTCAATTGGACCAGGATGGAACATCAAACAGAGATGCAGTCAATAGAAGTCCCTTTCCTCCATTGTCTAATAGAGATAATATTGAATTGCTGAAAGACAAGGAGAAAGGGAATAATTTGTGTCATTAGGCGGTAATATAATAGTAATATAATTAATTTATTGCCATGTTGTTACAATATTCAGTCACAGTATTTGTACATTAAGATGTTTGTTTTGATTATAAAAATCATTGGTATTAATGTGAATGTTTGAAAGATGGTATCGGCGTTCTCGCTGTTTCCATGGGTGGTAGTTTCTGCCGTCGCCGCTGCTGGTGGGTGTTGCCGCTTAGAAGCACTTGCGGTGCACAATGCCAGGGCCGGACTCATCGTACTCCTGCTTGGAGATCCACATCTGCTGGAAGGTGGACAGGGAAGCCAAGATGGAGCCGCCGATCCAGACAGAGTACTTCCTCTCAGGGGGAGCGATGATCTTGATCTTGATGGTGCTGGGAGCCAGGGCGGTGATTTCCTTCTGCATCCTGTCAGCAATACCGGGGTACATGGTGGTGCCACCGGACAGGACAGTGTTGGCGTACAGGTCCTTACGGATGTCGACGTCGCACTTCATGATGGAGTTGTAGACGGTCTCATGGATGCCGCAAGATTCCATACCCAGGAAGGAAGGCTGGAAGAGGGCCTCGGGGCAGCGGAAACGCTCGTTGCCAATGGTGATGACCTGGCCGTCGGGCAACTCGTAGGACTTCTCCAGGGAGGTGGAGGCGGCGGCGGTGGCCATTTCCTGCTCGAAGTCCAGGGCGACGTAGCACAGCTTTTCCTTGATGTCGCGCACGATTTCACGCTCGGCTGCGGGGGGCAGAAAAGGCGCCAGTTAGAAAACGGACACTTTGAGGTGACGGGGGGGGGGGGGGAAGCAGGCAAGGCAGTTGAACGAAATGAGAAGAAGCCCGCGTTAGAATCGGACTCCATTGAACAAGGGAACCCGAAGGATAATACGAGAAAGTACCTCCCTGAGAAAGATAAACGCGATTTTAGTAAAAATGCCGCTAAGAATCAGATTAAATTCTAGAGGTGGACATCGAGAAAGAATGAATGAAAGTATAAAGTCCTGGATATGCAAGAAGTTAAAATCGCTTTGAATATGAGCACGGGGAACAGAGCGAGAAAGTATGTTTACAATTTAGACTTCCAATAACAAATCAAAGAAGGGAGAAAATGAGAAGAAATTCAAGAGGGGAAAACCCTAGACAGTGTTTAAAAAGAGCAAGTACTTAAGCATCGGAAAGATATTGAGATATTTAACTCATTTCAACGAAAAGGTAAAAGATGTGTCTTTAATCGTAAAACGTTTAAAGTACACTCTAATTGAAAATAAACGTGAGGAAGCAGGGAATGTTGTATGAGTATCGGGGTCTGATGGAAGCACGGGAAGGCTACGTACCAGTGGTGGTGAAGCTGTAACCGCGCTCAGTCAGGATCTTCATCAGGTAGTCGGTGAGATCGCGGCCAGCCAGGTCCAGACGCAGGATAGCGTGGGGCAGAGCATAACCTGAAGTCAAAAGACAAGTTGGAGATTCAATAAGTGTTTCAAAGACATGAGTGTCGAGTAACGTTTTTTAGGCACTGCCTTAACATTTTAATTACAGAACTCCACGGAGATAATAAAAAATCTTTGGAAAAACAATTTTGAGACATTCTCGTTGCGTATATCCACCAGATGTAGGAGATACTAACCGTTATAAAATTACTGATACTAATCGTGAAAATGTCTTGTCTATAAAAAAGTTTTGTTGATCAAAGATATTTCTTTTATTCCAACACGAAGTAAATTTTCATCTTTCACTCAACAGAATTTGTTGCGTAGTGCGGAATATGTTCTTTGCATGATACGAAAAGTACGGGCTGTGATTATTTGCATCTCACTCTTTGTAACAATCTAAATTTAATTGAATTACCTCGATAATCCTCACATTATCCGAAGAAAAATATTAGAAGTTAAATTAGAAAGGTGAAGAATGACATCACCCAATTCTAAGAGGTATATTTCATTCTACTAAATGAAAAGTGAAAGTGATTAGCTAAACAGTAACCGTTTCAGCTACGCCCCTTCAACAGAGAAGATTCTGAATTCATTGTCGAGGCGTAATTATTAATTTTAAAGCGCTATTGTTCTAAATGAAGTTGAAAGAAACACCTCTCAATGATGAAGCCAAACTCGGCCTCTCGTCATTAACTCAAAAATGTAGCATATTATTATACTTAAAGACAAGTCCGATGTAACAGAAGTTACAAATATTTACATCACGCCAGTTTGAATAATGCGAAGAGTTAACTTTCCCTGCTATGAGTTTATTTTATTGTTGAATCCAAACATTGCAAATGCCATTGTTTCAAATTGTCAACGAGTTACGGCGGTTATTGATTTTGCCATTGAAGTTGGTTTACGATTCTTATGATGGAAATAAGTAAATGTGCTTGTGCATATAACAGAAATACTGTGATTTGCGTTTTGAGTGTGTTTGCATGAGTGTGCTGCTCAAGTGTATGTGACTGAGAGATTGTGTATGCTAGCATGCATATGTGTATGCCTTTACGAGTGTAGGTAACCATTACGAAAGCTTTAAAGTATGTGTGTATGTACAAGTAGCATGTGTTCATGTAGGGGGTACATCCATGTGTGCTTTGAATTCAATTTGTTTTCATGGAAAGTCGTACCTTCATAGATGGGGACGGTGTGGGAGACGCCATCACCAGAGTCCAACACAATACCAGTGGTACGGCCGGAAGCGTACAGGGACAGCACGGCCTGGATGGCGACGTACATGGCGGGGGTGTTGAAGGTCTCAAACATGATCTGGGTCATCTTCTCGCGGTTGGCCTTGGGGTTGAGGGGAGCCTCGGTCAGCAGGATGGGGTGCTCCTCGGGGGCCACACGCAGCTCATTGTAGAAGGTGTGATGCCAGATCTTCTCCATGTCGTCCCAGTTGGTGATGATGCCGTGCTCAATGGGGTACTTCAGGGTGAGGATACCTCTCTTGGACTGGGCCTCATCACCAACGTAGCTGTCCTTCTGACCCATACCCACCATCACACCCTGTGCAGAGAAACAAGAACTTTGGGTTACCGGGAGAATTGAAGGAGAAACGAAAAAAGTTGACAAAGATTGCGTGGGGATGGAAAACGGGTTGCATGAAAATTTAAGCAAGACTCTACCTTAAAATTTTTCCTTTCTGAACATTTTCTTTTTTAATTTAGTGCTCATGGATTTCAATATGTGAAATTTCATAGCCGTTACTCGATTTTGATATTTTTGTAATATGTTTAAAATGCGTGCTTTTAATTAAAATCTTTTCAGCGGTTTGAAAGAATAGTTTATTCGCGAATAGTATACTCGACAGGGAGTTCGATTTACTTAAAATTAGCATGACATATGTTTTATTGCAAAAGCCTTTATTGTTTTTTGGCGGGATAAAAGCGATTTTTGCAAGCTGGTATTGCAATGCAATGTTCGTAAGGCCGTTGATTCCTTCTACTCTTGACTTGGAACATCTACGAAGGGTCCGCTCATCGCTGCTCAAATACCATCTCGTACGATTATCCAGCATTACCTATCAGTGTACATCGAGGGATCTGAGAGCCTCACGCGACTGAGACTAGCTTTGTCAAGTTTTGTGTGAGTCTCGTTTCATTAAATGAATCGCAAGCTTCAATGGGTCGTCATCCGGATTGCGATTTGATGTAGACGGAATTAATTTAAAACCATTTATTTATGCCGTAAGAAATATAACTGTACACATTCCATTTCTCCATAGTCTCTAAGCTTAAAGGAAAAGTCATCCGCGGACACAACGCACGAGGTTTCCCGTGAATTTCCGAGCAGGGAGCAAGTCCACCGGGGCCCGCATGATCTTCTTCCAAAGCGGGCCATAAACCCTAGGAGAAGTCCGTCGATCGAGGTTAAATAACTGCGTGGCAGGGGGTGGGGGTGGGGGGCGGCGCGAAGCCTGCCAAGTGACCGTGTGCTATTTGCGTCTGGCGCGGCGGCGGCGGCGGTGGCGGCCTGGCTGGGGCTGGGGCGCGGCCGGGCCGGGCCACGCCGTGCGGCGCCGCGCCGGGGGGCTTCCTGTATATGGCCGCGCGGCCGGGGGGGCTATTTCTGAGCCTCTGGATAAACACCACGCGCGCCCGTGCACACGCACGCGCACGCACGCACGCACGAATTTCTTCCCCTTGCATTCATTTACTTTCGGCGAACTTCGTTGAGGCCGACAACCATAATTTTGCTTTAAACATACGTTTTTATACTTAAAATTTGATATAAGGGACAGAAATATTGACATACATTTTGCATGAAATGGAAAAATGCCAATTACGAAATGGAAACAGTTCAGGGGAATTAATACAGTAGTTTTAATTAAATATTAAGATTTCAATTTGCCTTTTTTATTTAGGGAGCAATTATATCTGATTCCACTCACTACTCACTTCGAAGTACTTCCCAACAATTTTGAATGATTTATAATACGTTTAACGGTGATCTACAAATATTGCATTAAGACTGGTTTGGAGTTCCAATTCGCCATGTATTCGTTTTATTATTTCTTCGGGGCAGAAATGTCTCACAAGGATCGAAATATTGAGGAAGATCGAAATATTGAGGAAGAATGAAAATAAAATAAGAACAATGTAATTAATAAATGTGTAGTAAATTTCACGCCCAATCTAAAGCTTTTGGATTTCATACAACTTTATTGCTTTTTGTTCATAACTTATTTGTTTACCCGCATGGATACACGCTAATAGTAAATCCGAAAAGTTATTTTTAATGTCTAACTTTAAATATAATTAATTAAAAAAATAATTCAGAACTAATTCAAAATCTTAGTGTGAGCGCTTTATTCTACATACTACATCACGAATTGTAATCCGATCCAAGAATTTAATTATTTTATGAGACTGTTATTTCTATGTATATCCTTTTTAGTCATCTCTTCTGAACCGACACCCGCTTTAGTCCAATCGATCGAACCTTGTAGATATCAAATATCATTTCCCCGTCATCAATTCAGTAAAGTCCACTGAAATTTCTATTTTGTGTCTAGTGCAATATTGCCGAATTGGAGCGGCAGCGATGAATCGAAACCGGTCGGTAGTCGTCCGAAGTGTTTCGGGGTAGAGTCTTCCGCGTTCGTTTCATCCCGGGCCGCGCTCGCTCGCGTTGAATGCATGCGCCTCCGGCACCCCGTCATTTCGTTAAGGAGGGCGAGGGCGTTGACGGCCGCTGCGTTCGCTGAGGGTTGGGGAGGCGGGAGGGGCGTTGTACCTGATGGCGGGGCCTGCCGACGATGGACGGGAAGACGGCGCGGGGAGCGTCGTCTCCGGCGAAGCCGGCCTTGCACATGCCGGAGCCATTGTCCACAACCAGAGCAGCAACGTCGTCGTCACACATTTCGGCAGATGTTTGTTATCCTGCGACACAAAGAGAGCCCGCTCGTTACACACACATACACACACACACATTCACAGAGCGGACGACAGTCGCACCCTGCCTAGCAAGCTAGCGCCAACCGACCCTCGTATCTAAGCATTGGCGTTATTAAGTTTCACGCAGAGCGACCACTGAGAGAACGAGAGACTTAGCGTTAATTGCGAGATCAATCTCACGCAGCCATTATTCATTGGAATTTGAGAGATCGAAAGTGAATCAGCTTGTTTTAGAAATTGAAGAAAGAAAAAAATTGCCTTCAAAGTGTTTCAAAATAAAATGAAGTAATACGACTAGCGCAACATTTTTGTCTGGTAATCTAATGTATTACCTAACACTTCCGTGTTCTAACCTTATAAGTCGCGAAAACATTTTTATCATTGCCGCCATTCTATTTCGGTGTGCCATAAACAAGGATAGCATATTCAGTATATAAAATTAGAACGGACATTTAAACTCTATAAGTTTTGAAGAGTTGCAATGTTCATGGTAATAAGTAACATTTCAATAATTGTTAACACTTTTCAAACTCTAAGATAACAAACACTACATCAGATTGTTTTTGTAATAGCGAATTTTATAAATCCATTACAGCTAAACATTCTGGTTAAATTTATCGGTAATGAATAATGTAATGCAATTATTGCAGTTTCAACTAATCCGTCAGATTTCAAACAAAATTATCCTCAAAAATCCTCACAAAATATTCCTCAGAAAATCTAAAACTCACAAATTATTTCCGTGCGAACACACTAACCCGAGGCAAAACAAAAAAATACGATATTTAAAAACACTTGTCCAACCGCAACACTAAAACAACACGAAAGCTGCAAACTTTTTTCCTCGTCCTAAGCCTCGAAGAGTTAACACGTTTACCCCGAAGGAAACACCGAAAAAATTCAAGTAACACAATTAAAATCGCAACACTGTTGTACGGAACGATCACCAATCCACTCACGAAGCAAAAATTGCGCCGAGGGAAGCGGTGTGTGCGAACTCACGACGGCGTACTACGCTAGCACTGCACTGATGGCTGGTCGTTGGAGAGTCCCGAGCTACGTACCGTGCAAGCTTGTTACTAGCTCCGGCGCTCCTGCTCGACGTCTAGGCAGCGAGTGGGACCAGCGGCGCCGCGCCCACTAACTATATCCTTCGGTCGGCGGCGCCAAAAATACCGCCCTCCAAACAAGGGAATCGCGGCGGGGCCGGCCGGCGCGCGCGGCCGCTCCGCGCATGCGCGGACCGACGCACGCCGCACGCCGCGCCCCTAAAAGGGAAGGCAGCGCGGGCCCCGCGCCGCCCCCCGCCGCCGCCTTTTTAAGTTTTGAAGAATAACGGGCCTCTTCCCAGCTCCCGCGCCCTCGGCCCCGCGGCCCCCCGACCCCCTCGGGGGGCGGCACCGCCGTCGCCGGCGCCCCGGAAGCGGCGGAGGGTGCGGCGCTTTATTTTATTTTTAATTTTTTCGCGCCGCGAGGGAGCGCCGGCGCCGCGCAGGGCAGGACGGAGCGGGGCGTGGGGCGGAGCGGGGCGTGGGGCGGGGCGTGGAGCGGGGCGTGGGGCGGAGCGGGGCGAGGAGCGGGGAGTGGCGTGGGCGCGGTTACGTGAGTTGGCATCGCCCGCGGGCGGATCTGGGGCAATCGTCGGACGCGACGCTCCGCGCCGGCCGCTTTTGCCCATTGACGAAGGCTGCTCCGCCCCCGCCCCGCCCGTCCCGCCCCGCCCGCCCCCGCTGCGCGCTCTAGGGCGCTCGCGAGCAATCCGCAACGAGCGGCGCGGATTTCCCTTCGTGAGCTCCTATGACGGGATCTCTAACTGCGTGATGTACGTTAGGCTGCCCTGGGGTCAGAGCGGTGGACCTCTCGTCCCGCACATATGCCTGGGACAGAACGCTCTTTCTCTTCCTCTACGTGTCGGGATTCCAACAGTGGTCACTTAGCGTACATTTTGTGCGAGATGGAGCAAGTTGCAGTATATTTCTCGAGGTCGATTTTTTCCGAGCCGCAAATTGGACGTTATTCTATTATAATCGTTCGTCATATTTTTTTCTTTCAGGATTGCCCAATAGGATAGTGGTCAACGCGTTGGTTTACCACATCTGAAAATTCCCAGATTCTTGCCAGTCCATTACCAACCCGCCGTTTCAATTCATTACTCAGCATCTCTTTCATGTGTTAGCTTTGGATATGCAAAATACTTAACAATAAACGGACCGTTGTGTATTATTACACAAAAAAGAACCGTTGGAGTATACCAGATCCATGATACTGTAACAAGGGACCTAGTTACAGTATCATAAATCTGGTATACTCCAACGGTTCTTTTTTTTGATACATTTGTTTAATGGTCAGGTCTCTTTAGAATTGTTCATGTTATCCAAACGTTTTGGAATCTTGTTTTAGGAACGTTTGTAATGCTGATTTATTAATTTTGATAGTATAGTTACTATTCTCCTTCGAATGGAGTAAAACAAGTTGAAGATCCTGGTAAATCAATAATTAGCCAGTATCTACATATGGAGCTGAGATTTGAATAACAATAATAAAATACCGGCTTAGTCAACAAAGTGGGTTCTTAAAAGGCTTTTATATTTATATTTTTTCCGGTTTTATTTCTCATCCGACCTTAATTTTATCAACTACACTAAAAAAAATCGTGGGTGCCAACAAAATTAAGGAAAACGTTCAAAATCTCCGTAAAAAAGCTTGTCGGTATAACCGTTTGTATTATAATACATTTTTTGTACAGAATATCATTAAAATAATATTGGTCAATTTATTTGGGTGTACTGAATGGCTATGTACCTAATAACCTGCACAAGGAAAGTGTCTCCATACCGAGCCGAATCAAGGGCTCTACATATATGTTTGTAGCAACCAGATCACTGGGAAAAAGTGAAGATGACAAATCTTCCAGCATATATTATGATTCTGGTGAGTACGCAATTTAGTTTGCATTTGTTGCAAGATGGGGTTCGCGTTACAAATATAATTTCTGTTGCTAGCACTCTCTCCAGCCACTGGTGCCACTGCGGTGAGACTTTTCTGGCGAAATGTAGTATCTAGGTATAAACGTTCGTCTGGAAAAATTCATTCTGGGAGTATTTGCGATGAAAAATTGGTAGATTTATATTCTGCTACACAATATACCGCATATTGTATTTAACAATTCGAAATATTGTAATATCGATGTTTAATTTTTGAAAAAAGTAACGTCCAATACATTGCAACGGTCCTTACTTGCGAGAAATGTGGGGCGATTTTTAAGAAAAAATAATGAAATTGTCCTAATAGAAAACAAATAACGATTGTTTCTCCCAAAAATAAATCACATAATTCAATCTATACTCCGTCTAGACATATGTTTGTAAATTTGTCTTGGATGTTTCTGTCGCTTCTCCAATTCTGCTCTACTTTCCTAGTAAGATATTGTTAAGTAGTAAAAATCTCAGGCAATTTGGATTTTGTGATGGTGCTCCAAGGTATGAAGTACCACAAGATTCTTTACATTCATCGCGAGTCGATACAAAACTTTGAGCCTAGATCCATTTCAAAGTATTATACTCTTCAGATGCAAAACGCATTAAGTGAGAGAATGTTTTGTGGATTGGTGCCGTAATCTATAAGGTACATTTATCACATTATTGAAAGAAACAACAGTCAGGTTGTGGTTAAGTAAAATTATAAGTTCCTCGTACTTTTGACAATCAAATTATATTCGTTCTTTAAAATCACATTTTATTCATTTTCGTCGGTCATGCTGCCACCGTTACAATGAAACATGACGTTACATAAGCCAATAATTATGAAAATGTTTGATGATGTTCTCGTAACATATATCATTATGATCATCAGAGTGCATGATGTGGAATCTAATGTCCTATGCTAAAGTATAAAACATGGTACTAGTAATTTATCTGATTATAAAATAAAGACAATCTTAAAAATATATATAATTTGATTGTCAAAAATACGAGGAACTTATAATTTTACTAATGCATTTATCACAAAGCAGAGCCGCGAGAAGAAAATAAGTTGATTGGCAAACAAAATGCAGAAATTAACCACGGATGAATGTTTGCGACTATCGTTAGAGGTTCACAAAGGAGGTTTGAACAAGAAACAAATGATTAATAGTTTTCGATGAAACACGCACGTTTTATAAAAAAACTTTGAAAGTACACATACACTTTATTTATTTTATATCTGTAAATTGTTTACAGATTCGGTAAATTTAAATAAAAACTAAGAAACAATCTTAAAGCTAGACTAAAATATATTTCGGTACACTAAAGCCTGTGTTATTATCTATGATATTTCTTAATTCATCCTACGAAGGGGTAAGAAGGGAACTCAAGAATGAATATGAACTTACCAAAACAAACTGTATGCGCTTTTTCGAGATATATTTTCATCTCTTCAATATTCTTGACTTTTGCAGCCTTTTTTTAAAGTTGATGGTCTTTCGAAATGAGTCCTTATATTTCAAAAGCACGCGATTGTTATACAGGTACAACGCAATACAAGAGTAGTGTAGACGTTTCATGTATGAGATCTCTGCCAAGAGTCCTTGTGTGTGACGCGGCGAACCCACAGCTCTGAGGCACCGCAGATGCCATTTCCCTAGGCGGTATTCACTCCTCACAAATAGCTTCTACTTGCGCGGATTGCAAGACCATTGGGTAAATTAGGATTCGATGAGCCTCTTCGGCATATTAGATCTAATGTTGCTAACAGTTGGAGCAGAAAAACAAGCAGAGGGAACGCCTGTGTGGTAGAGTAATTTGGCCACCCCCACATTATTTGGGAACGCATTTTTCTTTAAAATAAAATAAATTATCTAACAAATTAAAGAGGCAGTAAACGGGATACTAAATTAATAAGCATTATTTTTTAAAAACTGCCTGTATAATGAAAGTATTTTGTGGAGAAAAATGATAAGACATTACTAAAAAAATAGAAATTAGTAAATTCCATACGCCTTTTATCATGCTCAAGTCTCTAATTGAGCAGCATTTCAAATTCCAGTACAAAGACAAGGTAATATTAAAATACAATATTGTATAAAGTATGGTGTGAAGCACATAGTATTAAAAAAGAATGAAGGAGAATTACGTACAGAGATCAAGACATACTTTGCTTCGGAAATGTTAGTGAGGGAAACACGGGAAAGGAAAACAAGAATCCACTGGTTGAGAAGAAATGTTTCCTCTGCGCGCCAACTGTTGTAACGACGACGCTGTTTACAGCCAGCGGCTGCACAGCCACTGAAGGACAAGCCCCCCGTGCGTTGCGGGCGGGTTTCGGGCTAAGCTTCGTTGACTTTTTTTTCTTGCAAACGCGTCATTCACTTTTGCCATTAGTCCCGCAACTGTCGTGCATTTTATAGCCCAGAACTGGATCGTGAGATTCGTCGCCGACATACACGTCGGGTAGCTGGTGTTTTCTAACCAGGTATTCCACAACTCGGGCAACAACCATCCGGGACAAGCTATAAGCTCCCGACCGGTCACCCAGCACGTGTGGTAGTGTAGTGCCTGTGAATATAAGTGTGTGTACTCTAAGGGAGAGGATGGAGCAAGGAAGAGGAAGGAAGGATCGCGCGTGATCCGTGACCTTTTTGTTAGGACACTACTCCAGCATTCATTTGGTGTTGGTCGGAGAATCCACGGAAAACTACCGATCAAAGCAGCCGATCGCTAGAATCCCCCTCCAGTCAGCAGGTGAATACAAGCCGGGTACCTAATTAGTGTGAAAATCGCCCATTACGGAGACTCGCCTCCCAAGAGCTACCGGCGAGCGTGGCTAAATAGGCAGCTTTGACGCTACCCCGGCGGCGGGCAGCAGCGGGTGGGTGATGGGTGTGTGTGTGTGTGAGGGGAGCGTTAATGGCGCGCGACGGAGCAACCGCAGCGCCGGCGCCGCGAGCGTCAGCGTCTGGCGTCCCACGCGTCAGCGCCTGGGGCCACCACCACACTTCGCGCTTATTAGTGAAACTCATAATGTAATTGACAATAATACACAGACGACAAAAACCGTTAACATTAAAAGGGTTACCATAACAATATACAATTCAAAGACTTACGTTAACACGTTGACTGCCACATAATCAAGAATGTGACTGGCTGAGCCCGTTTTATCCGTCTATAGGTTAGGGAAGAGATAGCTAATTATTATCTGTTTTATTTTTTGTAAAAAAATCTTCATTTTGTACTGTTTTCTTCTGAGAGACAGCTTTTGATTCTCGCGGCCTTTGCACATATCTTTACGACAATGGGCCTGTGAATCATACGCTGATTCTCCGAAGTGCGGCGTCTGGCCTTGTTCTTGGTTCTTTTAAACTTCATATGTGTAAAAAACAAACAAACAATAGTTATGAATTAATAATCGAATCAGTTCAAACCGCGACGGGGTTGTTGATCTGCGCCTAAATCTTCTGTGGTCTGTTTGTGCATTGCAAATTCCAAAAGAATGACGAGGAACTGAACGACAACACTGAGACATACCAGATAAGCTTTTTAGTTGTTGCTTCTCGTCATTCTCAAATTAAGTTTTTGTCATTTGAATAGTTTTCTCTTTTGATAAACTTAAAAACACAGTTTGATATGGTATCAAGTTACTACTACATTGCTCCAGTTTCGTTTGCCCCGTAAGGTGTCCGGTGTTCCGGGGCCCGCAAAGCGCTCGTGTGTTGCAGCGTTGCATACCCTCTGGGAAGCATGTTCACTTACGGGCTCACTGGCCCGCACTGCGTGGTTGAGCACACAAAGGTGTCATCCCTTCAGCCCATTTTGTTTCAGCGATCCTTTTAGAAGACAGTGATTTAATTAATTATTTTAATACTAAAACTACATTTAACAAAAAAAATTGCATGACTACAAATCTAAGATGAAAAAGTTTAGTAATCAATGATGGAACTAAAGTTAGTACTTTTTGAAGTGAATAAAAAAACCTTAGTTTGCGATTAAGTCAACATTTTACGATTTTACTCTGGTTTATATTATTTTTCTCACTTTATTTATTTAGAAATAAGTTTATTGGAAAAATCTAAATATAAGAGGGCAGAATTTTAATCACGGGTGTTGCTAGCCTCTAATGATGCGTATTTTCAATTTTGTCTTTCCCACTAGCCGCAACCGAATTTCTTCCGATAATACAAATATATGTTTCGCTCGTTGAACGGCATTTACGTTTGATTCTTGTAACTTGGAAAAGTATAACGTGTAAGTTTACTACATACAAGCTGTGTAGTTTTAGAAACAGTACATTAAGTCACCTGTCAAAGTCGCTTTACAAAGTAAGTTCGGACTTTTCAAAAAAATTAAAAAGAAGTGAAAAAACAACTACAGAGAGGTAACTTTGATTATAGATTTGATCAATGGTAAAGTATTGTTAGATGAAACGAAGGCAAGCGTGAAATTATTTGAAAACATTCGGATTGAACCATATGTGAACCACAATATGCAGGGCTGAATTCGTACAACATGCAAAATAGGAGTTGACCACCACGATTTTCTGGTAACAGAATATATTAGCAGTATAAGAGCTAAGAAGTGGTACTTTGCCTTGAATATAAGAATGATAACAATGGACCTTATAAATTCATGGTTTGATTATACAATATTATTTTACATGACAATGATTCACTTGATCTTGGGGACTTCAAAGAGCAGTGTTAGTTACGTATCTAAAATAAGGGCAAAGCAAAATTATCTGGGCGGTCCCTGTCTTTTCCAGCCATTTGAAAGTGGTTGAGATGTAAGGTATATTGGGTCGAACCACACCGTTGCTCCATGAGATCATCAGCGGCGGTTCACAGTCATAGGATGCAAAAGCAACATAAATACTTACTGCTCGAAATGTAATGTCCTTGTGCGCTTCATGGTTTCTCGCCTATCATATCAAATAATAGAGTCCAATTCACATATCCACTACAAATGGTGTTTCTTGAATATCCTCTTCTCTACCTGTCATTCCATTGTGACACCGTTATACCTCAGCGTCCTATTGCAATAATGGTCATTTTCAAAATTACTTAAAACAATTGCTAATTTCATATATTTCATGTCACTCATATTTTGAAAAATTCGAAAAGATTAATTTGGGACTTAACGGGTTTACAGTAGCACACCCGAATACATATTCACATATAGTTTTTTAAAATAATTCTCCATAGTAACGTAATTCATTTTATATATCAATTGAATATTCGACACACACCTTCAAGTACAAATTACTATGAGGTCGTCCATAAATTACGTAATGCTAGTGAGAGAGGGTGGGAGTGGGAGGAGAGGGGGAGGGGAGGGGGTTTGAGGTAGAGTTACGCGCGTTACATAGGGGTAGGGGGCCATAGTTTAGTGTTATGTGTTGCTGATATTTATTTTTAAAATCTTTCAACATTTGCCGAAATAATTCCTTTTATTCAGTCTTATACTAAAACATTACCATATTAACAAATTAAATTAAAAATATAATAATAAAAATAAGTTATAATCTATAAATTGTTACAATAAATGAAAATATTTTTCATCAATGATATAGGTAATAATTGAATCTTCTAGATTACGAAGAAAATATTCAAAATTGACCTACAGTATATTCTAGAGTACAATTAGTTGGTGCAGTAGGCTCGGGGTCTGTGCGATATCCACGATGGTGTGTGCACGACTTGTCAGAAATTTTCTCCCCTACGCGTCCTTCTTTCATTAAAAATTGTCCCCACACCTTTTGTTATGCGCAGGCCGTACCACAAATTAATTCTCACGTTAATTATAATAAATTTTAATATATAACGCAAATACAATTAACACAACTTATTTCTGCTATATAATTGAGTTTTACTTATTGGAAGGGGTGGAGGGGCTTGTCACAAGTGTCATAATTATTAGAGGGGGATTCAAGCGTGCGTTTATGGTGCATTACAGGAGGAAGAGGGTGTATTCAAAATACTCTAAATTTGCGTTAAGTAATTTATGGACGTCCCCTAATCCCAAAATGCTACTTTCTTCCACAAGCATATTATCTTCCTTTTCTATCCTCGAAGCTTAATACAACACAAGGAATTTCATTCATCGAGAATATAGTATAAAGAAGCCGTTTAATAAGTAGTTCGGACACATGAATAAAGAAACGAAATATTTCTTTCGTGTTTAATTTCTCTCTCCGTGTTGATAGATAATACACTAGAAAATAGTTACTGCTTTCCAAACTATAATCATTTTCATTATTTTCTTATGTTCTTCTAGCAAAAAACAAGATAGATTTGTAATTTCTTTCACGTACTTCTCACGCCTGTCTTCTCGTAACTATCTTTTTCGATACAAATAAATCTAAGAATCCAACTCTTCTTCCTTCTTACATTTTTCTCACATTTAATTATCGCGGAATTGAATCATGTGTTGTATTAATAGGCATAGGATCGTGGAACGATACTCGCGAAATGAACTAAAAATATATTTCTCTTCCATAAGGATAAGAGCAAATAAATGTATCTGTAACCGTTCTATGTGTGGATATCATAATTTGTGGCTGTTCTAAACTAACGCTCTCCTGGGTCAACCTTTGCCTGGTTGCCGTCCATCATGGAATAAGTCTGAGGTTCCCCAAGATGATGCTCATTTACAGAATTATATCACGGGTTTTAATAACAATTTATACAAATATCTAAAATTGCGCATTACCATTACTCTCTGAATAAATACTAATATAGGTACACAAAATAACTTAAATAATTTGAAATGAAAGTAAATGCCGTGAAATTTTTTTTCTGTGTCTAATATATACAGAAAAAAACCATAAATGAAAATGAATGTTGTGAGAGAAAAAAAACATCGATACGAATAAGAATATTATTTCAATAACAGCTTTCCCTCTGAATCTCAAATCATTAATGAATTTATAAAAAAAACCTTTCCTGCCATGAATTAGTCGTATTTTCATGTCATATGTCCCAAAATGCAGCACAGAAATTTAAATCAAATTATTTTAGTTTATTCAAAAGAGCTGTATATTTTTGATATTCACTAAAAATAACATTAATTAAAGAAAAATTCAGTTTTTTGAAAAGGTAAAAATTAGGAAGTCTAATACAATAATTATGGCGCCTCCAAAAGATGAAGAAAATCTTCTTTGAATCGAACCAAAATGAATACAAAACTGACAACGAGAAGGTATCTTATATTAAGTCAGCTTATCTCTTGATCGTGTTTTTATTTTATACGTTTTAGAGCTGTATGCTAATATATGGAATTTAGGTCTTCACCTAAGAATCCTCGGTCTATACTAAACAAACGTTAGATTGTGACGATTTGCCTTATATGCTTCAATTTATCCCTGACACCTTCATTAAATCATTGAGAACGATTATTAAAAGGAGCTGCAGCCAAAACAGTAGCGCCTCGAATTTTAGCGTCGACCTCACTAGAAACAATAGCTGCGATGCCAGACAATGGCAGTGCTGGTGGTATGCTGACATTTTGGCAGTATACTCGGAGCCAAAACTAGCCAACCAGAATGCGGGACAGAAAAAGCTGAGAAAGCTCCGTGCGCTACGCAGTCTACCAATTACTTATGCGTGCACTTGTTCCCGGATGCTCCTATCATCTACGCTTGAGTTATCACTGAGCACTGTCATAAAATGTCAAGTCTGTGTTCGTGCTACATTATACTTCGCCAGATGAAAACGGAAGTATTAGGTGTCAGTGTTGATACACATATTGCAAATGTATTTAAATCATTCAAATCTGGTAAGAATTGTAGTAAATTTCACCAGACATCTGCATTCCTACGAGTCTCAAATTAAACGGATACCACTAAGAGTAGGCCACGGAAAGTGAACATGCTCCAAATGTCAAAATACGATTTAAATAAAAATATCGCTCCGTTAAATAGGTCGCATGTGTCTTCTATGATAGGTACAGAATGAGTATTCCAACCAACCACACAGTGCTGAAAAACAACCATTATGACAACACGTTGAAGAGAAAAGGTGGGAAGAGACTGAAAGAAAAATGATGGAGAGCCTGAGAACGGACAGGCGAAGAAAAGGAAAGAAGAAAAGAGAAGAAAAAAGAGAAAGATTCGTGTTTATATTTTGCCACGTCCACTCGGACTAAACTAAAAATTTCTTAAATATTCAACATTAAAATTCTTATTTTTGAGGTTATTTTCATAAAATAATATAATGCAGAAACTTACTCACTCCCCGAGCGTTACATAGAAAGACTACAATTATTTTCGCGTTTCCCCCAGACGTTTAATGTATAAATATGTTTCATTTCAATACAAGAACATTGTAAACCAAACAATTAGTAAGGTGAGCGTAGCGTCGAAGCGCTAACTATGCAATGACAAACGCAGAATGGGAGGGGGGTGATGGGGAAGCTCCGCGTGGCAGCCACCGACCGCAGCCGAGAGCAAATAGACTGCGAGCGCCGCGTCGCCTTGGGCGTGGGCGACGGGGCGACGGGGCGATGGGGCTTGCGATTTGAGGGCGAGGCGGCAAGAGCGTCTTGCGTGCTTCCCCGAGCGCTATTTCCAAACTGCCGACTTTGCTGGCGGCAAGCCGCGCCGCTCGCGTCCCGACCCCGAGGCAGCCGCCCGCGCCCGCGCCTGCGCCCGCGTCCGCTCCCACCTCGTTCCCGTCTGCTTCGCAGCCTTCGCCCAAACCGAGCGCCGCGCCGCGCCGCGCCAACGGCCCCTGTCCTCTAGCTGCTCCGCCTCCGCGCGTGGTCTGAACCACCGCCCGCGCTCCCACATCCGCTCTGCCCTCTTCGCTCCTCTACCTCCGACCCGCTTGCGCCGCCGCTTCCCTCCGCCGCACCCGCGTTCATTCTCCCTTTCATCAATCCCCTGCCTTCGTTCCTCATCGACTCATTAATTGTTTATTCCGGGTACGTCAACTCCTACGGTCATTATGCCCACAAGTACAGTGAATGTTATATCGCGGGAGGTGACGGTGTTCCTAGAACGAGAAATCCGGCGCCGACCTAGTCGTGGGCTTGCAAGAGAGTACTCCAGGTATCTCCGCCCGCGGGGCACCACCCCAGTGGGGACATGTTCTACGTCTCGGCGTATGTGGTAGTGTAGTGCATGAAAGTGTGTGTATGCAAAAGAGAGGAGAGGACAAGCATGCGGGAGGAGAGATCGTGCGCGATCCGAGGCCGTTTATTACGGTAATGCTCCAGGTACTGACCGGAACCAAGGAACACCACTTATCGGAGCACCCGGCCGCTAGAAAACTCTTCCAGATTGAATCGGACCCAGCTCTGCAGCTGGTGTTGAAAATGCGCCACCGTCGGGACTCGAATCCTAGAACCACCTGGTCGGAGTCGACGCAGCGGCAACAGATGTTCCACTGAGCTAACTCAAGCGGTGCCTTCGACCCAAGAAGTCCTCCCTTCCAATCGCGTTCTTCTTATCGCGGCTGGAACTTGCCACCCCCGCTCTCGCTGTCTGCTCTGTACCAAATTGCCGCACACCAACAGTTGAGGAGGAAAAGTACAAAACTCATGACTTATTTTTCTCAGAAAACGCGCTGTTTCCACAAGCAAAGTGAAAGGGGAAGATTGCTTGTATTTTCGCGAATGAGACGAACGCTCGGAAACGACTTTCTTTGTTATTTTCATCACTATTACCTACAGCAAACTATATTTTTTTTGCCAAAATGTAAGTCAAAATGCACTCCATTTTTTCACCGCTGCCGTTGCCGTTGCTGCCTCTGACACATCTACCGGTCGTTTCTGCTTCTGTCACAGATGTTTCTCTAGGGGCGATATCGTTACTGAATTCATTAAACATACAATATCAAATTAATTTCAATTACTTTACACATTTCTAGCACTTTAATTTTGCAGAAAAAATATATTTAAAAATGATCAAGTTTAAAGTCAAAATTATTACTCTTGTGTCAATTGTCATTTAACATCTACAATACATTTAATAATATAAATCTTAAAATATCAAGAAAATTTTACACTTATGCATTCCCGCAACAATTTTTACTTCACCCTCTCCAATTGAAAATGTTTTATTTGTACAATACGTTAAGGATAGATTACAGTTTGTTGTTTTTTTACAATTTATGAGAAACCATCGACACGAAACCTATTAAGAGGGCTTCTATTGATTAGGGAGTTACGTTCCAATCCTGCATGAAACATTTAAGGCGCAACTAGTGATGATACAGAATGGCACAGACTTTCTTGTATTAGTTTGCTTCCTAATCTCTTAAGTCTGCGCTAGTTTTTCTCTTTGGCCGCCCCCCCCCCCCTTTAATCTTCCCAGCTGCTACCAATTTGGCGCCTAAAGACAATATTTCACATTTTCTCAATTTCTCTGCCCCCTAATAGTAGAACTGAAATACGACTTTAAGAATATAGTTGTTTTGTCTAGTAATTTGATTTTGTTTTTGTACAATCTTTCCAATTTCTTCATCGGTAATAAGTATTTTGTAAATCGTATCTTTGAGCTATCCCAGCTTTCAGAAAAGATTGTCGACAAATTTTGTCGACGATATATCGACAACATAAATAAATATATATTTTATCACCTAATTGACATGCACTGATACGTACATATTGTTGCCAATAATGCCAATTTTTAAAAATTTATTTGCAAATGGTTAATTTTAGTTTCGCGATTTCTAATTTTGGATATGATTCCAATTTTAGCAAAGTCCTGAAAAAGTCGTAATTTTTGCTACTGTGTAAAACTTGTTCACGAGTACAGTTGTTATCAGCCGCGTTGGTGCCAGCTCCACCGCCACCGCCGTTGCCCCCTCCACCGCCTCCGGTTATTCCCGGCTCGGGCAGCGGCTGCAGACCTCCTGTGCGCGGCGCGGCGCGGCGCGGCGCGGCGCGGCGCGGCGCGGCGCGGCGCGGCGCGGCGCGGCGCGGCGCGGCGCGGCGCGGCGCGGCGCGGCGCGGCGCGGCGCGGCGCGGCGCGGCGCGGCGCGGCGCGGCGCGGCGCGGCGCGGCGCGGCGCGGCGCGGCGCGGCGCGGCGCGGCGCGGCGCGGCGCGGCGCGGCGCGGCGCGGCGCGGCGCGGCGCGACGCGACGCGGCGCGGCGCGACGCGCGACACGCACAAAACGTCGCCACGCGCGCAGACCGTCGTTTCCCGAATCAGGCGCAGGGCCGCCTCTGGAAGACGTCAAACGGTTCAGCGCCAATCGCCCCGCCGACCAGAGAGGTGTGTCTCGGCCAATTGCTCAAAATGGATTGACACCAAGTGAAGTGATCCGAGCCTGGGATCTTCTGTTATCCACACAGATGCTCTAACCGACCGACAACTTTCGTGACAATTTAAATTTTCTTATATATATATATATATATATATATATATATATATATATATATATATATATATATATATATCATATAACGATTTTTAATATGTGTGTGTGCGGTACAATTCACATGAGAGTGAATACGAATGTATGAGTCATTCTATTTCAGCCTCATCCTTTATGCCAACGTAATCGTGTGTGATTGTATTCCAGGGCCTTCTTTTTCTGGATTTGTGCTTCATATAACCTCCACATTTTTCAGAATGTTTTCTTAACAACTGATATTTCATGTGACTTTTTCGTGGGGATGGAAACAATACCTAATTTATTATCCAAGACATAATTATCCAAGTTTCTACATATTGGAAAAATTGAAAATTCACCGAGAAAAAATTAATTAAGGTTGGTGATGAGTACTGATATAAAGGAGACATTTCTAAGTGCAATGTTCATCGCAACTCTTGTATCTTTTTCATCTCTAACGAAAAACAAGTCTTAACAAACAAATATACCGCTACAAAATAAGATTATTAATAAACATGATTGCGATCCCGCCTTTTCGTTAATTTACTGTGCATATCTTAAAACGTAATTCATCAATGGTTTAGGCAGATTTGCCGATGTCGTTTAAAGGCTGTAAAAGCACTCCTTCGCGAGACTATCAGTTTTTTTAACTACCCAGGATTGTTTAAGAAATTGCTTGCTACGCGTTATAACAAGACGCCATGATTCGACGAAAACCTGCAGTCATTGATAGGGCTAGCAAATACGCAACATGTTCATTACTCGTACTTTTTTTTTAATCCCATTGAGTACGAAATTAAATTCTTCATCGTTATGCAAATTGTAGTAAAGAATATTTTACAAAGCGAGAAAGCTACATTGCAAAAGTTGAAATGAAAATGTCAGTCGTATTTATAAGTACGGAATTTTCAATTAGATACTTTTTTTAGTATAATTAGAATGATCTCACAATGCGATATCTAATTTTCATAAAATCTTTGATTAAGGCTCTTTTGGTCTGTAACTTCACATACACGTCAGAATTAAAGTATATTAGTGCTATACCAAAGTTGTTTAAGATTGTTCAGGTGGCGAGGATATACGCAATTTTGTACGTCAAAATCGGGATGTCTGTCTGCATGTACTATGTATTTGTGGTTGGATTGTTAAACGGGTCATGCATAACTATCAGATTAAAAGCTTCTAAGCTGAAACTTGGTAAATACGTCATGAATAAGATTACATGGTGCCTTTCTGGAGATCTTAAAGATATTTTAACTTTTAGGGGTAATTTACACGACACCCCTGTTATATTTTATTTTTTCTGAAAAATGGTGCTAAAACAGCAAGTACTTTCTCGTCCGTACCTTCACGCAAAATTACGCGAAACGTACTCAAATTTTCCAAAAATTGTACATAACATTATTTCAAAACCTATCTTTAAGAAACAAATTTCATTATTCATTCATTAAAATATATCACTGTACTTATAGTTGTGGAAACGCCAAAAACGTGTTTTGTTTTTAATTTTCGAAAAATCAGCTTTCAACGAAAATGAGTCCTGTACCATTCTCGTACGCCTTTCACACTAAACAACAACAAAATTTAAATAAAAATGATGGAGAAAATACAATGGCTGCAAATTATTTATTTTATTGATTAAAAGAAATAGCTTTTGTAAGTCTGGTATATTTGGATTTTCATTAAAGCTTCTAAAATATAAACTGGTGGTGCCACAGAATGACACAGACTTTTCCATATTAGTTACTAATTCCTTTGGTTTCGGCTAGCTACTTGGACTTGCCAGATATTCTTGCCAACTGCCATCTATCGCCACCCAAAGTACATATTTTTACGTTTCCTTAATATTTCGGTCTCCTATTTGTAGAGCGAAATTATTATTTTAAGATTATTAGAGAACAATAAACTTCGTCGTAAATGGCAATTTTCTTTGCAAAAATTGGAGCCGTTTTTAAAAAATTGGCGTTTAAACGCTACTGTAAATTCGAAATTTGAAGCATCTATTCACAGAAAATGTTTGAGTTTTTGAAAAACTATATTTAAAGTCATTTGAAGTATTTTATCTCACAAATACAGTGTTTTTAAATTGTTGGAAATGTGCATATCAACGGCATGAGAGATCTTTGAAAAAATTTACTTTTGTGTAATTTTTGAAAAAAAAAAATACACCGAAATTATCTTTACGTCATATTAAAGAGTGGAATTAGCAGTATCCTTTCGAAATCAAAAAGAATAAGAAAATTTTAAAGAAAAATATTGAAGTCATTTTGAGAAAATGTCGTTTGACCGTTTCTAAAAATGCGGAGTTTTGAGATAGTTTTCACAGAAAACGGTAGAATTTTCGAGTAACTTTATATGACATTATTTAAAGCACTTGTACTCATAAATACAACAATGTGAACAAATTGCTGCTAATATAAATATTAATGACGTAAGAAACAAGTCAGAAAATTACATTTTTGTATTTTTGAAAAAAACGAAAGAATAGATCAATACGGTGGTTATGTCTTCTTGAGTACATTTAGCACTATCCCTACCAAGAGTTTGAACATAAACTTTGGAGCCGTTTTTGAGAAAATCTTGTTTGTGTATTTTTTTTAATTGTACATTTTGTTCGCAATATTGCGCGAAAACTACTAAAATTTTCAAAATATGTACGTGACCTTAAAGAACTCACTATGGAGAACAAATTTTATTTGCAGGGCAAAATCTCTGTTTTTGTATTCTGTGGTTGTAGGAAAACACCGAAAAAATTCAAACTTTTGAAATTATCGAAAATTCTGTGTTAACTGTGCCACGTTTATAAATGTATGTTGCATTATTCTTACAAGAAATTTAAAGAAAAAATTGGAGAGTTTGAGAGAAAATGTTGAAAATGTCCGGAGTCCTTCATTTAAATTACACCCAAATTTTAAAGAATGTTTTTCAAAATCTCAAAGTTTCGACTCGAGCCACACGGACAGGGATTTCTTCAATTTAGAAAAAATCCTATGCATGATTTAGGTGCTGGTAGTGTTCACAAATAGCAGGCGGACGGACGAAAAAAAGCAACACTTTTTCAGTATTAGAGGTGTATCACACGTGTATTTCCGTTGAAATCTCGAAATTGATTTTCCGCAGCATAACATACCATTCCCTATTCTACGTATATTACTCCGTATATACGTACATATACGGGAAATTAAAAACTTAGAAAGTCTAAATTTGTTTTCAAATCTCTCCTACACGTCCAATATTACAGCCGAAGATTTTTTTCTCAATGCAATTTATCCTTCAATTTCAGATTTTTAAATGACGTCATGCACTTAAAAAATATGAATATTTGTCACGAAATAATACGTAGAAGAAGCAAAGTTTCGCTTGCCGCGCCTACCCACCAGCTTGTTTATCACATCAATACAATCAGACTTTCACCAAACTAAAAATTACATATGGCTGCGGTAATATCTTCGCAAGGATTCAAACTCTTTGAAATAAATTGACGTTTTATTCCTCGATGCTCCTGTGATGGGGTAGGCGAAGGCAAATCATCTCTTGCGCCTAAAAGGCCATCCATCGATTCATTAATGTCCAGAAAATCAAAACATTGATTATCTGTTCTTATACTACTATTCTCTGTTCTGTACTTCTGTACACATTTCGATATATATATATATATATATATATATATATATATATATATATATATATATATATACATATATATATGTATATATATAATATGATTCAAAACGAATTAGAATCTTTAATTTTCTTACTTTACGCTGCGAGCGTCAATCTGTCATTTCAGATTCATCCTTTCAATTAGTAGAGTATCGATTCAATTTATATTTGTCTTATTCAGAATGATGGAAACGATGATCGAAAACAGGAAAAATTATTAAAAGATAACAAATAAATATGGATTTATTTTGTATTATGATTCTAATACTAAACATTGTTGCTATTTATGGGTGGATCTGTAATATTTTGGATAAACGATTGCGACGATATGATATAATAAATGGAATAAATGGGAGGAGAAATGGGAGAGGCCCGTAAAAACCTACCGCGAACAGCTTTGTCCACAGCAAATTCCACGTGGATAGATGGATCAATCAGAGTTTGAAACTCGGTATCCAGAGGTGGAAAGCTAAACACGTGTCAATTATTTCTCACTCCCAGATATCCTATCAACTGATCTTCGAGCTCATTTTTCTAGACACCTTAGCAGCACTCTTTCTTCTGATAAACGCAACATTCATCACTCATCCACCAGTACATCTTTAAGTAGTACAGTCACAGTGATTTCTCTGAGTGGCAAACACAAGTAATCAAAACTTTTTACACTATAGAGAATATTCAGCAAAGTACCAAAATAAACGAGATATAAGGAAGCTATGTCCAGAATATTACGTTCAAGCTCATCGCTAACGTCGTGGAAACGAAACGCTTTTAATATTTTTTCTATGATGGCATAAAATGAGGGCGTAAATGTAAACGTATCTTAATACATGTGGAAAACGTGATGTGAACTGTGAAGACACAATAAAAGATGTTTTACGTACGAAGATGGCGCTTTGCATCCATAAAAATAAAGAGTAGATATGAAATAAATAATGTTCTATAGTTTCAATAACCAACAGACGCATTAATACACTACTAGCAGAAAAATGGTTATATATTTCGCGAACTAAATGATTGCTTATGGCGTAATATCGTTTGTTCTTTCGGCCCTAACCGATTGGTCTCCATGCAGTCGATAAGTCATTTTACCTTCCAAAAGGTGAGGCAGCAGACTTTTGTCTATATTGGTATTCGTAACAAAACTCCAAGTTTTACACTTGGTAATGTTCGCAATAAGTTTTGATAGTCAAAATCCCACGAAATTATTTTTGTAACTTTTCGGTATCTGAGAACCTCAAAAAAATGTATATCCATTGAAATTTCGAAATCTATTTTCCGCAGCATTAAATAAGTTTCCCTATACTACGTATATTACTCTGTATATACCTACGTATACGGGATAGTAAAAATAATTATGTTACAGAGAAAATATTCTTAATTGTTTTCATTGTAATTTACTGTTATGTACAATATATTTCCAAAATATTCTATGAGAAATTAGTATATCGTCTATCAACTGATATATGATTCAGATAGGAAAAATGTCGTTCCACATTTTCACTTGTCTGTGTGTCGTGCGTGGGCACGTAGCTAAAAGCAGTTAAAAACTGCGGTTATTCTCTCTCGATTTCGCAGGGCATTCGATGTATCTGAAACCCAGTACTGCATGCCACTAAGCTTTGCGCTCGAACATATGGTCGTGTGATTCGCGCATGCTCGATCTCGCATTGGTAAGTTCAGGGAAGACTGACAAAACGGACATGTGATTCGATTGGGAAGATAGACCAACATTGCGTTGGCTGAGCGGCCGCGACCAAGGGCCGCGGACCTAGTTCGTGGTAACCTCGCATGTCCCTATTCGCAACTGAAATCCCCTCATAAATTTTAATTAGACAATAGGCATCATGAAAGTTCATAGCATACGCTCAGTTCTTAGGGCAACAAAGTGCATAAATAATACATATAAAACAGCACTTGAGTTTCACAGACCATCCAAATGCACTACTGGGTTATGTCACACAAAATTTTTTTCTTAAATGAGCGTTTTAAAAAGATTCAGCTAAAACGAATAGATAATATAAGAATTATATTTTATGCAATAAATTATGAAACTTGCAAATTCGTCCAGTAAAATCCCAAAATGCGCAATTTTCAAGTACCATTACCTAAAACCTGCAAAATCGTGCAGTAACTCCCAAAACGTGTATTTTCGTGCAAAATAAAGCCAGTACTAAAATTACGCCCGTTTCATGATTCAAATTTCTATGGTTTCATCCAGTTTCAAGTTAGCAAAGAAAAGATGCAGTTACACGGGAATGCAGTCTTTAGTAATAATGAAGTTATTATTTTACTTCTCCAACTTCTTCTTCTTCTTCTTCTTCTTCTTCTTCTTCTTCTTCTTCTTCTTCTTCTTATTATTATTATTATTATTATTATTATTATTATTACTTGCGTATAAGCCATTGTGACACTCCTGTGTAACTACAGTAGAACCCCGGTATTCCGAACTAATTGGAGGTGTAGTCTGTTCGAATTCGGAAATGTTCGGATTATCCGAAAAAAATTAGCGTATGTAATACAAATACATCAATAGGATTGCCAGACACAATGCAACGTAGCGTGCGATGTGAGAAAATAACTCAACGTAGCGTTATGAAGTGGCTGTGTTGGAAATAACGGAATACATATATTCGTATTAACCTCAGTACGCATTTGAGAAAGTAAAAATATGAGTGAAATGTGATAAATGTGAAAAATATATGAGCATTTTTCTCAAATATAATTCCAATTTTTTAAAACATTTTTACATGAGGATAGTGCTACAAGCACTGAATAACATTACGTAAATGCCATTTTATTGCACTCTGAATTTTTCAAAAATTACGCAAATGTAATTATTTGAAATGTCTCTCAAGTCATTCATATTTAGGCTACTGGCGTGTTTTGAAATGTTTTGCAAATACAAACAATGCAAGTACAAATGATTTCTTACAAAATTTGTCGAAAACTCAAACGTTTTCATTAAAATGTGCTAAAAAATGCGACTTTCCAGTAAAGACCGAACATTTTCTCAAAATTATTTCCAATTTTTTCACTGAAAATTTGCATATAAAGCCAGGTTTTATTCTTCTACGATTTTCTTAGTCATGTTTCAATTGTACTGTTTGACCAAAAAATGTACAAAACTGTGAAGAATGCAACCATGATTTCTCATAGAACACTATTTCCTCAATGTGAACAATACACGAAAATATATTAAACCACTATGTTATCTGATATGTATTGTAAATATGGTCTATAATATATTTTTATAGAGTTAATTTTGAGAAAACGTCATAACTGGGTGCGATGTTGATAGATTTTAATGATGAAAACTAACATTGCTTACGTTGTTGCTGAGGAAACGAATGGTGTCGAAGAAATTAAAATTCATAGATTCAATGCTGCACAGTAAATTAAAGATTGCTTATGTCTAAAAATTCATATTTAGATGTACTATTAGTTTTACAAATTTATTATATTACATAACCGTAACATGGTATTGTGAGGCAGGGCTTGGAGCACAAGTGAATCCAGAAAGCAGACATCAAGGCCGTGGTTTCGAAACCCGCGTAAAGCATGAATGTTTTAAGTTGTCGTTTGTAGCGTGGGGGTATTCAGTCTCTCCTGTATTGCAACTAAACCTAATCCTTCCTTAACCTCTTGGCCTGACAGGCAACTAGGTGCAATGGTAGAATCACTGAGTTGGAACCAAGGGATACCATGTGCAAATACGTGAAAGTGCAGGTCCGTGACATGTCTATGGAGTATCTGAGCGCGATTGCGTTCTGCGCTGGGAATGTCACCAGAGAAGCGGCAAGTACCGCAAGGGGCCCTGGTCGGTTGTTTTAAGCGCCGCTAGAGAGCAACTGGGAAGAGGATATGGCAAACCCGAAAAGCTATTTCAGACTCTAGGGGAGAAAGCTAAATTATATGAGGACGTCAGTGCTACTTCATAGCACAACTAGTTACTTTTTACACACCACTCACGTGGTATGGAAAAAGGCAAAAAGAAGAGACAAAAACGGACATTTTACAACTGAAATATTATTACTGTAGTGTCCTGATACTGAAAAAAGTGTATAATTCTTGTTCATATGTATAGTAAATTACTTCCTCTAGCAAGTTGTTTTGTATCGCTGCGCATTTGATGAGGATTTTTTTTTTTACTTTTTGGGAGTACTTCAAATGAAGCCTCCACATTTCCGATATTTTCTAAAACGTGGCTCCAAATTTGTGATGAAACGAAGACCAACTTCGTTTATGCAGCACGGTGTGATTCATTATGAGAATGTTCTTGGGAAAGTATTACTTTCCGATTAACTTGATTTAAATATTTTGATATCATAAATGTTGACCCAGAAACGGGCTGAGTCACTATCAATAACCAATGACTACAGCAAACTCCACATCAAACTCTCTAGACAGCGGGGTTACTTATAAATCATGACAGCCAATGACTAAACCAAATAAATTATACATAATTTACAATTAATGTTAGTTTGTAGGTTGCCTTAATTTGTTTTCGACATGTTTTACATATTTAGAATTGAAATAATAGGATGATGCAGACCAAACTTTATTTTTCGCTATTTCATTTTTTTTTTCATTTACGGAGCTTATTATAGTTGTTCACATGTTTCTGGCAAACTAAAAAGAAAAAACTATAAATTTTCGTTCCTCGCTGTTCTTGTTTGCGCTCCCCGTGTGCTCCGCACCATCCATTTGTTCTACCCAATGATGTTGCTTCTCCTCTCACTTTCCTATTCTCATCAAATTAATATAATGATAATTTTAGAGTTACTTTCGAAGTACGTTTGAAAGGACCAGTCCAAATGAAGAATCGTGCAAGTAGGCGATGGATTTGCGTTGGAGTTGCACAGAAGGCAAGCGTAATTTCCCCACGCGGGTTGGGCGTGACGGGATTCTTTTGCCATCATCCCGATTATAGGGCCCATCCACTCGTTCTCACGACCACGCGATGGTGATGGTGAGTGGAAGGCACCGGCAAACGATTACTGCACGTGGTCACCCTCCAGGAAAAGGGACATTCTGTAGGAGAAGCCTCTTTTCTCGCCAACGTTTAACTCAAAATCATTAACCCAACACAGCATTGTGTTAAGTTATAACACATTGCATGTATTCATTTTACACCGTTTCAGAGAAATGAAAGGCTGATCGTTTCTTAGTAGCTCCTCGCGTAGCGCCTAGACTGCTCGCGGCGCGGCGTGGCGCGGCGCGGCGGTGCGGGGTGTCCGATCAGCCGCAGCCGGCCATTAGCGGCGAACGGGCGATCGGGCAGGCGGGGCGAGGCGGGGCGAGGCGCGGCCAGAGGGATGAGTAACCGTGATGCCGCCCGCAGAGGCTCCGCGCGTTCGCTCTTCTAAATTACCTCCTTTCTATAAATACGCGCTGAGTCTTTACTGGATCAAGGGCGGCGCGGCGCGGCGAGGCGAGGCGAGGCCAGGCCTGGCCAACCCCTCCTCGGAAGGGCCACACCCCCTCAAGCACACTTTATAATGTTTGTTTTATTTTTTTCCTCGGATCTGTTATATTGTAATCATGTCCGCAAAATATTTGCAAAATCTGAGATACCAATACAGCCACTTTGATTCTGCAACCAAAGTGCTTATCCACTACACCTGCCGGCTGACTTTGCGTATCATCTTCCGACGCCTCATGGGAAGTTGAGCTTTTGCCATTTTCGAAATTTGACATTTATTAAGCAAACATGACTCTATTTAAATACAAATAAACAACGTTTTGAAACAGGTTATAAAAAAGTCTTGTTTACTATTTTTTCAATTGTTTGAGATTTCAAATTCACTCAATATTTTCGAAAAATTGTACATTCTATTACCTAAAAATCTAATTTTGAAGAAATGATTTTATTTTTAAAAAATTTATCTTCATAATGCAGATGGTGAAGGAGATCGAAAAAAATTTAACTTTTCTAATTTTCGAAAAGTCAGAGGCTTTAATGATAATGCCATGTGCGATTTATAAACGTACTTTCTTCTATTCGAGCAAACAATATAAATCAAATTTAGAGCCATCTCTGATAAAATTTGAAATATATCTTAGGAGTTTCATGTAAAGAACTCCAAGAAATTAAAAGATCTGTTTCAAATAGGAGGGTCCGTGATGTCCGCAGATCGATCCGGAAATACCAATTTTGATGAAAATCCTGGTTATGGTTTAGGCACTAGTGTTGTTAACGAATGGACTGACATTTTAATGGACTGACCATTTAAACACATGTACTCATAAATATAATAAAGTTAACAAATCGCCACTAATGTAAATAATGTGAGAGGAAAGTCTAAAAAATTACAGTTTTGTAATTTTTAAAGAAAAAAAAGCAACAACCATAGAGCAACATGGCGTTTATGTCATCTCATAGAGTACATTTAGCACTACCCCGACCAGACGTTTGAAGAAAAAATTTTGGAGCCGTTTTCGAGAAAATCGTGATTTCGTAATTGCACGTTTTGCTCGCAATATTGCGCGAAAACTACTAAAATTTTCAAAAAAAATGTACACGATCTGAAAGAATTAAGTAAGAAGAAAAAAAAATTACTTGAAAAAATCTGTTTTTAGTTGTAGGAAGACGACAGAAAAAATTCAAATACTGGAAAATTTAGGTAAATTCAGAGTTAATCCTGAAAATCGGACCTATGCCTCTTTTATAAGTGTATTTCACTCTATTCTAAAAATAAATTTAAATAAAAAATTTGGAACAGTTGTTGAGAACATTTTGAAACTGTCCGTGGGCCGTCATGTAAAGTACCCGCAAAAATTGATGAATGTTTTTTTCAAAATTGCAGGGCTTCGACCCAGGCCAAATTAACAGGGGTTTCTTCAATTGGAAAAAAATCGTACTCCTGGTTTAGGTCTAGTGTTGTTCACATACATCAGACAGACGAACGTTTTGAAAAAAAAAAAAAAAAAAAAAAAAAACACTTTTCCGGTATCAGGGGACCCCCAAAATACGCAGTTCCGTTGAAATCTCGAGATCGATTTTCCTTTGCATTACATAAATTTCTATATACAACGTATATAGATATATACTACGTATATACTCTCTATACTACGTATATACTACGTATACTACGTATACTACCTATACTACGTATACTACGTAGCCGAAGACGGAATTACAGAATGGCCCAAACTCTCTCCTATTACTTTTTTATTTTCTTTGGTCTAGGCTCGCTATTCGGACTTGCTACATACTCTTGCTAGCTGCCATCGATCGCCGCTCGACGTCTTTTTTTCTTGTCTTTTTTTCTTTCATTTTCCCAATTTTTCAGTTTCCTAATAGTAGAACCGAAATATTACTTTAAGAATATTAAAGATGAGTAAAATCTAAGTCATAAGTGGCAATTTTCATGAAAATTTGCAACCGTTCTTAAGAAAATGACGTTTACGTGTTACTGTGAATGCGAATTTGAAACTCTTTTTCACACATTTCTGAGTTTTCGAAAATCTTCATTAGAAGTCAATTGAAGGACTTTAAATCACAAATGCAATGGTGTTTACAAATTGCGAAAAATGTATGTAATATCGGTTTGAGAGATATTTAAAAATACGTTTTTTAAATAAAAGAATACAACAAAATTAATTTTATGTTATATTAAACAGTGCAATTAGCACTCTTCGTACGAAAAGTTAGTAGAAGAAAAAATTTAAAGCATTTTTGCGAAAATGGCGTTTGAGCGTTTCTGAAAATGCTGAATTTTGAGCGCATTTTCACAGGAAACTTGAGTTTTTGAGAAACTTTATAGGACATTATTTAAAGCACGTGTACTAACAAACATAATAATGTGAACAAATCACCGAAAATGTAAATATTAGCAACGTTAAAAGACAAGGTACAAAAATTACATTTTTGAATTTTTTCAAAAACAAAGGAATAGAGCAATATGGCGTTAATGACATCTGATAGTGCACATTTAGCACTATCCCTACCAAAAATTTAAAGAAATATTTGGAACCGTTTTTGAGAAAATTTTGAAAATGTATCAGGTGCTACATGTAATGTACCCCCAATTGTAGAGAATGTTTTTCAAAATCGCAAAGCTTCGACTCGAGCCAGACCGACCGGGCAATATCCATTTTAAAAAACATCCTACGTATGGTTTAGGTGCTCATGGAGTTAGACAAACGGATGGAATTTTGCCGTCTTTTTTTTTTTTTTTTTGGTATCAATGTACCTTAAAACAGGGAAGAGGCTAGACCACGTGTTAGAGGACCTTTTTCTTAATTTAGCAACTGGATATATCCACTTATTCATTATCAGAGACCGGAAATTATTTTTTTGTATTATATACTACGTGTATTACTCCGTAAATACATACGTATACGAGAAAGTAAAAATGCTGCAGCTCGTGGGAAGAAAATGCCTTTTGCGGAATTCCGTCCAACGAGCGGATTTTTTCATGGTTGATCATCAGTTGAATTTTTAGCCCTCTTTCGGCGCCGGCTAGTGTGAAAATGGATCTATGTATCACTCTCGGTGATATAGGAGCCCGATGTCGCATTGCTTTTGTCACTCTTCAGCAATTAAAGTTAACCGTGAAAATTCTTTCCGAACCTCTTACCCTCTCAATTTCAACTGGACCCTTGACACGTGGTCTGCTTTTTTAATTCATTGTGTAAGAAATTACTCCACCAATGGTCAATTGCAACACTACGATTCCTTGCATTGTGGAAAGTTTAATGGATGTGCCTGAAATCCAACACTACATTGCGAGCCATCTTTAGGCGAGGGAATAAACACCAGCGAGTTCCTGAAAATATTAGGAATAAACAATTACTTTAAGGTTTTCGCATCAGAAGTATAGCGTAGAAGACGGTGGGAAAGGTTTTGCGATTTCGTCACAACCTCTCCGACATCCAAACGTTGTATGCATTTCCTAGACTCTGCGGGCGAAAGCACTGTTGTAAACTCGGGAGGTCTTAGCGTCATTTATGAATAGCGAGTGCACCGCAATTTCGGCAGTCGACTGACGGACTAAGGTTCTGACAACTGAACGAGGCGTCACGCACGGACCAGACCTGTTGCTCCACAACTCCGTCAATTCGATTTGCGTTCTTTTCGTTTAAGACCGACGTTTTCGCTGCCAATACTTAGAAATCTCTTCAGAGCATTGACTCACAATAAAACCGACCATCTGAACGTCAGATAAGGGAAATCGTCCAGAAACAGTTTTGCAGCAACGAAGTATTTCTCTGCAAAATGAGATTATAAATATTTGGTCATCTAATTGAGGAGGGCTTCTTCACCTGAAATGTCATGTTTGCTCCTGAACAGTAATGTAACTTCACTCTCTCCACCCAAGACATATTGACTCGTCATACACGATTGTAATTGTATATGTGACTCAATAAATATTAACTACAATCACGGTCTCAATAGTTGCAGCTAAGAACAAAGCTGTGTTGACTATCATGGAGTCTGCGTCTTCATTCTCTTGCTTGCATGTCATTCCCACTGAAGAAAACTTTGCAATCAGCATTGCTATTAATTGTCTTTTGTTGTTATGATTAGCAAGAAAATTTTCTTTTGACGTCCTTGACACCATTGTTTCGTCACACAGTATCAGCTGAAGCACGTTTTCTAGATCTCTTAATTGGCTCTACACTTTCTGTACCCTCATTCTCACCATCAGGGTAGTCATTAAAAACAATCATGGCTTGCGATTGATATTTTGATTTCATATTCAATGTAATTATCACAAATACGAGAAAATGATTGACTCATATTCCAAAGAACCCTATCCAATAAAAGTACACCGTCGATTGAATTTGGCGTTTAAACTGTTTATTTGTGAATGGTTTGAATGCTTTAAAGAGAATTGACTTCGTTCTTTTCCTTAAACCACTCGACCAATTTTGCTTTTCTCAGTTGGAGTAATTGAACAGCCTTCATATTTAGTAGCAGGCAACTACAATGCTTGTAGCTAATTATAATTACGAATATAAGTTAAAGGGTTAGTGATAGAGGATAAGCGAGGTGTCATTATCACAGTAACATCCAAGTACATTTTGTCACTGGGTTCAATGCGCGGCAGCAGCACACTGGCTAAGAAAAAAAGTCCTAAAATGTAGGCAATCGTATCATCTTTCATTTCATGTAAGGTCAATATTCACGAAAAGAGCGACGTTTTTGAGCTGCATTGAGATAAAATGGGATGAATTCCGTTTTTACAAAATCACTTCATGAAAACGCGAAAATTCACATTACTCTAGCGGCACTGTGGCAAGTTGGAGGAAAAAATTGTTAAGACATACAATGTAATCAATTTTATCTCCTTTTATGTCATATATATGACCATTATTTACGATAAGTGGATGGTTTTCGAGTTATTTTGAAAGAGAAAAACAACTCAAAAAGTGCCAGATTTTTAACGTTTTTTTGCACCAAAACAAGTGTTTCAGACCAAAATTTTTGTGGCAAACCTGATGTGAAGTGTTCAGCGATCCACAAACCCAAAAATCAATACAACACCAAACCTTTCCTTTATTTGTCATTTTTCAGAGCCATTTAATTGAACTAATTGTTTAGAATTGAAAGGAACATACGTATATTATATTAAATAAATTATTTCCATTACAAATTTCCTAGCATTTTTAGTATTTTGAATGTCGCAAAATAGAAACATTTCGTGGATCCAACAAAAATCATGTGTTTTCTAGCATTACTTATAATCTACGGAAACAGTCGGCAAACGGAACACTTTAACCCCATGTCCTAGTAAAACGGATCTTCAAAAGAAGAAATTGAAAACCTTTTGAAACGTAGTGAAAAAAAAGTCACCCAGTTACCATCATTTCTGTGATCCGGTAGTTCTAGCGTGAATACAGTGTGTTATACTGCGATTAATCAAACTCGGCCCCTAACAGTAATAAGCTGTTGACAGTTCCATCCAATCGGGAACTTGAAGTATAGTGACCATAACCATAGTGACGTTAACTGTACAAATGAAACTGTAATTATGGTGACGTTCAAGTTCCCGATTGGATGAAACCGTCAACAGCTGATACCTGCCAGGGACAGAGTTGAATAAATCGCAGTATAGAGACCAAAATATGTACGTTTACAATTTTTGAAAAAGCGTGAAAGTGAAAATATACGAACGACAGTAAAACTCAGTACATTATATTTTTTATGTATGTTTTTCCACTATAATGTAAGATATATTGTAACTGATGCATATTTAATGCCAGTGTGCACTGAGAAAAAAGTGAACCTGTTTTCTCCACTGAATATTTTCTGTTATATTCAATGCTAGAGGAGTGATTTCACTATTGTTTTAATCATGTCAGTACCGTTATCAACATTTTTCATTGTTTTTTTAGACAACAGAACAATTTTCATTACAAATGTATAATAAACACACTAATGCACAGAACTGTTGCAAAGTTTAAGCGATTTCAAATGGTAAATATCAAAAAAGGTTTTTCTAACTGTATCAATAGTTTTGTTATTATTGATATTTTTTTTCAATAAAATTGTGTTACATTGACGAAAAAATTAATAAATTATTAATTTATGGCTACGCAAGTGTATTTATTTATTTATTTACTTACTAAATTCATGAACAGACAGAGGAATCCTGTCAGCCATTTGAATATTAAAAGCATACTGTAAATGATAAATCATATACTATATATTTTTTCATACAGAACTTTTTTTTAATGCAGAAAATAATCTATTTCAATATTTGTGACCGATTCTTATTTTAAAGTTGGCAGAATACAATACTTCACTGTTCTTTCTTTTATAATGCTGAGCGCAGTAAGTGTAATGCGGAATTTTTATTCTATACAGATTTTTACTGACATCTGATTTTCTGCCCTGCCTCACCTATGAGTTTATTTTCCAGTTTCAAATACACAGAAACAGTACTTTTAAAGATTTACAAGATGAACAATTTTTAGCTTGATAAATGATACTAGAGCACGGAAGTTTGGCAAAATGCCTTTTTACAATTGATACTATTTTATGGTTTTTATCATCAGGAATCACTTAATTGTACTTCGAGTTGTTTTGGTAGATTTTCTTTTTGCCAATTTTAGCAAGGAAGATGATTCCTGGGAAGATTTTTGATGTTTTTCATTGAGGTTTATTGACTTCTTTGCTCATGAGAAATCTCATCCTATGTTTCATGGCCTCAGATCCCTTTTGATGACAGCTGTCTGTACAAGATTCTACCTTCTCAGTTTCTTCTTGTTCTCTCTTCCCATCTAGCAATTACGAGTACAAGGAACGAAATCTACAAACTGCAAACTGAAACTTATTTTAGCATAGACATGCATGGCAATGATCATGTTCAGAAATCCTGACTAAAAGATTGAGACAAAACTGTCTTTCAAAATCTCACATATTCCGAAGAAATGACATTTCTCAATTAATTTAACACCAATACAACTTTAATTCCACTAAAAAATTACTCGTCTAGTATTTTCTTCTGAGAACATATTATAAACTTAATAAGTAATAGTTTTAATGAAAAGTTAAATTTAGAAAAAATATCCAAAAAAATTTCATTAACATTTAAATATTAAATATTTGTCATAAAAAGCAATATTTTATCCAGAGATGTTAATGGGATGTAGTGTTAAAGGAAATGCATAATAAACAAAAAGTAACTATCAATGATTTACAGCCATATCTTTAAAAGTAAATGAAGACACATAAAAAACAACAAATAAAGAAATGTCAATGTCAGGTATATCGTAACAATGCAAAAGGTGGTTTTGCACATAGTTTTGTTGCTTATCATATATAGTAATAGGTTGGGAATATAAAGATAATAAAACAACAACCATAAAGTTTTAGTCTTTTTTTCAATTTACAAATAAAAAATACACTAATATATATATTCCAATTACTTATTTCTAGGCTTAGGTCTTTTGTGTTTTATGTTTGACATTACCTTATTTTTTGTTCTAAATTTGTCAATTTTATTTTTCCCTCTAAACTGGTCTGATTTCTCAGAATTCTCACTTTTTTCTTTCTTCATTTTTTTTCTCTTCATCATTGGTGTCAAGAAGGGCTTCTTTCGTTTTGTGCTTCCACTTGCATTTGTGGTAAACAATTCTGCAACATATATACACAGAAAAATTAGCCAAAAAATATTTCATATGGTGATCATTTAATAATAAAACAAAAAACCCAGCAGCAATTATAGCAATAACTTCAACTTTTAAACTTGCTCCCTCATGATTCTATTGTATTACATTAATATGCTAAAGAATAATGCCAGACATCATTTACAAGTCTCCATCAACTCTAAATTTCATAAATAAAATAATTTTGCACAATCTGTAGGTGCTATGGATGCCAGCAAACTTTATGCAATTTTTGCCAAATGCATTCATGATACTGAGACTGCAGAAACAACACTGAGACATGTAGAAAGTCTTATAATACTGGTTGTAAGGGAACGTTCAATTATTTAAACATGTTTTTCATATTTATCTACATGTTTATGTGTACGTTAGATAAAAGATGAATACTGTGCATAATACCACATTCACAAAATGTCTTTAACACCATGATGATGAGAATTCTGAAAGGAAATTATTGATCATGGTGTTATGAAATGAAGTAAGTAAACCATATTTGTTCATAGTAGACCACTACCATTGCAAGAGTTATACATATACATTTTCTTCATTTGTAATGATGGGTGGCATGTTGTCAACACTCCTCCAATGAAGTACCAAAAAACATGATGGCCAATTGACATTTTCAAAACAAAATGTTTCAGTATCTAGTTCTACAGCAGGAAGAAAGGACACTAAGTGCCTCAAAGCCAAAGTACTGTTCAGTCCACTAGCTCTATATAGGAACCCTTCAGAATATTTCATATGTTCATAAACCTTTTTTGTTTAGAATAACCAGTATTCTGACCTTCCAACATATTGATATTTCCTCCCGGCAATGTAACAAGGTCACAATCAGCCAAGTTTAAAATGCGAAAGTAAAATGACCCTGCATTTTTCAAACGAGGCATTAAAAAAGAAAAAAAACTAGTCTTTTATTCAGATAACTACAATAATTTTAGTAACAGTTTATGATAGACCTTAGATGATAAGTTCCCCTCTTGATATCAACCATACCTAATGTGTGTCGATCTGCCTAACCGTTAAGGCCTTAAGAATGGATTATAAGAAGGAAACCTTGCACACAAACTCTCCAATAACTTTACCCTCCATTTTAGCATTGTAGTCAGATTAATTGACTTAAGTTTCCTACCACATCATCTGCTATGACAATTAGTTCCATTGGAGCAGTGAATATTTTTTATCCTGAAAGATGTCAGTGTTCCTGCCCTACTGGATTATGAGATACAATGACAATTACATGTCTGGAGCAAGCTCAAAGCTCCCAATTGGTCTCCTGACTTGCATGGTAGTGTAGTGCATGTGTGTGTGTGTGTATGCAAGGGGAGAAAATAGGATAAAAAGGGGAAAAACAGATTGCCTGTGATCAGTGGTCCAATTTGTTACTGTACTACTCTGGCATTCACCTGGTATTGATCACAGGCAGTACAGAAAACTACAGATCAGCATGGATGGTCACTAGAATTCTCCTCCCATCGACAACTGAATTAGACCTAGCTAGTTTCGAAAAATCTGCTACCTTCAGAACTTCAACCCTAGAATCACCCGGTCCTAGTCATTGCAGTGACTAATAATGCTGGCTCTGAGCTAACTTTGCTGGTTTTGCAATAGAAACCATTTCAATGCAGCAAAGTGACACCCACCTGGTTCTGGATCTTTTCCCACTTCTTCTCTGTACCACTGTGCATCATCATCCTCCTCCTCCTCTTCATCACCCTCAATGGCTGTACTCTTCACATAACTTTCTCTTGATTTTTCCGAATCTTTATCCCCAGATTTTTCTTCAAATTTCATTTTCATCCCTGCAAGAGACTTCTCTTTCATGTTTTGCCGTTCCTGTTCTTTCTTTTTAATATTTTCTTTCTGCTCCTTTTTTCTTTTCTCTTTCAACTGACTGAAATATAATAAATTCACATATAAAAATGAGGAAATAAAATTTTAAATGAATTTTAAATTAAAATACCATACCGTTTTGTTTTAAGTCTCTTTCGAATTTCCTGTACTTCTTCTTCTGTTTTTTCAATATAACTGTGGTATAGAACCTCCCCACCAATAAGGTCTGCTTCAACTTTTAACAGCTGTAAAGAAATCACAAGAAATCAGACCAAACACTAGGCATTAACCAGATCTATAATAAAAACAGCTACTTTCCTCTAAATAAAATTTTCTCTTTTGGAAAAAGGCATACACAAACCGAGAGCACATACATGGTGCAGCCTTACTGGTGAAAATCTAATCAATCTAAAGAAATTGTAAAAATTATACTACACAAATAATTTATGGGTTTGTAACTGGTCACGAATGTGACATCTTAAGTAATTTTACCCAAGTATCTTGTCGGAGTTACATTAACAAATAGTGCTGTAATTGTGGAGGTGGGCACCTACAATTTTGTGCCGGGGTAGCTGTCGAAGTGGTTAGCTAGGTTGTTTTCATACTGTTACGTTTCTTGCGCTCTTCTGATTGCGATTCATGTTTTTTGAGTGCTACGTGTTTGTGCTACGATGGGAAGAATAAATATGGGGCTTTTTACACAATGCACCAAAAGGGGTGTTTTGATGTGATTGAGTGGGTGCATGAACATGGTTAGATCATAGTTAGAACAGGATGTACATGTCCCGCATGTAAGTATCCAATAAGGTTAGCCAAGCGACAAAAGCAGTGCAATTGTTTCGAGTGGAAGTGCAGTAAGAAAGGGGTCCCTCCTCATACATGTAAGAGTTCTGTGCAGAAAGGGTCATGATTTGCAAGAAGGGGGCAAAAATATCAACTGAGGGGGTTTTGTTTCTTGAGGGCATCTCCAAACTTTAGGACATGTGGAAGTTGACTGTCAGTAAGTTTTATTAATTTTGCTTCAGAGTGTTTAGTGTAATTTGAGGGAGGGCTTAAGGAGACAACCCCTTCTCCCACCGCGCTTCTCAAGGATGAACAGCCTTGAGAAGGAAGTACACATATTCAGTTCATGTTAATTCCCTTAAGAATGTTGAAACCATAAAGAATGTAACAGTACAGTCTGTCTTCAACATCCTAATCATTTACAAAAGAGTTAAAATCTTCTGTATGATAGTAATAATAAATATTCTTTGTAGACATTAAGGAATTTGTTTACATTGGACATATTTTATTACATTACCACTGTAACTATCTGCCAAAATCCTTTCTCAACCTAGGACACCAAATCTAAGCTTTGGAGACCACATATTCTGCAAAATATTACCTTCAGATTAAGTATACCCATATACTATTTCGGCTGAAGTCTAGTACACGGTAGAACTTACGGAAGTAGTTTAAATCAACACTTTGCACTGCTCTGGCGGTAACTGCACAGATTGAATTCTGGAGGCTTTCTTATAAAAGTGAATTGGTAATTATGCGGTGGATAGACTCAAGAATGATTATAGTGAACCCGAGGGCCGAAGGCCCAACCCCAACCATTTTCTGATTGTTCCTCTTACAAATGATGCAATTATATACAACTTATAAATTATTACAGAGTTGCTTATGTTTTAAAATATACCTCAAGAGTTAATCTTGGACCTAATTCAACAACACGAATAGCTGAGGTACTGGAAGCTGTGTTACCACGAGAAGCCAGTTTTTGTGGTAAAACAACATGACTGTTGGGATCGTCCTCAGCTTCACTTTCAGACAATTGTGTAGGGCTGAAAAAGAAAAAAAACTCTTAATAAATTAACAATTTTCATTTTTCCAATATAAATTTTGAATATCAGATATTTACTTTGTCAAAAACTGAGATATTTCCTGGTAATGGCTGAGGTTTGGGACTTTGCTTTGTACGATTTTCTTCACACTTTTGGATATTCCAGTAGGCACAACTTTAATAGCAAAATGCCGAAAATCAACTAAGTTTTTAGAAGAATCATAATTCAGAAGTACACAACGTCGCACTTGGCTGAGATCTACCTGAAAATTAAAACAAATTAGAAAGTTACATTTAAATAGTTAATATTTCAAATTTGATATGATTATTTAATTTTAAATAGAAGAACGCGAAACAGCTGAACTGATCGTAAAATTCAATCAATTATAAACTATCCTAAATCCTGGAACCTCAGTATTGCAATGGCCACTTCGCAAACAAATGGGAATAGTAGTATTCATATTTTTAAAACAAGAGCACACCAATGTTTACTGCACATAACACCAGTAAGTAGATTACAAATCATCAGTTCATTCTTCTTTCAAAATGCACTTATCAAAAAAAGGCAAAGGTGTGATGTAATAAATGAGACTTATTTATTAGAACAAAACTTCCACCTACTCTTAATAGACATACTTAGTAATACTGAAATATATTTCAATGCAAAATCTTTTATTTACCACAGGGAGCACTTCCTTGCACAGAATACAAGTCTACACAAACATCAACAAACCTACCACTCTCTTCCCTTCCAGTAGCTACAAATCAATTCCCTTGCTGTAATGAGTCCTGCTAAGGGATCAGGTCAAGGCAAATTGGTTATCTTCACAATTAGAAATGCCAACACAGTTGATTTCATATGGTAAATCGTACGAGTATTCATAAGGAAATTCACTTTTCGTATATTAGAATCAGTAAAAAAAGTGTATTATGAAAGGGGTCTAATAAACTTAATAATTAAAATGTAACAATAAAATTGTGCAATATCAATAACAAAAACCACGGGTGATATTTATTAAATACGAAGGTATTTACTTCATTTCACTAGTCAAATGACAGAAACACCAGTACAAGAAATCAATTCACAACAATTACTTATAAAATTTCAGTCGCTTAAATATTTATTCCCCTCACATCCTCAATAATCTACTGCAGCCACGTAGGCATTGGGAGGATTAATTTCTAAAGATGTGCCATTGATTTCATTAAACATTAACACTTGTACTAACTATATGGTTGTCTTTAAATCTTGAAGCACATAACACATATACGAAGACATATCTTTCAATGCTACTTGCTTTCAATGTTTATGTCAATGTTACTAACAATACAAAATGTTACAATTCTTTTGCCAATTACCTTAATTAAGTTGATTGATGGAAACATATTTTGGAAAGTTGTAGCCAATAGTTTTATATGCATTCCTTCTCCAGAAAATCCATTGAGAACAACCAAAGGATGATGATCAAATTGTTTGCTAAAGACATATTGTTTCTTCATTGCAGAAATGACATCTCTAGCCAAAGTATAATTATGCACTCTGAAACTTAATGTTGGACCTCGAGGAATACGGGCAATTCTCAAATATACACCCAGGTCAGTACGAGTAAACATACAGAAGTGAGTGACATGCAGAAAACCAGCAACTGCCACGAAGTCTTTAAAAGAATTCTTCTTCATAACCTGATCAGAAAAAAAAACATTGATTAATTTTTCCATTACATTCATTACAAGGTCCACGAGAAAACATCACAAATAAGCATAAATAATTCTGTTTACTTTCAAAGATGATGCTGTGTACGGTTCCATAACCTTTCTAAAATCTCGTACTAGTTCCAGAACATATGGTCCAGCCAAACCTCGATGAAATACAAATGAGTGAGGTGCCCTTTTCACTTCCTCAGGTTCAACATTATTGGGATCAGCAGTGGCCTTATTCCTTTTCCTGCATCTTCCCTATAAAAAATAAATTTGAATGACATGGCATTCGGAAAGCACACACTCCAGACAAAGTAATATCCACTTACTTTCTTACTTCCTCGTCGCCCCATTCTTCGAAACGGATCTGTTTAATTCACTTTCTGAAGTACAATATTGCAAAAATTATCTTACACCGACAACACCCAAACTCAAGCAGCATGCAGACACCTTAACCTAACACGAGCTCATCAAACACGTGCGCCATCCCGCACACACAAAACAGTTCAAAACACTTGAGCAGCAAAGTGCAATGCTGCCACAATAACGGGGAAAATTTTATTTTTCTATTGCTAAAAACCAAAGAAGATTATTGCGCAAAAAACCCTGGGCGACCGTCCGTTGTGGCTAAGGCTAACGCCCATTCAGTCGATTTTCTCCAAATTGATGATTTGATCCACCATTCCTTATTGATAAATTGAATTAAATACACCGTGAATTGATAAAACCATAGACTTGATGTTCCCCGATCGATCTGAACGACCTTGAGGCCCTGCGAGTTGGTTAATATTTTTATTTTTTAAGATGAATATGATAAGCATGAACATTTTAAATATTTTCTCAAAAATGGCTACAATTTTTTTGATTGTTTAGAGTGGCTGAAGCGCCTCCATCTTTGCAGCTAATTGAAGCATTTTTTTTTACGTTCAAAGCAGCGCCCTCTGGAAAAATAGTGTGTTGTAGACTTCCGTTTGGCGCTGGTTGGCCAGGTGGGCGCGGGCAGCGCTCTCTAGATGGCGTTGGCGCGGGCCGTGCGTATTATAAATCCTCTTTTGTTTCACAACCAATAACCAATCATTTAAAAACGAAATCACAATATGTAAGGAGAACGAATTGAGAAACTTGAAAAACAAACAGACTTCCAATAAGGTGGAAAACTTGAAAATTATTTATTTGTGGTTTGATTATTTATATTTTTACACTTATAAGCCGAACGCACTGAAGGCATTGCGAATATTATTATTCTAACCAGTAATCTAATTTAAATACATATAAACGAAAAGATAACAATATAGAAATAAGATCGAATACAAGCAATTCCATTCAGTTCAACAGTTCTACGCGCCACCATCAACCACCTCATGTTTTGACTGCAAAAACATGGCAGTCCCTAGTTCTACGAGCGTTCACCAAGAGAGCTGAAACCATCAGTCAGCCATTCTATATAGTATATTGGAGCTCGTTGGATTAACCCATTAGTTCAAAAAGTTATTCTCTTAATTTAAATTAATAAATGTATTTCTATGAATTAATTAAACGCATTTGGACCGTATACATTCGATGCAATTTATTAGAGGCAAGCCCATTCGCCTTGGCTTCAAGAATTGGGCTCTTTGTTTTAGTGACTATATGACAGCTATGACAGTCTTATATGCTAGCTTTCCAACTCTACACTGGGAAAGGTGTTATTTCAAACCTAGCGGTGCTACAAAATTGTACAGACTTTCCCGTATTAGTTTTCCTTTTCCTTTAGTATGTACTTGGCGCGGTAGCCCGTGATCAGGCTGAGGCCTACTTGCGACGTCCCTGCCTCGCGGCTATGGTTTAAGGGGTACGTGTGGCTAGAACGTAGATATCTCCACGCTGTATTCCGGTCTTCTCAACCTATTTTCCAATAACGGTTTTAAACAAACGAGGTACAAAAAAGGGAGAAAACTACTGGTGCTACAGAAAGGCATCGATTTACCCGTGTTAGTTTTCTACTTCCTTTGGTCTGAGCTAGCTATTCTGTCTTGCTACATTCTCTTGGCAGCTGCTATCTATCGCCGCCTAAAGTACGTTTTTAAAACATTTTCTCAATTTTTCTGTTGACAAATAGTAGAACCGAAATATTATTTTAAGAATATTAAAAAGCAGTAAACCGTTGTCCTAAATGGCAATTTTAATTGAAAAATTTGGAGCTTTTTTAAGAAAATGGCATTTAAACGATTAAATTTGTTACAAAAGCTTAAGTCCCAAGTAAAATCTTCTCTGCTGCCCAACTGTTTCTATACAATTAGTGGCTATGCCGAGCATTCAAAAGGAAAGTAATATTAATTTTAACAACGACATTTAATGAGTTATTTACCGCTTGGATTGTATAATTCTAAAGAACCTATAACAAGTATTGTCCTTCAGTTTCTGGGTCAATGAGCCACATCTAGATCAAGTTTTCGTCCAGTTTCCCTGATCTTTGAACAAATGCTAAGATGGCCTCTTGTTTTGCATCTGGACATAAATATAACTTCAAATTAACTTCTATCAATAGCACGTGACACAGTTTTTAACTGGTTTGGACGTAAATAAATAAAAAAGCCAAAGACTTACCTTTGAAAGATTATCGAACCGAGAAAACGCGAGTACCTTTGTTTCACATCACCTCTCATTTACAACTGAACCATAGAGCTATGATGGCAAAAGAAGTTATTAAACTAGTTGTTCAAAGCGTTTCTGCTAGAATGTTTGCAATGTATGAAAATATACCAAGGAGGCTCATTTTTCATAAATGGCTCTAATCACCACCTTTACCTCTATTTCAACATTTTAGGCACAAAACTATTTAATTTCTAAGGAAATAACGTTCAAAAGCAAAATATAATTGATAGAGGATTTATTAATAAGGGATATTCTCTATACCGCTGAACATTGACGTTGTATTATATTGAACTTAAGTTCACCAATTTATTAATATGTATTATTAGCTCAGCTCATAATATTATTGTTCGCTTAATTATTATTATATTTCTTCTCAAAATAAGAAACAAGTAAATATTATATATATATATATATATATATATATATATATATATATATATATATATATATAAAATTGAAGATCCGCGAAATGAAATGTTTAAATATAATTTTTTGAATTTGTCCCAAGATTGGAGCAAAAGTGCCCCCCATTGCCCCTCCTGAATCCCGCCTCTGGTTTTAACTATGCAGCGGATAACGCAAAACCGGTAGTCAGAATTGACAATGAAAGAGGGAACAATTGGCTATGTTCCTCGGCAACCTGTTAGATCACGTGCACAAATTGTCGAACTTTTAGACTTTACTAAGGAAAAGAACAATGTTTTAAGGACGCTGATTGACTTGATTTTCCTCCCCAGTCTCGTAAAAAAACAAAGGTTTCAATAACGGACATACTCGTATCTTGGCAGATGCCCTAATATATGAATACACATCATTTTCACAGGTTGCAACCGTAATACAATATAATTGCATCACAAGAGTTTTCGAGCAGTTACACAATAATGATGATGGAATGTCGTCCCAAAGTCAACTTGTCAGACATGTATTTCAATTTTTACTTTCTATACGGAGTAGTATACGTAGTATAGCGAAAGTTATGTAATGCTGCGGAAAGTCGATTTCGATATTTCAACGAAAATACACATTTTGGAGTCCCCTATACCGAAAAAGTGCGTTTTTTCAAAACGTCCGTCCGTCTGTCTGGTGTATGTGAACAACACTAAACCATGCATAGAATTTTTCCAAATTGAAGACACCTCTGTCCATTTGGTCTGAGTCAAAGCTCTGCGATTTTGAAAATCATTCATTACTTTTTGGGGGTACTTTACATGAAGCCTCTGGGACATTTTCAAAATTTCTCAAACATGGCTCCAATTTTTTTAAATTTCTTGTAAGAATAAAGTAAAATACATTTATAAAGGAGACTTAGGTCCGATTTTCATGGTGAACTCTGAATTTTCGTAAATTTCAAAACTTTGAATTTTTTCGGAGTCTTCCTACAACTACAAAATTAAAGATAATTTTCCTTCGAATAAACTTTTTGTCCATAATTTGTTCTTTCATTAAAATTATATACATTTTTTGAGAAATGTATTAGATTTCGAGCAATATTGCGTGCAATTTGTGCATTTTTCAAAAATTACAAAAAGAAAATTTCTTCAAAAAACGGCTGCAAAAATTTTCGAGAAATTAAGAGTTTTAAAGACGCACGCCGACATCTGAACGAGAAATTTCCGTAATCTGTAACGAGAAATTCCGGATGATATGCGGCGAGGCCATTCCCTTCCGTTGCGTCGACCCTTCGGTAAATGTAGTGATGCAATGTGGAAAAGAACTCACGAAAACCCGCGATTTGCTCTTTAAGACTACACCCTCTCAGTCCTGGAGACACTGTATTCACCCATAGCAATGTTCTGAGAAAAATTGTACGCCACGAGGTACTATTTTTTAGTTAATTAAATATTACAAGATTTGAGTAAATATTTGAATTATTAACCGTAGAGAAAGCAAGGGAAGATTGGAGAGTGAACATGTTCTGAATTAATAATTGCGTGTGCTGTAAGAAACAAAACGTTTACTCTTTGGAAGACTGAAAACCTCAGTTAACAATTCTAGAAATAACTTGATTTATAACATGTACTCATAATGTGCACCATCAACTGATATACACATTTGAAGACGCTTGTAAAAAGACCTTCGAAGAGAATTCAGAGTTCCACGTGAAATGGCATGACAAGATGAGGTAATGCGGCGACTCAGATCTTCAGGTATTGTTGGTACTTGTGAGTAAACTTCGTTCTTTATCGTTCCCCATAGAAAATAGTCCAGGGGCGTAAGATCAGTTGACCTTGCCAGCCAGTTTACTACAGCACCGCGCCCAATCCATCGGCCGGGGAACTTCTCATTCAGCACTTGCCTAGCCACAAGCGCGTTGTGGGCTGGACATCCGTCATGTTGCATCCACATACAATTGCTCATATCCAGGAGAATTTCTTCCAGAAGCAGAGGCAATGTTTCACGAAGAACCCTTGCGTATTTGTTTCCTGTCAAATGTCCATCCATGAAATAGGGACCTATGATGGTGTCGTTAAGAATACCGCACCACACATTAATACTCCACTGCTTTTGGTTCTCAACTTCACGAAGCCAGCAAGGATTGTCCACTGCCCAGTAGTGCATGTTGCGTAGATTCACCTGACGGGGATTCGTTAATGTTGCCTCATCGGTAAACATAATCTTAGAAACGTCCTGATCATCTTGCACGTGTTCCAGAGCAAAATGACAAAACTGAACACGTTTCTGGTAGTCACCACCATAAAGCTTCTGGTACAACGAAATGAGGTAGGGGTGAAACTTGTTACTCTTCAAGATGCAGAGGGCACTCGAACGACTAATGCCGGAATCTCTGGCAATGTCTCGAGAGCTAATATGGGGATTGTTGTGAACAGCTGCAAGAACAGCGGCCTGAACTTCCTCATTCGTTGTCCTTCTGCTCCGCAAACGAGTCTTTGCGTTCCAGTCGCCTCTCTGCACAAGGCTTTTACAGATTCTCATTATAGTCATGTGCGAAGGCCGCCGTCGATCTGGATATCTTTCAGCATACAGTAATGAACTTTTCTTTGCAGTTCTGCCACATTCATTGTACACCAGAATTAGGTCCAGCTTCTCCTCGTTCGTATATATCTTTCCGGATATTTCTGCCCTATTTCACTGCGTTTACAAATTTCCTTAAATCTGAAGAGTTCCGGTTTAGTTCTGACTGCATTTCCTTTCTCCGCCGCCCTTTTATTCTACTTACACTTCTTACATCACTTCGAGGCATCTCCAGTTTTTCCACTTTACTCGGCCGACGCAACGGAAGGGCCTCGCCGCATATCACCCGGGATTTCTCGTTCAGATTACGGAAACCAGTTCGTAATCATTCGGCGTGCGTCTTTAAAACTCTTAATTTCTCGAAAATTATTGTTATGTAACATATGCATATTTATGAATTCGTCTCTTCACGCTTGTTATGATGAGCTAAAAAATCTATAGGGTTCCATTTAAAAAATCGAAGTTGGGACAATATCTCTACAATAAAAAAATGCAATAGAATAATACGAAGCATGACCATATGTGCCCCTTGCATATAGTAGATTTAGTGAAAACCGCCTCTCAGTATCTGCAATGGTTCAGGAGAAAATTGAAGGGAACATCTTAGGTGGGCCACACGGTATAGTGTAATGCTTTTTATAAAGGTACTTTTTTGAAGTTTCACTGTGTGGAACATGCAGATTATTTTTTGCCTAGTATCATAATTATTAACGTCTGTGTTTAGAGTAACAAAATCCTTGTTTCCCATAAGTGTCTTCCTGGAGAAGATTAATATTTCAAATATGTACATGTATGGGAGTGGTGGTATTTGTAATTTTTTGAACAGTGGTTTGCAGGATTCATATTTGTGAGTGTTTGTCATTGTTCTCAATATTCGTTTTTGGATGATGAAAGTGTGAATACGTTTTGGGAAATTTCCCCAGAATATTATTCCGTATGCGAATGAACATTTACAAAGTACACCATTCGCAGTGTATGTAAGTTAGAATTTGACTTCGGGATGTATGTGGCATAACATAATTTGGTAAACTTGTTTAGATCTGTGATATGGGAGTTCCATTTTAGATCATCTTGAATAGTCAATCCAAGGAAAGTTGTTTTTTGGGCTATTTTTACAGGCATGTTTTTTATAATCAATTGTGCTGGAGGCTTTTCTTTAGAGTGGATTCCGAAAGTTTAGGGAGACAGTTTTACTGGTGTTTATGATGACTTTATTATCCTGGAACCATTTTACTAGTGCCTCTAGAACAGTTTGTGCTTCTTTTTGTAGAGTTTGTTGGGTATTTGCTTTAATAATAATATTTGTGTCATCTGCAATTAGGACCATTTTGCTCTTTTGTAGGGTCAGGGGTATGTCATTGATGTATAATAGAAATAGTGTGGGCCCTAGGATTGATCCTTGTGGCACTACATAATTTATCATTCTAGGTTGGGGAAAATGGGTAGAAATCTTTTTATCTCTAAAATGCTTGATTGTAACTTCTTGACAACAATTTGAGAGGTAAGATTTAACCCATTGATGTGCAATGACTCTAATTTCCAAAGTTTTAAGTTTGGATAACAGTATGTGATGGTCAGTAATGTCGACTGCCTTTGATAGATCTCGAAACAAACCAATGGGGATTTCTTTCTGATCTAGAGCAACAAATATGTCATTTAGAAAGGTGAAGATAGCTGTGTCTGTAGATCGCCAATTTCTGAATCCATGTTGGGCCTCTTTCAATATGTTATTTGAATTGAGAAAATTTTGAGTATATCATTAAAAAGCTTTTAACCTTCAGTGAAGCAATTATCTTCTGTGAATTGCTTTATTCCTTTCCAGACTTTACGTTACGACGTGGTTTGCCTCTTCATATAATTCACACCACTTGAACCGTTTGTCGTGTGTGATTATTTATAAAGTTGTTTTAATGTGGCGTGATATATACGTGCGCCCACGTGCCATTTTAGCAAGTATGAACTACAAACTGAGTTACCGTTAAACACGAATGCGTCGGTATTTCATAAACTGGCGCACTATCATTGCAACTTTTTAAACTATGATAAATTGGGCAAGTTAATTGAATCCTACAAAATCATGCATCGTACGTGTATTCCCAACCATGTCGGCAAGAAGCAATTGTGAACCCGCGCCATTTTGGCAAAAAAAGTGCTTGTGCCTAAATTTTGCATGCATTGAGCAGTGTTCAACCTACAATGCTATTATCGTGTGTGTGAGTGTGCTGGTAGTCTCTGTACCAAGACTTGGAACTGCAGGTCACAGCCGATCTGCAATGTGCATCCTGTGACGTCATACACGCGTCGCCACAACTGACATAATGCTTTGTATGATTTCTGATTTCACATTGTATTTATTTCAGGTTATGAGCTGCCACAACAGTATTGGGTATAATGCTATTATCAATCATAATCCAATTGAATATCTTTTTTAATTTCAGTCAATGGCAATTAACAACGGTGTAATTACTACTCATTATACTATCTTAAAAAAAAAGAATATTTATACATTTCACTTATGTTGTGTTGTGCCCTCGATTTCATTATAAATCCCAATTGCAACAACATTAATTAGTTTTAATCACATATGCCTTCAGCCACTACATTTATTACAACATTCTCAAAGGAAAATGAAATTGCATAGTTGTATGGTTTTCTCCCATTCCATTCAATCTACTTCTACTGAATTCTCCCAGTGTAATAGTGACATGTGTAGATACTAACATTTACAGGCAATGTGTCTGCGCCACATTCCATACACGCAGTGGTCCTCCGAATTTAGGAACCTAAATTACTAAGGTACGTGGAAGGTGGGGGCTAGTAGCTCACCCGAGCCATTTTCAACAGTCCATGGCCTCCAAAGTTAGCCATCAACAATTGGGATTTCCCGCTGACTTTAAGATATCCTAGTTGTTGATTTCATTGAAATAAAGTTAGGGGAAAGTAAGATGTATTACGCAAAAGGCATCCGGGATAACGCAAGTAAGCGTTTTCAGTATTTTCATATATTGAAATTAGGCCATTGAAATTTGAATACAGCTCAGAAAACTTTACAAATAACATTTTAAAAAATATAAATAAATACGCAGTGTAATATTTATTTATATTATTCAATAACAATATACTACATTTATAATAACTAGTACATGGAAAAATCATTAAATTACACATGTTAGTTAAGTTAGTGCATTTTTCGTGAAAAATTACGAATGGAAATTTTTTGACTGCATTTATGAACATTCTGTATTTTTCGAAACAATTATTACATTTTAATGTGGGTAATATTTGATGAGAAGATAATAACCATAATAATAATAATAATAATAATAATAATAATAAGCCAGCCTCGTGGCGCAGACGGTTGCGGCAGCCGTCGTCTGAGCCGAGTTTAGTTTACTGATTTTGCAGTCAACATCAGCAACATGATGACAACATTACAAGGCTAAAATCGACAAATTCAGAGTGTTAGCATTTGTTGTGGAAGATCAATTCAGAAGTGAAAACTGTTCCGATAGCACTGTCATAAATTGCAGTCAAAACCGAAACCATCATAAGATCGTTGGAAGACCTAGTCGCGGAGAAGGGTATTATCATCGGCCTTCAGAAGTCAATTATCATCAGTAAGTGCTCATTAGTTAGGAGGTTCATGTGGCGGGACATACGGAATTTTGAAACCTAACTGTTTAAATTATATTATTAAATTAGAAACTATGTTGTTATTTTATGTCAATTTGTTTGTATACTTAAATGTTTGGTAGATTTCAAATATGTCAATGTTACAATGCTTTAATATTGTATCTGAGTGAGACCACAAATTTAATAATAATAATAATAATAATAATAATAATAATAATAATAATAATAATAATAATAATAATAATAATAATAAAATATTAAAATTAAAAATAATGATAGGAGGAGGAGGAAAGGGACAAAGTGAAGTGGTTTGAGAAAGGAGCTAAGTGATTGAGCATCTCCAGAGGCCTTACTAGGCAAGCGATGGTGTAAAGTAGTTTGAGAGTGAAGCATCTGCAGAAGCCTCAGAAACGAAGTGATGGTATGAAGCGGTTTGAAGGTGGTTATAAGTGAGTGAGCATCTGCAGATGTCTTTGAAAGGACGCGATGAAGTGAAGTGAAGTGGTTTGAGAGCAGTGGCGGCTCGTGACCCTTGGTGTAGGGGGTGCTGCACATAACAATCCTCAACGGCGAAGTCAGACTTGTCGCCGAGAGCAAGAATCGAGAACCGCGCCTGTCATTCTTCTGTCCGTTCTTTACTAACGTCATTTTTATAACACACATTATTCACACAACGATTTACGAATTACGTACGTTCTGGCTTGAAATGGTAGATACGACCGCGTTCGACCACGGGCCTCACTCTTCCTAGTTATGTGACTGATATTCGACTAACATGGTATGTGAGAACTTTTCAATGACATAAACAGGTGCTGTTCCTCCTTCATTGGGAAAAGAATTCACGATTAGTCGCGCCGAAACTAGAATATAACATTGCGTAGAAAAAGCGTGTGTTTTGACTGCGCACCAAGGAGGTTATCGCACTTATAAGGACCGTTTGGTTGTTAACAGGCCACTAAGAAATTACTCGAAACACGACCTATCACCCACAACAAATAGCACAAACCAACGAAACAAACAGAGGTGACGATAATCTTCCGCCAAACATTTTACGCTCACTTACGAAGTCCAGTTGGGCGATGCAACTGCATCCCATGCAGCGCTGCATGATCCCTGTCGCCGCCACAGAAGCAGGGAGGGAAATGAAATTGGCATTCCCGGTGCAGTGCCGACTTCTGGCAACCCAGAGGAGCTGAGGAACTTTGCAACTGCAGGGGAGGAACTGGAATCGTGTGCCGAAGGCCGAAAATCGCGTACCCCAGCAAGAATCCTTCCCGCAGCTACTTCTACAGGCGGGCATTTTGAAGTAGCAGTGAATGAAAAATTCGGAATGCATTAAAAAAATCAGTGTGATAATATTCCAATTATTCATCTCGCAAATTGATAGGGGGTGCGCAGCTCTTCAGCACCCCATCACGAGCCGCCTCTGTTTGAGAATGGAGCTAAGTGAGTGGGCATCTGCAGAATCCTTAGAAGGCAGGCGGTGAAGTGAAGCGGTTGGAGAGAGGAGCTAAGTGAGGCCGTGGGCGGTCACTGATCCTTCCGCCGCCGCGAGGCCTGCGAAGGGGGCGTGGCCGGGCGGAGGGAGCGCCAGAGGCGGCGGAGGGCGCAGACGGCGAGGACCAACGCGAGCAGCACCGCCACCACCACGTCCAACAGCAGCAGCTCGTACCACGCCAGGCGCAGCGAGGCGGCGCGCAGGTGCGGCGCGCCCTCGTGGCGCAGTACGTACTCCACCCACCACAGCGCCGTCTCCAGGGAGCGCGCCTTGTGCTCGCGGTACGCGGCCGAGAGGCGGTGCATGCGCTCTCGGTAGGCCGGGTCGTGGAGCAGGCGGCGCAGCGCGGCCAGCAGCGAGTCTTCCGTGAGGTCGCCCAGCGGCAGGCGCTCGCCCACGCCCGCCGCCGCCATCTTGGCCACGTTGAAGGGCTGGTCGCCGATGAACGGGATGCCCAGCAGGGGCACGGCGTGGTACACGGCCTCCTGGAAGCTCTGCAGGCCGCCTTGCGTGATGAACACGCGCACGTTCGGGTGCGCTGCAACACACGAGTTCTGCGGTTGTGAGGGCGGAACACGTCTACGAGAGTGGCTGAAGACTTGAAGGCGCACTCACCGAGGATATCCTGCTGCGGGAGCCACTTGGCGACGCGCACGTTGGTCGGCTGGCCGGGGAGTGCGTCGGCCTCGAACTTCCAGAGCACACGCTGCGGCAGGCGCGCCAGGGCGCGCAGGATGGCCTGCAGCTTGTCGGCCGGCAGGTCCTTGCTCATGACGTTGGAGCCCAGGCTGAAGTAGACGACTCCCTGCTCCGCGCCGTCCAGCCACGCCTGCAGGTCTGCGGGAAGGGGGCGTGTCTCTTCCCGCACGTGCAGCCCTGTCAGTTGCACCACGTTGGGCAGCAGAGCCCGCGGGTACTCCGTCGTCCAGTGGTTGCACAGAATCATCAGGCTCATGTTGTACTCTGTTTCTGCCACTGGCGGCGGCGCCTGCCCGAAGTATTTCCGCATCAAAGCTTCCTGGAGAAATTCAATGAGATATCAAAAAATGGTACGAAAAGCGAGTCTTACAACCGTTGTTGCAACAGTCAAGGATTAAACAATTCGCCCTTGGAATCGAAACAATTTTTTTTGCTGGCGATAGCAAAAGACTACTCTTTTTTCAACAAATTGTGTTTCTATAAATAACTTCTTATAAGATCGTTTTACGAAAAATATTGAGCGACACCACCGATAAACAGCAAATAACCAATTCGGTCGGGTATATCTGTCAAATTAAAAAATACAACACTCTCAAATACATTAGTTCCTAGATTCGTCCAAGTATGGTAGAGAGCTGGATAAAGAATGTGTATACTTTTTCTAAGAGAAAATAGTGTTTTTTGCGTAACGGTTTGCCTTTTGCACAAAATTTTATTTTCCCCCACTTTAGAAGGTGCATGTGGTCTTATGGTTCTCGTGTATCTGAACATTCATATAAACTTTTCATATTACTTAAATCTGTTGGTCTGCCTCATACAATATTATGTGGACTTGAGTGGTTATATGATTACGGGTTAGAAAATCGAATTTCTTGAGGCCGATTTGAGATATTAAATCGTCCACCCGAATTTGGCTATAAAATTCCCAGTTTCGTTCAGTACCCACCTGCTGCGGGAGTATTGTCCAATACCAATGCTGCGACAGCCACAAATAGATGTAGGTATTTTCCAGGCGCTCCCAGAAATTCATATTCTCGGAATTCTTGCTGAAGACGTCTGGATTTACTGCCGGATTGTGGGGGTTGCCAATTGCGTTGTAGTTGAAGGCAAGGCCTCCCAGGGACACCATGCCGATGAGGGGAGGTGAACCCACGGTGTGTAGGAGGCCATAGTACGCTTGGTACATAAGAGCTTCTATGAACACTAAGTCAAACTTCTCAGATGCGTTATACCTGCGAGTCAGATCATTGGACAGCTGTTGCGATAATCATTCAAATGTTGGTCAATCGTAAAAGATTAAAGTTTATACTATTTTCTCAACTTATAAGAAAATGCGTGTGTATGAGTTAAGAATTAATGTTCTAGTTCTGTTTCAATTTTTTTACCGTTTTCTAAGTTGCCTAACAATACTTTTTAGACGTAAACTTTTACGAGAAAAGATATTTTTTAACAAAATGTCTCCCATGAAAATTTTTCGAATTTATAATAAATTTTTCGACAAATATTTACGTCAATTGGCTAGTAAGAATAGACTTTTTTTAGGATTTCAGTACTGGCATATTGATAGTAAGTCTTTTAGAAACAAACATTTTGTCCTAAATTCAATAGGTGTGTCAATTAATTTATAACTTAAGTTTTAAAAATATTGAAAGAATAGCTTTCAAAAACTTGATATTTTGAAATTTTACTTATTCCCAGTAAATACACACAAAACGCTCTAGAATATCTCTAAAACATGTACTTATTTGACTGCACATCAAAATTAATTTGAAGAGAGAGACATAAAGTGTACCATTAATTGTTTTGGGTGAAAGCATTTTATGCTAAATTAAATTTTTAAGCAAATAACATCGTTCTCATACGAGTTATTATTTTTCAATGTTACGTACTTTATTTTGACACGAAAGCAGAAAATACGTATTCAGTTTACTACATTAGTCCTCAAATGATGTCTCAGCTCACCTGAGAAAGTTTTGAATTTGTTTGGAGGCCAGCTGCTCATCAACGATGATTTTTAAAGCGGGCGTCATATGCCTTATCAAGGCAATTGCGTCGCCGTCTGCCATGTTAGCGAATGTCGCACTCTTTCGGAAGGTCTCATAACTAAAGGACAAGTCAATATCTGAGTAATTGTTGACAGGTTCCTGCAAAAGATAAATAATGTAGTTTTAAAATTAATCTAGCAGCCAAAAGAATGCATATTCTTTACAGAATATGGTTTTCTGCTGCTATTCTCTGTCATCTAATGAAGTATTGTTTTGAAAGCTGTGTTCTTAGCCAGTGGCGGCTGCGGCAGGGAGGCGCTAGGGACACTGCCCCCCCCCCCCTATTGAGATCAGTATTTCTCTCCTTGCGCCGTCTAAAATAGCCTCTGTAGGTCTGTAGGGTTGTTTTCGAATCGAACACATCTTTAGCTTTCAAACTCCCGCTTGTTCCATCGAACGATTTTAATTGGCTGCGGACACTCGCCTCTGTGTCCTAAACGCAGTGTTGATACGGAACTTACAGACATAGAAATCGCTGCCAATGAGTGTTGAAATGGCAACATGGGTTCGGCAAATGGCGTCTTATGACGGCCGCCGCCCAGCAGCCTGACAGGGGAGGTAGCAACCTCGTTGTCCGGCGCTATCTATTGATCGATTTTTAAACTTACAATATTCCTTTCGCTTGATTTACGTGCAGGACAGTGCTATCTGCTGGTGTTCTGTTTAACTGATCTCCCCTATCACAAGCATTCAGTGCAGTAGTGTGCAATTGGCATCATCTTTCCGATCCGTAGACAAACTACGTGAATGCTGTATTCCGATCTTTGCGTCCAGTTCGTATTGTGCATTGAGATTGAGAATGGTTTCCAATTCTGTAAAATGCTTGAAAACAGTCAATGTGGTTATGATACAAGGCTGTGCTTGAAGAGAATTGGGCCACCTCGGTCTGATATAAAAAAATTACAATCTGATAGAAATGGCAATCGTTCTTTTGTACGGAAATTTCAAAGGAGTAAATGGCCATATTAATTTTAGGGTGGATTTAGCCATGTGTTCTCTCTTTGATTGTAAAACGTTCCATCAATATCAAGAAAATTTCCCCCTACAAAAGGTTGATCGCGTTTCACAGTACTCTCCGTTCGTGAGCTAGCAAACTGAAATCTGAGCTGGATGTGCTATATAAAATAATCTGAGAGAGCTTTTTCACTTTGAAAAGATTATAGACATTTTTAAGAAATACCATGTCGGAAGAGAGATTGAATGGACTTTGTATGTGTTCATTATAAACAGTTTTGTTACGAGACTCATTTAATTTTGAAGAATTAGTAATAGACTTACAGAATGTAACAACAGAAGACTCAATTTAATTTATGGATCATGTGTTTAGCCTGTCTTCCGGGGAGATAATTCGATTCTAAATATTACTTATGTGACTTAAACAATCCAAATATAACAATTATTCAAATGCCTAACATTGTTTGATCCAGTAACTTTGTTTGCCCTCCCTGTTGCCTATTCCCAGAGCCGCCACTGTTCTTAGCGTCATTGGCCATCATACGAGAATATCACTTTTAAGGAACAGGATGTCACTTTCAAGGATGTGATATATATTTAAAAGGAAATTTGTTGTGCGCATTTTGAATGAAAAAAATAATGCAGCAAAATGTCATTTATGCAATCTTGTACAGTGTATTTCGCACTGTCCATTGAAAAAGTTTGAAGAAAACATTTGCAGACTATTTGAGAAGATATCGATTTAATACTTTTTAATATTCCCTATATTCCAGTCAAAATTGCGCGAAAATCACCTTTATTTTAAAAAAAAGTGCATGTCATTAATTAAATAACTAATTATGGAAAAACAAATTATATTTGAAGAAAAACTGTATATTTAATATTGTAGTTTTAGGAATACGGCGAAAAATATCATTCCTTTGCAATATTTGAAAATCAGGGTTAACAGTGAAAATCGAACCTATGTCATGTTTATAAGTGTATCACTTTATTCTTAGATGAAATTTGAAGAAAATATTTCATCTCTATGTTGGAAAATCTTGAAAGTGACCATAGGTTTTATGCAAAGTACCCCCAAAATTCATAGAATTCTTTTCAAAATCGCAGTGCCTCGAGTCGAGCCACATCATGAATATTCGTACAGGAACAAATCCTACTAATAGATTAGACGCTAGTGTTGTTCACTGTCGGCGGAACGGCGGACTGGCCAAACATGGACGTTTTGAAAACAAAACACAAAAAACAACAAAAAATGCATTTCCTGAATGAGGGGACTATAAAACATGTATTTCCGTTAAAATTAGAAATCTATTGTCTGCAGCATTATGTAACATTCTCTATAATACTTATAGCCACGTATGTATACGTATAAACACCTATGCATAGGACACCGGGCAGGTCATCCCAATTTAACATTTTCAATTTTTGAAGATGCTGTGTTTACAGTTTCCTTTTCTATTATTAATGCATCCCATAATATGAAATCTGGGCTATGTTGTCCCACAAATGGGAGGTCATCGCAGCATTTGGACTGTCAAAACAATGTTGTCAGAGTAATGTTTTGGGACAACCTACCCCGACTCGCGGTTGGTTGTCACAGACATTCGGGTTGGTTGTCACGGGTTAGGTTATGTAAAAAAATTAAAATTAATTGCTGTGCAAATATGTTTATATTAAAATATAAATCAATCTCTGAAAATGATAACATAAGAATCTATGATATGATACCAATTTATACCCAAAAATATTCATGTAAGGGAATATTTAAGAAAATGATACGAGCCTAGTCACTTTCGAGCGCACTCTCACAATTTTGATTTGAATAAAATTTATTTGGTTCAGGGAACATAACTTATGACCCCACTTTTTACATTCTTTACCCAGGTTCCATTTTCTTTAGCTTACTTACTAAAAAACGTCTCTAATTGAGATTTTTCGTTTCTCCTGCGTTTTACATTCATATTTGTTTCCTGCCATTATGTTTAGTTGTTTTTAAAGAGATTTTTCTTTGATTTTCTTTTTGCTTTTTCAACTAATTCTTCAAGATTTCTTGTAACTGGTGAATCAGTTAAAATTGCCGTAACTCGTCTGTGTAAATTGTTTATTTTTTCCGTTTTCTGTTGCAAACATGATGTCTCGAACTTCTCCACTGATAATCTTTTTTTATAATTTTTATCCATCTTTGCCTGAATCAAGCGACAGAACTACTACCGCTAAACTACTACTAAGGACTAGAGAAAATACTTGCCGGGTAGGTTGTCACATGTGAGAACCATCCCCACAACCCTTTCGAACCCCGCACAGCCCTTTCGAACAACAATCGGCGAGAATGTATGAGCTGGAAACATAAACATCGCTCCTATTCTCAATCTTGCTACATGAAATCGTTGTATGAATGTTAAGTAAATAGTTGGAATCCAAATTGTAGAGAGTGGATAATTAGCATTAACAGTATCAATGAATAAATGCTTACGTCTGCAAAAACACATAAACAACAATAACATCTAGAAAACAATAGCCAGGAACTTGAAAACACCACGTACACCACCTAGAAATGTTGTATTTGTACTGTGGGTTGCGTTTAGATTGGTAGGGAGCAATAGCGTCTGAGAACGGAAACATGTGACAACCAAACTGTGTGACAACCTGCCCCGGTCTCCCCTATATGATCAAGTAAAAGTCACAAACCCTTGCGGGAGAAAGAAATAAATCCATTAAAAAACAGGTGAAGATAATAGGCCGCAAATAGGCCGCTTTTATAATGTTGCATATTTGTTTTTTTGTCGCCTTGAAGCAGAAAATTTATGGCACCAAATGAGAACATACTCAACCTTTGCTCAAGGTGATATGTTTTGTAATAAGGTGTGTGATAAGGTGAATTTTGTGATAAAGTTTGTAATAAAGTAGATATGATATGGTGTTCCAGATATATTATTAAAATGATAATAGACGATAGATTTGTAACCGCCTTTTTATTCATTCATAAGGCGATATATTGGATGAACCGCATATACTTTCGCGCATTATTGGGAACAGTTGCATAATTATAGAATATTGCAATTTGTCCTCTACTAACTCTTCAGACATCACTCGAAAGAATCCAAACAGCAATCGGGACCCCTGCAGAGCATATCTACAATTCTATAGTCAGGAACAATAGCCATTCTTTACTTCTCCAAAAGAAACGAACTTGAATAAATTTCAATGGCCGCAATATTTGAGCACATTGTACAGAAAGCAAAGATAATTTTACATATAAATTATACACCCAGAAGTGAATGATTGATGACTGTCAACTGCTAAGATCATTAGTCCCACACGGTAGTGCATGTTTTTATCGCGGGAGGGGTCTTCCCACGTTGGATGGCGATACTCGGCACCGACCTACCATACCTTGTGTTTTTTCTCCCAACCGGATATCATCCAACAGCGGGGCACTGGCGATTCAAACGAAGTGCACTGTTGTGGTCACGTAGTTCGTGATGTACGAGCAAAAATCGGAGCTCCTTACCTTCAAGGGATCGGTGCTGATGACGGTTACGTGGTGGCCCCGCGCCGCCAGCGCTTTCATCACCGCCTGCAGCAACAGGTTATCAATTACAAAGCAATTCTTTGAAATGGTTTTCGAAAAGTGCATTATGGAAAAAGGAAATAATACGAGACTATAAAGTAAGGAATCTTCTTTTGAAAGGGAATACATTATAGATTAATTGATTACTAGTGATTCTGGGCGCGTCAACGGCTAAGGCCATTAGTCTCGTAAGTGTAGGGCATATTTTTTGCTCGGTATGTGAACTTTGGCCTGTTAGATTGTGAAATTCCGCGCCGACCTACTGTCTGCTTGCGGGATTTCTCCCAACCAAGAGTATCCTACCAGCGGGGACACCGTCCTAGTCAGAACAAGCTCTAAGCTCCCGAATGGTCTCCCGGCACGTGTGACAATGCAGAGCATGTAAATGCGTGTAAGAGGCGTGAGGACAGAATAAGGAATTCGAAGGAAAGATCGCGCGGGGTCCGTGACCCGTGTGTTAGGGTACTGCTCCGGCATTCGTTTGATGTTGATCGGAGAAATCACGGCAAACTACCGATCAGAGCAGCCGGCCGCTAGAATTCTCCTCCAGACAGCGACAGAATTCCACCTAGCTATCTGGTTAGTGTCAGAAATCCTGCCTCCTTCGGGACTCTAAACCCAGGACCTCCCGGGAAGAGGCACTGCAGTGACGCCACTTCATGTCCTGAGCTACCTCTCCCAATGCAATACTCTATAAGATAGCCATTTCAGATCCTAAAATTTGTATCACAGGGACGCAACTAGAAATAGAGCTTGAGAGCTAATGCCCCTCCAGATATAAAAGTGTTACTAATTATTGTAGCAGCATTGGAACGTTGGAAATGAGCGTGCGCTTTCAGGACTCGCCAGCTCTGAGAAGGCAGCCGCCGTAACAGTGAGCTTCGAGCCAGGGCGTGACGCGCCTCGTTTATACAAGGGGCTCCGAGCGCCAGAGCAGAGAAGCTGGTAACTGGGATCTGATGCTATTTGAATGAGAGAGCAGGTGCATACGTGAACAGCACTGTTGCTAGGGAGGCTATAGCACTAGAGAAAGTTGTGCTGGGACTAGATACCACGGCTATACTTTGGATTTGGGTGTTTGTATCTCGTTAACTGTACTAATAGTACATTGTTGAATAATAAAGTGTTCTTTATACTTGTTTGATCATCTTACTCTGAATGCTTCACTAATAATGAACAACGATTTTGTAGTTACGTTGCTGGCATTTTAAAGAGCTCAAATGAACAACTCCGTTCAGTCTTATGGAATATTGTAAATAAATTATATTCGAACCTTTCTCAGAGGAAAAGTTTCGTGAAATGTTTCTTGAAAATTTTATTTGGCGAGTTTTTCCAGCAAGAAAATTTCACATCACTGCAGTTAATTTTGTATGATTCTTTACTTTGTATTATGCTAACTTTGCCTACCTGCATCCCTTCCGCATGGTTTCTAGGGCATGAATTTAAATGTATATTTATATATTAAACTAGCGGTGCTGCAACAGCATATTCGTTCTCGCATTATTGTAAACAGCTATGTAATATCGAAATATTGAAATTTATGCGCTACTAGCACCTCAGCTATTACTTGAAAACGTCTAATACAAACCAACCGCCGTAATACATATTTGTAGAAGAAAATGAATGCATCAATTTTAAAACTGTTTCAAATCCTTGGTAATATAATTTTTCATAGCAATTACTTTAATAAAATAATATCTCGAATACATTAAATATTTACCACAAACTGTGGTGAATATCTGCAGAATTTACTAATTTTCGTAAGAAAGGATACGTCCGGCTGTTGGATTAGCCATAACTACGGTGCCACGTGCCAGTATGCTGTATCATACTGTGCTCAGAAAGTTCGCGTTACAGTTGTTCGCCTGTGTGTAGTTGAGTTTTGTTTTTTAGATTTATGGTTTTAATCACGTCAGAGTTAAAAATAATTCCGTTTAATTGCCTTCATTTTGGTTTTTCGGTTGTGGTAATTTGATTACTTTGCTGTTTTTTAAATTAATTTCTTATTAATTAAAGGGAAGAAAATACGCTTTTGCAAAATTGGAAACATTCGACAAACTTCTTTAGTGTTAAACTACCGCTCTGCCCCATTGCGGGATTCGTCGTCACCATAGAGCGCGTAACTTTCGATTCATCTAGTACAGCAGAAAAGCGCCACGTTTGGCATTACTGTCGCCTAAGAAACCGTTCTTCATTCTTAACCTCGGACGCGCCATACATAAGTTAGCAATTGTATATGTGAAGATTTACCACAAGAATTGTGAGATTAAATTAATATTTGGAGAAATATTAAATACGATAACGACAAGAATGGGGTAAAAGACCCATAAACAAATACATCGTGTACAATTAATATAAGAAATATAGCATAATCAGTAATGGGGAAAACATGGGGAGTGGAATAGGTGACATGCGAGCAATTTCCATGTAAAGAGTGTTAAATGTGAGAAAATTAATAATATTTAAGTAGTTCAAAGAATAAAGAGTTACGACGTAAATGCGAAGTTAACCAATAAGAGCAGATATCACATTCGAGAGATCGATGAAGATGCGTGTACAGAGGCAGAAAGAAACGTGTTTGGAAAAGATTTCGCGCAAGAGAAGACGAACAGCACGCAAATCGAAACGAAAGAGAACTCGGTCAGATTTGGTCGTGAAAGGACGTGCAGATGGAACGCTCGCGGAGGATAGTTGTTTTTAATAGAAATAGTTAAAATATGACAAAGTGAAAATTGACGCATGTTTTAAGAGAGAAATGAAATTTACTTACATGGAAAACCGGAGCGAGGTGATTAATGGAATTTTTCTGAGTATGGAAATGGAATGAAACGATGAACAACGGCGAAGCTCGCGGCGTCTGTTTCTCAAAGGAAAGTAACAGTGGGGGGACATTTTGTTAGCAGAAAATTATGTATGAAGATGAAGTTGTGTTTTTAAATTTTAAGACACATAAATTTATAATTGGGGAAATAATTTGGCCAAATCATCCAAAGAAAGGGGAGGGTTTATATTAATAGAATATGAACACGTGTGTTTGTATTTTGCTGTTGTTGCATGAACCAAGGAACTTCAATGACCGTTCTGAGAAATTTATTTTGTATTACTTCTAATTATTTAGGTTCGTTCCTGCGGCGTTATTCCAGATCGGGCAGGCATATGTGAGGGTTGGTCTTTCTATTGTTTTATAGATGATTAATCCACAGTCAGTGCTAAGTCCGGAATTTCTATTTATTATTGGGTATAGTTTAAACATTTTTGCAAAAGCTTTATCTGCTATAGATTTGATATGTTGCTTCCAGTTTAGTTTAGTGTCAAGTAGTACTCCTAAGTATTTTAGATTAGATTTATTATTAGAACTGCAAATGGGTATGACCCGGTGGCAGTTAAGTAACAATAATTGCAGAAATTACAAGACTTACATTAATAATAAAATAATAACAATAATAATAATAATAATAATATAATAATAATAATAATAATAATAATAATAATAATAATAATAATAATAATAATAATAATAATACCGTACAATACAGTACAAGACGAAAAGCAGCATTGAAAAGAGCATTGATTTATAATTACATTATAATTTAATGTTTAGTGTAATTTAGTGTAGTAATTTAGTGTTTATAATTACATTAATTCTGAAAAGAGGTATATTATTAAATTGTTGTTATTGTGGTGATGACAACGTATTCAGGAGAATATTATGTATGTTTGTATTTACAGCACTGCATGACGTTGAATGTCATCGGCGTGTTGTAAGTATGTTTATTTCAGAGGACGACCTAGAGAATTTCCGAGTCCATGTTAGAATAGTAATCCCGTGTACGTAAATACTTCGTTATCGAAAGTCCGTACGAACGATCTACCGTACCCACACCTGTGATTTTTTTTCGTGATAGTGATTAGCCGATTACTGTGTTCCAATTTGCCGCTGAGAGTTTTGTATATCATACTTGACGCAGGGCATCATCCGTGAGCGCCTACGAGCACCAGCCATTGAGCGCCTACCTGGAAGGGCAGCTGGTGGCTGATGGAGGGCGTGGGGAAGATGGCGAGGAAGCGGGCCGCCCGCGCACACGGCACCAGCGCCACCATCGGCACCAAAGCCGTCAGCGCCAGCTGCCAGAGCACCGTGGGCCGCCGCATGGTGTGTGCGCCTGCCGTTGCGCCTGGGCCTGAGCGCGCGAGAGCCCTCTCCCAGGGCCTTACGCAACGCCTCGAGTGACCTTCGCTCGCCCGCCACCCGCAATTATTGCCGAGGGTCATTGCCGAGGGTCATTGCCGAGGTGCTTTGAAGGGGGAGCGAACGACGGAATCATTATTATCGCGATGGTGTTTGAAAAACATTCATTTAGTGCATTAGCTGGAATTTTCTTTCAGGGACAGCTCTGCCTGTGAATATTTTACAGAAAAATGTTCACGACGAATTTGAGGGTTTTGTATAACATGTCACGAAACCTTGTTCCAAACTTTTTACACATTTTCATCTTTGCGGGATATACGACACCTTATTATAATCTGTTCTACATATGTTTGTTATACAATTGGAATTGACAGAAATCATTCGATTGGTGATAAATTCGAATAAATGCAAAATAGTTTTAGCTGTGGTAGAAATAAAGGAGAGCTAAGTATTTGCTTGGGAGCAAGATAATTCCATAAGCAACTACATGAAAATATCTTGAGATGATAATTAATGAACAAATAGGATGGCGTGGGCATGTCAATTTACTGTTGCAAAGAAGTGGGGATCTTTATTTTCTGTAAAGACAATGTAAAGGAAGGCAAGTAGTAAAAAGAACTAGAGTACACTTGGAGTGTGTGGGTAGATGACTACGAAACAGTGGGTTGCGAACCATACAGGGGCGGGTTATTTCTATCGAAAGAGTCCAGTAAGTAGCAGCAAAAGATAAAAGAGGAAATAAGTTAACAAATAGTTCTAACGAAGTATCGAGTTGAAAATCATCGGGGAAAGGAAAAAACAAGGTTATGCATTTTTTACAAAGCGTTGAAGAATGAGTCAGTATGGAGGGGAATTCAAGAACGACTGCATGAGCCCAGTTAGCACGTCTTTGTAGCACGTAGGTGTAGTGCATGTTTCTTCCGGAGGTGGCGGAGTCGTTCCCCCTAGACCCGGCGCCGACCTAAACGTTTGCTTGTAGAGCTTCCCATAAACTAGGTATCTTCGCATCTGGACACCGGAAGTCTGCATTCTGCCAGCTACTTCAAATTCACATTTCTGAAGGAGAATTTTAGCGGCCTACTGCTCTGATCGGTAGTTTTCAGTGGTTTCTCCTATCAACACCAGGCGAATACCGGAGCAGTACCGTACAAACGGGCCATGGACCGCGCGCGACCTTTCCTTAATCTTCCTTGTCCTTTCCTCTCCCCTTACAAACACACACACACTTACATGCTCCATACAATCTTGACACACCAGTTGGGAACTTGTCCTTATGCGCTTATCGTGGCTGGGACGGTCCTCCGCTGTGAGAGATATCTTGAGGGGATCTCACCTTCCAGCAGGGGAGGAGCACCGCCACGTTCTGCGTTAAACTATCCACTTCACTAGATGGAATAATGACCATAACCGTGGACGTCCCCAGATACATCAATAAATCAATCGTGTTCCCAACTGATCACTGCAATGCCTCCATGATCATTTCTACCGAGCGGCTACTTTCGCTCTTACGCCACGAATAGATATTCATGCAACTATTTCAGAAAGTAAACCTTTGGCACCCGAATGAAGTATTTAACATGAGTACGCTAAATACACTTACGTACGAGATGCGTTCATCATTTTTTAGCACAAATTCATGTAAATTTAGAAGTACATACTTTTGGGATCATTTTCAATATGAGAAGCGGCAGAAAAGATTATTCATATCTCCCCAGTGGTTTGTTTACTTCGCATTACTTAATTGCTTTATGAGTCCATGACTTCTTTCCGGTGTCCCTTTTTTGCAAAGTCTAGTTTGCCGTACGCGAACCACAAAGTAACAGTGGCTAAGAGCGTGTACCAACTCAGCGATTCGGACCGAAGGGTCGCGGGTTCAAGTCCCGCCTTGGGCATGGTTGTTTGTCGCTTGTCTCTCATGCATATGTTGTCGCGGAGAGCCTCGCGCTCTGCTGACCACAAATCCGAGGAGACCGCAAAGTGTGTTAATGTGTAGTGTATGTTCGAATATGGGCCCCGTGGGGTCGCAAAGGGTCATTGGCTGTGGGCCAGAAAAAGACCTAAGAAAGAAGTTGAAGTAAGTAGTTCTACTAATGTTCATGCATGAGTGCTGAAAAAATAATAGATTAACTGATGATTCCGAGCGCGTCAACGGGTAAGGTCACTAGTCTCGTAAGTGTAGTGTATGTTTTATCGCAGGATGTGTCGGTGATCTTCCCTCGCAGAGTGGCGATATTCGGAGCTGACTTACCCGTCGACATGTAGGGTTTTCCCCAACAATGTATCTCCCAACAGCGGGGCACCGTCCTAGTCGCGAAAAACTCTAAGCTTCCGACCGGCCACCGGGCATGTGTGTTAGTGTGGTGCATGTAAGTGTAAGAGTGTGTAAGTAAGAGGTGAGGAGAGGACAAGGAAGAGATAGGAAATATCACGCGCGGTCCGTTGCCCGTTTGTTAGGGTACTGCTCCGGCATTCGCCTGGTGGTGATCGGGGAAACCTCTAAAAACTATTGATCAGAGTAGACCGCTAGAATTCTCAAGTCAGCTGCTGAACTCGACCTAGCTAATGTCGAAAATTCTGTCACCGTCGGGACTCAATCCTGAGAACCTATCGATGAGAGCCACTGCAGTGACATCAATTGGCCCTCACCCTCCTAAGCCGGTAAGAATAATTCACGGTTTGTTAATCCTTAATATTGAAGTAAGAAAATTTAATTTTCATGTCTTGTAGGATTTGACTATTACTATCGTCAAACATCAAAATATAATGCATTCTATGAGATAATTGCAAATTGCATATTCGAATTTTATTAGAATAAATATTTACGGTTGAATACTGTTGGTAAAGTGTCTCCTCTGAATCCTCTCCTCTTGGTTCTGCGACGCTTCTTTTTATGAAAATTATCAAACTTGAACTTCATTATATAGTTAACATTCTATTTTTGCTCGTAGTATATTGACCTTTTGAAACTTGAGGAAACATTAGATAAAGCACTCCAAATGTCCGTATTTCCATTGTTAAGCTAGAAATACTTTATTTAATGTTTATTTCACTCATACATATACAATAAGGCAATATCTTATATTAGACGAGTTTGTGGATATGTGTATATATATATATATATATATATATATATATATATATATATATATATATATCCCTAGTTAATTCGGTATATGACTTTTCAGAGGTTATCCAACTATTCCATGAAAATAAGCAGTTATACTCGTACGCTTGTGACAATATCAAGGTCAACATCAATGCTTTTGCCTTAATGATAGTCTTGTAACTCTCGAAAATAACATACTTGCATTATTACGTCAACGATTGCATGCAATGAATCACGCAATAGAGTTTCAAAGCACTTCATACAGAAAACTGAGTTCAGAGGTACGAATGGGTTTCATCTTCTCTTTGTAGGCTGTTAACATAAATGTCCGGAATCGGTGAAATGGCTCTGCATTACAGCCCTATAATAAAGTAGCTATCAATTGTCACGATAAACAACAGCAAACTTCCGCCGGCTAACAACAATTTGATACACACAATAACATTATTGAAAAAAAGAATATATATATAGAAACACTCTGATACTTAATAATTTATTAATGAAAATAACAGATTTACTCATAAAACTCGTCAGATAAGAAAGCATAATACACACTTTCGTATACATTCCTTAGATCCTGCATTAGGTATTGGTACTTACTTTCGTTGCAAAATAAGCTAATATCACTTCAACGCATACATTCTTAATATTTCTATCCTCCACACCATGAAAATTTCGTATTCTTTACGATATATATATATATATATATATATATATATATATATATATATATATATATATATATATATATATATTTACGCACAAGCCACCGGCGTATTCAAACGGGCGGGTTCGTCACAGGTAATATATATATATATATATATATATATATATATATATATATATATATATATATATATATATATTACCTGTGACGAACCCGCCCGTTTGAATACGCCGGTGGCTTGTGCGTACCGAATCTAACTCATAATGTGTCGAGACACGTGACTGATCGACATGGAGGATGTCAGGTCGCTCGCGCTTAATTTATTTAAATGTGGGCGCCAAGCGCGATACCAACCTCCATAGCTCTAGAGATCTCAAGAGGTGAGTCAATCTGGGTCGGGGTCATGCGCATGCTCTTAACTTAAAAAGAACACTTTCAATTGATTAAGTGTTGGCTGTCAGAATGGCGAGCACACATTTATTCAAAATGGCACTAGTTTATTACAAGGACATTTAATGACTTCGTAACTACGCTATCCCCTTCTTTGTCCACTAGGTTACAGTCTTTTTAATTCTGGACAGGGACCTACAGTGATAAATTTTGGGTTACCTCTCTGTAGTACTGTAGAGAATTGCTCGTCGCCGTCCTGGATTCGCGCAAGCCAGGTGATGCCACTTGAGGAGAGGCGGCGCCGCAAGTCGAAAGACTGGCGTGGGTTCAGTCCTGTGTCCGCAGCACGCGCCGATGGTTGGATTGAAGGCTTTCGCTCTCGTACCGATGATGGCGTGTGTTTTTCGCGCTGGGAAGAGCCGTCATACGTCACTCTACTCGCGTCGGAATGCAGGTAGCGGTAGATTGCTCACCGTAAAAGCGCCATTCGGACGTTCTGGCTTTCGTCCGCAAAACGGGCTAAATTCCGTTAATGTGGTTGTTTGACTTGATAATTGTTTCTAAATAACGCACCGGTTTCAGAGAGGATGGCATCCGGTGGAGCGAAAACCTGCCTTCTTGTTGCCATTTCAAGTATAATCCGAGTTTTCACTGCATCGCGGGTGTCAAGTGCGCGGTGCACGGGGATGGCGGTGGGGAGAGCTTCGGGGCGCGTGGGCTTATGACAATTAGCACACGTGAGATATCGCAACATCTCATCACATCCACTGGGAAGTAAATTTTCTGTTTTCTCGCAACAGACAGCGGTTGTCAACTCAAATACACCCTCGAAGGCCTCTAATGTACCGCCGAAATCAATATAATACCTTATACGTATCATACGTTTCGTACTGTGATAATAATACCATTCATCATTACGCCTACTTGTAGAAGAGAATAAATAAGGCAAAGGCCATCGGATAAGACAAAGTATTGCATATTTCACGTGACTGAAATATATTATTATGGGCTTGTTAGTAATTATGCATTCGCGCTAACACGCTCGTAAATAAATAATTATCTTGCACATAATGGTATATTTCAGCCACTTATAAAATAAAATAAAAATATTATTCTTGCTAACATTTTTTTCTTGCAATGTCTGGCTTTCGCTGGCTATACCTCCAATGGACTAAAATAATAATAATTACCTGGGCCCGTGCCCGCACTTTGTAAATCATTGTTTTAATAGTGGAAAGGCTTTTAAACTGAACGCAACCTCAAATGCCCAGCCCCGCTGACATCGTCGGGACTCGACCTAAGACTTCCCGGTCAGAGGCACTGCAGTAACATCAGTTGATGCCCTGAGCTATCTTTGTCGGTGTGTTCACTGCATGTTTCACCGCATATTCCCGTATCACATGTGGTTCTCACACTTCTTTGGATTGTTATTTCTATGTGCGTATCTTTTCGAGAGGGCTTCCGCCGACTCATGCTACAACTTACTTAGTGAGGAGAAGGCTCAACCAAGATCGTCCCGCGAGGAAGGATAGTATACTTCTGTTTTGCTAAGGAAATGTTTCAATTCTCGGGGAAATAAGTTGTTAGAATAAAAAAAAACTTGTATTAAGCTCTCTCAATACTTTTTTTCATCCATGATTGATGGGTGGCGTAACTTTGATGCTATTAAGAAAGAAGTTTGCCGACGTGACCAATGAGTTGGACACCCACCCAAAAACTCTCACCAAATGGGATACAGTCATCATCATAGAAGGGAAAAATGACATCAATTTGGGTGGTCACTTTACACCTCAACAACATGTTGACAAACTGCAACGTGCCGCCCAGAACACGAACATTATATTCTCGACTCTGCCCTTCTGGTAGAATAAACCATCACTGCAAAGAAATTAAACACGCATTCAACCAATTGAAACTGCATCTGAGAGACACACATGTTAAAATATTTGAGCTAAACTTTCTCTCAGAAAGACACTTCACCCGGCATGATCTTTACCTCAACCTTGTCGGAAAACATGCACTCGGTAACGAGCTTGCAAAACACATCCTTTCACAACCTCAGCTGTGTCCTCCCCAAAACTCATCCACACACACACATCTCCTAGTTCTCTTTCATCCTCTGAGACCTCTTTGGACCCAATTACCTTATCCTCTGAACCTAATACTTATACTACCTCTCCCATTATTAATTTATCTACATTTGTCCACCTTCCTTTCACACCTCCTGTCACTGCTGTGGCACGATACTTTCTTCGACCACGCACTGGAGGTAAAAAATGAGATAAATAAATAACAACTACACTTCGATATTCTGAGAATCTTTTATCATTGCTTAATATTACTAATCATACAGCTTTAGGCACAAAAACTTATATCTATATTAAGTTGCAATATAAATGCACAGTACTACAAAAGTTACAAATATTGCGAGGAAGTATATGCTTTCTCATTTTCGTAAAGAGTGTAACATCGAAATGATTAATTTGAAATATTTATTGCTTAGGGCATTTCATTCAGGGCTGAAAAGCTAGCCTAGACTAGATATTAGAAAATTAACTAGTGTGAGAAGGTCTATCCGATTCTGTAGCAGCACCAGCAATTAAAAGTTTTTCGTTTGTCATGTGATTTATTGTTTTTGTTTACCTTAATCTTACTTCATATTTTTTGTTTCCAATGAATTTTCTGATCTTTGAGTAATTTTTCTTTTATTTGTGTGGTGATTTCTGTTCCATTGATTATTTTAGGAGTATTTGTTATTTGAAATTTTCAGTTTTATCTAATATGTACGATCTCATCTGGATTGAAATTTCTACAGTACTTGTTAAGCAGATAGATTTAATGTTTTATTGTAGAATTAATTTTTGTTAATTAGAATTTGTTTTGTGAGCTCTGGGCGCATATATTACAGCATACAAATATAACATGGCTAATGTTAAGGAGTAGCCAGTTAACTCACACATTAGACCGTTGCTTTGTCTAAACCTTTATGAATGTTCAGACTTCATTTGGCTAAGAGTGCTGGCTAAAGGAAGGTCCATTTTTAATTTGAATTTCTGTTTTCATTCACTGTTCTGTTTGTTTTGATACTTTCATAAAAGTCAAGAATGTTTCTCCTCGATCATCTTTAAAGTCATAGGCCTACTGAGGAAGGAGGACCCTTGAAATGTGTACTCCTGAATTACTTGGTCACTTGGAAGATGAAACTATGCTTCTTGCAGGACAAATTTAATAATCTGCTCAACGAATTGTGCATTTCATCTAATATGAATTGTTGATGCAATGGGAACCACATGACTTTTTTAATATCCTCCGTAATGTTGTATAATGCCTTGCCTTTCCAACAAAGAGCTTGAAACATTTTTGTGCTGAGTGAGTGGGTGAGAGGTGATGTGTGTGTATGTGTGATTGGGTGTGAATGTGTGAGTGAAGAGTGCAAATACAATAATATGTGTAACTAAATAGATTCTTTTGGAAACTTTGAAGTTTATAAATCATTTAAAAGCTAAAAAAGCTTCATAGCGGAACCCAACTTTCAAAGGCCTGCCTTAAAACTGCATGTTATGACATCAAGCGTATATGCATGGTATTGTGGAAAAGTAATCATTCTAATAATACTAGGCATTGAGATTAAATTGCATCAAATAGTCCCTTTAATTTTTTCATGAAAGAATATTTGTCTTTTTCCTCCAATTTAATGTTACCTAGATATTGGGTATCTCTAAAAGTATAATAAAATATTCATGAAGGTTTCATTTTGTAGAATACTACTTAAGAAACAATTTGGGCCCCATCTATCCTCCAACTGTCACCTAAAATTCATCTGTCCCCACCAAACTCGTACCCCTTTAAGAACCTTTTAAAAACCTGGTTTTAATGGCCCACAACAGATTGTTTCAGAATTACATGGGACTATTATGTCTGTTGCACTAATCTGTTATGGATATTGCAATCTGCAAACTTTTATTTTCACCTTAAATCTTTGATTGGGGAGTAGTTTCTTAACCAGTAGGAGCACACTCACAGAAATTTTGTGATGAAAGTTTCTATTAATTCATCATTTACTAATAAATTGTCAAAACCATTGTCCATCCTTAGTGTATTATATAGAGAGAGGATCATAAATAATTTTGTTGATAATTATATCAATGTTTTATTGTGTTTATGTTCAAACAGTTAACAATGATGTTTCTTGTTTGCAATTCATGGTCCTGATGATAGAATTAGATATTCTGAATCATCAGCACACTTGAATTATTTTTTTGTTATACAGCGTACCAAATTGCATAATGTGAAACTTTAAGAAATTATTTTAATTTGTATATTCACCATCTTTATCAAGAAAAAACAGTGGTTAATAATATTTGTAAAGATGATTTTTTTTTTGTTGCACTAAGATATATTTAGGCATAAAAGTTGTCCTAAGTATTAAAATATTAAAATGTATCTCTTGGTTGCAATAATGTAAGACATTTAAAAGTGAACTTATGAAAAATTTAATAGAATAACATGAACTAAAATATGTACAAATGGAAATTAAAAATCGAATAAACACATAAAAATACAGAAAATAATGTCTAAATCAAATATTTCAGGTGCATAAATAGAATGGTTACAACACTTAGCATTAATAAAGAATAGAGCTAAAGTAGACAGAATGTTCATGTATTGCTAAAAGGGTATTTCTTAATCCTTTTCTGATAACTGACCAATTACAAAGCAAAGCAGTAAATTACAAAGCTTTGCATTAAGTGTTCAAATGTTAAATACTGTCCTGTATCAATATTCCTTTGTGCTGGCTAAAACCCCACTCCATCCACATCAGAACAATAACACAGACAATCTTGAATCCTGCAATATCTAGTTGAGTTAAATCCAGACCTAGAACTCAATCCAAATGATTGTTTAAAATTGAACTGAAAGATGAAAACAATCTATTGATAATTTTGAAAGCATACAGAACATTTTTCATGTAATATGTTGAAATATGCAGAGACATACATGAGTTTACCTTAAATATATAAAAATATGTACTGGAATCTTAGCCAGAAATATGGACATCAAATATATTTCTAATAACTTAAAATTGCCTAAATCATAAACAAGGGACAAAAGTTTGATTTGAATTAATGATGAAGTAAATTTGTAATTACGTACAAATCCTAGCCCTACTTAAAAATATGAACATGATTATGTTTATAAGGTTATTGAAGAAGTCTGCTTAAAGTTAGTACCAATACAATTTTAATTTAATGTAAACTCATAATTTCAAAAAATATTTTTGTAAACTTTACAGTAACATACACATTGTATGCAATCATTATCTCAATTAACAGTGCACTGAAGTACTTTCTTCAGCTGACAAAAGCACCCAACTTCAAATGGAAAGTACAATGTACTATAACATTTATTTAAATTATATGACGTTCTCATCCTCAAGCCACTTACATACTTCAAAATTATGATTGTTCATTTACAGCCTTTGTATTTTAACTTTCCCTCTAGTATATTTTTGGAAAAATACATCATTCTGGTTGTTCACTTTAAAGAGGATTCAAAATATTATTTTATTGTCTTAAAAGATTTTCTATTGGCATAGTCAAGTGCAGCTCAAAGTGACACCTAGATCATTGTGTTTGAATTCTAAACCTCTGTATTTTTGGTCATTAGATCACTGAATTTAAATTAATTTCTTCTTTAATGACAACATTATACAACTAGTTTGGGGTGCATATTTTCATTCACATACTCCTAAAAACGATAATTTTTGAGGTTTAAAGAAGAGAGATGATGCATCTATGTTTTATATAACATGACAAACATACATAGGCATGCACAGCCCAAAACATGCAGGGGGGGGGGGGGGCAACAACTACATTGCTGGGCCCCTCTGAGCCTCTTTTTTATTAAACTTTTTAAAATGTATCTATGACATTTTACTAATAAATAAAATATACTACAAGAAGAAAGAAATTGTAATTTTAATGAAACAATTAATAAATACAAGTGATTTTGTGGTTGTAGAACCATTTACGTGCATTACGTACATTTATTTAGCCAGATGACTTGAAGAGGCTCTTTCCTAATATTATCATTTCAAAATTTTCCAAATTGTCAGCTTAAAAAAGAGGAAAATCAGGCAATCATCACATTTATGAAAATTAAACATGATATTACTCAGTGTTGCAAGGCCAATTCCAAAATTTTCAGAGGGGCTGTGTCCCCCTGACCCCTCCAGTGTGCACATCTACAGGGCAGAATAAATTAAGCCAAGTTGACATGAAAAGTAGATGTGAACACCCAGCGAATATCAGAGAGCTGTGAAAAGTTGATCTGGAGTTAATCAGTATTATCAATTAGATATCTCTACTGATTTGAAATGTCAATGTTGAAAACTAAAATGGAAGTATTATTAGGATTCGAAATCCTAATGTAATTAATAATGATCTTTTAATTTTAAGTAATAAATTAATGAAGTTTAAAATGAACTTTCCATTAGTGCAGTAAAGTGTGCAAAACCAAAGGATTCCCTGAGAAATTTTCCATATAGCAATTTGCTAGACTTTGGAGGACCAACATTTTCCTTGAACTCTTAAATATTCATCTATGACTCTCTTGATATTGATAGCTGTGCCATTATGTCAAAGCAGCTTTACTTGTAATATTAAATTTGGGTTGAGGAGAAGCTTAAAGTTTGTCGTAAGTACAGACTACAGAGGATCTTTATAGCCAAATGTATAAAGTTGTTTGATATCGTTTAAGAATATCAAACATGGGATTTCATTTTTACATTCAAAATGGTACATTATTAAATACACATAGTTTACTTTTATACATAACCACTGACAAATTACTAAACATTATTACTCATCAAAGAAAGTTCCAGTACTCCTTGCATTGAAAGTAGATTACAAGAACTGGCAACTCAACATTACTGAAGTACAGATCGGTTTGACTTGTATGAGCTGTTTTTTCAAATCTTCTAAGGTTTCAATAGTACAATGAGAAAACATATTTCTAAATAATATTTTGTCTTAAATCAAATAAAACATCTACTACACAATCTTTTCTAGTCAAATATATTTTAGGAACTCAGTGCACTTTGCATGCTATGATGGCATTCAAGCGTTTCATGTTTTAATTCTTTTTCGTACATGTTTGATCTACCTCCCAACAGAAACCATTGCTTGGTAACGTAGAAGAAATAAATGGTGATAACCATGATATATACCATCTTTCACCAAACACATTAATAAAATTTTGTTTCATGCCCATATCATATTTTGAAATATTTTGGTTTTTTTCATATCCTACTCGTCCACAAGCAACCAAAAGTGCATGATATGTGAAAAGTATCACGACAAAAATAAACCCAGCAATTATAATCTGAAATATAAATACATAGAAAACTGTTATGTCCAGCTGTCTATGAAATATTAACATGGGCAGAGAGAATGCCGTTTTTAGCAACAGCTTTGAAAATTCCATTTGCCTTCCCAGAAAGCAGCAATTGTAGAATGTAGCATATACACAAGCAATCATCAAATAAAAGAGGAACATAAGAAACAAGCGATGATTGTAGTGACCAACGCAATAACCAGTAAAGAAGCAGTGATGATCTCGCTTTAGCATGCATAAATCACATTCTGCACAATGCCAGGATCGAGGAGGAACATGAATATTGCATTTATCACAATGTCTCCAATTAGGTTGGATGTCTTTGATGTTCAAATGTCTATTAACACTATTGTCTATCAAAACCAGACCCAAGTAAGATCCTAACACATTTATCATTAAAATATGTCCTATAATGAAATGCATCCAATAATGGAGAGACCACACTTCATATAATGCTGGAAGAACAACATAGAGTTCAAACCAGTAAACTAACGGAATAACACACCAAATAAACACAAACGCACCCATGCTAATCGGTGCTCTAGGGAAAAAACGCCTCCTAATTTTCATTTCTGTGATTGTTAAGCCACTTCTTAAACAAACTAATAGTTAATTTCGTAAATAGGACCGCAGCGCAGCACGCATCGACACCGCTCTTTTATCTCATGTGATTCACGCCAGGTCCCAGATAATACCTTTTTCACAGTTTATCCTTAAAAAATCAGCGGAGCATACATTTGCCAAGGAAACCAATATCCATTGGTTTTGTTTTTATTTTACAAGTACGAAGTTTAAAGTTTTTGGATTAAAATTACGAGTTACATTTAAAAACAACGCAAAATGACGAATTGTCGCAACGAAACCTTCACTTGTTCTTTTTATCTGGATTAGCTGTGATTAGATTAAGAAGCAATTTAGATAAAGCTTAATTTCAATTTATTACTCAAACACAGCCTTGCATACCATAGTTTGGAACGTTTCTGTGATACCTAGTGACACCATTTACTACTAAACAGTAACCATGATTTTTTATCGATCTAGGGAACACGAAAGGCACACAATTTAAATTGCAAAACGTGAGCGAACGTGAGTAACCATGGTGGAAATATGGTAATAACTACCATGAGTGTAATTTTGTTATGTTCATCACGAGTCTAACACAACTGGGCGGTTATAAATAGCAGCGATCAGTAGCCGTAGATACAATGGTCTTGAATGGACTGAAAAATACTTCAAACAGCAATTAGTCAAAGAACAATATATAACATTTTTTTGAACTAATATGAAATGGTTTAAAAAATGATACGACTTTAATATCAGATCTCAACCCTCCTTTTAACTTTATAAAATTATAACCCTCCTTATAACTCTCTCTCTCTCGCTCTCTCGCGCTCTCTCTCTCTCTCTCTCTCTCTCTCTCTCTCTCTCTCTCTCTCTCTCTCTCTCTCTCTCTCTCTCTCTCTCTATATATATATATATATATATATATATATATATATATATATATATATATATATATATATAAAATTCTAGTTGTTAAATTAAGAAAAAATCCTCTAACACGAGGTGTAGCCAGAATCCCTGTTTTGTGGGTCCTTGACATCGAAAAATTGGCGCCTAACCATTCGTACGATTTTTCCAAAATGAATATTCCCCGGTTGATCTGGTTCCACTCATAGCGCTGGGATTTTGAAAAAAGTCCTTCAAAATAATTTCTTCAATACTTTTTATGCAGCTCTCCAGACATTTTCAATATTTTTTCATAAACGGCTCCAAATTTGTTCTTTAAGTTTCTTGTACGAATAGAGTAAAATACACGAATAAGAATGGCATAGGTCAGATTTTCACGGTTAACTATGAATTATCGAAAACTGCAAAATTTTGAACTTTTTCAGTATCCTCCTACAACAACAAAATTGAAAATAGAGATGTTCTCTTCAAATAAAATTTGTTATCCATTTGTTATATCATTAAGGACACTTACATTTTTTGAAAACTTTAGCAGTTTTGGCGAATATTGCGTGCGAATTTGAGCGATTTTGGAAAATAACAGAAACAAGATTTTCTCAAAAACGACTCCAAATTTTTTCTTTAAACTTTTAATATGAATAGTGCTAAATATACTCTTTGATATGACGTAAACGTTCTACTATTTGGAAGCAAAATAAAATAAAATAAAATAAAATAAAATAAAATTTAAAAAAAATTAAAGAGGACAACGGACTTTGTCGGCGATAGATGTAATCTGGCAAGTGTTTGTGGCAAGTCCGATTATATAGCTGAGACCAAAGGAAATCGAAAACTAATGGGGGAAAGTCTGTGGCATTCTCTAGCACCACTAGTTTTTATTTATTTAATGTCAAAAAGTTAAAACTGTGTGACGTACTGTGGGGAAAAGTGTTTTCTGCAAACACAGCCTCCACTGAGTAGAGATGGGTGTTGATTCAGGGCACGTTTTCTTGTGTGTGTGAGAGACAAGAGAAGAGAAGAGAGAAGAGAGAGAGAGAGAGAGAGAGAGAGAGAGAGAGAGAGAGAGAGAGAGAGAGAGAGAGAGAGAGAGAGAGGGAGATAGAGGCAGGCAGACAGGCAGAGAGACAGACAGGCAGAGAGACAGAGAGACTGTTCCAGCTTAACTCTTCAATGAGGGAACAATTTCATTTAAACAATATTTTGTATACTTTGTCACATTGTACATTACAAACATTTTATTTTTATGTAAAATTGCTATCAAAAAAACTGTTTTCTGAATATAAAATAAATACCAAATACAGTCTGACAAATGCCGGTCCGGATGGTCGAGAACGCTAAGGCAGTAGTGCCGTAGCGATCTCGGACCGAAGGATCGCGGGTTCGAGTCCCACCTCGGGCATGGGTGTATTGTGTTCGTCCTTTCACACCCCTATCATCATCATACCGTGTCATCTTCATAGTTACAATACCGTTACACGCAATAGTGGTCGCTGATGACTTAGTAGTTGATGCGACTTTAAATAAAAAAGTCGTTAAATCTACAGACAGAAAATAAAATAAAAATTTAATACTCGGTATTCATTATTACTGGGAAATTATGAGGAAATGAACAATGTGCGTGTGAGACATACCTAGAGGCTTGTAAGGGAATGATATTTACGAACAAAATCATTGCAAATGCAACCCCCAATGCACATACAGCGTGAAATGAGTAATGAGTGGGCAGAGGGCGATAAAGGGATGGCTGTTTATTAGATGATGGGGATAAATAACTCCACGTAATTTTTTAAAAAAAAAATATCCTAAATTTGTAAAAAAAAAACTTTTTTCTAAGTGTAACAATAAGCGAACTACAGACCTAGAACAAAAGAGAGGAAAAAATGTAATTTCAAGAACGGTATGACATAAAGGGGTCCGGCCGCGACCTCTTCTGCGTTTTATATTTTCATTTGTAGCGTTTTTTATACTCTTAGTGAATGATAGTTTTATCAAGTTTTGTTGAAGTAGTTTCTTAGCGTTTAACTTCTCCCCATAGCACGTCATACACAGTTTTTAACTGTTTTTGACTCAAATAAATAAAAATAGTCGTACTTCGTAACGAAGTTTGGGGCTATAATACTATAACCTTCATTGAGAGAACATTGTTTTAAATGCGAAAAACTTGACAGAAAGTGAGATTGTTGTGAAAAAGAAATGAGATTCCAGATTTCAAAATCCAGGAAAAAAATCTTTCAACATTTACACTTGATTGGTTTCAGTGTATGTCATAAAAGTCACGATAGTAAATACTGCAATATACTGCTGGAATCGGATATAGTGTTACTATCTTTCTTGAACGTATGGATCTACTGATCTTCCAAACATCACTAGTTTCTTATCAAGACATTTATTGATAGAAGAGGGGACAAGTTCCATTCATCAAAATGTTTCAAATATGAGCAGACCCTGAACATATCATTTTCCTTCGTGCTTTAAGTGGATGTGATACATTCACCCAGAGTAGACAATGGAAGGGAATATTCTGCCGTACTTGAAGGAACCTGTAATTTCTCTCAAATATTCTGAGCAAACAGACAGAAGCTAAAGTAGAACATATTATTGAAGCAAGTGAAATTTTTGTATCGATGCGTACTGTAAAGAGATGATGAACATGACACTGGACGATCTACGCTAATACTTTTAATGTCGGTGACAAAACTTACATTTTGCCATGCTGTAAATCATCCTACACTTGTTGCAACCGTCAACACGGATTTCACACCTATTAACAAGTTTGGGAAACAAAATATTTCTTGAATCACTTGAGTCAGACAGATAAAGATAGTTTTTAATGTACTAAGTTTTTTCATCTTCTGGTACATTATATTTCATTTCAATTGTTTACTACGAGTACTTTCATTTCTATCTTTGTAGTACCGCTCTCTACCTACTCATAATTTATTATAAAACATAAAATTAAAAGTGACAAAATATACAGTAAAATACAAACATTGTTCGTTTATTTTGTGTAGTTCTTCCAGATTGCATTTCTGTCAGTGTTGCCTGGTTGTTTTTAATACAATTCTGAAAACCACACATTGTCTTTCGCTAGCCTTAGGCACTTCTCATCAGCATTCTGATCCCTGTGTTTTACATATCTAGTATTGTTTTTCGTCACCGTAACGTAGTTCACATACCCCAGCCTGGTGTTGGCTAATGTGTACTGCATTTGTATGCATGCTGGATTTATCCACCAATTGTTGGTGACGAAAACATCAACCATAAACCAGCTAATTCTGGAATGAGAAAAAATTGCACTTTTTCCTCGTCGCACTGCTTAGGCAAAATACATATTCGCCATTTACTTATATTTATTGTGGTGACTATCCGGCGTTGCCCGGGTATTTATTTGTCTCGTTCATCTATTACACAGCCCTGCTCGTCTCGTCCACTGTCCCGCTCAGTGTGAATTACATGCGGTATGTGCTGTCGCGATATGGCTTTCCGGCCCTCGCGACACGCTGCCGTCGGCAAGTGACCAGTTGTCATTTGCCGACGCCAGCGTTCCGAGACTATAAATTGGCGAGGACTTCGCACCTCGCCCCTCTTATTTCTCGTCAACTTGCCGGAGCCAGCCGGAGCCACGCCACCCGCGCCCAGGTAGCAGGGTAAGTGAAATAAACTACTTTAGAAAATATACTCTCTTTTCTTCCTGCACGAGTTTGTGGGGTCCTCCCTCTCCCCCTCAACTCGCGACATTGGTGTCAGGTGGGGTGTTAAGGAACCCCTACATTTTTTATTTTTTTCTCTTTTTCTTTTTCTTTCTTTTCATTTCTCCGTTTTTACCATCGTCCCTGGTGCAGAAAAATTCTTCCACTTTTGCTTCCACTCGATTAGTTCTATTTAATTTTTTAAAAAATATATTTTCAACATGCAGCGGGATTCTTATGTATCAATTAATATGGGCTCCGATCCTTTTCGGAGAGACGGCGAGAGGCGGCCTTGCTGCAATTGCGAAACGGCGGCTCCTGCCCACGTGACGCAATTGCACCAAGATTCTTGGGTATCACAACCAGCGCAGTACCCGACCCCGTCCACGTATGCCCCGGCTGTTAATATGATGGGTGCTTCAAATGATACCAAATCCCCCTCCCAACCCACAGGACAGTTTTCCCACGCACTACAGGCAGGGCAAACAGGCGGAAGGTTCCCCGTAACCTGCCCAGTGTTACAGTACGTGTTATTAATACCTCAGTTTGGGGGTGACGAAGAATCACCCCAGGAAGCCCTTCAGGACTTCCTTACCATAATGAATACCGTGGCAGTTTCGGCAGGATGGTCTGACGCTGACTGTCTGCGAGCAGCGCGTATCCGCATTTCAGGAACCGCTAAACGTCTTTTACGCGACCATCCGGCAGACGCACAATCTTGGCAGGCAATGGAGGCGTTCCTTCGCGAATTCTTCTTCACGAAACCCTCCATTGCATCGCTCGAGCGCGAACTGAGTAACTGTGCTCAGGGAGCGCACGAGTCGCTGAGAGCGTATGTGGAACGCGTACATCACGTCACACGTCAAATGCGCGAACTGGTCCCGACGTATGGCGAGGGACCCACGGGTTCGGAGTTCGATAGGCGTGTAAGGGATATTTTTATCCTAGGGCTTAGGCAAGAGCTGAGAACTTTAGTCAGGAGGGCAAAACCAAACTCATTTGCCGAGGCCGTGAGGGTGGCCAAAGATGAGGAACAGTATATACGGGACGAGTTTACTGTATCACACTATCTGGCACAATCCCAACAGACTTACGCAAATCAGATATACCCATTAGCTCAACACTCACATTGCGCAACACCTCAACACGGATACGGCCAAATCGCACACACCAACGCCAGTCGTTCCCAATTTCCAAAATTTGAGTTCCTCTTCAGCCATCGCTATTCAGCACGCTCGCCCTGCACCCGCAGTCGTTCACCCCGCTTACTTCAGCCATTGCGCAGCGCGGCCTACTTCCTGTGTTTCCCAGCCGTCAGCACACTGCCGACGCGACGCCTCTCCGCCGTTAGGACAGTCACCTCGAGGGTCAGCAAATTTAAAGCATACTCAGCAGGCACGCTCAACCTCAACTTATCGACGAAAAGGAAAACCTTTCTCGGGGAAATGTTTCAATTGCGATGAGGAAGGGCATCATTTTCGTGAATGTCCCACTCGCTCCTGTGCTCTCTGCTCAGCGGTAGGTCACGTGCAGGCAGAGTGCACTCGGCCAAAAAACGGGGTAGCGCTGGTAGGGACGAACCAGAGCCCGTAGTGGCGAAGGTAGCCCCTACCTACGGGAAATTCATTCTTGTAACTATTCTGGACACACCAATGCGATTTTTCCTCGACACCGGTGCCGGAGTAAGCCTGATTGACATAAAACATATTCCCTATCAATGCTTGGACATACGACCGTACAATAGACAAATCCGAAGTGCAACTGGGCATGCACTTAAGATTCATGGTTGGTGCACTGTCCCACTTACTATTCACGGAGTGGCTTTCTCACATGACATGCTGGTAACCGACCTGACTAATACCCCTTACGAAGGCGTTCTTGGAGAAGACTTTCTGGAAACTCATGGAAGTATAATTAGTTACAAACACCAGAGCTTTTCAGTGACAGACAACTGCACGACAACAATGGTCTCCATCGACATCGGACAGACTAGACCTACCATCCATACAACTACGGGTGTCGGCAGCTTAGACGATAACGATATTTATAAGAGTAACGCAGTGTTTTCAGAGACTGAAAAGCAGCATTTAGCTAATAAGGGGGTCAGTGTCGGTGACACTGACGCTTTAGATGTAAGTTACAGGGATTCAGCGTCGGTGACGCTGATGAATTAATTTTTAAGTCTAATTATAAGAGCAATACTGTATTTTCAGAGACTGAAAAGCAGCATTTAGCTAATAAGGGAGCCAGTGTCGGGGACATTGACGCTTTAGATATAAGTTCAAAGGATACCAGCGTCGGTGACGCTGATGAATTAATTTTTAAGTTTAATTATAAGAGTAATACTGTATTTTCAGAGGCTGAAAAACAGCATTTAGCTAATAAGGGAGCCAGTGTCGGGGACATTGACACTTTAGATATAAGTTCCAAAGATACCAGCGTCGGTGACGCTGATGAATTAATTTTTGTCTAATTATAAGAGTAATACTGTATTTTCAGAGGCTGAAAAGCAGCATTTAGCTAATAAGGGAGCCAGTGTCGGGGACATTGACACTTTAGATATAAGTTCCAAAGATACCAGCGTCGGTGACGCTGATGAATTAATTTTTAAGTCTAATTATAAGAGTAATACTGTATTTTCAGAGGCTGAAAAGCAGCATTTAGCTAATAAGGGAGCCAGTGTCGGGAACATTGGCACTTTAGATGTAAGTTCCAAAGATACCAGCGTCGGTGACGTTGATGAATTAACTTTTAAGTCTAATTATAACAGTAATGCTGTATTTTCAGAGTCCGAAAATCAGTATTTAGATATTAAAGGAGGCAGTGTCGAGGACGCCGATGACCTATCTAATAATACTATCGGTAAGGGAGACACCGTTGCATCGGCGCCTAATGAACGCCCCGAATACGTCATCATAACCATTGACGCTGAAGACAATGATGACGACGAAAACCCAGTTTCTTTGAGAGGGCCAACCGAGAGGTCTCTTCCGCCCTCACCCACCTTGCCGTTCGAAAACCATGCGTTGCTAGGGTATGTAACCTGTGAGGTTCCCCAGGAACCTCACGGCGCGCATGAAGACCCATCGAACATTGCGGTTGACGATCGAGCAGAGATTTGGCCACAAACGGGAGGAAAACAAGAGAAACTGCTCAGTCTTATCGACCTTGACCATTTACACCATGACCTTAAGACGCAAGTACAAAATTTAGTAATGGAGTTTGAGGATATTTTTCTCTATGGTGAACGAAAATTAGGAGTTACCGACCTCGTTCAACATGTCATAGAGGTAGAGACCGAAAAGCCGATATCCAAGGCACCTTATAGAGCCCCGCCCGCTTATAGGGTCAAGATCGATGCAATAATTGACGAGCTATTAGATCAAGGGATCAAAGAAAAAAGCAAAAGTGCTTGGGCAAGCCCCCTATGCCTGGTGAGCAAGAAACGGGAAGAAGGGAAGCCCCCAGAATTTCGGCCTGTCATCGATTACAGAGCGCTCAATAAGGTGACTAAGCATCAAAATTTTCCTCTCCCTTTGATCAGTGACTTGCTAGAAAGTGTCTCAAATTCCACTATCTTTAGCTCCTTGGACTGCTTTTCTGGTTTCTATCAAGTCCCATTACATCCTGACTCCAAGGATTTGACCACTTTTGTGACGCATCGGGGAGCGTATCGCTTCACTCGATTACCTTTTGGCCTCCGCAATGCTCCGATAGCCTTTCAACGATTAATCGAGAAAGTATTCGGCGATATCCGTGAAAACATTCTGTATTACATTGACGATATCTTCAGACATGACACAGACGAACAGACTCATCTTGAAGGGCTACGACAGATTTTTGAGCGCTTACGAGCAGCAAAATTAACATTGAAACCTTCGAAATGTAAATTCTTCTTGGACGAAATTGATTTTCTCGGTCACCGCATTGGCAAGGGCGAGATTGCTCCCCAACAGACAAAACTCGATGCCATTGAAAACTACCCCAGACCCACTACATTACGCCAAGTTCAACGTTTCCTTGGTTTTGTCAATTACTATCGAAACTTCATTCCAAAATTTTCTGAACTTGCTACTCCGCTCACTGACTTGACAAAAAAGGGAACCCCCTTCAACTGGACCAGTACTACTCAAGATGCTTTTGACAGACTACGCAAAGCCCTTACTTGTTATCCGGTCCTCAGAATTCCTGACTTCAATGAAGAATTTATTCTCGAGGTCGACGCCTCCTGCACGGCCATAGGCGCAGTGCTGTCGCAGAAGTTCCCAGACGGCGAACACCCGGTTGCTTACGCCAGCAAAAAGCTAAACAAGGCGCAGCAATCTTACTCGGCGGTGCAATTGGAAAACTTTGGGGCGTATTTCATGATTAGGAAACATCGGTTCTATCTGCTTCCAAGACATTTTACCCTCCGAACAGACCACTCTGCCCTTAAATACCTTCTCACAACCGCTTCACCACCCCCAATGTTAGCTAGATGGCTCGCTGAACTGTCCGAGTATAGTTTTACCGTAGAGCATAGGCCAGGGAAATCGATCCCTCATGTGGATGCTTTAAGCAGGGCGCCTCCAGTTAACGTTATCGCCCACGTTCCCGACCAACTTCCGGTACCTTGGGATAAACTCAGAATACTGGAGGAACAGCAGAACTGCGCAGAACTACAGAACTGGCACCATTTGGCACGGACTGACACTGAAAACTACTTTTACGACGAATTTGGCCTTCTATGTAAATACCTGTTCAGCGCGCATGGAAAAACACCCGTCCTTTGCGCACCACGTGCCATGGTTCCTTACGTGCTAGAAATGTGCCACAATAACATCCTGGCCGGCCATACTGGCATCTTAAAAACCGCACAACTCATTAGAAAGAGTTTTGATTGGCCCAGGTTGTTCTCGGATGTGCGAAGCCATGTGACACATTGCCTCACCTGTTTGAAGAGAAAAGCTAGAAAACCGGACATAGAAATACAAGATGTAGATGAACCGGTGCGGCCTATGCAAATCCTAGCTCTCGATCTGATGGGACCAATAAACCCTCCATCCGCCCAAGGAAACAGATACATCCTGACCGCCCAATGTGAATTCACGCGATGGACTGAGGCAATCGCAATCCCGGATAAAAAAACGGAAACATTGTCCCGTGCTCTCGTAGAACAAGTTTTTTGCCGGTATGGCATACCAGAGTCCCTCAAATCAGACCGTGGTACAGAGTTCACATCCTCGCTCTTAGAAAAAATTACAAAATTACTCAAAGTTAACCACATCCTTTGCAGCGCCGGAAACCCAGGAGCTAATGGGAGATTAGAACGATTCCATCAGACGTTCGCTAACATCATGGCTTGTGCTATCGAAGAATCTCAGTCAGACTGGGAATCCCAAATACCGTACGCGCTCTTCGTATTTCGGAACTCGGTTCACGCCGCAACAAAAGAAACTCCTGCCTATCTCATGTTCGGACGTCAGTTTCGCATGCCTTGGACAGAAATACTGGAGCCGTCCCTTCCGTGCATGGCAGAAGAAGTTCCATATCACGAAGTCCTTAAAAGAAGGCTCCAAATTGCGCACGCCCACGCTGCCGAGTGTAACGCGCAGAAAATCGCCAAAGACCATCAGCAGAAAAACTGCCAACGCTCGCTTCCTACCATCAATATTGGTCAAAGCGTTCTCTTACGGCGCCGGTACCTCCCAGTGGGCCAAGTCAGGAAACTCGCCACCAAATGGACTGGACCGTTCAGAGTCACAAAAGTTAGGTCACCAGTGACATTTGACCTCGTGGAGGAAGCCACGGGAAGGAAAATAGACGCCCACCATTCAAACATCCTGCCAATACCGGACTCCTTTTACGATCCTCAGCCCGACATTTTCTTGCAAACGGAGAATGGACAAAGACGCAGGGCAGTGACAAATACAACAGAGGACCTAGGGACACCAGGACAGACATCTGACCGGCAGCAACCTGATATTGCAGCACCCGTCCGAACCCCGTACTTCCTGCGGTCCAGAATTCCCAGGCTAAATTCTAATGCCACTGGCGATACCCCAACCGAAAACAGCCGTGCAACTCCCGACCAGCCCACAGAGGATGCTCGCACTCAGTCGTCAGGCCAACGAAACGATCTGCTATTCGTCTGCCAAGTATTTCTTCTCCTTCTTCTATCCCTTTAGGGCCAGTTACGCGCTCGGCTACACTTAAAGCCGCAAACGCCGCTAGCAGGCGGAAGAAAAGTGCAGACAACTAATCAATTTCTAAAGTTTCAGACAATGACTGAAAGTGTGCGATATGTGCGGTGTCGATTTGCAGCTGTGCAACGCCCCGGAGACTGCCGCTCCCGGACTGCCGCTTCCGGGGACTCTCGTCGCTGCTTTGCACATCTGCTGTCTCCACAGGCATCAAAATGATTTTTTTCTTCTTTTTCAACCCATTAATCATTATAGAAGCCATGCCCATAATTCCTATGCCCCCACTTTTCCGTCATATTTCTTTTCCCTTCCCATTTCGTGCTTTTACCTTGGGTAAGGTACTTAAGGAAATGTACCTTAAAAAATAACACCTCGGCCACTACAGGAGGCGAATCTGCCTACTCAGCGCGCGATTACGCCGCCGCCGCCGCAGCCCAGCCCCAGCACTGACGCAACCCGCCTGAACTCACGGCACAGGGACACAACCAGCAGTAGCTGCCAACGCCACGCGCCGAGGGCGACGAGGAGCACAGTCAGCACTTCCTTGTATCACGAGCCGTCCTTCAATTCACCGTGGGCACGCTTGAAGCGTACGAGCGGCTCAGAAATGCTCCACGCACTGTTCTTGTTTGTTTGTTGTTTTTTTTGTTTTTTCTTTGTTATTTAACTTCCAGTATCGTTTGGTGTTCTCCTAATTGAGAAGCGCCCGTTCTTTAAGTCCCTTTGCGGTTTTATTTCTCTCCCTCATTTCCGCATTCTTTAACTCCTCCTACCCTTGGTGCAGGTTTGTCCGCATCCAAGCACACTCGCTGCGGTCGGCCAGGGGTTGACAAAGGCAGACCTATGACGGTGAGGAGATGTTGATTGAATCGTATCTCCCACTAGCAGGCTGCAGTCAATGGCCCGCGCGAATAGATCCTCTCTGTATTAGGAGCTCTAAGCTTGGATCCGTCCGACCGCGTTGGCGTTCGCAGACCTATGACGGTGAGGAAACGTTGGTAGAACCATCTTTCCCACTAGCAGGCTGCAGCCAACAAGGCCCCACCAATCATCTCTCTCTACAAGAGCAGAGGGCCATGTGCTTGGACTAGTGGATTGCACTTGGCAATGGCAGACCAATGACGGTGAGGAAACGTTGGTAGAATCACCTTTCCCACTAGCAGGCTGCAGCCTATGTGCCCTCACCAATGGGCTCCATCAAAGGCCTTTCAATATATTATTTTTCTCTCCTCTCTGTTTTTTTTCTTTCCTTGCAAACAAGAGCAGATTTGGTGCATTATTGGTTCCCGCTTTTGTAATGTATATTATGTATATATCAAATTCAAATTATGTATATATCAAATTCCGCGGTTGCGCGGCCCCTTTTTCCGGGGAGAGGGTGGTGTCGCGATATGGCTTTCCGGCCCTCGCGACACGCTGCCGTCGGCAAGTGACCAGTTGTCATTTGCCGACGCCAGCGTTCCGAGACTATAAATTGGCGAGGACTTCGCACCTCGCCCCTCTTATTTCTCGTCAACTTGCCGGAGCCAGCCGTCGCCACGCCACCCGCGCCCAGGTAGCAGGGTAAGTGAAATAAACTACTTTAGAAAATATACTCTCTTTTCTTCCTGCACGAGTTTGTGGGGTCCTCCCTCTCCCCCTCAACTCGCGACAGTGCATTATGGAATGCATAATGATTTTGTTAGTTAATGTCGTTCCCTTACCACACCCGCATGTAGGGATTTCTTACCCCCATGGTATTATTTTCCAATTGTAAGTCCTTAGTAATAATGCATACCAAGTTTTATTGAAATTAATTGATTTGATTGAATACATTGACAATAATTGAATGGATTGAAATGAAGAATCGAAAAATGATTGCCACGTTGAAGAGTTAAGCTGGAACACGAACACACACATATACACAATCATCTATTGTTTTTACTGTACTGTGCTTTTACTGTTTTACTATTGTTTTACTGTATTTATTGTTTTTTGTGTAGGTATATTACTTTTGCTGGCAATAGTTATATTTGTGAGGCAATATTTACGCCGACGGTGAAATAAATAATTAGATGTAATATTAATATTAATAATAATTATAATATATTAAATAATAATAATAATATAATATACTATTATTAAATAATAATAATAATTATAAGTTGATTATAATGTCATAAACATGAGAAATTTTTGTTCACATTTTGGAGAACTAAAAAATTAGCGTTAATTTGAAAAGCTGTAGCACGGTAAGTGGTTCCGAAAGAAATGTTTTATACACAAATTGTAGAAAGTTTTATCCTTTTTAAAATTGATTAGAATAATTTTCTTACAGAAAGGTTAAAGAGTTATAGAGGAAACCAGAAAAGTCAGGAAAAACAACAATAACAGTTTTTCGGGGGTCCCAGAGTTAGCCCAGGATCTGCGAGGTCGAAAACATGGGACTTTAACATGTACCTGAGTACATACTACATACCGAAAGAAAAAAATATTTAACGACCTTTTTCCGGGTAAAATGAACTTGCCGACTGGTCTAGCACTTGATATTGGATTGAAGTAGTTAATTATATTACGAAACGTCCCGCCAAGGAAGAAACCTTGGTCAATGTGCGCTGCAGCCGAGAAGCTTGCATGTAAATGCGTAGGTTCAAATTTTCTCGTATGACAAAGATAGTCAGGTAGAAAAAATCTTGATAACATTGTTTTAGCGTTTTCAATATTAAATTTCTTTCGAAGTGTCTTTGTACCAGGCTTTTTCTAAAGCTTGTACTATAATCAAGAATGGATTGTAATATAGATTGCTGCGCCGATGTGCCTGTTGGTATGCCTGCTGAAAAGGCGACGCATCAGATATAAACTCTTAGCATCAGATCGCACTACGAGACACGCCAATGGATGACAGCTGTCATGTAGATTCTCAAGACCCGCAACATATGGCAGCAGATGGGTAATTGTCACTTTGGTTGCGAAGAGTACATTCCCGAAAGAGAGGTGTTAATTTGACAGTCATGTCATATTCAGCTCCGAAATTGGCTGTAAGAGACAGTTTTGACGACGAAGATGTGAGTGATGATGTTGAAGACGAAGTATTTATTCGAGATGGAAGAAACGGGTTTAAATTGGATGAAGAGAGAGGTGTCAAAAGACCTCTCATGGCACCCAGGAGAAAATTGAAATCAAGCCATTTTCACAACGATGGTTTCAAATCCTCCACTTGCAAAGTATTGTGTATTCCATGCTGTTATGGGTTTGTAGCACTGACAGCACTTTTGGGTAAGCAAGTGAGAGATGAGCCAATTTCTGTGTTGATGGTTTGTATTGTATTCGTTTCATTGGTATGTTTTGCAGGTTTATTGGCTGCTGTTGTGGTTTTGATAATGTGGTTTCCAATACCCTTTGATCAGATTGCTTTCTGGCGTGCAAAACCAATGCCAACTGTTATCGTTCCCTGTTCAGAAATTAATACAGATGATGTTTGGATACAGACCTTTCCAAAATTAACCTCAGAATCTGCTCTCCAAGTCAATGATGTCAATGGAGATGGTGTACTTGATATAATAATTGGATATGGTTCAGGTATTCAGATTTTAACTGTGTTGAATTGTGACATTCTTCCATTCTTACAAATGAGCATGTGTGAGAGCATGGTCTCACTTGAATGATGTTTGTATTATCTACTCATACATAATTGATACATATTGTGAGGCCATTGGCTACTCATTTATGAAATAAATTTAATGTGATGGTGAACTGTTTGAATATAGTGAGAGAGTAAAAATTTTATAAACAAGGATTGGTAATGTATTCTTAATATTAATTCTGTTTCTCTAATTGCCACAAGTTATTACTTACTTTCCCCCCCTTTATGTATAAAGTTGCAGAGATAAATCTGATTAGGTGTTTCATAGGCACATACTCAAGGAACTTTTATTTTGCATTAACACAAGTAATTTATTTGTTAAAAGTAATTTCAGTACCATGAAAGTTATTTTAAAAACAAATAGATTAGATTTGATATTGCAAACATTTTATTTTTATCAAGTAGTAATGTATAACACCTTTTGTTATGTGTCGGTTCTTTTTGATTAGTTCTATTGAAACTATTATGTACAATCCAAATTATAATTTTGGAATTCATTGAGTCATACAAGTACAGATGTTAGATGAATTAAAGTGAATTCAAGATCGATAAGCCAAATATTATGAAGAAAAATTGTATTCTTTTCATGTATTTTGTGTGTTGCACATTTTATTTATTTTTAAATGTAAATCAACAAGGACACAATTTTTTATTTAATTTTATGTTTATTCTTTGCAGAGTTTTGCCTTTCTTGTGAACAGCTTTTTTTGATATACGCTACTTTTGTTTTCTTTGTCTAGTAAGTATTGTATTTTGTTGCATGTTCAGCCTATTTGTGCTTGCTTACATGTGTTGTTTTATTTTTTTAAATTTTTATTTGATGATGATAGAGAATAAACACTTGTTCCTTGATCTTTCAGGGGCAGACAAACCTAAAGTCCCTGATATATTATGTACACTGTACTTTAAAGGAGTTAATCCTTGTGGAGGTGGTCTTCTAGCCCTGGATGGTCGAAATGGATCAATTCTTTGGCAGCATTGGTGTTCTCACACTGTGTATTGGGTTGACTGTGGGGCTGATCTCACAAAAGATGGAGTAAACGACTGTTTGATATCAGGCAGAGGCGGAGTAATTTTTTGACTTAATTTTTAATTCCTTGAGAAACTTGTCTTTTCTGATTCTAATATATGTAATATATCCTCGTGCAAATAGAAACATCATTTCTATTATACTTAAGAATTTTATAGTATTCTTGAAGCAGCTCCACTGTGTTAAAACCATTCATTAATAAGTTGCCTTATCCTGAATTTTTCAGGTCCTAGAGGCAATAAATGGTCATGATGGTAGCAAAATATGGTTTTTGGACACTTCCGTCACAGCAGCGCCTGTAGGGGAAGATCATGGTTTAACTCTGAATACTTACGCAGGACGATTTGTGCAGGATCTAGATGGTGATGGTATTCAAGATATTCTTGCTGCGCATACTGAAGATAATGTTGCAAACGACTCAGGTTGGAATTTAACATGTGTTCAATTAATACAGGAGAGAAGAACTTGAGGATGCTTACTTTTGTTGGAAATAAATCTAACTGAATATGAAAATGGTCACTTTGTGAATGAGTGGGGTGATGTAGAGACTTTCTTTTTGATTGAAAAGTTTTATGAATGATTGTTAAAACATATTTGAAAGTCAGGTTGTTGCATTTGATTACCATGGCATTTTTTTATAACATTGGGTAATTCATAGAATAGTAATTCACAAGAAGAGTTTTGTGATGAAATGCTTTAAATGCAGGTTCTTCCTTGTAGGTCATTTGCTTGTGGTGAGTGGGAACACTGGGCGACTTCTCCACCAAGTGTCTACTCCCCAAGGCGAAGAGAGCTTCTACCCTCCGCAAATATTGGTGCGAGTTGATGGCCAACAAGTTGTTGTCTGGGGCACGGGTGGAATCCATTCCCCTGGAGGATTGTACGTTATTCCCTTATCCTCCATTGCAAGAGGACATACCACGCAGGTGACCATATTTTTCAGTATGTTCATAAGTATTTCTCTTTACACAGTTCTCAAAGTTGGTTAAAAATATTCAAAAGATCTTTAAAATTGGTAATGGTGGCAGGAGATATACACAAATTGGAATGATATGTGTCAAGAAACAGATGTTAATAAAGCCTTTACAAAATTTATTAATATCGTTTAAGAGACTATGCATAGGTCAAGAAGTAAAACTCAAGTTGTATGCAATTGTAAAAATAAACTGTGACTAGCATAGAAGATGCCTTGACAATGATAACGAGTCAAATCTCTGATTTTATTGGTAATAATTTACCTTGTTTAATTGCAGTATTTTTGGATTTGGCTAAGGCCTTTGATACTGTCAATCATCAAATTCTTCATAACACTCTGTCGTTTTGGTAATAGAGGTGTCACTCTAAAATTTATAAAAAGTTATCTTATTTATAGGAAACACGGCTCGCTCATGGCTCAGAGCGAAGTTGCTCGCCTTTCACTAAGGAGGTCTGGGTTTGATTCCCATCGATCCCTGGTCAATCTTATGTGAAATTTGTTCCGACAAAACGAGTTTGACTGCTTAGCAAGGCCTAGTCCTACCCAACCACTTTCCTAATTCTTTCCCAATTCTGGCTGCTGGGTAGTGATGCAGAAGCATGTAAGAGAGAGGCACGAAGGCAGAGGTGCTACCTGGTGGTCCTCTTGACAATTGACTGAGACGAGACTGGACAGTAGAACAATATAATATTAATGGATGGTTATGCTACAACGGATATTAATGGAGGATTACTCCATAAAAACAAGCGTTCAACACCCTCCTAGGGTTTGGAAACATGTTGCATCATTAGAGATGCATCAAAATAAAAAACAACAACAACAAGTAGGCAGAATACACAATGTCACAAGTAATGAATTAATTGTTACCTTTGGTCCCCTTATTTTTTATTTTATATATAAATGATCATTTTGAAATTTTACAGAAGAAAGATATTGTTTCATTTGCGGACAATGTGTGTTTATTCATTTAAGGGGTATCTTGGAACAGCATTAAATCACTAGCCAAAGAAAAAGTTAACAAAATAGAAAATGGGTTAAAGTGAACTTATTAACTCTCAATATTTCAAAAACTTTCTTTATCTTCTATGGTTGTGATTGAAATGGTTATCATATTATTTTTGTGTTTAAAACACTTGCTTAGTACAATAATGTTAATTGTGCATGTCCCAGTTTAAACAGAATTTATTTATCAAAATATCTTGGGATACGTATTGATTGCAACCTAAAGTGGTCCAATCATGCTAAAAATTGAGACATTTAATTTATTTTTTCTACTGTGTGAAAACTATATTAAACCAAAAACTATTATTAATTATTTATTATGGCTTATTTTGGTCGGTACATCTTACAGAGTTATTATTTGGAGAGGTGCATATGATGTAGCAACCAAGCCAATTCTACATAAACAAAATATTTTTTTAAAGGTATTTAGGATAAACCTCTCACCTACTCATCAAAACTTTCAAAGATTCAGTAATCTTAAGTATAAGGAAATTCTAATGGAGAAAACCCTTCTAAATAATGATAGTCTTGAAACAAGAACATGACAAATTGTATGTGAATGATTGAAGAAGTAAAATAGAAGTCCCACCCATAGTTAATAAGGAAATTAGTCGAAGAAATCATATTTATATCAGTTACAGAGTTTTAAATAGCATGAGTGATATGAAATGTTTAGACTTCATAAAACTCTCAAATAAAAATTATAGATGTAAGAAAAAGATTAGAAAATCATTGACTGATATGACAGAAGAGTTGTTTTGTTATTCAAACCCATTACATAATTTTCTTTAAGTTTCTCATTATGTTCATCTAAATGAGCTGGTTGTGAAAACTTGTTTTAGTTCTTAAGAAAAAACAATTTTTATGTATATCATTGTAATTTGTGTGCATAATATTTTGTTAGTTGTGTGGGCAAGCTCCGGGCCTGCAGAATTGTTCATGCAATTTGTTACTGTTATTTTTATCATGTAATAAATTTGAATTTTATAGTCTATAGTAATAACTCAATGAACAAAGAAGGAAAGAGAATAATGTGAATGAGAGAACGAACGAACATGCAGAGGAGCGAGTGAACGAACGAACAAAGGAGTGAACGAACAAACGAGTAACTGAACGAACGAGCGAGGGAACGCGAGAGTCATGAACGATTGACTGAGTAAATGCATGAGAGAGTGGTGAATGTTTGAGCATTCGATGACTGAATGAGTAATGATGAATCGGTGATGAATTGATGAGTGAGTGGTTAGTGAACGATGAACGATTGAGCGAATAATGAATGAATGAGCAAGTGGGCGATGAATGAATGAGCGAGTGGGTGATGAATGAATGAGCAAGTGGGCGATGAATGAATGAGCGAGTGGGCGATGGATGAGTTAGTAAATAAATGAGTAAATGAGTAAATAAAAATAAATACATCTTTGGAAATTTCTTCAGCTCATCAAGGACAGTTCTGTCCTCTCTGAGAACACCTTTAACGCCAACCACAAGTTCAAAATTAGTCAAATCAAATCTGGCTTGGACATTGTGAATACAGTGAAAGGATCTTTCAGAGCAGTAGAAAATAAATGTAATGACAGAGATGATGCAAAAATGAAATGTGTTCCCACTGTTCAAGAAACTTTGAAGAGTGTTAAGACTGCACTAATATATTTAGTGCATAGACAATGTATAATAAAGCTTGTAGAAAGCACAAAGATATTGAAATGAAAATTTGTGAGAATAGGATATTTTACTGTACATCTGCAATAATTCAACCAATCATAGTTGAAAAACTTTATTTATATTTTGGAACCATTGGGTAAATGAACCTCATGAATGATAAAATGAACCCAAAATGTTAGTTTCTGTTTAGGACACATGCTAACCAGTGGGACCCAAGTTCAAGCCCCATGGAAGGTGGGAAGTTTTACTTGGCTATGTGCTGTTTAGGGTGATCCTGAAGTTCACTCATCGTCCTGTCAAAATGAATTACCAATATTTAATGGCTTTATTAACAGTAAATACGAGGGTTGCCTTTTATATTTCAGGATTAGAGAACAAAAACAAATATTAATTATCGAAAATCACTTTATTGTTTTTCAAAATATTCCCCAAGAAGATTTATACACTTTTGCATGCATTTGAACCAATTGTCGAAGCACTTTAGCCACTCTGAATGAGGTATCTCCAAAACATGCATTCTGAATGCAGCAACCGCTTATTCATGTGTCGAAAAACGTTGACCTCTCTGTTTTTTACGTACGGGAATAAAAAGAAGTCATTCGGTGCCAAGTCAGGACCATACGGCGGATGCCTCATTAAATCGATGTTTTGGGTGCTCAAAAATGCAGTTGTTTGAGCCGATATGCGAAAGCTCGCATTGTCGTGGTGAAGAGTGATTCGTCTTCGGCGGTTGGTTTTCCTGATTTCTTGGAAGACAGGTGGCAAACAAATCGTAGTGTACCACTCAGAATTGACTGTTCTGCGTTGTTCTAGTGGTACGGTTGCGACATGTCCAGTTTTTTCGAAAAAAACAGGCGACCATCTGTTTGGAAGTGCTTCATGCGGGAACAACTTTTGTTGGATTTTGCTCATCTTGAAACACCTATACAGTCGACTGCTGTTTACATTCGGGCTCATACGCGGAAATCCACGATTCATCACCTGTCACGATGTCATAGACGTGTTTCGATGCACCGCGATCGTATTTTTTGAGCATTTCTTTCGACCAATCGACACGAGCCTTTTTTTTTGAGCGATTGACAAATTGTGTGGGATCCGACGCGAACAATTTTTTTTGATAGTCAAATGTTCATGCAATATTGAATGTATGCTGGTCCTACTAATGCCTAAGGTTGTCTCAATCTCACGATAGGTCACATGACGATCTTGCAATATGAGTTCACGCACAGCATCAATGGTTTTCGGAACAACGACTGATTTTGAACGATCTTCGCGAAATTCGTCTTGGAGTGAACTACGACCACGATTGAATTCACCATACCATCGATAAACACTGGTCCTTGATGGAGCTTCATCGCCAAAAATTGAATTAAGTTCATCCATGCACTGTTGCCGAGTTAATCCACGTCGAAAGTTGTAAAAAAAATAATCGCACGAAAATGTTCACGATTTAATTCCATTTTTGGGTCAAGATGAATTTTTTAAGTTACTGTAAACAACACAAATAGTGCTCGTATGTCAAAAGAGTTGTTGAAGTGTTCAGAGTACGTATAACCTCAAAACATCCAACTTTATGATAGAGCTGTCAGTTGCCAGATTGCAACACCAGGGTTGCCAAAGTCCGAAACCTAAAAGGCACCTTCGTATTAGGGAAAATGCACACATGAAGCATGGTGCCTGCCATGCCATCTTCTCCCACTTCCAGAAATCATGTAAGATTGTATATGACATTTTTTATCTATAGAGGGCCCTGGAAGTGGGGGAGCAAATGCCAAAAAGACTAATAAAGACAGGAGTTTTCACCCCCCCTGTAATCGTAAGCAGGTGCCCTGTGGCTCAAAGGGTTTTGAAAAAATTGTTAGTTTCTAGAAGTTCATTTTAACCAGACCTAACAAAATAATTTTTATTGACCTTTGTCGTTTTGTAATATCCTATGTCTGAAGAAGTTTTTTACCATGAATTTATGGTTTCTGAAATTTGGTTCCTAATTATTAATGTAAACTCAAATTATAATGAACTTTTTTAAATTGACCACCTACTGTTTTTTTTTTCTTTTAAGGAGCAGGCATTGTATTGGGATAAATTTAAAGGAGTGATGTCCCCACCCTCACTTGTTGATGTAAATGAGGATGGTTTGGAGGATATTGTGGTTGCAACATTTAATTCTTCAGTTCTAGCATTTGATGGTCATTCATATAAAATGTTATGGAACTTCTCCTTTATTGGCTCTGAATCGTCAAGGTAAGAGAAAATATATATTTTAGTTTCAATTTCTTTTTGCTCGTTTTAATAGAATATTCTTCTTCTTAGCACTCCAGTTCCTGGATATTTCAATGAAGATAACATTCCAGATTTCTTAGTAAAGTACCAGACAGGGCCAGGATCTCCTACTTATTTCTATTCACAGGTATTGATTCTATGAATATAATTTAATTTCACTTCATCTACATATGTCATTTCATTTCTCATCTCATTGTTGTCCTAATAGACAACGGTCCTGGATGGAAAAACGGGCCATTCTCTTCTGGATGATATTATCACAGACACTGCTGGCACACAGCTGGGTGGCCTCACTATTAGTGTGGAAGGATTAGGCAATGACATATTTTTACATTGGGAAGGCAATTGTTTGGAGCATGAGGCAAGTCATGAACCATTCTCTTTCATGCCAGGTTTGTAATAACATTTATTATGAAAAACTGAAATGTTATTTGTTGTGATGAGAAATTATTAATTTGATACAAAATAATACTTTGTTGTCTAGGAGAATTAATAGACAAGGAAAACAGTGTTGATTTATGTAAATTACGATTCAACTCTTCTCTTGTTACAAAGTTTTTGGCTTTGAGTGAGCACTTGGAACCTCCTGGAGTTCCAATTTATTCTTCAGGTAATTTGATTCATTTGACTCGCACTAATTATTTCATTTTTAGAATATAAACATATATCTGAGTATTTTTATATTGTAGAACAGAGAAAGGTCATTGAATATAAGAACTCTGTGAATACTACAGAAGAATTGCAAAAATATGTAAGTCAACATCCAGATTTCAGTCAAGAGTGGGCAACATATGTAGCAGAGAAATCTGTTCCTAAACAACCGCCGGTTGACTTTGCTGGAGAAAACGGTGTTGAACTGACCAGAAATAGCGGTTCTAGTTTTCGACATAAAGAAGGTTCAATATTACCTGATCAGAGGAAAGGATCAGACTACTACTATTCAAATCGAGATTTTAATGTACCAAATCGTGGTAGAAACAGAGAACCAGGAGGCAGGTCGTTCTCAGATGGTGAGGGTGAAGAAATGCTTCCATCATACCCCAGCAACAGTGAATATCCTGATGTGCGTAAGCATGGAATGGAATATGGTAAACACATACCAAATGTTGGCCAGTGGAGACACTGGCACAATTCTGAAATGCCACCTGATGATCCCGTTGCTGGTGCTGTAAATAATTATCAGGTTCAATTATAAGCTACACATTGTTTGTAGAATATATCTTAATATTCCTCCTGTTCTAACTCTTTTTCTCATTGTCATAGGACGTACCTCGTGAAAGAATATTTGAGGAAGCTCTTCCAGATCCAGATCCAGATCCAGATTTTGACATACCTGGCATGTACTATCCGCCTACAGATGATGGTTATCCTCCAGGGCAGCGTGATGAACGCACTGCAGCTTCTGGATTGCACGAAATGCCTCATGGGCCACGACTCAGAGGAGATAGACGTGGGCAAGAGCGGAAGAAAAGGAATTCTTTAGAAAGCCAAAATCAAGGAGTCCAAAAACTGACGTCAGCAGGTGAAGTTTTTATTTATTTCATAAGATTAATTGTGTTCATAGAGTACTTATACGTAAATGACCAATTTTTTTTAGAATGAAAATGACAAAAAGATTTAAGGATAAAGTGCAACATAAATTGACAAATTTTATTAATTCAAACAAAAATACACTATATTTCATCCCATTTAATTATTTAATTAAAGTAGTATTTTTGCAGAGTGAATATTTTTTGTCATTATCTCAATTTCTAACAATATATTGAAATTTTGAAGCAAGAAATATCCATTGAATGGGATTTAATGGTAAGTGTTACAGCTAGAGAATCACTATTCAATTGTGATTTCTTACTTGATTAACTAGATTACGATATTAACACTAGATTAACTCATTATTGTAAAATATCAGAAAGGAGTACTGGTAGGAGGATACTTTTTGATAAAGGACAGAAGCTGTGGAAGGAGGACTGTCCTCCCCAAAGGACGGTCACCTTATTACTAGAAACTAGAACCTTTGTCAGCAGAAGATAATAAGGCACTGTAGAGAGCTGATGCATTTTTTCCTAGTGAGGTTGATTAGCCTGGTGGATTAGAACATTTTCTTATATTTGTTCTTGGCCTTCCAAATCTTTCTCTATGGTGGCTGCTTTGCAACCCCAATCCCTTTGTTTGGAAAGAGTAACATTGCTAGAGACGGCATCCCTGTCCATCAAGCTGGATATTCTGTAGACATTCCACAAATGAAACCAACAAAAGCATCTTTGGCCTAAGCGGCAATGGTGTAATGGTTAGCATACCAGACTGTTATACCCAAGTTCGCAGGTTCAAACCCGATCAAAGTCGTGGATTTTTAAGTGCAAAAAAACCCTTTGTATGCCGGCTGTCCCATGTTAGTATATTTACTTGTGTGTAAAAGATCCTCAAGCCTAAATGATGCCTCTGAGCTAAATTCAAATCGTCTGTTTCTTGCCCAAGAAATACCTCCTTTCTCTGCTAGTTGGCGAAAGGGGCGTAGCGAAATTTGCATGGTCAGACGGAAGAGCGAGCCTGATGGACTGAGTCTCGACACATAAAATAAGGCATCAGTTCAACTCAACTCAATTCAATTCAATTCGGTTCAGTTCAGTTCAATTCAATTCAATTCAATACTACATTATGTGGGGATTAGTAATATGGAAAAAAAACAACAGAAGTAATCTGGCTATAATTATGTAGTAAATACTACTTCTACTTCATATATTCATACATTTAGGCATGACTGGAACTTTATTTCTAACCCATATTTCGCGTACCCAAGATATGGATCTTACAATTTCTTCCAAGAACAAACATTACCAATGATCCAAATGCAATACGGCAGTGTACGTAGAAATACAATCATGTATATGTATAAAAAACAGGAAGAAGTGTAAATATATTCTCGAAAATGTTTGGATTTACTAAAAAAATTTGGTAGACAAAATTTACAGAAATGGATTAATACTTTCTTGTCCCAACTCTTGCTTCAGGCAACATGTGTTGCCCTAGAAACAGTTTTGAGTACAGATCTTGAGACCATCACAGTGCGACATTGTATGTAAGCTATGTTAGGCTTTCGCTTTGCAAGCTTTCTGAATCCTTTGGAGGGTCTTTCACTATCGGCAGAACTTGTGAGAAATTGGTTGTCTGCCTTCCAACACTAGAGTTCTTAGTTTTAGAATGCAGGTGAGGTGAGAAGCACAATAATATACTTACTGTTGGGAAAAACATAAGTGTGTTTCAAATGAGGTTTTAAATTTGAAACACACTTCATGTATTTTTTCCTTTTATTCATTCAAAGGATATTAGTGAATACTGTAGAGTGAATACTGGACACTTTGATATTTTCTTATGCTAATAATGAGAGAGTGCGCCTAGAGGTGTGACTAGAGACCACTGCCTCACTAGTGGGTCGAGGGGTGAAACCTGGAGAATTGGTGGCAAATTCAAATTTCAGTACATTTGCAATATCTTTTGTAGTTCTGTGGTGATTAAAGCTATTTTTTTAATATATTTACTATTACTTAAACAATTGAAATTTTAACTAGTTATTGAAAATATGTTCAATTTTTTTCTGTAGAACTTAAGGAAGTAATTAAAACACACAAAGTTGTCAAAAACCTTTATTTATGCATTACTACTTTTGCTTCTGCATTGTTGCTTCAACATTACTATTCCCTTTGCTTATTTCCTTAATTCAAAGAATTGTATCAAAACACTGATGCTTTTATCAACAAATAAACTGGGACATACTTCACAGACACCATTCACTGACTGAAGATTTATAATTATCTTCAATCTTGTGTTTACATTCTTTGACTTTGATACAATCATTCACACATACAATTTTCTTCTGACAACACAATACAACATTCTTCATAAAGCATTCTATTACAAACCCATCCACATTCAAATGAGTGAGCACAGTAATTCTTTGGAATTGATTCAGTATTTCTTTCAGTATATTTATTTAACACAGCTTTCATATTTAGTTGGGAAATTATTTCTAAATCTGATTTCAATAAAAATACTGGCTTGCATGTACTGTACAATTGCTGTCTTCTGAAGGCTGCAACAGCTGATTTATCATTTGTCTACCTTTTCAAAGCAATTCTATACTTAGATGCATCAGACATTATAACAATTTTTGCCTCTAATTACAGAAAACAAATTTTCAATACAGTCTTGAGTGAGGCATCTTATGAAAGAACTGAAATCAAACTCTCTGCAGTTCTTTCCACAGTAACTTAAAAGCAGCAGTATTTTTCATTCATCCTTTTACATAACGTACGTGACCTATTGCTTATTACAAATGACAAGATTCCTAAGAAATTCTAACATTTCATCCAAAAATTTCAGGTGGTTTCTGTTCTCATTGAGTCCACAATGAAACTACTTTGCATGTGTAATTTTGTGGTGAATTGAAAATATCAAAAAGAACATCTTCCTTTTCAAGTAATAATGCAGTTGCAATTGCTTCAACCCTGCTCTGGCAGGGAATTGAATGTAATGTGGGTCAATATAGCACAACTGACAGAACGAATGAACACTTGGGAAGCAAGAGGGCTCTCATTGGGCGTAATGGAAGTAAATCTAAATATTTCTGAGTTGACTTAGATGCTAAACGTGGATTCATGTTTTTGTCCTTTTCGTAAAAATCAACTACATGATCACTTTCCATTATCAGGAAAAACATCATACTTTTCAAAATTATTCCTTAATGCCTTAAACCAGTGTGGAGCAGCATGAAAATGTAAATCTTGTTTCCATTTATTTCAACAAAAATGGACACTCGCCAAATAATTATCTAATTTTAAGGTTGTTACTTCCTTGGTTACATACTACCACTTCTGGGAAAAAAACAAATTCCATCACTTTCATAATAACACAAGCAAGTACTAGGTATTGCATGTTTGGTAAGACGATATCCAATTACTTGTTTGTCATTTATCTTCAACCCTCTTATCAATACCACCATTGCTTCCTCATAATTCACAAAACCATCAAATTCATCTGCTCTGCTAAGTAATATTGTCTTTTAGAGACATCTCATCAAGTACAATTGACACCATACGACTTACTTTCTCAGACTTTGGTTTCATTACTATTAAAACAGAACTATTTATACCTGGAGAAATGAATACATTTTTAAGCCATCTTCTTAATGACCTTACCGTAGGAAGTAAGAACAAGTGTTCTAAGCATGGTATATCCCTTAGGAAAACAATAATAAATTGCCAATGACAGTTATATAATTTTCAGTGTATTGCCTTGCTCTATTCCTACAAAAAAAAAAAAAAAAGTTTTTGCCTTTTTAAAAACAATTGCAGATTTACACTTGAAGACTAAGTGAATGTGCATCAGTTATAATCCCATGTTCTAATATTCTAATTTTTTTCGGCAATCAGTTCAATTTTTTCAGGAATCAAGTATTTTCTTTGATATATTTTTTCTAGCTTTGTGCAGTTTTTCTTTAAGTAACTTCACTTTGTCAATACTGTCTTGCTTTAGCTCTCTTGTATCTGCAAGATGATCTTTGATGACTTCTGTCTCTTCACTGACATTATCCTCCCTTTTTTTTGTAAGGACTACCTCTTTTTGATGGATTTCCTACATTTAATATGACACTGTGGGAAGGAAGAATTTGTGTTGGCTGAGAACCTTGTTTTAATCTGGAAAATAAAATTATAATTCAGATGTAAATAAAGATTGTGTACTTTCATTTTAATATAAAACACATACGGTACATTGTTCACCCCTAACAACAACCCCTAACAACCCTAACAACTGTGAATTTCTGAAGTCAAATGTTACAAAGTGGTCTTAGTCTTTCTTAAAAATACTGTTAAGACGCAAGGGACCTTTCTTCTTATAAAGAGCATACAAGTCACTCCCCCATTTTAAAACCCATTGATCACACTTACAACACATCAGAAAGCAAGTAACTTAACACAATGGGTAAGATTAAATTGTATATTTTTTTAATATAAATGTTCAATACTGCAAGATACAGAAGTTTTTTGATAATTTAATGTCTACATGTAATTGGAGAATTAGGTATTTACATAATAAAGTACAGCTTCTCATCATGAGGGAATCAAAAAAATGATATTGCGTTTTTATCATTATTGTCATCATTATCGCCATCATTATCACCATTGTCATCATTATCACCATTGTCATCATTATCACCATTGTCATCATTATCACCATTGTCATCATTATCACCATTGTCATCATTATCACCATTGTCATCATTATCACCATTGTCATCATTATCACCATTGTCACCATTATCACCATTGTCACCATTATCACCATTGTCATCATTATCACCATTGTCATCATTATCACCATTGTCATCATTATCACCATTGTCATCATTATCACCATTGTCATCATTATCACCATTGTCATCATTATCACCATTGTCATCATTATCGCCATTGTCATCATTATCGCCATTGTCATCATAATCGCCATTGTCATCATTATCGCCATTGTCATCATAATCGCCATTGTCGTCATTGTCGCCATGGTCGCCATTGTCGCCATGGTCGCCATGGTCGCCATGGTCGCCATGGTCGCCATTGTCGCCATTGTCCCCATTGTCACCATCGTCATAATGAACATCTTAAGGTTTAAGTGCCATGGCCTATTGCTTGTTTTTAGTATTCCCCTACACTAAGGTGATCCTGGTCCTCCCTTGGTCTGCCGGGGTTTCTATTTCCTCTTCGTCTGTAGTACTTACTATCTTTGTAAGTCTATTTGGTTGCATTTTTTTAATACATTCTTCCTTTTTGCTTCATATTTCTCTATTTCAGTGAACATATTCTTTGTTTTCAGCATTTTCCTTATTTCTTTGTTACTTATTTTGTCTTTTCGAGTTTCTTGAAGTATTTCTCTCAGAACCTCATTTGGGCTGCCTCTATTCCCTGTTTGTCTCTCTGTTTGAGTGTCCATGCTTCTCTGCCAAATAGTAGTTTTGCCACTGTGTTGTGGTTTCTTATTTTTCTTTGTTTATTCATGTCTGCAGTCATTTATTTATGTCTGCAGTCATTGATCTTATTAAATTTTGCCAGTTTTGTTTCAATATCTTCCTCTCTTGTGATATCTTGTTGCCTAGGTGTGTGAAAGTTGCTACATGTTCAATTACCTGATTACCTATTACAAGTTATACATTTCATACTCACTATGGTTATGACAGGTTGGGCTACTAGGGGTTCTAGCTTTGGATGTCTCCCAATATACCACAATGTGTCATGTATTGTGTTTGTAGTATTTGGTAGACCTTTTTTTAGATAAAAAAATTCGGAGGGAAAGAGACTTTGTTTGGTATAGCAAAGTTTAACATTTAGTGTGGCATTCACAAAAGAAATGCTAACATACAAGATCCATTAAGTCCTATGTAATTTCCTTATTTCGATATTCTCTACTAATTGTATGAGGAATTAATGTTGGATAAAATTTATATGATGTTACAGCAAGGGCATTAAAACTTTCTATATTAATAACCTCTTGCTTTTACATTGTATTTCACAGGTGTGTTGGTACCATCCTTATCAGATTCCCAAAACAATAGTATTGATATAGTCTTTGCTACTTATTGGGTTCCTGCAACAGAGAACATTCGTATTCTTTTACAACAACAACTGGAATGTGTTGAGAAGAAATTGCTAGAAAGGGCAGATATTCATGGTAAGTAAACACACAAAGAATATAATCTTCCTTTTCTGATATTGCCACACCTTGGAAAATATATCTAAGTCTTTTGAAGTCGTTCTTTGGCTTGTGAAATTTCATTCAATTCCATTTACCAGTTCATTATTGGTACTTTTATGCATTTTTCATAACATATCATAATAATATTGGAAGTAGTGTATATACCCTGATATATGCAATCAGATGATTACAAAATGTTGTAAATTGAAGCCAGCTAAGGGCATGGCATCATCCAAATGACTGAGATAATATGAATTCCACATAGGATGTATCTGTTTGTATCTTCAGTTGTCTAAAAATTAGAGAGCAAATCATTTCATTTTCAGAAAAAGATCCTGGCACAGATCACTTAACAATTGCTCTTGCTAGAGAATGTTTAAATTTACAACCCGTAGATGATTTGCCTAAAGAGGCAGATTTGAAAATGAAAGAATTAAACATCAAGATGGGTCAGATGACAGTATATCGACTGAGATTGTCATGTCGGTGCCGAAGTCTCAGTTCTGATGAAAAATGTTCTTCAATATTACCCTTCGCCCAGCAGAGTTGGCCCACTGCATTTGGTGTAAAAGGCAATGGATATTTTAAGCCAAGACATAAGTAAATTTTGAATTTATTTTAATAATAATCAATTTAATATGAAACTGAAAGTACCTATATTCTAATGTCCAGCAAATAATGTAATCAATTTGGAAAGGAGTATCATGCACTTTTATGCTTGTATTCTTCTTCCATGTGTTATGGTGGCAAACAGCAGTGTGTGTATTTTTTTGTACATATTGAACATTTACTGACAATGGATTTAAATAACTGTTTTAGCTTAAGTGCAAAAACTATGTTTCTCTGATATTGTTGTTATAAAACCTGCTAGATTTTGTATAGTTATATATATATATATATATATATATATATTTGAAACATACTGATAAAAAATTGATGTCACCTTCAGGAATCCAACATTTCTGAATGAAATAATTGTAAAATGCTGCTGTGAAATATAACGTGTATGTCTGAAAAATTAACATCATAATGCAAGCTTTAATGTTTTTGAGGCTTTACTAGCCAAAAAAATTATGCTTGAGAAATTTTCCATAGCTTTTAAAGACTGATTCTAAATAGTATATTTTAGGAAGTTTTAATTTTAGTACATTTGTTAACAAACTGTAACTACATCAATATTAATAAGACATAAACAAAAGTTACTAGCATTTTTCATGATATTTCCAAGTTGTACAATCACCACAAGAAAGAGAGTTGAGGTTCAAAGTATATTCCACCTGTAAGATACTAATTTATATTTGATACTCTGTTATCACAATACCTGTTAATTGAAAACCATAACTCTTGTTTTTAAATTTTTTAAAATAATTAAGTGTTCAACATATCATTGGAAATGTTAAAGCTTGTATTTTAGATGACCCACTAATGGAAGAATGGTAAAACACCAATATTAAAATGATGGAAAGTATTTAATGTGGAGAGAGTTCTTAATAAGTTATCTCTTGATTATATTTTCAGAGATAACTTCTAAAATTGTTTCTGGTTGAGATTTTTTAATACTTGATAAATAAATAGAAAGTGCAAAACAAATTTTTCACCATTTTAGTAATTTTTGTTTTGGAATTGATAAATTAAAAAAAAATGTTTTAACAGTATATTTACAATGTTTTTATATTACTGAAGAAAATGTTATGAGAAAGGTGAGACAAGAAATTAACATTCATAAAATTTGAGACTGGAGATGATGTTAAGGGACAATCCATTAATAAGATTAAAACAATATTTAAGTATTTATTGATGTTTCTTCAAAGCTATGTGTAGAAATGATCTATGGTTCAAATAACAATTGGTTATAAAGGAGTGTTGTTTCCAATGACATGTAAATGATATAGAGAAATGTTCTTCTTTGTCCCATGTTAGACAATAAACAAATACAAGAAAATGGCATAAGCTTCTCTATGTCTTCTAGGGTCTAGGAACAGTTTGTGCCCCTTATTGTACCCCATTTGTGTTGGGTATACTGTTGTTGATTACTATTAGTTATGCTTAATGTCAAGCTCTTTTAAATTATCTGTTTGAACTCTTATTTTGTAAGAATATTATCAAATCCAAACTGAACCTCAATCTTGGTTATTGTGGAAAAGAACATTCCGAACATTTGCAATGATATGTCAATGCTGCTGAAATGGTAGAATTGGGACCAGACTGTCTGTGATGGTCCTCTACAGTGGACCATGTTCTTCTCACTATTCACTTGACTAAAGCAGATTGCATCAGAGTGCTGATTCTTCCATCTGTCATTGGCTGACTCAAAAAGCAGGGAGCACTCCCTCTGGTGTCCTGAAGTGCTGGCCCAGGATTCCAGTTTCAGCAGCAATGATGGAGGTAATCGTCTTGCGGATTGGTCTTTGAGATAAGAGCACATTTCTATTTCAGCCCTGAACCCTAAAAACTTGAAGGTTTCCTTTAAATATAATTTTCATAGACTTGCAACTTGTATTGATGTTATCAGTATATGAATTATTATTCATTGCACCGATAGATTATTAGATCATTTATCCTAACTTTTGTATACTAAATTGTGGAATCATCAATTTCAATGTTAGGAAGTGACAGAAAAGTTGTGTCCAATGAAGATGAATACTCGTGAATACAAATTACTCTAGATATCTCAATTACTGTTCATAAATAAGACTTGAGTTATGTGACACACTCTGTGATGATCCATGTTTAAACGTTGTAACCAATAGTTTGACTTTCTGTGTTTGGTCTTCCTCAGCATTCCATTTCCCTCTTCATGTGTGTTTAAATGTTTGTTAGAAAATTATAAATGGAACCACGGATTATGTCCACATATTCACTATGTACCTTGATAAAAGTAGTACTTTTTAAATACAAATTTAATTCATGCCACAAAGTTGCATTATGTAGTTAAAAATGGCTAATTATTTATGTCACTTAACTTGTGTGTTTGGACTAGCAAAATTAAAAACTTTTGATTTCAACTCCAGGAAATTTATTTGCCTAATCCTTGTTTAAAACCAGCTAAAAAGTGTTGAGGAAGCTGTAAAAGTGGCAGTGGTATTTACTTCAGGGGCAACACTGAATATAAGTTAAGAGTGAGGTGTGTTTATGTTTTGAAAGTAAAACTTGACTAGTGTCCTATTTGTGAAAATTGGGATGTGTTCGGAATCCATATCAAGTGTATAGAATTAATTGTTCTGAACTTCAAAATCATTATACTTAAGAAATTGAAAAATAATGTGTTGAGAAAAGTGTGCAGAATTTTTTTCCAAGCTACTTTGTGTATTTCTGTTTTTCTGTTAAATATATTTATGTGAGTTAAATGTAATGGAGTTTGAATTGGATATTTGGGCTTATTGGTGTTCAGAATGTGATGGTACCTACTATAACATTTGAAATGCCTTGCAGTGTAGGTAAGAGTGACATCAGTTCGAGTGTGGAGTATTTTCAAAACATTTGCAGAAAGGTAAGTTTTTTATTAAGAAATGTGAATCAATGTTTCAGGGGATTCTTGAAGCAGCATATAAAGAATACAGAACACAATTATTTATAACAACTTTATTTTGTTTTTGTTACAATATCAATTAATTTAGTCTTCATCACATCCATCCACAACAAAACACATTGATTTCGTGTACCACTCGTAAGTCTCTTTGTTGGAAGCCACCACAGTTCTCTTGCTCATCAGCAACGGAAATTCGGGGCACAGACAAGTAATTTATGTCGAGGCTCTAATGAAAATTTTCGGATGGCTTTGTTTTCCTCCCCAGTGCAAAAAGTATAATACAACAGCTCGCCCATCCCTTGTGACGCCGTGTCTCGGCAATGGAAAATAGAAAAAGTACTAGAGAGCACTATTCAAAGGTCCTGCATAAATATGCGTTTGTGGAGTGCGAGTTTGAATATTTGAACAGAGAGACTAGATTAACAGTGTACTACTCATGCAGGTAATTTTGTGTGAATGCAGCCGCTGGCACTGGGGCGGCCGACGCCTCGCGCGCGGCGAGGCCGGGGCGGGGAGAGGAGGGGGGGGAGGGGGAGGGAGGAGGGCTTACTTCTTGACCGAGAAGCCGTCGCCCGTGGGGTCGAGGATCCAGGGGTAGTTGTTGGGGCACTCCATGCAGGTGAAGAGGCGCAGGGTCTCTCCGGGCAGCTCGCGGGTGGTGAGCGGGCAGGCGTTGGGCAGCGAGCAGTAGGGTTGCCCCTTCACGTCGCACTTCTCCTTCCACTCTTGAAAGTCGCGCAGCGCCGTCAACTCCGTCGGGTTCTGCATCCACTGGATCACCTGTGCACACGGAGGCTATGGCTCAGAAGATTTGCTCTCGGAAGTGTCAACCTGACGAGTGGTTGGTTCCAATTTTTTGCGCGGGAAATACAAGAGGAACGATGCGGTTGCAGAAAGTGATTTATAAAATTCCGCGCATGTACTATGGGTATCCGCAAGAGCCGAAGAGGCAAAAGGTACTACTGCTAACAGCAGCGTACAAACACTTGTGTATCTTGTGATTGAGAGGAATTGAAGACGTCCATCAGTTTCATATAATACGAATGTAATTTAGAAACCTGACGATGCTGACAATAGTCAAGCTATTTTGTTCGATGTCAAGTATCTTCATTCCATGTACATACTAAATGCAAGAAAGAAGGTCGCTGATTAAACTCGTGAAAACTCCCTAGGTACCCCTCGAGTATTTAACTGAGACCTTCTATTAAATAAAATGTATAAAATTATGAATTTAGTGTTTGGACATATTCCATATTAGTTATACAGGTATGAAATTCACTTTTGTCTACATCACCAAGGAAATGAACTTAAGATTTTTTAATAAATGCTTATTTAATAACGTACATATAGAGTGATGTTAATGCAAGTATCGATATGAAAGTATTGTGTGTACGCACCTGCAACATGGTGACGAAGTAGACGTCGTTGCGGTCCAGCATCTCCTCGATGAAGCGGATGAGCTCGTCCTTGTACTCCTTCTTGCTCTTGAGCCAGGACGCGTGGAAGTGCAGGCCGAGCGGCGCACGGTTGGAGTTGAAGTGGCGGTTGAAGTTGTGGCGCAGCAGGCGCGCAAACTGGTCGCCGCTCTGGATGTTGGAGCACGAGTCCACCATGTGGCAGCCGGGTAGCGACTCGTCGAAGGTGGGGTCGTCCCTGCGGTCCAGCTCGTTCATCACCATCTCCCACACGGGGTGGCTACGGCTGGGGCAGTTGTGGGCGTTGCCGTTGCACTTGTGCGGCATACGGAAGTAGAGCGTGTACGGCCAGATGGGCACGCGGCCCAGCGGCGCCGTGATGGACGCGTCGTACACAAAGAACTGGTCGGCCATCATCTCGAACTGCTTGTTGCCGCCCACGCGCAGGTAGGGCGCGCGCATGCCGATGATGGAGCCGTCGGTGATGTTGGCGAAGCGCTCGATGATGAGGCGCGCGCCCGCCATCTCGGCCAGCCAGTCGTCGTACGAGCCCTGCGTCCAGTAGTTGGGGTCGTCCTTGTGCGTGAGGGAGAAGACGCCGATCTCGTGGCCGCGGCGGTGCAGGTCCTGCACGGCGGAGTAGTTGGTGTACTTGTGCGAGACAAAGAAGGTGCCTCGGATCTGGCAGCCGTTGGGGTTCTGGCGCTGGCCGTTGAAGATCTCCTCGTACAGGTCGATGTTGTCCACGTTAGCGGCGCCGTTGAAGGTGATGGTGATCATTTGAGGAACCTGGCGGCAGAAATGGAAAGTTGAACTATTACTTCTGATTGCATGGTAATTTAGTTGCCTTTCCGGAATGTAGAGCTTTTCACCAAGGCGTTCAATGGGATAAGTGTCCCAACTTACAGGAGACGTAACTTCATACACATCTTCCGATACTTGAGTAATATATTTTGTTTTCTAATATTCATTAATCAGTAAAAATGTATTTTTCCTATTCTATAAAGAACATGTTTTAATTTACTGAAGAAGTTCACCTAAGAAAATACGTTCGAGCTACGAAATTTAACGACCGCCGTGTTGTAAAGTTTACGACTATCCAGACTTAAGCTTGCAATTTTGGCCATTTTATCGTTTCTTATAATTGTTCCTAAAAATGCGTTGTATTAAAAAATTAGGCATATTTTACACTTGCAGGATCTTTAATGATAGCTGGACCTAATTAATTATTTCACTTTCTTTTTCCCTACTACATTTTTGGGATGCACTGTACGAACACATGAAGCCCTCCTTCAAAAACCGAGGGGTGCAGCTTTCTCCATCGCTCGCGTCTTCCGCCCGCGCCGACGCCGAAAGCGGCGCTTTCCCTGGATTAAGTGTTTCTCTTTTGGGCAGCGATGTTCGTAGATGCACTGGATCGGGCTGCTTAGGAAGTCAAATAGAGAGAAAGTCTCGGTTAATGTCCATGCGATGTTGTATTGCGCTGTGGTAAAAGCGCCTTGAGGACAACCTGATGGTGTAAGTAATGATATATGTGCGCATTCTGAAAAGACGGAAGATGTGCTTTTTTTAACGCCGCTCTTGAATGTTATGTTACACGAAAAACGATTTTTGAAGTTTATTTATGATTTTACACGAATCCAGCTACATTTTTAACGATACGAATGAAAATGTAAAGAACATGAAGTTGTGAAATACAAAATATATTTGAAGATTTTTCTTAAAGCTTACGAAATTCAAATTACTACGAAACTTTTTCATTAATATAATTTAGTTTAATCATTGTAAATGCAAAGTATTTACATGTTCAATCCTTGTATATGCAGAAATGTATTTTAGTGCTTAATAAAAAGAATAATAAGTAGTTTTTGGCTTATGAATTTGTAAGGTAATGTTTGTGTTATGTTAAAGTGTACAGGAATGGGAAAAATTAAAAGCAGTTCCGCGAAAGAAATAATCCAAGTAAAATACAAACATAGGAGGAAAGAGTGAAATAGACCAAAAGAAAAGAAAAAAAAAACAATGTGCTAACGGTTGCCTCACCTGGTTGGGCTCGATGCTGCCGGGGATGCGGGTGCCGTCGGCGGAGCAGAAGCAGTCGGGCAGCACGCACTGCGTGGGGTCGCAGTCGGGCGCGCGGTTGGGGTCCAGGTCCACGGCTGCAACCGACGGACAATCAAGGCCACGTTCGCAAATCGCTACTGTGTTTACCATGATCAAAAGCGGGGGGAAATTGCGATCTTTTGGATTCATACATACTGGTGTTTTTCTCTCCACTGTTCTTTTAGTTTATTTAGTGATTCATCAACTCTATATTTACAGAAAATATGCTTCCTTAGATTATACAAAATGTTTTGATTTTAAAAGATTGTAAAACTACGATTCATCTCTCTCCAAATAGGGAGAAGTTTTGTTGTTTAAACCATTTGATTTAGGAGATATTTCGTAATGTGTTTTAAAATGTAATAGCTATTTTTTCCTTTACGTGTTGATCCTTTTTGTAAACTATTGTAAAGACGATACAAAAAGTAACAAAGACGTTCAGTTGACGTTCAGTGACGTTCATAAGGGGGAAGAGAGAGCAGCTGAGGCAAGTTCCCCAAGCCCCGTCTTAATTAGGGCCCTGGATTTTTTCATTCAAAATATTTAAAAAATTCATTTTTTCTAGTTCAAATGAAGTTGCTCGTATTGCATGGGGAAAGCAATTGTGTTTTTTCTGGAAAGTTTCTTGGAGGGAGGGTTGTTTGAAATTACGGACGCTCGTGGATATAATGCTTCAGTTTTCTCGTAAAATAGTAAGGAAGGGGGTACGTACTGCAGGCATTCTCGTCAGACTCGTCCTTGCAGTCGGGCTTGTCGTTGCAGAAGAGCTCCTTGTCGATGCACTCGCCGTTGCCGCAGGACAGCTTGCCCTCGGGGCAGCGCGGCTCGTCTGTCTTGAGGATGGGCAGCACCTTGCGCGGCTCTGTAACGAGAGGGCGGTGAGCGCGGGCCTACCTGGGAAGCCTACAGCCCACTTACCCCCTACCCACGGGAGGCCCCTCCTTCGAACCGAACCCACCGCAGGAACCCGATTCGACGCAAAGTGAATCCCATCGGACACGGCCTGACTGACCCCGGCCCCAAGTCGAACTGCGTCCTCGAAGGCTCTGAATCGAGAAAGGAAAACAGGGCCACGAAGATAGCGCAGGCACAGAAGAAACAGTGACACATAGTGTTAGCGCCAGGGCACGACAGAACGACTTCGGTTATGCAAAGAGAGAAAAAGAGAAAGACAAAGAATGAAACATAACAAATGCTTTATTTCTGAAAGACTTTACTTTTGAGACAGAAATTGAAGTAGAATATGATCGTGAAAATCAAGAAAATAAAATGCTTAGAAAGACAAAAGATATGGCGCAAAGACATACAATAAATTGAAGTATCATTACTTTAAATGTTACATTAGTATTGAAATATATTATTTCGAAATTGACATGATATCAGGCTCATTACTCAAGCTGAAGGCTAAGGATTTTGCGATAATATTAAAACACATTGATTAAATTTTTAATCACCACCACCAATCCACGGATGCAAACGTCATGCTAAAGGCATGAACATGCAACTACCAATAGAGTCGGGCAGTTTCCTAAACTGTAATCCATTGTTCTGTAAAAATATTTATGATCAAATAAACTAACAAAACATATAGAGTTACTTTTATTTGGGCTTATTTTAGTTGTAATAATTTCTAACTAATAAGGCAATAAATATTTGATATATGATTACGAATAAAATCGATTGATAAGCAGAAAACTTTATATTCCAAAATCATTCTGAGGATAAGGAAGTGCTATGTATTTTATGTTACAACTTTTTTTACTGCATGCCTGTACTTAAATATGTGTTAAATTCAATAATAATTTACTAACATTGCTTGTTTAGATATATTTTTTCTTTATATTTTACTTAGGAGGAAAATATAGAGAGAAATTTCAATTTTTGTCAGTAATCGAGAGTGAGATTGAAAAGCGTCATGAATAGGATGAAGGCATGCAGCTCACGACACAGGTTTCCCAATAACCACTATAACGCAAGCTACTCCAGGGTGGGACAAGGGAGAGGAACAATACCTTTCCGGAGTGGTCACAATCCAACATGCGGCATGCTCCGAACCCTTTCCTACACCAAAGCTCGACAGTGGGAGGAACTACAGAGAGGGAGGAACCGTAGGGGCCCGGGTCACCACCTTCCGAGAGGTGAGGGAGGTCGGGCAACGGGTGAGAACCGATGGGCGCCGACACCCGTACGGATTGGCAGGTGCTTTCGACCCGAAAAGTCACTTACTCTCCAGCTGGTCACAGTTGTTCACTTTACCCTTCCAATCACAAGTTTGCTTATCAACGTCGAAAGCCAATCCGGAGGGGCAACTGATTTGCTTTATACCAGATTTTGTGCACCTGATGGACAAACATATAAAACATCGCTCAGTATTTGCATTGGCAGCGCTAGCAAAATGTCAGCAGTTGCTCCCACTGGCGTGGATCAGGGGCGATTCCTCCGCCGTCGCGGGAGCAACAGATCGCGATCCGCGGCCGCTCTCCCCTCCTCTACTCATCATTCGCTGTCTCTCGCCAAATTTCGCCCCGCTCTAAATTTTAAGGTCGGCCGTTTTATTTTGTGAAAAATGGAACAATATTTTCATTGGATTTAATACGTTTCTTTGAAGGAATGAAACAACAAAAATACGTTTAGTTTCCTATAACTTTTTTAAAGTTAATAACAACATTTCAACTTTGTTTTCTCGGTTTCAACCTCAACCGCGACAAACATTGCGACTCAAGCTGAAAATAGTGTAGGTAACGACTTGTTTTTGTCTTCCCAATTTTCCACCCGATGTGTTCACAAATTGTTCAGATTTCTTCCGAAGATATTTTAGGCGTTAAAGAGGACACTTTTTGCGTCACCTCTTGCGAAACGGCCGCTCGCAGCAAAACGTAAATATTTTTCCGAGCGCGAAGCGGGGGCGAAAAGAGAAATCCGACGAGCCGAGCTGACATTCCGCTAGTGGTTTTATGTCTTGACGACACATACTTACTTTCTACTCTATCACAGTTTTTAACATTGGTTCTCCAATCACACGTCTGCCGATCTATATCAAAAGCTAAGCCGTTGGGGCACCTCACCGACGCCAGCCGGGTGATGCCGTTCTCTCCGGCCTGGTCGCACCTGGGCAGAACACAACGCGTCAGCCCCGAGCACTCGAGGGGCTGCTAAGCGAGCTACTCATTTGGCATGGTTACAGTAAGCGACTCAAAAGGAAAAATCAGATTCTGTTACTCATTTTTTCAAAGCTTCTGATGCTAGTAAGTAATTTTTTATTGTAAGAGGTCCGAATGGTTTTTGTTTCAAGGTTTGACTTTTACTCCAAGAAATAAGTTCTTTATTCCGGCTCATCTCTTAAATATTTATTAATTTTATCCGGAATATATTTATTAGAATGTAAAATTTTTAAAGAAAAAATCATCCAAAGAACTGTATAAGATTTTAATAAAAAAATCACACTCCTTTATCTTGTGCAACTAACAGCAATGTTTCGTCCATTATTAATATTTTATATTAAAATATTTTTTATCAATATTTTATTCTCAAACAAGTTGTCACGTTTAATGAAGGTATTCCTTTTCGCTCTGCGCGTGTTTCGGCTCCTTTCGAACTCGAGGGAGACTCGGGCCAGGCCGAAGTCAGGAGTGGAAGTAGGATTGGCCTATTCCTTGATCATCATAACTTGTGTAAACTGAAATAACGTGTGGAAAGATTAGAGATGTATTCATTAAGACAAACAATTCCGATGCTCAGACACACTGTGGGATAAATTTTTGTTATGTGACTTAAATAAAAACATTTGTTTTATTCGGACAAAGTTATGCATGATGTTTCCTTTCATTCTTCAACGAGAAATAGGAGACAGCATAAAGAGGTTCTCGAGATGGAAATTCGAGCGTAACAACAGCTAACATTTAAATTAACTGACAATTTTATAATTCACAACAGTTAAGGAAGCTAATATTGTAAAGAATATTCAAATTATTGGAGATGGTTGCGTAGGCCGGAGTTCATGTTGTCTAGGCTATCCGCGATGAGCCGCGTCAATGTCATGGTGGCTAATGTTTCGGCCAGCGTATTGTGGCCTCTTTCAGCAGTACGCTCTGAAGAAGGCCCCAATACGCTGGCCGAAACGTTAGCCACCATGACATTGACGCGGCTAGTCCCGGATAGCCTTGACAACATAAATTATTGGAGAGTTTCAAAAACATTTGATTTGTGAAATTTATTTATTTAATGTATTTCTGAGTGATTCTAATGGTGAACTAGAAGGTAGAGTACACAATTTTAGAATTATTTTTTAAAATAAATGTTAAAATTTTAAGTTCACTAATAATACCAATTTTTTCACTATTTATTCTGTTGATAATATTTCCAAATATGGAACATGGGTCACGGGTCGGAATCGAACTTATCGAATTCAAACTTATTTTATCAACCGGAAGGAAATATTTGTGTTTTCTGCGGGCGACATCCTTACCCATTTACCCCCAAGTATTCATTATCACTTTCAACCATTCATCATTCTTTCATAACTTCATTCATCATTTCATTTTTTTATAGCCCACAAAAACATTTTCTCAATTCAACAAGCGTATTCAGCACCTTCTTACATCACACACCCAGTTTGACGATTCATACAAGAGACAACAGTGACAATGACGGCCGGTGTGCTCGATTCATCCAGTTTGGTAAGCTGAAAGGAGATGTTTTCAGTTTAGTAGAAAAACACGTTTTTCGTGAACGTTATAGTTACGTATGTGTCGCTAGGTGATTATTAATAATACTGTTTTACTTATGTTTAAAATGGAGTCTAAATATACTTGTTAGTTTTATGAACAGATTATTTAAAAAGTAGATAAAAGGTCGACATATTTGATTAATGTTCTTTGTATTCCCTACTTTCACACCTTGTGTTTACATTGAATACACTACTTTGCAAAGCTCCTAAGTTAATGAAATCAATTGGAGTATACGGCTGACTGTTTGGTGGGGAAAACATAAAAAAGTGAAATGTTTGAGGTTTGAAGGTCACCTGACGACGTCGCGGCAGTCGCCGTCCGTGCTGAGGCGGAAGTACTCGTCGGGCGGGCGGTTCTCACACAGCTCGTCCACCGACTGGTCGTCCGACTCCAGGTCGTCGTCCTGGCGCTTCACGCGCACTGCGGCCGCTGCAACAACCACACACTACGTCAGCACCAACAATCGACGACCAACTCGCTCCCTACCTGAGCACACTGCACACACATGGGATGGTACATCGATAACACTAGTGGTACTAAGACAGCACGTACTTTCTCGCCTGTATTTTCATGCCAAATTACGGGAAAAGTACTCAAATTTTCGAAAAATTATACATGTCCTTATTTCACAATGTATCTTTAAGGAATAGATTTATTTAAGGGAAAAAATCTATATCTTGTTTTGAAAACGAAGACATCGACGATCTCTAACACTTGTTTGGTTATTTATTCGAAAAGTTTGCTAGTCGCTATATTCCCGCGCCATGCAAATTAACTTATTAATTCTTTTGAGCATTTGTGTTAACTCATTTAATGACTTATTAGGCTACGAAAACGCACCAATAAGTGGATTAAAGATGTGCTATTAACTCCAAAGCAAGTCGCAGAAAAACAAGTGCCGGTGTATAGACAAAATCTGTAACTGTACAATTCGATACTGTTTGAAAAAATATAAAAACAATTCTCACAAACACAAGATGTTTGTGACATTTCTCGTTTTTCAATGTAAGGTTATGTCCTTGATGTAATTTGGTACATTACATTACGCAAAATTATTTAACTAATTACATTTTCAGGGATATGAGAAACCTCTGTTCTAAATGACCGTAACAGTTTAGATCAGGGTAGCCTTATTTTAGAATTTTAATATTTAATTAAAATTCCTCAAAATTGAAACGGTTACCAAGGGCTGGATATGTACTAAAAATGAAGTGTACGTGAAGGATTAATGAGTAGCATTTTTAGAAAATTTAACTTCGTCAGGTTTAAATTATGGAAATTTTTGGAATTCGTCCATTCCATTATTAGTGAATACAGAGCTGTAACAATGATTCAGCTTCTAAATAAGATGCACATTTTTAGAGCCTAAGAAATATGATTTAAATTATCAATGGGTTTCTAAAGCTTTCGTTCCTAAGCCAAAGGATTTTGTTATGACCAGAAAAACAACAAAGATAAACACGGTTTCTCACGACGTGTTTTATTCCACAGTCCAAAAGAGCAAGTCAATTTACAATAGCCAAGTTCTAACAGAATTCCAGGAGAGAGTCCAAATACGTCGCTAAATCACCAAATATCCGTAGGGGCAGTCCAGAGTTCGTAAGCACTTCGACGTATCAACTATTCACAATATCACTCTCTAATCACTTGCAGACGCTCGCTTCCAACTGCCTCTCGCCGCCCGAGCGGCTCTTTTTATAGCTCGCTTGCGGCGAAGGATCGCTGGCCAGCCCGCTGATAAGGGTGGGCTCTCGCGCGCCGCTGTCTGCTCGGGCGTGACGGTACTGCCGCGCTGTCGGACAGCGCACTCTCTTGAGCAGTATCGGTACCGTCGACCGGCGGCAACTTTAAGGGAGCCTGTTCGGCCACGGCAGATTTATTGATTAAGTGATTCAGGGTGTCAACTGCTAAGGTCATTAGTTTCGTAAGTGTAGTGCATGTTTTATCGCTGACGGTGTTTCCCCAGCTGTATTGCGAGATCCGGCGCCGACCTATCCGGTCACGTCGGCTTGCGGGATATCCCCCCAACCAAGTATCCCCAACCAAGTATCCATCCCAGCGGGGCTCCACTCCAGCCGAGACAAACGCTATGCTCCCGGCTCTCGGACGCCATGCCAAAGGCAACGTTCAGATGCTCTGACTGATGCTTCCGTCGTGGCTGTTAGGAGCCTGCGTTAATGCAGTTCGTAGTTGCTGCTGGGGGCGTATCTGGGCTGTGGAGCTGCGGTTGACCGCGATTCGGCACAGGCGGCACCCGTTGCGCGCCACTTCGCGCCGCGCGCAACCTCCTTCCCCGGCCCCGCCTGGTCCCGCCCGGCCCCTCCACGCCCCGCCCGGCCCCGCCCCGCCCCGCCCCGCCCTCACAGCCGCGGCCCGGCCCTCACGAGTCTCTCACCTATGTTGCTACTTGGCTGTCCGGAAGACGCCGTCATTCTACTGTTTTACTCGCATTTCGCTCTGAGGAAGGGCGCAGAATGGCGGCCGAAACGTTGGTACCTGTAACTAGGTCGCGTTGTCTCCCGGACAGCCAATAAGTTTCTGACTTCCGGGCGCGGAAACCTTCGCTCTCATGAGTCTCCCCTATCCACGACGTTCAAACGATCTCCGTGCTCTTCATGTTCTACTTATGATATACATTTCGCCGTTAGGATTTTGTCGCACCTGTTGCGTTTATTTTTTCAACTTGTTACCTGCCCTCTAAGTCGATAATCGTCGTGTTCTTTTCTAGTGAAGCCGGCAGGAGCCATTCTGATTCCGCGGCCGTAAGTGCGTGTTCTGGTGCTTCAATTGGTTGAATGTGAAACAGACATTATAAGCGAATCATCGTGATCTTCATCGAAGGGCGTACACTCTTTTGAGAGGATTTACTGAACACCAGAAACGTAGGACACGATGAACTAGATATATTTGATATTCAGGGTGGCAATGAAGGTTATTTTCTGTTAGACAAATTATGGCATCTAAGAATGTGGAAAAGGAATAATGACAGGAGTTTATATTTTTTTGTCGAAAAACTGGAATTGTGGAGTTTCAAATGACTATGAGCAATTATCGATCTGTAACACTATTGTACAATGCCGAGTACAGTATTGAGTTCAAGATTTTAGGGGTTTAAAACAGTGTATCTCATTATTATTGACAATGCACAGCATTCCTATAAATTGCACTGACTGGCCAGTTTTTGGTCTAGGCTAAATATTTATTGATTGGACACTAGTAATGGTATGATGACGTCTAAAAACCAAACGCTTAAGAAAGATGTGGCTATGGCAATTTCTGCTCAAATATCACAGAAAGTCTAAAAATGGCAATTAAATGACTTACTAACTGATATTTATCTTTATCTCTGTCACTAATAATTTACTTTCTGTTCTAACGATGACTAAGCCTGCAAACAATGGCGTGAGTCACGCCAAGAGAAGTATCTGCGTCGGAGGTGTTCTCGGGCTTCTCTCCGCTGGCGGGGTTGAGAGAGGGAGAGGAGGAGAGGGGCGGGGCGGGTTGGGGGCGAGGAGAGAGGAGGCGTGGAGAGGCGAAGCGGGGCGAAGGGGACCGGGGAGCTGGCTGGAGGGTGGCAGGGAGGGTGAGGAGAGGGGTGGGGTGGGTGAAGCGGGACGAGGCGAAGGAAGGTGGGGCAAGGGTGGGTGGGGCGCGGCGTGGAGGGGCGGTGCGGGGCGTGGAGGGGCGGGGCGGGGAAGGCTCGGCGAAGGGAGCCGGGGAGGGGCGGGGAGGGGGGGCGGGGCTAAATCGAGGCCGGGTGGAAAGCCTTCCTGTAGAAAAGCCGCCTGCCGAATGTGTGCCGCCCCCAAGGCGCCGCGCGACCTTCCGCCTCCGGGCGTCGAACCGGAAGCCGGCTCTGCGGATGCCCAGAGGCAAACGTCACCTCCTGGGGAGGGAGAGCGCAGAGGGAAGGAATAGACAGACAGAGGAAGAGTAGGAAACCATGCTAAAAAGGAGGAAGCAAGAGGTGAGGTCATGATAAAAAACCGAAGGACGGAATGAAAGGTGGAAATAATTAAATAACGCAGCTAAGAATAAAGAAGGTGCCGCGTGCACTGGCGAAGAAATGCGCGCGCAACGTGTAATCTTTCAAGTAGTTTTGCGGGAGGAGTGACGCGCAGCTAATGACAAACCTGTGTGATGGCGGCGCTTACTCCAGGCGCCCGAGTACAGCGGGTTGCCATCCTAAAAGGGGACGGCGAGACTCGTCTATATCCATCTGTCGTTATTTTTGACATTTGCGTCAAGTCAGGTCAGGCCTTCAAGTCAGCACAAACGGTTTACAAGTATGCATTATTACGCTTGCTGTGCGGGAAATTAAGATTGCTCGTGGAATAAAGAATTGAATGTCTACTGAGTGGCACGGTGCTTGTCCGATACGACTGACGCTTCGTGAAATATCCCTCGCGGTTCAATTTTTGATTTAATTTTTGCTCTTTCATTCTTTCAATTTAGTTCTTCACGTGCTAGAGGTTTTATAAATTACTTACATATGATTTCATTTGATAGATAAGAGTCTAACACGGTGTTCAGTCAGAATCTACGGTTTATGGGAACCTTATACTAAAAAATGCTAATTTTATAGGAACATTTTTCTGGAATAGGCCAAAGAACGCAGAAAATGGTGCAGGTTAAATTTACGGTAATGTCTCATTTTAAAAAATGCACAAAACCAACACGCAAAGTATATATATATATATATATATATATATATATATATATATATATATATATATATAGTGTGTGTGTGTGTTATTTAACACACACACAACACTATATATATATATATATAGTGTGTGTGTGTGTTATTTAAAAAAGCTAGTATTTTTTTTGCGCAGAGTAAAGGACGCTGAAAAGAGGGTTCCTTCAATTTCGTTGATCTCTGAATTTTTGAAAATAGCATAAAATTAAAAATAATGCGAGAAAGTATGAGCTGAGATAATAGCACTAGATTATATTCTTTGACATAGCTGCATATTTCTTACTTTATCCGGTGACATTTGAGTTTTAGGTTATTCTTAAGGCCAACCTTTTTGAGCCTCTCCACTTGCGTGATTTTTTGTAAAGCACGAACTTGGGGGGTGCGCGTGCCGGAGTTCCCGAGGGTACCGCTTGAAGCGCGCGTGGCGCACGGTGATGCAATGCAAAGCGGCCGCACTTTCTCCCGATAGCGGCGGCGACGGCGGCGGCGAGGGAGGCGGCGATGGAGGCAGTGACGGAGGGGGCGGCTCGGGGCGGCGGGTGGTGCGAGCGGGTGGGCGGGCCTTTCTCCCGAGCGCGGTGCCAGACGGGCGGCGGCTCCTGACCTCGATCGACCCGCCCCTGCCCCTCCTCCGCCCCCGCCACTGATTTCTCCGCCGCGGCGCGATCCGACGCCGCGCCGTGCGCCCCACTCCGTCGTACGTGGAATTACAGTTGGTTCAAGGCGAGCGAGCTGAGGCAGGCGCGGGCGACGAGGAGAAGCGATGCCGCGCCGCGCCGCGCCGCTCCGAGGACGAGTAACGGCTCCAGGCTCCGGGCTCCGGGAGCCGCCTGGGCGGTTTCATCACCCGCGGCCTCCGCTGACATTTCGTCCCGGGGGAGGAGCGTGGAGCACGTGGCGCGGCACGCAGCGATCCGCCCTCACCTCACCTCCTTTCGCCCCGCTGCGCCTGCGCCTATGCTTGCGCCACTCGCCCCCGCCCCCGCACCTGCCCTCGCACTCCATCGCCAGCCCCGTCTATGCGTACACTCAGGAACGGAATAGGATTCGCTTATTGCTTCGTGTCTCCGGTCCTCTGCTAAGGTCATTAGTCTAATAGGCGTAGTGCATGTTGTATCTAAAGAGGTAGCGGTGTTCCACCCCCGTTGCAAAGCGAGATCCGGCGCCGAAGTGCACGTCGATTTTCCCTTCAAGTACCTCCCCCAGCGGGACACCGTCCGGGACAAGTTCTAAGCTTCTGACAACTGTGATGGTGTGTGAGGGGGAAAATAGGACAAGGAAAAGAAAGGAAAGATCGCGCGTGGTGCGAGACCCGTTTGCGAGGGTATTGCTTTGGCATTCACGTGGTATTGATCTGAGAAACCACGGAAAACTACCTTACAGAGCATCCGGTCGTTAGAATTCTCTTCCAGGTTGCGGCTGAATTTCTCACGTCTGACATTCGTCCCCGTCAAGACTCAAACCCTAGGATCTCTCGGTCGTAGGCACGGCAGTGATAACAGTTGTTTCCCTGAGCTATCTCAGCCGATGAAGGAATGTGAAATCAGAAAAACGTTTAGTACTCGGCTCATTCTCATTTCATTTCGTAACAAAATACGGTGTGTGAAAGACAGCATAAATGCATGTGGGACAACCGAGAGTATTATGTGCATCAGAATCGTTAACCGAGGTTCTAGAACCAATGGAGGGTTTGCTGTCTTACCCAGCGTTCACGTCTTCAGCCTCGCGAGCGCCGCGTTGCACTAGAGATCGATGCCGCGTTCGCTGATGTTCGTGGAAGTGAAAGTCTCTGAAGAAAAGTGGAATGTTCGTGAAACAAACTCGCTTCGACACAACTTCTGAGGGTAACAGAGAAGTGGTTTGAAGATGTTTCCTCGGTGCGATGAAGAAACAAACAATATTACAGTGCTGTTTCATGGCACGGTTTTTAGGGAGTACAAGTGACCCAATACCCTGGATTATTTGTATACGATGCCCATATCACTGTCACTTTTGATGGTTGTATCTGACAAGCGGGATTTTCTAGGTACCTAACAAGGTGGTTTTCACTACGTTGCTCAGGTATGTGCCGAAACAGTATTAGGAAATCCTTGTGTAAGAAGTTGGCCAGAAATACTGGAAACTGTTTTTGAGAGTTAAAGGGGCATTACAGCCCTGCTTTGACACCTGCTTGGAAATTCTGAAAGTGAACGGGAAATCGTTATTGCGTCATATTTATGGCCATTATTGCAAAGCAAACGGAATGCAATTAAATATATACACGTGTTATTAGATAATACATATTAATGGTTACGTGTCTACAAAATACGTGTATGCAAAGCTTACACCATTAAGAAGTATATGAAGTTAGAAAGATAGAATGAATAAAAAAGAGTAGGTTCGTAATAGGGGTTTAAAGAAGAGGGTCACTAGTAAGAAACAATTATATTTTATGAACGGAGATATTACAGTAAAATGCACTGTAAAACATGAGAACTAAAAGCGTCGTGTACGACACAAAGAACGAACAAAGATAACTTTATGAAATGAATGTTGGTGAGATAACTTTATTGAAGAAGGAGGGTCTTTACAAGAAAGGGAGTCAAGGAAGCGAGTCCGAGCATTGTATTGGTGCAATAACCTGTTGAGAAGCCGTGTGCCGGGCGGGCGGAGAGGGACGCGGCGTGCGAGGGCTGCGCTGCAAGGGGGTCAGGAGCTCCTCGCAACCCCACTCGCAGCCTCTGGGGTGGAGGCGCGTTGCGCAACGGCGGCGGGCGCGGTTCGCTGTTACGCGGTTCGAGCAGCCCGGTCGCCACCGCCACCGCCGCCGCCGCCGCCGAACGTTCTAGGCCGCCCGCCCACCCGCCGCGCTGTTCCGGCAGCGCCCTGCGTGTCTATCGCGCGTAACTGCCGCGTCACGCCTCGCACGCGCACGCGGGGCCGCTGCTCCTGAAGAGCGTGGCGGTGGCTTCGATGAGCCTGATGGAGGTAATACTGGTTGACGGGGTGAGAATAACGGCGATGGCGACGGTTAGAAGATTGGTGGTTTGCAACGACTCTGATCGGGAGGTCGTAGGGTTTGCGTCCCGACGGTGGCAGATATTCGACACTAGCTAATACTTAAGTTGAATTCAGCCGCTCCCTAGGGGTGAATTCTAGTAGTCGGCTTTTCTGATTCGTAGCTTTTCATGGTTGCTCCGATCAATTTGAGGCGAATGTCGAGGCAGTGCACTAACGAACGGGGCACAAATGGCACGCCTTCTTCCCTTCCTCATTCTTGTTGCTCCACCTCTCCTTGAACGGATCCTACTTGTATCTAGTACATTACGACGCGCGTCGGAGGCATGGGGCTTCACCTAGGCGGGGTGACGCCTCATCTAGTGGAGATACCTGGAGGGGAAGATTCCCACCGTGCGGCATGTAGGTGTGCGTCACGTGTCTCTTTACAGTGAAGAAATATCAGCAACGTAGCTAACGCCCGCGACATCACATGTACTACACTAATGGTAATTATTCATGGCAGTTGTTGCTACCGAAAACAAAATGATCTATCAATCAATAATGCTGGTGTTCAGAATAACGGAGGATCTAAGGAAGTAGCTGTGGAGTCTGAAAAGCGCTGCCTCGCGCTTGCCTCTGGCGCTCTCAGTCGGCCTCGAGGTCTTTCTGAGACACCGTGCGAACGGGGCTTCTCAGAGGCGTGGAAAGGCCTTGATGGCTTGCACGCGGAAGCTTAGAAGCTCTTTCAGTTGTGATTTGCTGTCCAGTTTGCAAATCTTGCCCTGAGATAGGAAGAGCTTGCAGGCACTTACAAACACGATGTTTCTCTCAATGTGAGAAACAAGTTGTTGGTATTTAATAAGGTCTAGAGAGGAGCGCGTGAAAGAGTCATACTGCCGCAAATGTCAACAACTTTTTAGTGGCCGGTACCGTCTCTCACGATTTTCTCATCTTATTGTGTGTCGAGAAGCAGGTTTGGTGAAGGTTGAAAGACATTGCAAATGTGGTTTTGACATAATTTTCTTATTCGGTTAATACATAAATTGATAGTTCAAGAACTAACGTCACAGAAATAATTGAATTTAAGTAGTATGAATATGAAGCGCCTATTTGTATGTGAGTAGCGCGGATTTGGAACTGAATTCTGAAGAAATGTTTTTGCAACATGACTGAGTTAAATACAACAAAAATTGAAAAAATAAACTAATTATGACGTGGGAGTTTCAGACGATCACTTTTGTTACCTACAATTTTTAAAATTTAAATGACACAATTGTTGTATTTTACCGCGTGTAAAATTGAGTTTATAGTTTGATTTCGCAAATTCAGGAGTAACATTACTGTTTATTCCATGTCAATCTTTCATAAGTCATTATTTTTCGCTTTGCTATCTGCACATGGGCGTGCAATGGTGCGCGAGGAGGCTCCCGCGGTTGCGCCGTTGGCAGCGCGTCTGCCGGCCTGGCCTTGCGGCTGACCCCTCGCGATGAATTATTCAGCGGCGTTGGCAGGGGGCGGGTCAGCGACCCGAGGCACAGCGAACATGAGCAAGTGCTTCGATGGACAGCAGCTACCACGCAGAATTCGTTTTCACTATCAATGAAAAGGAAAGGAGAAAAAAGAATACTTTGAAATGTGTAGATCTACGATAATTATTTGAAGGTACATTTTGGTGGTGTGTTTTTAAATGATTTCTGTGTACAAGAAACATCTACATATAAAGGTAATATAAGACGAAATTTTGCCCTTTTATTTCAGTAATTTATTATGCTTGTTCTGGAAAGAGGTTGCATTTTTTCGTGATTTAATTTAGTGTTTGTAATCGTGTTAAATTGCCGACGTTCAGTGGGAAATGGTTAGCATCCTTTTGGCAGGAGACCTCTAGGCAACACATTCCTAACAGCACTCATGAAGAGCGCGTTGCCTACGTTGCAGGCGTTCACGATAAAACCTTTCAAAATACACTTGACAGAATTGTATGGTTTTAAGTGGGTTAAAACTCCACAGAACATCACAGAAATAAGCATAATCGAGTGAGATTAACTTTTAAATTTAATCGATGCGAAATACAACAGATTATCTACATTTTGAAAATAAGATGCAGTGCCCATGTCGAGGCTTGAGGGGTTGTGTAAGGCATGCAATGCGCCACCTCGTGAACGTGTCGTAATAGGCGAAAGAAATTCACCAGTCTCGTATCTTAAGTAATATCAGTCATTAATTTATAATTTAAAGAACAATACCAACTTTCAGATACATCTGATATTACATTGCTTGTATCCCGTTAAGAATGTCGTAAGATGCAGAATAAATCTCTTATAAATAGTACGTCGAAGATGTTTATTTTTTCAATAAGATGGAGAAGGAGTATTTTCCGACGAATCGTTTGTTCGCGGGAGTGGCAATGAAACCTCTGCCAACCTCGACGTTCTTTGCGAGTCGACGCCCCGCATTCCTCAGTCAACTTGTCCTTCGAGGAGTATTTTCTGCCTCTAGCGAGAGGAGCGTTGCTAGGCGGAGAGGAAATCCACATTCTTGGAAAAATTGGGGCAAAAAGAAAATTACGAGCGGGAAAAGTATTACACTCGATTCGTACTAAATTTACAATATGACTCTGAGTTTCGATATTTGTTTTCTTTTGCCGTTTCAGGTTTCAGGCGAGATAATTTTAATTTAATTTGCAATTATGTATAATAATACATATAATAGCTGTTAATGACAATGATATTCATTTTAATAATAATAATAATAACAATAACAGTTGAGTTTAAGTTGAATGTAATAATGCAAAATTTTTCTCTCCATTTTTCATTTGCGGAAGTGATTAAAATTACGCAGAAAACCTAATAAATTGCTAAGTTTCATTTTTTCATTCTACTTCTCAAGGCCATCTGTACGGGAACGGACAACTTCTATCATGTGCTTTTTCTTCCACGACAGAGATGAAAAGATTCCAGTTGTGCGCCGTCGTCTTGCGCACTCATCGCGTGTCCTTGGCGAAAGGAAGTTGTCCTCGCAGCTGTACACAGGAGCTGCTTAAGTTCACTTGCGAAGTGTCTGTGCCCCCCCACCCGCCTCTCCCCCCGTGTGGGGCTCGCCGCGCCGCATGCCTGTCCACCGACCCCGTCCACCCCGAGGCGAAGCAGAGAAATCAGGAAGTCCTCCGAGCAGACGCCATCCCACCCCACCCCACCCCACCACACCCTTGCTCGCCCCGCTTCTCCCAGGCACGATCCTCCCCTCCCTGCTGCGCCTCGCCTTCACTCAAACCGCGCGGCCCAGCTCCGCCACACCTCAGTCCCCTTGTAGCCACGTTCCGCCCCGCCACGCCCTGCCTCACTCTACTCCACGCCCTTCCCGATCCGCCTTGCCCCAGCCTTCCCCTCCCTGCCCCGACCCCCCCCCCCCTGGTTCACTCCACCTTGCTCCCCGCTCCCCTCCCTACCTCGCCCAGCCACGCTCTGCTCTGTTCCTGTCACCTTCCAACACTGCAAGCTCCTTTTTGTTCGCAGCCAATTCGGAGCGACCTCTACCATTGCGTTAATGTACATGCGTCTGGCTCATGATCATGTAAGTATTGCCATCGAGTTGCAAATTGCTAAGTTAAAATGGAGCGTGATCTCATTATTCATTTTGATTTATTGAATGGGAATATACATCGCGATTCAATTTCGAAACAAACCCGGCGCATAAAATGTATTTAGATAAATGGAGATGAAGAAAGATACAGGAAGAGCTAATGATGAGACAATGAGGAAATGAAAGATGGCGGAATAAGTGCATAGAGAGAATGAGTTTAAACGGAAATTCTTATGATGGTAAAGTTTTATAAATTTACTATGATGAATATTTGAAACTTAGCATTTAAGGTCTGAAAACAAAAGTCCACACTATTCACGATGAGATGCTCATTTTAGAAACACGTAACACTAGGGATTTAGCTTCTAACAAGTTATTTTTTTAAACTTTTCATGCGTGTAGTAAACGAAAAAATACTGGTTAGAAGAACCCTTTTAGAATTTTCTTCTAGACCTTGTGTTCAACATTATATTTCTACACATATTCCTTTCTTTCAATCAACTGTATATGTGTGCGATCGTATGTTTGTGGTGTTTGTGGCCCTGAGATCGTTATTCATTTTTGTGTGCCGCACTCTACGATTGATGGGAGACATCGATGCGCGGTGGTTCAACCTGGAGGAGAGAATAATGGACATTGTCGTCTCGTTGTGTGGGCATTCAATCCGACATTCTACTTATTGCAGGCTTTTTTTAAAAAAAATATTAAATTTCAAAATTATAATACTAGTTTCCTAGAATTTCTAAACAGAGAGTAGCTTATTTCTTGCTAATAAAGGACCTACACTTTTTGTATGTCACGATTTGAACCAATAACTCGCCTTCTCTGGCACATGAATCGTAGGCAATGTACGCCAGGCAGGCAATGTTCACTCTATTATTTACATGTTTATTAAGTTATGTATCCAGTATTACAAACGTCATTTTTTAAAATTCGGAATATTATCTGATTCTACATCAAGCTTTCACGTTTCGCTTCCTTGATGTTTCATCTGCTGTTTTGTCAACCCACCGTAAGCCTTGATAGAGACTTTATGATTCACCCCATAGGTACTCGCTTGAGCCAAGAGATTGAGATTGAGAGATTCAGGTACAGGCATAAACATGTGTATTCTCGAAGTATGTAATTGAAAACTATGTTCACTGTGTATGTTTTGCTGTGGCTACTTCAAACGGATTTCTTCAGTTATTTCTATAATTTTATTGCAGGAAAATAAAGATAAAAAAGTAATGCAAGTATTAAATATTCCATTATCTAATCACAAGCATTCGATTTGATGAAACGATGTGTGAAATTAGAGTAAAACTATTTGGACGTAACGACTTGAACACATGGGAAACTTTGGTTTTCAGTTGTAATATCACAAGGGTAATGTTATAAAATAAATACAACGCGAAAATATAAAAGAAAAACTAGCCCCGTTCTGCGAAGTGCAACAAAGACGCAGCGATTCTCCGAAAAGCGATGGAATCTCCTTGGCGGCTGCCCACGCCGACCGATGGCCTTGAGCGACCGCTGCGCTAGGAGAGGAAAAGAAGGCGCGGTCTGCGAGACCGCTCTGGACCAGCATGATGCATTTCCTTTGTCAAGCGAGTGTTCATAAGAAATTATTTTTGAAGAAAAGCTAAGACTGCAACATCAAAATGAAAATCTTAGAAAAGAACTAAAAATCAACTTCAACACCTCAGTGATTACATTTTGTTGAAATTCCTTTGTGTACACGTTACTACTAGGTAGTCAAGACGTACGACAGTTTCAAACCGCTGTTACATCATTTCATTTCTTCCCTCCGTTATTTTTTAAATTACATAATGCTAGAAATACCACTGTTTCTCTCGTAACGTTAGGTCACAACCAGCTTTTGCTTTTCTTGTGCTTCCACTTACAAAATAAGTAAAAAATAAATCTCTTTTCCGCGAAAGAAATAAAACAAAAAGTGTAAACACGGTAACTTTCATTAAATATTCAGTTGGTCGTGTACGTTTCGTTGTTACGACATCGTCAATATTTTGATGAAACTTAAGATAAGTAAGATATTATTGTTGTTATTCAGAACACGATCTGCGAAGTATGAATTTTGTACTCTTCCATTATAGGGGAAGCTATATAAACCTTACACATATAGGTTTTTATTAATGTATCTCAAGGGACGTTTGCAAAATTCTCGTGCGTAAGAGGAAGAATTTATTTTTAAATCACTCGACTACACGACCCCTCTCTATGATAAAAATAATAGTTATTAACAATAAAATAACAAAATGGATCCTACATTTTGCACTATTAGTAACTTTAGATAGCGTTATGTCTCGCAGGACGAGATCAACTTTAACACACAATACATAAGAAAATTTGACAAATCTTATGGACAAAAAAGGGGAATGTGGTGCCGAATATCCGTCAAATTAGATGTTTAGTTACTTTCTACTGCCTATAACATTCACGCAGTCAAACCGAATGTTAGTACTCGCCACACAAGAATATTAATCCAATAAGTCTGACGATAGGTGGTAACAAAGAAATCAAGATACACAATTATTAAAAACATAATCCTCCTTTTCGCTTCGGGCAGTCGGTTCGTCCCCCCCCTTCCCCCGCGTCCAATAAAAAGCCTGAGAATGGAGCGTCGGTGGCTGCACTGCGCAGGCCGCCCTTCTCCGCCCGCAGGCAGCGCTGGCCTCGCGCCCTCTCCCCTCCCCCGCCCTGGCCGCTGCCAGTCGAGGCCGGAGGCGCGCCCGCTCTCCAAGCCGCTGCGGCCGCTGCAGCCGGATCTACCGCAACGTTGCAGCAGCCAGCGCTGTCCTGTCCAGCCCCGCCCCGCCCCGCCCCGCCTCGCCCCTCCCCGCCCCGCCCCGCCCCGCCCCGTGCCGCCCCGCGCGGCCTCGCCCCGCCCCGCGCCACCCCTCCGCTCAGGCACCTCACAGGGGCCAAGGGATGGCATTAGATGCACTGCGACTCCGCCTCATGAATCGAAACCACTAGATACGGAAACAATTGCGCCAACTCGCGAGGACTTGGAAAAAATAATTATTTCAATAAAGCGTGTATTTAATATCTTCCTTTTCTAAACTTTCGTTTCCTTATGCAGCATTTCATGTGAAACTCACAGCCTCCGAAGAAACGTCGCTATTGGAAAGTGGCGAGGTCAGGGAATGTGTGTGGCTCAAGTTGCCAGTCTGCAGACAGAAAGTTGTGTACACACCATGTTCAAGAAGTCACTTGACTCTCTCTTTGCTGATGACTTTGTTATGACTGAGAGCCACCGCGCTCATTGAGTAGTCAACAAACGTTCTTTGACATCTTGCAGATGTGAGTATCCATGCAATTTAGTTCTCAGCCGAGTGATTATTTATAACTTGAAAGATAAGCAGATGTTGCATATTTTATCATAATTTATATGCATTTTCTATTAAATGTCTTGATATTATAGTTATGAAATATTCATAACTAAATGAATTTGATAAAGTTTTGTAAATTAAAAATATTTAAAATGATCTAATTTTAATGAGTTTTATAGTAATTAAATATAACATTAATCATAAGTTTATCATCAAACCCTGCTTTCAAAAGATTGCCAAAAGCTGTGAGAGCCAGTTTTTGGCAATCGAGACGTTGTGACATCAAATCCTGTCGGTGTTTTCGCTTTCTGAAAGCGTCGTGAAAGGCAAACACAAACCAGGAAGGATCTCAAAGCGCCAGTCATATGTTGTCATTTGTAAGTTCACCTTACGAAGGAAGCCAAGTTCCAGACTGGAAGTAGATAACATTGCATTTTAATGTATTGTAAAGCGATGTTCTACTCTTTCGTGTATTCACCATTTGATTTTTGAGACTCCACTCGTGCAAGAGGCCTAAACCAGTAAAGGAGCAAGCACTCAACTAAGAGATCGGATAGTTGCCGCGGCAAAGGAGCCTGCGCAGAGTGACGAGGCGCTAAGGCTGGCTCCTCCCGAGAGAAAGCCCTCAGTCGCAACTTTCGCTCGGGCCCCGAGACATCTCCCCATAGCAAGTGCTGCCACGCTCACTTCATTCGCAGCCGACACAATACAACTGTGATTCACCTTCCAGCCCTGCATCGGGCTACGGCCACAAGGGTCGCTTCAAGTTTTACACGTCAGACAGTGTCAAATGTGTGCTCTCTGCATCTATCGTGTTACGTCGTAAATAAACAGAGCGCCATGTACCTAGTCCGTCGTGCATTGGTTATGAAGTGGGTTTTAAAAGCGAATACCCAATTTACATTTCATATCCTTTTCTATTTATTGAACAATATTTTGAAAATTGCATGTAGCAAATATTTAAATGTTGATATCCACTTTCTACACACATTTTTTACACTTTCCCTCCACATAAAAGGGTAGTAAGATTGAATAATATTCTTATCTTAATTTTATAAATAAATCATTTCTAATTTTTTTAAATTAAAGGAATAGGGCGTCAGTTAAAATATTAATATCGCATTTGTCTTTCATTAATGTCTATTATGAAATTAATTTCATTAATTTGTCTTTCATTATTGTACGTAGATAAAATAACTACGATATTCTGTGCTACTACTCGTATATAACAGTTATGAACATTAGTTATCTGATAATTTCAAAATACTATTTTTTGTTTTGTTTTAGTAAATGCTTTATCACGAATTTAGATTCTTTGACGAGGAAACGGGCGGCAATGATGCAGCGGTACAAACTGTTAGAACAGCGTTCTTCTTTTCGCAAAAGAAATAAAACACTGCATAGAATGAAGTCTACCTAGTGTCCATTGCACAACTGAAAACATACATCATTACCGTGTTAAACTCTCTGGAAGCACGACTTTCATTTCTTTTGCTCACACGTTCGCAAAGGAACTTTCCACGTCGATTTTCCACGGCTGTTATGGTCCACGAAAGAAAGTGACTTTGCTGATGTAATAACCAACATGAATTTGCGAACGAATTTGTGAAGAGTACAAAATATAATAATTATCTAACACTTCAGATACTTGTTAATGGCAACTTAACACGTTCACTGTCCAAGGATTGATGTAATGCACAGGAATGACTTGAACCAAGTCCAGGCAGCTTATAGAAGTGTCATGTAAAAAATTCCACTGAGTTATACTCTTAAAAATCGAACTTTCATTATGCGATTTCAGTACTTAATGAACATACAACATTCTATTTATGGAAGAAACATTTTCAATTTGGTTTTAAACGTATACAATATTATTGTTGTAGTTTATCGTTAGCATTCCTGAAGATTCACATAGAATTTATATTGCAGCAGTGAACGTGTTAATATGATTGATATGTTAAATAAGTTCGATAAATTATTCGACTACAAAAAGTGAATATATTTACAGTAACAGTGAGAAAAGCGTATGCTATGTCTATGGATAATGTTAAATTTTTCACTTTTTAAAAACGCAAGAGTAAACGCGCTTCGCACCAAATGCAGTGCTCTAAGAGCATTGCCAATGTGTGCAAGAGCGGAAGCAGAGGGAGGAGCACTCACCGACGCCCAGGGCGAGCAGCAGCAGGCAGAGCGAGGTGCGTGTCATGGCGGCGTTGGCGGAGGCGGCGGTCGGACGTCGTCTCGGCCCGAGAGGCGCGCGCGACCGCCTTTTTATTTTATATGGCGGCGGCGGGGGCCGCCGCGCATGCGCTCCGCGCGCTTTCTCCCGCGCCGCCGCGCCGGCATGTGGCGCTCCCCGCGGCCGCGCCGCGCGACTCTCTCCCCTTCAGCCAGGCGGCATTTCGCGCCCACTGCTATGGTCATTAGTCCCCTAAGAGCGGGGCCCGAGATCCGGCGCCGACCTACAGGGCATCTTGCGAGGTTTCTCTTTTCGGATATCTCCCCTACCGTGGCACTGCTCCCTCAATGGAGCGGCGAGTCAGTAATTCGTGTTTCCCGAAGCGTCAACAGCTATGGTCATTAGCCTCGTAAGTGCAGGAGGGTAGGTGTTTCCTGGGAGGTGTCGGTATTCCTCCTCTGCTGGTCTGTGAGATTTGGCGTCTACAGGTCGGCTTGCGAGGTTTTCCCCTCCAGATATCTCCCCCAGCGTTCCCCCCAGCTATCTCGCCCCTCAATAGGGCGGCGAGTCAGTATTTCGTGTCTCCGGGCGTGTCAACTGCTGTCATTAGTCCCGAACGTGCTAGACATGCTACGTATCGGGAGGCGGCAGTGTTCCTCCCCCGCTGGACCGTGAGATTCGGCGACGATCTACAGGGTTGCTTCCGAAGTTTCACTCTTCAAATATCTGCCCTAGCGAGCCACTGCCGCAGCCTCGTGTCTAAGCACCTCGATCTAAGCACCTGATTAGTCTTTCGATATGTTTTCTTGATTTGATGTACAGAACGTCCAGTGGTCACCCTTCCAATGCAGGAATCAGCGCGAAACGATTGGAAACCCTTACGCTCAAATTAATACTTGTTAATAGCTTTCTTCAGTTCAAAATCTGTAATATTTTATCACTCTTAGTTTAGAGGGCTATAGGTTCATGTCCCATTTCAAGCATGGATGCTCACTTGTTCTGTGACATTGTGGGGTGATCCCAACCGCCATCTGTCGCGTTTTAACTCTCTTCCTTTCATTTCCGGCCGAGAAGTGTGACGCGGGGACTCAGAGCTCGTACTTGGACGAGCTCCTTTGTCTAGTGTCTCCGGTCACAGAGGTGTTCAGTGTATGAACGTAACCTAAGGCGCCGAAGATGTGTGTTTCATCCTTGAACCCAAACAGTATTTTTAACTTCTTCGGAGGAATAAGATGAGAGCACGCTCTATATGTGACCGCTTCCTCTGTCAGGACTGAGTGAGACGGGCCTTCGTTGTACGCTTGCCTCGCGAGCCCCTCAGCGCGAAGCATGGGTACTGGTGAATGGGGACTGGGCAATGGGTCTGGAGAAAGGGGACTGGGGAATGAGGACTGGGGACTGTTAGACTCCGCGATGCTACTCTTGGGATGATAAGTCCGGGGGACCGTCGAGACATTCGTAGGGACGTTCGTAGGCACCGAAAGATGCGTACGCTTAACACACTCCTTCAGTATTTAAAAACAGTGGCGCTACAGCAGCTCAAACTTTCTCGCATTATTTCTTTTGCAATTTTCACTCAAAGATTTCATCGAAAAGTAGACCCATGCCATTTTTAAGCGTCTTACGGGCGAAAAATTTGGAGCGTTTCTGAGATCTTATTTTTTATAAACTGCAAACACTTTAAACAGAAATTTTGCAAAATCTATAAATTGAAAAAGAATACATGTTTTTAAATATCTGATTTTTTAGAACAGATTTTATTAAAACAGAAACCTTCTTCTTTGATATTGTAATTGATGGAAGACGTCGAAAAATGTAAACTTTTACAATTTTCGAAAAATCAAGAATTTTAACGAAATTGAAAACCCGGCAATTTCAAAGATTTCTTTACCATATCCGAGGACAAAGTATAATAATAAAAAATAAAAGCATATTTGAGAGAAGTTTGGAAATGTAGTTAACTCTTCATGTCAAGTATCTCTGGATAAAAATATTCGTTATAAACTTGTAGGGCTTTGCGTACGTTCATATCGATGAGAGAATATCAATTTTGAAGAAAATAGAATGGTTTGGACATTAGCGTTGATCATTTACAGACAAACTGACGTTTTGCGACTTTAGACCAACTCGACTTTTTGGTATCAAGAACCCACAGATTGTGGATTCTGACTAGTAGAGGTTCTAGTTTACTACATATAAGTAGTTACAGATAAGATTTATCCACTTTTAAATTACGAGGGCCCAGAAATAAGAATTTTCGTCTAGAAAAATCACCGATTTCCGGCGCACATTTACGAAACAATACTTGCCTTTCCGAAGTCAGTCGAGAAAGTAAAAACTAGTAAATTGCAGTGAAATAATTTTTAAACGCGTGTAGATGTACTTCGTCTTGGTTCACTCGCCACTTCAGCTCGAAATCGAAAACAAAAGAGAAAATTACTCATTTCATTGAAGTCGAGACACGTATACGTAATGTTGATAAATACTAACATAATTTTTTACTGACCATGCTGATCAATTTTTTACGTGCGATAATTATTTAAACTAGGGTGCGCTTGCAAGAACTCTCGCATGTTAAACCCCACTCTCTTCCTCGTCCTTCCGTTTCCACAATAAGGGAGAAAGTTGTTAACGAAACGTGCTGGTTTAAAAAATGTATAAAGGTAACCTCCAATGTAATTACAGAATATCAAATAAAGATAAGAAACAGTAAATTGATATTTGAAGCAAATTGTGAATAAAGGGTTTTTCGGTATTATAGACAGATGTTCTTGGAACAACTAACACTTTGTTAAAACATTTGAATTTGCTTTTCGCTTTCTTTGATAGTCACAAAAATATTACAAATAGTTACAAAAAAAACCGACTGGTTTAAAATTGTAATTGCAATGCAATGAAGTATAGAAAAGGGCGATCCAGCAAAATTATAATAGAATGTACAAGATCTCATCCTGTTGATTACGGTGTGAGGAACGTTTCTTTGAAGTCATTGACCTCAAATTTCCATGTTTTAAGGCTCTAGAACACTTTGTTTGAGAGTTAACTATGTAGATTTCAAAAACGCTGCTTAAGTGTTGCGGGTTGCATTTGATACGATTATTTAGATGCTATTTTTTAAACAAATCGTTCACATGGTTTATGTTTAAGTGAAATGGAATTGACGAACGACCACAGCAGCAAATTAGTTGGTCATTTAGTTATGCTACTTTTTCTGCAATTTCTATGATTAGTTAGTCTCACTATTCATCCCGTTGCTGAAAACGAATGTCATCATGATTTGTTTGGGGTCGAAAATTATTTGTGGGTGATGATATATTTCCACCTTGTCACTCCTTGATCAACAAACTGTTGAGTAACGGATCATGAATCTGCAATTTTCGGCCCCGTTTATTATTATTATTATTATTATTATTATTATTATTATTATTATTATTATTATTATTATTATTATTATTTCATTTTTCACAGTATCTACTGGTCGATATGTCAACCACACATAGGAATGATGAGCAGGTGTGTGGTTGCTTTACTGAAGATTCAGATGGCTTCTGACAATACGGCATGTATTCAAAATTACAGACTTTTGCATATTATATACAATCCTGGCATCCAAGTGGACACTCCAGTGCCCGAATTGGCATTTTCGGGATACGGCACGGAAGTGGCGAGTAAGCTCATTTTCAATGCCAATAATTGGTGGATCTGCTTCGCCACTTCATCATGCCTCTTTTTGAATTCCAACTGTGCGTGGCTGCTACATCCACTTGTCACGTGTTGGATAGTTTCGCTTGCAGCCTCACATCTTCTACACGAGTCGGAATGAATGATATAATCTCTCAGAATGTGTTTTCTGTAGTTCAATGTTGGCACCACTTGGTCCTGGATAGCTGTCATGAAGGCTTCTGTCTCCGGAAAGAGATCCCCATGCTGGAGCCATGCGTGCGACGCAGAGATGTCAACTTCTGGTTTTCTCAGCTTGTGAGGGTACCTTCCAAGCAGTGCCTTCGCTTTCCATAAGGTTATCTTCTCTTCCGTTTCAGTGATTGGCTGAACAGGCGGATCAAGCTTTTTCAAGTTCAGAGAACTATAGTTATTATCAACTGTGCTCACTGCTTGCTGAACTCTCCCACAATGTTCCAAGAAGTATCTTCTGAGTGAAGCAATTTGAGAGCTGTGTATATTTATGAGATCTACGACACCTCGCCCTCCTTGCGACCTTGGAAGGGTAAACCGCTCAGTACTTGAATGGGGATGATGTTTTCGGTGTTGAGTCATAGCGGTTCGAATTGTCCTCTGGAGGTTGTCGAGGTCGGTATTTCTCCATTTAATAACGCCAAAGGAGTATGTCAGTACTGGAATAACAAATGAAATGATGGCTTGCACAAGGTTTCTAGCAGAGAGTTGAGTTTTTAAGAGGCCATGAAATCGTTTACACACTTCAGTTGTTAGTATGTTCTTAGTAATAGTGTGTTTGATTCGGAGTGACTGTTGGAAACCCAAGTATTTGTAAGTTTCATGGGGTTCCATGAAGGTAATCTTTGGTTCATTATCAGTTTCCAAATTTATAACTTGCATATGACCCCGAATTATATTCACTCTCCTGCACTTATCCAAACCGAATTTCATCTTGATGTCGTCAGTGAACTACTCCGTCACGTTTATTAGTTGCCGCATATGACTCTCAGTGTCTGCATAGAGCTTCAGGTCATCCATGTAAAGAAGATGTGAGACACGAAGAAGAGTTGAGTTCCCTTTTTTAAGAGCGATGCCATAATTAGATGAATTTAGTAGAGTAGACAGGGGATTCAAGGCTAAGCAGAACAATAAAGGGCTTAAAGAGTTACCCTGGAAAATCCCTCGGCGGATGTGTGTAGTATCTGCGTGGACGGATTGCTTTCCATTAGAGAGATACAGTTTTGTATTCCATCGACTCATCGCGGTTTTTAGGAAGTTTCGGATAAACGGGTGGACCTTATATACATCCAAACATTGAAGGAGCCAAGAATGGGGCACGGTGTCGTTGGCTTTAGCGTAATCTATGTAGCATGCGTACAAGTTTCTTTGTTTTTCAAGCACTTGCCCCATAATTACAGAGTCTATAATGAGTTGCTCCTTGCATCCCTGAGATCCAGGTCTACATCCTTTTTGTTCATTCGCTAAGATGTTCTGTTCCTCAATGTGTGTCATCATCATTTGTGAAACACAAGATGTTATGAATTTGTAAAAAGTTTGAAGGCAGGTTATAGGCCTGTACTTCGAGGGGTCGTTAGTGTCACCCTCCTTTGGTAAAAAGAACGTTCTACCTTCAGTGAGGAAGTAAGGTAGATTTTCTGGGTTGTGAAGAAAATATTGAATTATATTAGCTATATGATGGTGAGTGCTAGTAAATGTTTTGAGCCAATAATTGTGCAGGCCATCACTGCCTGGTGCCTTCCAGTTATGTGTTTTGTTCAAAGCTGTTTGGACAATTTCCACGGTTCACCCATTAGAGGATATCTCGGTGTCTGTCGTATTTCATTTCAATCCACGTCATATCTGGGTTGTGGGACACAGCATATGACCAGATAGGCTTCCAAAAGTCCTCTATTTGTGCTTTTGAGGGAAGTTTTGACTCTTTCATATCACTTACAAGCCCTTTGCCCTGTGACATATTCCTGTAGAATGCTTTCTGGTTTCTGTTAAAAAGAGTATTCCGTTGCTTCCTCGTAGTGCTTTTCCTGTAGCGTCGAAGGCGTTTTGTTAACGCCAAAAGCTTTTTCGTAGGATGTCAAGATGTTCTGTTATTGTTGAATACAAGGGCTGGTGCTTCGTATGTATTTTTGAATTGATAAGGATGTTATTCACCTTTATTCTCAGTTTTTCTGAGATATTTCCTTTTTTAAATTGTGTGTTTCCCAATATCTCTCCTAGTGCGTTCTATACGATTCACCGGCCGTCTTTCCCAAGGTGGCACTCTTTTTATTATTATTATTATTATTATTATTATTATTATTATTATTATTATTATTATTATTATAAATTTACTTTCAAATTCAATTACGGGTTCGACTTCAATATTTCTTTCAGTTCTTCCTGCATTTGGACGTATAATTCTATACAGAGTTACAATTTCTGGAAGTTATGTAGATCAAAACTAGCTATTGAATTGATGACAATTACTGTGAATTATCAGCCTTTTATCTTTTCAAAAATCAAGTTTAACATTTATTGTTAAACCTTTACACAATTCTTTAGAGCCCATGATTAATTATTTATCTGTACAATGTAAATGTTCCGAACGGTTTTGAAATAAAATTCGTAAGCGTACTGATGACTTCTCAGATGACCTTTATGGCTGTCTTCGTGCTCGGCGTTGTCCATGGGATGTCCTAGATATCCCTGTTATTGTTTTCTTGTCTAATGTCAGAATAAATTACCAAATGTTCCCGAAATGTCCTCGCCTATTTGATACTTCATGTAATTCAAAGATGTCTTTCAAATTATTTCGCGAACGCGACTAGCCCTCGCTGTGCTTCAGGCAAAACACCTATGTGCGACCATCTCTAGCCGACTTTAAATAAAATCCTCCCCATCTACGGAGCTACTCTGATATAAATCCCTTTGGAAATACGGAATCTATTTAAGCTTAAATCCCAAAATTACAATAATAAAAATCACAATTATAACTTAATTTGATTATCAACATTGCACTCTTACCTTGCACAATGTTAATCTATCAAATAAAACTAATAATCATTTACCCACCTCAATATCATTTAATAACACGCCACACTATACTGAAACAGGCATTCGTACCGCACCGATTGCTTTCATGTGTTTAGGTCGGCAGCTTTCGAGAGAGGGCTCATTTCGCCCTTCCCACAGTGTCTCGGCTTCCATAGTCCTCGGTAATGACTTTAGGGGCCGTGATGCCGCGCAACTGCATGACGCTCCGACACAAAACATGGAATCTTATACTTGTTGATTCGTTGCGAACGTCTATTCTTTGGATCTTAAACGTTCTGTATGCGTTTAATCCCATCATAAATACACGTTTGATTTTGAAAATTGTTCCTAAATACCATGGAGTTTTCGAATTTATCACAAAATTATATACATAATTTTGTGTTAGAATTATATAAATGTAATTACACACACACATATGTGTGTATATATATATATATATATATATATATATATATATATATATATATATATAACCTTTTTTTCGAATATTTTCGGGGAAATATTATTTTGAATATATTTTCATAATATTTCTATAATCTTTTTATTATATTTTATAATATTTCGATATTATGTAGCGGTTATTGATTTCATGAAGTACCTTTGTAATACTTCTAGCTAATACTTTTACAACCTCCTGGAAGCACAGTAATAACATTAATTGCGATGTAATTCAAAGATTTTCAAGGACAGACCACCAGACATCTGCAATTTGGAGATTTTCTTTTTCAGACGTCACAAATGAGGAATGCGTATTCAATTGTCAGCAAATCTCCAAAACACCCTTCTCTGAACAGTCTACTCACATCAGAGGAAACAATCTATTGTCTCCATTTGATAATAGCCGATATAAAATAACAAACATAAATAATATATTTTTGATGGTATATCTGTTAGATACAACGAGCACCTATAATGTACACAAACAAGTTAATCACAAATTACACGCTTTAAATAATATATAATTTCCATTTTATGCTGAAGTTTTACCCAACATTCTGAATCTCTTCAGAGCTACAATATTATAATTGTATATTATATTTCTATTTAACAACGCCAAAAATTAATTCATTATTTTTTTTAAATTACCTTATTTTGCTTGAAGTTGAAGGTTTTCATTATTTAAATTACAATGGAGTCAACCGTTGTTACATTTTACATAGTTATAATTCCGAAGTAACCAGAAGACTGGAATATATTATGATAAATTGGTGTCAATGATATATTTTTATCATTGTTAAATAGTAATTTATTATATTACTGTAGCTCTGAAGAGGCCCACAACGTTGGACCAAAAGTCTATATGAAATGAAAATCATATACTTTTTAAAGCTGAGAAGTTATGTGATACACAATGTCTTTGTCTTCATAATATATTAACATAAGTAATATCTACTATCTCTGATCTTGTATTCCTAAAGCATGTCCCTGCAGCCAGATTTAATATAAATCTGTTCGACATCGTTTTTGCCTTGCATTGACACCAATGTATCAAATGGTCCTAACAAGATTGTGAATCTGAAAATGCATTTAGTGTAAATTGATTTCCAACAGTTTTACCTCCCCCTTCTCAGAATTCACCACTCAACACAGACCATAGGAATGGGAATCGATTTATTGACAGGACATTTTAAATCACGACGTTAAAATCGGTTTCAGAAAGCACGGGCGGGAGCTGACAGCCGATTTTCTTGGTCCCCGCATAGCTTCCAAGGAGGAGTCGGCCTAAGCGGCCTAAGAAGCAGGATTTTGACACGGACCACATGGGAGTGAATGGCAAAGTGAGTGAGAGATTATTTCGTTTGCCTGGCGCGTCATCTACTAAGTCATCATCGCGTTGTAGCTTGGAGGTGGCGGTTTCTCCCCTGCTGGAACGTGAGATCCGATGCCAAACTACAAATAAATTTGTAGGATTTTCTTCTCCAGTTATCTCCCCTAGTGGGTCACCGCCACAGACGTGAGAACTTTAAGCTCCCGACTGTATTTCCAACATGCGTCGTAGTGTAGTGCGCGTAAGTGTGTGTGTAAAGAAAAAAAGAGGACAATCGCGGGCGGGTCGGGACCTTTTGACAAGGTACTACAGTGGCGTTCGCTTGGTATTGACTGGACCGCGTTGGGGAGAAGAACAGCGAGGAGGTTGGCGAACCGCGACATGGCGTCTGCAGATGCTGGCTCCGAAGGGCGCTTGCGACCGGCGGACGGGTCGCTTCCACGACAAAAGCCCACAAGGCTCACCAAGATGGCCGGCCCTGGGCCATTTTGTACCATCAAATGGTATATGCTAGGGTGTGCATTTGGTATAAGCCAAGCATGTTTAAAGGAAATAATATTTTTTTAACCGGCTTCTAGGAGAAAATGGATTCAACAATATTCATATTATGAGAGGTTGGGGCCATTATATGCTGATAGGAGCCGACAATATTATTGCCGCTTAATCATCCCTTCTATTGCTGTATTATCCGGCAGATAGTTGCATCATTTGATAGTGGTAACAGTGACTACGTGTCCGCCTGAACAATCGTTTATCTTTTCATTCTACATTCTTTTTGCCGCATAATAGGTTTCACGTGAATAAACACCCATTCTTTTGTACATCTTTACCCACAGATTTACTCTCATGGTTCTTATTACCGTCTCTTCTTATAACCACTTTTGTCTATGAATATCGCTCACATCACTTTCGTCATGTTCACGTTTCTCTCAGTCAATTTCGATTCTTTCACCATATGAAATTCATATTATTTCACTGATTTCTCTGAATTCGACTTTGATTCTCTCCTTTATCTCGTCTCTATCTAACGTCTATCAGATCTCATCTGCTTCACTCCGTATAAGATCTAATGCGCCTCATAATTTCTCTACCAATATCTCATATCTGTCTCTCATGCACGGCATCCCTAGCTTTTCCCTTTTTCCACATTTTTCTCATCGTCTTGTTCCTTAATTTGTTGATCTCGGCAACGTGATTCCTTACATTTTGTTGCGTTCGTCTCCATAGCAGCGATTGGTTCGTTGTTACTTTCTCGTACGTGATAGGAGTAAACATACATTAATAATAGATTATTCTAGCTTATATTTTAAATTAGTATATTGCTACGTAGGTGAATTTTTCTTTTTAGGCCTACAGGAGTCCTAAAAATAGTGTAACACTGCCTCAAGATGTCGTTTGTGCAGGGGTCGCCATTCTCTTCATTAACCCCTAATCGTAGTTCTATCAACCAAGTAATACCTTATCACTGTATAACTTTTCATCACATTATTCCTATTTTATTACAATACAATATATTACCTACCATGGATTTGCTTCCTTAAAGTAATTTTAAAATTTCATAAAATCTCTTTCCTGGGTTGTAAATTATGATATAAACTTTCAAACGATTGTCCAGGTTAACTTGTAGATTTATCGATGATTTCATATCCTCACCAATTAGTAACTTTCTTTTGTCGTACATCCTACGAGTTCGTGTAGCATTACTCTCTCCCGTATTGGCAGTTAATGCCCCACTTTCAAGCCCGAGAAAGTGAGAGAGTGACTGTACTGTATCTCGTATTCACTCCGTGCAGAGAACGTTTAGCGGCGCGATGCTTACTCGAAGGTGCGAAGAAGGGGGGGGGGCGTGGAGGGGGCGCCGGGAAGGCGTCGACAGATCGCGTACAGAGGAGAGATTTTCACTCGTTCATGACTTGAGCCGCCCCAGTAACACGTTCCGGTCAACGAGCCAAAACAGAGAAACACCGTCAGATTGGGAGCTCTCAAACGCGGGGCGCGGGTGGCTCTCGGAACAAAAGACGGGCAGAAGGATGAAAGAATTGCCCGCTCGGTTGTGCTCGTATTTTGATGAAAAGAGAATAATATTACCATAGAGGTATGAGGTAGAGAAATAGCTTTTGATTATCAGTTGGGTGGTAAAACAAATAACAAAGCACTGAAATTGCTCGTTTAACTCCTTCAGTACTAATACAAAATATAAAAAATATAGGAAGTAACAATTTTTTACCGTAAAGGTCGGTGCTTACGAAACATGGTACCAGGAGTTTCTTATTGAAGGAGAAGAATTTATATATTGAGTTAAGAAAAACAGTTTTGGTTGAGGTAGTGTTGCAATTTAGTAAGGCGAGAAAAAATTACGTATAATAATAATAATAATTACAACAATAGTAATAACAATAATATTAATAATAGCCAACCAGATAGCCGAATCGCTAAGGTAGTAGAGCCGTGGCGATCTTGGATGGAAGAATCCCGCGCCGGGCAGGGATGTTGGCTTCAGTGAAACGGCAGACTTGGGGCTTTTCTTGGGCCTAGTATTACCTAAACAATCCTTTCCTTCCAGACTATTTTCCCTCCATGGTTATGGCGGTGGTCGCTGAGGTAGCCTACGGTGGTCTGGGTAGCGAAGCCCTTTCAGTGGGTTCGTAGATCACGACGTGCGCGACACCTTTCCTTCCCGACTGCAAAACAGTTCTGTTACTAGGGCTCGTGGGTCACAGGTCGCCACGGAGGCTGATGCCGGTGCCAGAGGGCAGTTGCAAACACAGGGAGCGGGGGGCGTCGGTGAATTTCTCAAGGGAATATACCGATGTTTAAAACCCGATGGTGATGACGATAATAATAATAGTAATTGTGCACAATTGTTCATTTTATGAAATCAGTTATTAACCAATTGTGTAATACTATATTTATTATCTCATATACGGAGATGATTACTGCAAACATATTGAATATCCAATGTGGCATTGTCTAGGCGACAGTTTCAGTCCTTACTGGTTTTGCCTTACAATGAACCAACTTTCAACTCTCGTGGGCAAAACTGGATCAGGGTTCGAATTAAAAGGATTAGAAAAATTTAAAATAACACATCTCGCATACATGGATGATTTCAAATTGTACACCTATTCAGATCGTGGGTTGGAAAACCTACTGGAAATAACAGAGAAATTTTCTATCGATATGGGAATGCAAATGAGAATTCACAAATGCAACATTCAAAGCATAAAAAATGACAATCTCACAGGCAATGTTAAATATGAGACCTTATCTAAAGAGACCATAACAGCAATAAACATAAACGACTTCTACAAATATTTTGGAATGCAACAAAATTCAACAATAGCCCACATACAAATCAAAGAACTGAAGGTAGAGTTTGAACGTCGACATTTATTTATTTACGTCAAAAACAGTTAAAAACTGTGTGTAACGTGCTATGGGGAGAAGTTAATTTGAAGTTACATTTATGTTCAGGAGCAAACCAAGGAGCTTTCTCATTATTTACTCGAGAATCATGAAAACTGGACGAAAACCTGATCGAGATGGGGGTCATTGACCCAGAAGCTGGACATTACTTGTTACAGGATCTTTAGAATTAAGCAATCCAAATGGAAAATAATACACTAAACGTCGTTGTTAAAATTAATATTACTTTCCTTTTGAATGTTCGGTATAGTCTCTAATTGTATAGAAACAGTTATACAGCAGAAAAGGTTTTACTTGAGACAAACTTTTGTATCGAATAATCGTTTAACGTCATCTGGAAAGGTGTTGTTAAAGAATGTACATGTATTGTGTGTGAATTTTGTTTAGTGAGCTGTTGATACTGTCACATGATGAATATGATTATTACGTCGAGTGTTGCAGTTATACACATCAGCGTTTGCTGAAAATATATTCTCGCCCTTAAGTAAGTAATTTTTGACAAAAACCACTGATCAAGAGACATGGTAATGGTAAGGTACCTAGATTAATAAAGTAAGGCTTACAAGAATCACGTGGGTGGGATTTGCTTATCATTTGTACAATTCTTTATTGTAATCTAAAAGTCTGGGATCTGTAAGATGTATTTCCATAGAATATCATGCCATATCTGTCGGGAATGGACATTCGCGAAATATACACAACGAGCAGTATGGAGGCTGACTGTATTTGAAAGAATTCTGAAAGTGTAGCGTAAAGAACTAAATTTAGTGTTCAATTCATTTAAATGGACGTTACATTGAATGAAAATGACCTATGAATGACCTAATGAATAAAGACCTATGAAAGACCTAAGACTTTTGTTACCTTAACATAAGTCAATGGCACACCGTTCATTTTCAATTGAGTATAGAGCTGTTTATTTGAAATGGAAAACTGCATTGAAACCGTTTTCTTTTCATTTACTATTAATTTGTTATTATGGAAACAGTTTGAAGAATCTGTTATTGTACTATTTACGGTTTCTTTATTGCAAAGAATATTCGTATCGTTCGCAAAGAAAACTGTTTTTCCTTGTCTAATAGTCGAGGGCATATCGTTTACGTATAGTAGGAAGATAATGGAGGCTAAAATCGATCATTGCGGAACTTCACATGCAATTGACGAAGAATCGGAAAGGTGTAACCAATCTAGACCAATTCCACGAATTCCATACAAAGGTAATTTTGAAAGTAAAATGTTATGATCAGTGATGTCAAAAGCTTTTGAAAGATATAAAAATATTCCAATTGGTGATTTGTTTTGATCCATGGATGAGGCGACATCTTTAAGAAAAGAAAATATAGCTATTTCCGTAGATTTTGATTTTCGAAACTCAAGTTGGCAATCTGAATACGCGTCGTGTTTACTAAGGAAGATTTCCATTCGTGCGTAAAAAGCCTCTCTAGTAATTTTGAAACAACCCACAAAAGAGAAATTAGCTGATAAATTTGAATTTCCTTTTTGTTGCATTTTTTATTGAATTTACTAAAGACAAGTTTAAAACCCTCTCAATTTTCGGAACCATACAGCGGCTATTTATACCTTTGCAATACCAGCACATACGTACTCGATGGGTAACATACGATGTTCTAAGACAGTTATCGTGGCTATCAAACGATCCATTAGAGTTCAAATGAATCGGTTCAGATCCCAGGAGCTGTACACAGAGGGTCACACTGCCATGGAAGAAAGGAGGATGAGGTATTATTAGCTTCTCAAATTTGCATATCAAAGAAATTAGTCGTTGAGATATTATTTCAGAATTAAGCCATAAAGCCATCGCAACTTCATGATGTTGTCCAACAGGCAGACGATAATTACACCCCTCTCAGTCTTAGATATGACATGAATCTGCAACAATCATCATGGGACCACGAAATAATCAAATGGAAGCGGAAGTCACTCCATGGTGCGTACACAATAGTAATAGCCAATCAAACTATAGACACTGCTATGTCGTAGAAATGGCTAATTGTTGGGTACTTACACCCAGAGTTAAGACCTTATTGTGGTACTACAGGATCAAGTAATAGCAACAAGAACTATCTAAAATACACAGTAAAATATGCAGGAGTGGTAAACGTTGATTGTCGAATTTGTGGCCAAGGTCTTGAAACAATCCAGCTCATAGAGCAGTCTGTATTTTGTTGGAACCCACTGAATATAAACTGAGGCATGTCAATGTGGGACAGACAGACACAGACAGACACAGACAGACACAGACGGACACAGACGGACACAGACGGACACAGACGGACACAGACGGACACAGACGGACACAGACGGACACAGACGGTCACAGACGGTCACAGACGGACACAGACGGACACAGACGGACACAGACGGAAGGACACAGACGGAAGGACACAGACGGAAGGACACAGACGGAAGGACACAGACGGAAGGACACAGACGGAAGGACACAGACGGAAGGACACAGACGGAAGGACACAGACGGAAGGACACAGACGGAAGGACACAGACGGAAGGACACAGACGGAAGGACATAGACGGAAGGACACAGAAGCAGACGGACGGACGGTCGTAAATTGATTTCACGGAATGAAGCACCCATAAACATGGATTCGGGCTACACACCGTGTTAAAGCTAGTAATATACTATAAATAGAAAGAAGATTTATCCACTTATTCGTTACCAGGGACTGACAATAAGTTTTTCTGTCGAACATTCGTCGCTTTTCCCATAGCATTACAATACTTTCTCCATACTGCATAAGCAGTAACTGTCAAGTAATAATGTGTACTAAGTCATACTACAATAGTTCACTCTATCGATTATAGAGATCAGTAACGTTTTCTCATTGTGAACAGTAACAGAAATTTGCTGAATTCGGTAGCGCAATTCTCTACACTTATTCATTAAAAGAAGTATGGAAAATAAAGTAAACACTGCCGTATTGCAGTTCTACTTGGAATAATTCTTACATGTTTCAATAGTCATCAATAACATTCATAAAAGAGCAATGTGTAAGCGAAGTGTATTGAATCTTGAAAATAAAAAGTCGATATAAAGTTCTCGATTTGTAATAGTTTTAGTTTATTAAAATTATTTTGCATCGTTCTTCAAAATGTGTCAGGACCGGCAACAAACCGTTAGTTCAAAATTTGGGAGTAAGGCTTTATCAAATACGTATTTTGGAACGGTGAGTCTCTTGTGTAGGTCAACGCACTGAAACCTTACTATGCTGCAAATAATCTTGTCTGAAATAGTATTACTTAGTTATTTTCAATCTTGTTTTTGATATTCCTAATGAAATAATTAGCAGAAGACTATTTGAGAATTAGCTGCGTAATTTCCTTCACCGATTGTTAAGTTGTTGATTTTTGGTTTTGATGTTTTCGGTGTTTTTCTGCGAGGTAGTGTACGAAAATTACTTTTAATGTCATATTCTGAGTCTTAACGTTACCTACCAGAACATTTGCTTCCAAGTTTCCGATCAGGCACAGATTGCGACAATGCGTTTCAGTGAATTAATTTGTTAGATTGAGGTCTAAATGTCAACAGTATCCTATCGTGGGTTTAAGGCTGGTGGTAAGACAGCGGATGCAGGGAAAGTGCAATATATGTAGTTGATGAAACAAAACTGGCCGTGACCCAATTTGCCCCACAGCGCTTAGCGTGAGATTTTTATGACGCTATACTTGCTGTCATGTACTGTGACCTTTTATTTCCTCTTACATGCTGTAATAGAAGCACTTACATTGCGTAAAAAAATAGTGTGAGTGCGTATGTTCATGTTTTGCACTAGGGATGAACAGTAAGAGAACTGCATTTCGGGGGTGTCTCAATATTATTTTTCTATTCAAACTATTCAGCATGTTAAAAATGAAATATGTATTTTATCTTCAGAGATATGTATTACGACCTCTAAAACAGGGATCTAATATAAAATGTTGCATAAAATTCCTCTCAAAGAAAATCGTTGTTGTACTCATCACATAATGAATATTTGCTGTATGTATATGAAGTTTTCCTTTTAAATGCGCAGATCTTCTATTTAGTGAATTTTTACTCTGAATTGTGACGAATACACATATATAGGCTCAATTGAATTAACATTATATTCTATTATGTACATTTTTATTAAAATTCTAAGTTATCCTAAATTTATTTTATTTTATTTTGGGTCAGTGACTCGTGGTGCTCCTCGAATATTCAGCCGAAGTGCGCGCGAATATTTGAAAGAAAGCGGAGGCCATGTCTATACTTCACTCTGGTATGGTCATTCTGGTTATTCTAAATTATGAAGGGTATTTGCTAAGCCCGAAAAATGCTGAGAAAGCTGGTGTATAAATTGTGAGATAGATGGGTAATATCCGCAGGATGACACTTATAACATAAAAAGTTTTCACACAATTATATTAAGTTTTCTGTATGAAAACCAATTATGTATATACTCATTGCTAGATGAAAGACTGTTGCTTTGGCGGTGAGGCCATCCATGTCGCCATTTTGCATGGCAAATACGTTGGTGTTATTATGGAAAGATGTGTGCAGTACGGATTTTTCTGCCCTGATCCGTGGATATACAGCTAAATATATTTAAAGATAAAAAGGTTTTTTGTTGTTGAATGAATTCATTTTCCGAAGGAATAACCAGTGATATTACAAAATGGCACAGACTTTCTTGAAAATAGTTTCCTCTGCGAAGAGCAGTGGTTTTGAAAATAACTGTTTAAAATTTGGGAGTACTTTACGCGAAGCCCCTGGTACATTTTCAAAATTTCTCAAAAGTGGCCCCAAATTATTTATTTAATGTTTTTGTAAGAATAGAGTGAAATACATCTATAAATATGGCGTAGGTCCAATTTTCCCCCTGAATTTTCAATAATTATAAAAGTTTGCATTTATTTTTGGCGTCTTCCTGCAAATACAATATTAAAGATTGAGATTATTTCTTGTAATGAAATTTGCTCTCCGCAATTGATTCTTTAATTAATATCTAATTTTAGTAATTTTTCAGACATTTTAAGTGAAATATGGACGACATGAAAAAATATTAAAAACAAGTTTTTCTCAACAACTTCAATTTTTTTCTTAAATTTTTCTACAGATACTCACTAGATGTACAAGATGGCTTAAGCGTCATTTTGCTTAATCTTTTGTTTTTACAATAATTATACAAATGTTATTGTTCTGATATCTCTCTCCAGTCGCTAAAATTAAATTACCGTCGATTTACTTACATAATTCCATTTGTAAGTACATGTGCTTAAAATGAATTTTAATAAAGTTTTGAAGAATATATTGAATGTATTTAATACATTTTTTGAAAAACTCAAATGTTTTCTGTGAGAATGAGATCAAAATTCCACATTTTTAGAAACGATCAAACGCCTTTTTCTCAAAAACTTCTCCAAATTTGTTTTTCAATTTTTTGTGCGAATAGTGATAAATAGTTTGAATAACATGACATATGGAAAAAATATGCATGTAGGACGTATTATGCAGTGTGCATGTGGGATGAGGCTTTACTTTACATAATATTCATAAAGTCATTTTTCAATCTACTATTAGGGAACCTAAATGGGAAAACGTGAAAATTGTATTTTAGGTGCCAGTAAATGGCAGTTGACGAGACGCTGGGCCAAAACTGAAAAGATATCCCAGACTGAAGAGATAAGGGAACCAACTACTAGTGTGAGAAAGTATCTGACATTCAGTTTAAATTTGAATCAGTATATTTTTGTTTCACTTTTCTGTAATATTCTTAAAGATATATTTATACCATTTGGAACCGAAAAGTTGAGAAAATGTAAAAAAAATGTAGTTTTAGCTGAGAAGGGAATGGGGTAACACTAAAAAGCTACCCAAGACTTCAGAAAATTGAAAACAAACTAGTGCAAGAAAGTCCTCCTGTAACACCACTAGTTTTGGATTCTTGTTACGTAAAAAACTTAAGTACTTTGTATCCGTATATACGAGTGTACTATGTTATTCGAATATCCTTGAAGACTGTTAAAATATTTACATTTTTTGCAGTTATACGAGAGTATTTGCTTTGTTGTTCCCGATCAATGTGCATGCTACTTTTTTGTAAATCATTTCGAGTGGTTTTTGCTCAGAAGCAGTTTTGCTACTGCAAGTCACCAGCAAATAAATGACTGAACATATCTCTTGATGTTACGTGCGGCAAATAGCCAATAATTTTGATTTTTATTCTCCGTTCGCAATTAAAACCGTTGGGATGCCATTGGTTGTTCACACATCACGCGCGAACAAGGCCAGTCTCGGACGTCCTTGTCAGAGGAATGGAAACAACGCGAGCAGGGCGATCGCGGGAGAAACTGGAGCGGCAACGAGGAAGCGAGCCGCTCCGATGTCTCGCGAGCTTCTCGTTAACAACATCGACAAATTGCTTTGTGCATGTTTAAGGTGGAAGCTGCTGGATGCTCGAGGCAAGTTATCTACTTTTTACGAAAGAATGCTGGGGTATATCTTCATATATTGTGGACAATTCTTGTTATTTGTGGCATTGAATGTTTTTCATACAATAATTGTATTAAATATTAACATAAGTTTCGATTGTACCACACCTTCCAGATCGAGGATTGTTAACTTCTCATCATAAATATATTTTTGAAATGTTAATTTTTTCCAATCTTCGAAAAATGCAGTGTTTGCTGCAAACGCGACCAGTACAACTACTATATTTAGCATGATTTTATACATACGAAGAGAAAATTTAAAGAATAAATTTGTAGCCGTTTTTGAGAACAAAAAAAATATATTTCACCCAAAATTACTCACATTTTCAAAAATTTGTACATGATTTTATTTCAAGAGCTGTTTTAAAGCAACATATTTTATTAAGACAACTCTCTACCTTCAATTCTGTAGTTGTAGGAAGACGCCGAAATAATTTTGAACTTTTTCAGTTTTCGATAAATCAGGGATTTCAATGAAAATGAGACCTTTATCATTGTGTTAATCGACCTTAGCACTGCCTGAGGACAAAGTTTAATAAAAAATGGAGCGTTTTTTAAGAAATTGTTGAAAATGTAATTGACTTCATGTAAAATTCCACCAAATATGTAAATGCCAGTGTCACACTCTCAGGCCCCTAGAGTACCAAAGCGATCAGGGAATGTCAGTTTTGGAGAAAATCGTCTGAATGGTTTAGACATTAATGTTGACCAAGTCAGAAAGACATGACTACAAAACGTGTTAGAGAAAGTAATTTACTACATATAGGAACCAGAATTACCCACTTTTTCCTTACAAGGGATTAAGAGTTTTTGTAGCAAAATCGCCGATTTCTAGCGCACGATTACAGTACTTTCTTTAAAGTAAAAATAATCATTTTGTGTGTGATATTTGTTGTACAGTAACAGTTATGGGAGGTATAAACTGTTGAGAAATCTGGTAAATGCTTTCGATATTAGTTTTTGAAGAATTTCTGTGTTAGAATGAATCACTTCATTCTTTAACGTGAATTTCTCTACATTGATTGTTAACGACGCAAAATGGCAAATTACTGTTTTGTTTCTGCTACGCCGCTCGCGGATGCTTCCGGAACACAAAGAGTCGGGAGCTCTTCTGGGGGACCTCAACGCGGGAATGTGCGACGTGCGCGCACTCGCCGCTCCTGGCAACAGGCGAAGGACAGGGACGTGGCTCACTCCTCAATCTTCGTTCCCCGCTCCGCTCCTCACGAGCCGCTCGCCCCCGCCCTCGCCCCGCCCCCGGCCGGGTGCCGTGTGGCCTGAGACACGAAGGTCACATTGCCCAAGGTGAAGCAGGTGCCAGCGGGAGCCGTGGCCGCGGCCGGGGAGGGGAGAGGAGCGGAGCGGAGCTGAGCGGGACGGAGGTGCCGCCCCGCCCCCAGCCTCCGCTCTTTTTCACTTTCGAATCACACGGTTTGACCGCGCTACACTAACGGCGCACCCTCGCTACAGCCTCCGCCGCATTGCGCAGTACGTCGTCGCTTGCGCAGATAACCTCTCTTCATTCTTCTGTTTGCCGCGATGGCTGCTTAGTTTTAAAGGCGTGTTGAAATTGCATGCCATGTCTTGCCATGAAATGGCTGAAAGTGCATGTTTGTTACTTTTTATCACTTGTCTGATGTATTTGTATTGTTGGGCAATAAGTTCTCACTACTTAGAATACATTTTATTGCTTTAAATTAAAGAATATAATTGAAGAGCTAGAGAAATAAATGCAATTAAATTATTATATTTTAACTACATTCAATTAGAATTCATTTATTTTGCCGAAGAAATGTGCAGAAGAAAATATTTTACTCCAGTAAATACGGAATGCTTTTCTACACCTCCTTATTTGATACTTACTGTCTTCTTATGAACTTTCACTTTACTGACAAAAATGAAAACAAAGCTCTTATATGAGTTTCCGTAAAAGTTTATTCATGAACATTTTTAAAGAAGTAATCAGTAAATGTCAATTGAATCAAGAAAAAATCACAATCTGCCCTTCGTGAACATGCATTCCTCACTCATTTGGAGTTTCTGCATCTTAATCAAAGTTGAGTCGAACCAAACTGTTCAAGATATGAGATAAAGTGGACAATTACCTTCAGTTTTGAAAAGCACAGCCATATCTTTCTGTATTAAGGTGAAAGCCAATATGCTCAACAAAAACATTGTATTTACAGAAATACAGATTTAGGAACCACTACATTTGAATGAAACTGACGAGTGTTCACTGAGCAGAAAGGCCGTCGGATGGCCACGCACCGCTGATTGGAATGTCATTCGCCTGGAAGGAAAGCTGCCGAGCGGAAGGAGGCGGCTCGGGAGATCGTTAACCGCCAGCCCCGGACACGTTCAACCGCGCAGGGACGCCGTCGCCGCCGCCGCGCGCGCGCGCGCCCCCCCACATACACTACACACACACACATTAACTCACAGACTCATAAACATGCACACGGATGCACACACACATACACCCACCCACACGGACTTACACACACATACACGCACGCGCGCACGCATACACCTACACGTTGGCACACACGCACACGCGCATGCACATTCTCACACACATGCACATATAATGCACGCACGCACAAACGCGCACGCACGCACGCACACACACACGCTCGCTTCCTCATGGAGTTTGTAACTGATACGTAATATTAGAATTCTAGTTGACCCGCCATAAGCGGACTTAGATTTATTTGAATTAACAAAAAAAAGAAAAAGAATGAAACAGTCCTTGAAACAAATTGTTTACATGTTTTTTTTAAATTTGTAAAAATTTCATTTAAATTATCTCAAACACTAATTTAAAAAAATGTCCAAAGTATATTCTTTTGTAATTTTTTCAATTGTTTGCTTTCCTAATGATAAAAACGAAACATTATTTGAAGAATATTATAGCAGAGTAAAACCTCGTCTTGTATGGACTTTTTCGTTGAAAAATTTGGAGCCGTTTTTACAAAAATGTCATTAAGCGAAACGTAAATGCGAAATTTGAAGCTCTCTTTCATAGAAAACTTTTGAGTTTCCAAAAAACTTCATTGGAAGTCGTTTGAAGTCATTCACAAAGGCAATAATGTACACAAATCGCTGTAAACAAGCCTATTAATTGCATAATAGGTATTTAAAAAATATATATTTTTGTAATTTTTGAAAAAAGAAACAAACAGTACAGCAAGAAGTAATTATGGCTAAAAAAATTCATTTGAAGGAAAAAACTCTATTTACAATTGTGCAGTTGTTGGAAGAACCCGAAAAAAATAAAAAATTTGCAATTCTCGAAGTTTCAGAGTTAACAGTGAAAAACAGACATATGCTACATTTATAAGTGTTTTTACTCTATTCTTTAAAAAAAAATTAAAAATTGGCAGTCGCCGCTCAGGATGAGGGACGCGCGCTGCGTCGGCGCTAATTGCGGCGCGCGTTGGGTGCGGGTGGGCGTCGTCCCCACCCCTCTTCCTCTCCCCTCTACACCTCTCCTCCCCATCAACCTCTCTCCACCCCCTCCTCCCCGGCGTGCTTCCGTGTTGTGCGCCGCCCGGCGATGCAGCGGCGCGGAATTTTCAGGAAGACGCTGATGAGCCTAAGGCCTAGGCATTACCACATTTACTTTGGGCTCGAGGAAATTTCTTCCAATATACACCTTAAGATTATATATGCTGTTAAAAATGAAACATGCCATAAGAGTTTATTTATTTCCAAGCGTTAAAAAGTGTAACACGGCAATAAGAGTTTTGAGCAACGGAAGAGTACATTTTTTATGTTTAGAAGCAAAACAAAGATCCACCTCTGCGTTTGCTTTATGGGTGACCGGGAAGCTGAGCAAACATCTTCCATCAAGAAGGATGTCACAAGCTCTAAAGTTTCGATAATGGTAATGATATTTATACCTCCGAGTAAATTAACTAGCTATACATTTCTATAACAACCAAAGGCTGTACTATTTTCCTTTGAAATTCAGGAACTTCATGTATTACAGGATTGTCGGAAAACACAAAATATTATGTTTTCTGTGTTAAAAATATGCCTTAAAGCGGTAATATAAACTGCGTTAGAATGGCTTCGGAAAGTCCATCAAAACGTGTCTTTCACCAACCGGCCTCAGGGCGTGTTATGTAATATTTAACATTTGTTTTTTGGAGCGAAGAATATTCGTGGCGATTCGGGCGGATCCGTTCGTCCGTCGGTGAACAACATTGTAGCTTACATCGCAACAGGATTTTCCTTCCCAGGAATTTCGTAAAATAATTTTTGACTACAAATACCTAATCACAAAGCGGTTTTGTCATTGTCAGTGTTAAACAATTCTGCTTTTGGGTCTGCGGTACTGCCTGAAATATAAGTGGTATTCCATAATAACCGTAGTCACTCTACTATATTTAAAAATCGTTATTTGTAAACCTTTCTTATGGATAATTTCAGAAGTCAAAGAGAATGAGCTCCAGAATTTATATCAACCCTTGAATAACTCCAGCAACGTCAAATTATATCGTGTTACCAGATCCTTGGCAGTAGAATTGTTTGTTATAATTGGCTGCGTAGTACAGTCACGCTCCCATTCGCTCTCGTGCGGGGAATGAGGGTCTCGGGGGTGGGGTGGGGTGGGGGGATGAATAGTTCCAGGGCCTCTACGAACTCCCAGGCCGACCTGTCTGGCAATCAAACAATGTCGTCATATTTCCTAGGGAACAGTAGCTGCGCAGCGGAATTTCGCACCGGAGGTCGAGCCCCAAGAAAGGCGGAACGCTTCTGCGAAGTTTCTGAGTAAGCTTCACAGCCAACTTTGAATTCATTGTATCTTTGCCTCAGTAAGCTCACTCAGAAGAAACGGGATGTGTTTGCAAATGAAAACGGCAAAGATGTAAACGAGTTAATAATAAAACTTATTGTAGTCGCACACATATTTCTGTTTACGTGACCTTTAGATTTAGATTTATACAGTCAAAAAAACAGTAAAAACTGTATGTGGTGTAGGGAGGAAAAGATTATCTGCGCACGTTTTCTTTAGTTCCAGAATTCCTACCCGTCCTTTTAACTATAAATAGTTGGAAGATAAGTAAAAGTTTAACATAATTAAATAAAAATAAATTTTAAAAATCGCAAGATTAGCAATATTTGAAAAATAGTCATTTTCGTTTCTGAGTTATAGAAAACTTATTTGCATCGGTACACGAACTGCAAGTATAATTTTTCTGCATTGGTAACAAAATAGCAACACGCCCTTACCTGTACTCTTACCATTATGAGCAAAAGGAGATTTCAACAAAACGTGCGCATAGTGAAGCTACATTTACGTCTAGAAGCAAAACAAGGGTCCATGTCAGCTTTTGCTCAATGGATCAGGGAAACTGGACAAAAATCTGATCGATAAGTTATAACCTTAAAGTAAAGGGCAACTGCATGGGCGTGATAGCTACATTGAGCGTGCAGATTTCCGAGAAAACGGATAGAGATGACTTTTTAAAAATCGTTTTCCGTCTTCAATGCCAGAAATTTGCAAGTACTGATCTTTCATTGGTAAATGAGTCGGAGGTACTAAATACGTATCCGATATACTGAATGTTTGTTAAGTAACATAAAAATTAGATGACTGGAAGACTGGGAGGAGGTGGTTATATTATTATTGGAAAGGAAATTTAATGAATATATTATTTGCAATCTTTGACTGAAAAAAAATGTGAAATGAGTTTAAAATATCGTTGTTACGTTACTACCTCCCAAGAAATATAAATACGAGTACTTGCAAAATGTCCATAATGTGGGAACACGATAGTCATAGACTGTTACTCTGGTCAGTGAGAGTTTGTTAGAGGAACCGTGGTAAAAAACATTGACGGAAAAGGTAAAAGTTGATAAATCTATTGAATAATAATGAAAAAAATATTCAGAAAACTCATGTTGAAATATTCTATACTATAGTTGAGTATGTTGGCAATATACTGAAGAATGTGTATGTTGATAACCATTAGATCAAATTGCTAGGACTTTAAGTACGAATAATGGAGGCAAACATTGCTTATAAAACAAACTATCGTGTTTTGATTGATTCGGAAACATCATTTTTTAAGTTGAAATTGATGACTATCAACTGAGGGATTTCTGAGAAATTGGAGGGGTGAATTGCAGCGACTTTTAGGTGAATGGAACTCTGCAACTGCTGAAAGAAAAATAAATATCAGTGAAAGTCAAGACGATTTACTGGGCTCTTGCAACCGTCGAGACTGTTAATACAGATAACGTCAATTGGCGTTGTAGTCTGCGTTTTATTTTTCTTAAACCTAACCTCAAGTGAATTTTGAAGTGCCAAAATTCACTTCATAATAATTGTGATTATATCCTCATTGCGATGCCAGTCCCTATGCCTCATTGCCATACCCGAAATGGAATACTTTTGATTGATTACTGATTATAGTGTTATGGTATGAACGATGGACTGATGGTGCAATGGAAAGCAAAGAAAAATTGTGAACACAGAAAAAAATACTGGCTCACATTCACTTTGTCCACAACAAATTCCACAAGCCGAGATTTAAATCTTCATTACCAGAGGTGGAAGGTAAATGGTCCGACCACTAGAAAAAGGGTCTCCCCGGAATGAATGTTCTTATGAATACGGGAGGTGGGGGTGATACTCCCTCGCTGTATGGGAAGAGTCGGCGGCGATCTACACGTTGGCTTGTGAGACTTTCCCCATCCAGAGATCTCAGCCAGTGGGACACCACCTCAGCCGTGACTAGTTCGTAGTTCCCGACTGGTCTCCCGACTTGCGTGATAATGTGGTGCATGTAAGTGTGTCTCTGTGTGTAAGATGAGAGGATGTGGCAATAATGATGAACGAAAGATCGCATGGTTCGTAGCTCATTTTCTGGGGTTCTGCTCCGGCATCATTCAGTTGGATTTGATCCGGGAAACCACAGAAAACTATCGATGAGAGTTCCCAGCCGATAGAATTACCGTTCAAGCAGCGGTTGAAGTCAGGTCCGTATATTCTCTGTTACCCTCTAGTTTGAGTTATTGTATATTTGTCCAATAATTGATTGATCTTCATAAAATAAATGATTGGACAATATATACAATAGGTCTAGCTATGTAGCTAGTGCCGAAAATTCGCCACCGTCGGGAATCGAAGTTAAGAGCCTCCGGGCCAGAGTAAAAGCACAGACAACGGTAATGCTGGATCTGCGATAACTCGGGTAGTCATCCGGTGGCATGAAATATTCTACGTATTACGTTTTCTATTTTGCCATCCCACTCACTGACTGCATAATAAGAGGGTAACACATCCTTCGCAGATTGCTTCCCTCCACCGCACACCCTAATTTCCATTTCAAGAAGCGAGCACTGGGGATCGTGTCGGCAGCCCGCATTACGCAGAAAGTGTAATTGGGCAATTTTCATACTACATGTCTTCTCTGCGAGAATCATTGCTTGAAAGTAAGCAATTTATTTTATTACGTGATCTACATTAATGCTCTCCAAATCGGATCTAATGAAGACGCGACGCGTGTTGAAACCGAGTGAATAGAGGACGACGACCCGAAATGAGTCCATTTGATGAAAGTCATGGGCGAAGGGAACCTGAAGTAGGTAATTGGCGTCTTAATTTCGTTCCAGGTTCGAGAGGATCGTAAAATTACGAAGGAGACGCCGTGGGCTGTTCTGGTCAGCGCTCGACCGGGGACTTCGAACCGAGAAAATGCTACTGCGTTGAGCGATAACCACGAAGGGGGTTCTTCAAACAGGTTGAGCGAGCGTTCTACTAGCTGCGCAACTTTCGCATCAGTTCATACTTGCACAGGTATAGAACCTGGTATCATGAAAGAAGCATAAGTCACAAATAAAAGTTCGTTCAATTTTGGCTAATGTGTTTATTTTGTTTGTATGTTTTACAAAGTTCCTAGAACTGCACATGTGAGCATGTGACATTGAATTGGTATTTTTAAATATATTTCATTGAATAGTTTGTTACCCTAAATAAATGGTCATTTTTTTTGTAGAAGGTCATTGGTTCATTATAATTGTATATATTTTTTCTAATATTTGAATCTTTATTTTTGGTCAATAAATTATAGAATAAGGAAAATAAATATAAATGTTTTTTTTCTTCATAGACGTTTTACACTTTTATATATGCCATATTAAAACTGTTAGGTACGTAATTTGTGAGCTAACACTTTTTAAAAGCAGATTATTTGTACTCGGACATAACTTTCCTACATAAGAAAAGTGACATCTCAAAATTCGTCATTTTGCACGGTTAACGAAGAACCATTTACATCACAGTGAAAGATAGTTTTACTTTGGAGTATACCGCCTATACCATTACTTGTAAAGGTTTTAGGCGCTCAGCCACACGAAAGGTCACCTTCGTGATTCCAAAGTGTGGGTACTCGAGTTCATAGACCGATAACAAACGTTGGAATCCTTGATCAGCTCAGCCATCAGAGGAAGAATGCTATTACTTAAGGAACACAATATTCATTCTAAATGCTTACAGTTGGGTTGATTTATAAGTAATGTGAAGCATTCATGTCTATTTGTGGTTTTCTTTTTCTATGTTCTTATTACCATAGTTTTCATTTGTAGACACGCCTGTATTAGCAGTAATAGACGATGTGTTTTGTATTATTCATAAATGGAGAACACTTTCGCAGAAAAATTGACATTATTTGTGACTCATTTTTCTGAATCACGGTGTAATAACGTGAACAAAAGCAATTACTGTATAATTGTCATTGAAATGTGAAAATTTCTGAAGTATATTCAGTAGTGAGGGCAGTGCGAATTTTTCAGGAATGTGAACGCTTCTGAGGATTAAAATATTACATATTTCTATGCATTTCTTAACATTTTAAGCTAAATATTTTAAAAAATTTGAACAATATTTGTCTGTTTAAACTACATGTACTTCCGAACCTGGTCCAAAAGATTCTAAACTTGGGTTGCGATGTCAGGAAGGTAAAAACGTTGAATTGAGCGTTATAATGAATAAACATATTTACCCCACAGATACATTAATAGAGAAGAATGAGATTAAGCAGATCAATCATGATGGCTTAAGAATCTATGATATTTACTGTATAGTGCAGAAAAAAATTAGATCACAACTTATCAGAAAGCATTTAATTTTTGACACTTTCCATATCATGACTAATTCAAACGAAAACATTGTCTTACCGTGTAAGCGGAGGAATAATCATGAATCCAAAAACCAGAAATATACTTCTTACGGTCACTGCAATCAATGTAAACTGGTATGAATAGTACCAGTTTCCTTACCTTCTCATTACTAATTCACGCAGTGTACGCAATTAAAGGATAAAAAATGAAATATATTAGGACAGGCGGTGGGGCGGAGGCAAAGGCTGTGGTGGCTGCAAGGTGACCTTTGGCTGGATGCCCGGGACACTTCAGTAGTGGACTGAAAGAAAAAGACCCTGAGGAATCCCAAAGAGGCCCAAAGGAAGAGGCCCAGAGGAAGTGACTGAGATTGTAATAAATTACTCTACGGCTTTCTCTTCGTAATTTTTAAAATAACATTGCATTGGTATATAAAGTTACCAAGATGAAAAGAGTAAGGAACAAAAGAGACGAAAAGAAAAGTTCCCCAACACGCGTGTTTATTAAAAAATAAATTTAAAGTAAGTAGCTATTCTCCGAGCGCCAAACTGACATAACTAATGGGTTAAGTTTTAAAATTTCCATGAAATATAGTTGTTACACGATCATTTAAATCGACATCATCATCAACACGACCATTTAAATTTCAGATACGTGACTGTTATTTGTGTAAGGAAGGAAATGAAAAATAAAGAAATACACACCGTGAATTTAATACAATACACTTAAAATACGTTATTTTTATTTTATATGATTGACACTAAGCGCTGAAAACGTTTGTAGCATTTGTCACACATTTGCACATTTATACGAATCTACACAATGTGAAAGGACCAGCTAGAAGTGAGTAACATCTCACTGCTACAACAATACATTTGTAATAGAATTTGTTCATTTATTATTGCATGTTATCTTTATTAAAAATGAACATACTGCAAAACTGGGAAATTTTCTGAAGTAGAGTTGACAGCGAAAATGAAATATTTCAGGAGACTTTGATGTTACCAACAACTTCTGCGACAATGAGAATACCTGAAACGCACGAATATCCTGTGGCAATAAATCTTTAAATGGGGATTACTTTCGTTTGCATTTGTTCCGCGGAATCTTGTAGCATTTGCGTGAGGTTTTAGTTACTAACATTTCAGAATTGATTCTGCAATTTGCGAAGTACTTGCAGGTGAGTGAAGCAAGCCATTTAAGGTGCACTATATATATATATATATATATATATATATATATATATATATACATACATACATATATATGTATATATATGTGTATATATATACACACATTGTAGAAAGAAATTTCATAATCATTAAGAAGATAAATATTTAAATATTGTTGATAATTCTTTTAACACATTTATACAACTTAAAAGCGGAATCAGTTGGTCACCACAAAAAAGATCGGGAAAGGAAAAGGTATCGCAACAGAAATTTCTTAATTTTACGACCGATGCACAAACCAACAAAATACCCAATACTTCTACTCTTCTTAGTGTTATTACTAAATCATTAAACGGATGTTAAAATATATATGACATCATTGAAGTATCTACAATTTACTGATTTTATGCAGAAAATATCCAAGTCACAAGCATGGTCACAAGTTGAAAACTGGATTATAAAGTTGAAACATACCTTAATATTTCGAGCTGCAATTAGATAGTGTAGCATGTGCCTGTAGAAAAGTTAGAAACGTTCTACATATTCACTATACAAAAATACAAAACACCCAAAACATGTTTTTCTTGTCGTTCAGAATTAAGAGTCGAAGACAAATGAAATGAGACAGGTTTACAAATTCCGGACCAATACAATAGCTATTTACTGTGAAATTAGAGTTCAAAATATTTTCGAAAATGTAATGGAAATGATTCATATTTACAAACATATTTACTTGCTGTAATGAAACATGGCATAGAAATCATGTCACCTTCCCGTCAAAACGTAATGCCTATGTACTTATAAACAATGAATTTTTAGTGAAAGAACACAACTGCCGGACGATTGCCAGATTGCGTTTACATAATTAACAAATCTTTGTATTTAAAAACACTCTTCAAACTTGAGAAAACTCGCTATATTAGCTTCTCTAATAACAACCTTACACACACCGGCATATTGGAAGAGGAAATATGGAATGCTTTCAATATATCGATTATAACTGACACAATGAATTAATAAAAATGCTGGAGAAAAGCGTTAATTCTATTCATTTTACAATATTATTAAAATTAATTGACTATACCAAAGCTACCTAAAATATCAGACCTATTGGCAGGCGGCCATCTTGGTTCTGACGTCACTGCTTGTAGTCATAACATTACATCGTATCAAAAGCATGGTCTGCATGTGAATCAGTGTGAACTGAGAAATTCATGTATAGAAATTCTTGATAACAGTATTTTTATTCACTTTATGGTGTAATAATATCTATGATTTCAATTTCTGCGAACAGGACATATGTCTATCAGAACAACTTTGATACAGAGTACTTGTAAATACGTGTAAAAACGTTTAGAAGTTCGGGTTATGTGAAGTTGCCGTGCACGTCTACTTTGAAATTGATTTCGTTAAAATTCAGCACCCCCAAAGTGGAGAAAAATCGTAAGGATGCGTTATAGCACAACGGAAAGAATTTGAGTTTGTTGAATGAAATGGACTAGACTGTGGTACTCTTAAGGTATTTAATATTCTTGAATGCAAATGTTGACTATAAAGGAGGAAGTATGTCGGAACTGCCATTAATGAAGAGGAAAATTCCTCAACAGCTTATGTGTTCATGATAATTTTTATGATTTCATCATATAAAGATGTAGTTTATATATTTCCAGTCAAAAAATTGGAGTGATTGCAGTGATTTATGACCACAATCTTATGAACGGAAAAGACATGACTATTCTTCCCGATCCTCCAAAACTAGAAATACCTTATGATCGTCAATACGAATTCTATAGAAAATTCCTTTTTTCTTTTGATAGCATATGCTTCTTGAAGTACTTAAAAAACCGGTTAAATCAAGATATCCAAGAAGTTAATTTTCCTGATATTGAAAATGTGTTATGCATGCATAAATGCAGCATCATGTACTTGCCTCAAAGATACGTGCTGCTCTGAGAAGCACAATATTTTAAAATATTTTTAGTTAAAATTAATTGTTCATTAAATGAAACGTAATAAAATGCTGCGAAAATTAATTTCTGTAAACTATTATTTCTAAGGCGGTGAAGAAGGTACGTAAAAGTTGATTGACTGTGAGCAGCCGGCGAAAGATTTGTTTGCCGCGTTGACTACCCATGTGACGTCACAACGCCAGTCGACAGGCCTTATAGTAGTGTCTAGGTGGCATTAGTTTATACTGTAATATAGTTCAATTATAGCAAGCAATACGCATCTGGAGCCCAATACCATTCGTTCAAAGTAAAAATCACGAAATTTGGTTGAGTGCAAAAGTCAAACTCTTTTCTGGTAACGAATCTCGTTAGTACACATACTCGTTAGTACTCGTATTTTAAATTTAAAGACTTTCACAATTTTCTAATAGAGATTTTAATAAAAACCAGAGCAATCCCATGCATTTATATGCACTTTCTTCTAGTCAGGAAAAAAACAATGTAGAACGTTCCTCATTTTCCAGAAAAAGTTGAAACTATCATAAGGAATTCATGCAAAGTATCTCCCAAAATTGAGATAACTTAATGATTTCCAGAACAGCTGGTTCTTGCTTGTTATGTTTTTACCAAGTTTCGGTACAAAGATTTTAATTTAACAGAGTTATGTGTGACACACCCATTTAGTCATCCATCTATGTATATACATATATTTTCAATTGAGAAAATAATTGTTTAAAAATTGTCAATATTTCACAGAAAATTTCCATAAAAGTTTGAAAAATCATATGTGGTTAACGGAAAGAACTCCCAAACTTTAAATATCTCAGAAGTATTCTATACTGACCGAGTGACACGATCGCTCATCCGCCCACATAGACATCCCGATTTTGGGATATCCTCGCCATCTGCATCAATGCTAACATTCTTTGGAACAGCTGTTATATATTTTAACCATAACGTGTGTGCAGTATTACAGCTGAAAATAACCTTAAACATGGATTTTGCAACCGAACATTCGAGATGATATGAAGTGATACAAATATTTTCCTTCTCTATTCTCTAGAATGGGGGGGGGGAGGCGGGGGGATGGTGGTGGTGGCGGTGGTGGAGGTCGCCGGGTCGATGGCAGCGCGGCCAGCGCCTGTACGCGCGCCTGAATGTCACGGTGCACCGTTAGGCGCTCAAGTGGCCACACGCTCGACCTTTCCTTGAACTATATTGCTTCGCACATCGTTTCTCCATAAGGACTAGTCATGAAATATTCCACATGCCAAACCACTCGCGTAATTACTACTCGAATATCATAAATCAAGACCAAGTAAGTCGAGAGGCTTGTCATTGGGAATTTTGATCCTCCAGGGATGAGAAAAATCTAATTTTTAAACACACACTCTTAGTAATGTCTTCTCCTTTCTTAATTCTCTATTACACAGCATCTGTTTGACAACTACAATGTAAAGATTTTTTTTGAGGGTTGAATAAAAGAAAATGAGAAGGATGTAAAAGAGTCGGCGTCTATAGCCGAACACTTAACCAGTCCGAGAAGTCATGGAGGTTAATCAGCTCGAGATACCGAGGGTCCCTGGATGGTTGAGTCTAGAATTTACGGATACTAACGACGCCGAGCCACTGGCTGATAGGGATAAAATACGATGATAAAATGTTTTCGTCAAAGGATAATCAGTCCATGTTTAATGATTATGAGTATTCTCAAGGAGAATTACTACGGGTTGAAAGCCGAATAAAGGGTTGAAACATTGTCACTGGAACGCGTAGATAATATACTAATTAAAATTACAAAACAAAGCATACTGTTTTAGTTTTCAGAGCAGATTATTATAAGAAAAATCAAAAGATTTTCGCGAAAGCATAAAAATAGTAAAGATTATTTCTTCGAGTTGTGAATGAAATATTTCTGCCTTCTATGAATGACTTTTGCTCGTATCGCGAGCTTTGTCACCAGGCAACTTCGTTAACCTTGAAGTGAGTGCTAAGACAACAATTCAGCATTGTATGCAAAACAGAATTCTTTTGTTATTCGAGGATACATATTGATCCTTCGAGGAAAAAAAAAGGTCGTGGGCCGCGCTCCGCGCTTCCAAGAGAACGAGCCGAAGTAGTCGCGCAGTTCCCGGGAGCACTTTCCTTCGCTCGCGCGCGGCGATCGCGGGGTCTCTCCCCAGCGCCGGCGCAGCCAACGGCTCCACTCGCCTCCAGGCGCTTCGCATTCTGCTCGCGTACGAACCGAGAGCAGCCAGCGTTTGCCAAGACGTTCACCAGTTCACGCTGGGTGCTTTGCGCCATTTTGGGCGAAGCTGCTAGTCATCTCTTGGCGCAAAAAATGGTTCCAGATTCGCGAAAGAAACTGATCTCGTCCTCTGCAAGGGAAGAAGTGGTTAAAGATTGCTTTCATCACAGTTGTCGATTTCAAATGTTTTATTATCTATGTAGATAATAAGAAAGTATTACTAATAATTTTGGAAATATTTTTCAGATGTAAAATATTTTCATGTAGAACGCTGAGTTACAGAGAAGTTCTAATGTAATCGCATTCTTGCACCATCTGTTCGCTGAAAATGAATGAATTTCGGCCACTCGTTTGCATTGCGTTTGCATGATCGAATTTCGGCCATTCGTTTGCATTGCTGTGTCGTCATCAGTTGTATATCATTATTAGTCATTGCTGATTTAGTGATTTTCAAACTATTTACATTAACTAGTTAGTTAAATTGAAGACATTGTCAGCGATTTGATCATTAAATACAAACTAATTGGACGCGGTCCGGGTAAAGGGAATTATGGAAAGTGAATTTGAATAAAAGTGAAAATAAAGTTTTGTATGATCATGGTAAAGCTGAGCATACATCAAAAATATTAAATTAGTACATTCTGATTGCAGACTTGTGGTGTAGATTATAGATTTTGCCATGCAATATACCTTCCTAAGCAAAACAAGTTCAAAATGAGACATAACTCCCTTTACTTAAATATCTTAATCTGAGATCTTCTAGATATTTAATGATTATTTTCTCGAAGATCCTTCATTTAATTGGCTTTGATACTTTTCAATCCCCAAACTTCATCAGAAAACTGTTACTTCTGAACATCTACGTAATCATCCAGTTCAAAAGCATTTTGATTGCTGCTAAGAAGAATGATTCAGAAATGAATTAATTGTTTCCTGATATAAAACAGGTGACTGAAAAATGTTATTAATTATTAAGTTATCTAAAAATATTGACCATTCAAATACACTATTTTTGACGGGTGAAAACGTGTTCATATTTTCTATTCTCTATTGTCGGAGAGAAAATGATCTTACTCGCCCGTAAAATACATCAAGAAATTGTTTTGTTTTTAAAAAGTATTCTCAATATGAAGTACATTTATTTAACTCTTAAAATAGAAATACATTTGTTGCAAATTTTAGATCTTGGAATCTCTTTCTTTCTTTCTTCTTCCTTTTTTCTTTTAGAGGCCATCTTACCAAGAGCGGAATCCTGACTTACCATACTCTTCATATTGTAACTGAATAGTAGTAGAGCAAACTAACACCTGCCTCTCACATCTTCTAGAGCAGGCTTCACTATTTTATGGCACGAGAAGAAGAGAGAGAAATGATTTGATTTAGTTTTTCAATGAATAGTTAACACTGTATGCGATGTATGGAGAGAAGTACAATCTGCGCACGTTTTGTAAGTTTTGGAATCCCTTCTCTACTTTTTCACCGTAAATAGTTAAATAATGAATAAAAGTACAAACATAGCAACATTAGTAACATTTGGAAAGGGTCATTTTCGCTCCCCTCTTATAGAAAACGTATTTGCATCGAGGAACGAACAATAGAATATTAAGTTGTTAGTATTTATAAGAAAATAGTAATTCTTACCCCTGACTCTACTCCTACTACAACTTGCGAAAGGAGAGCTCAACTAAACGTGAAGCTACATTACAATTAAGAAAGAAGTATATTCGTAATACGGCCGCATGATTTTCCCTATATTTTTTTTGGCGCGCGTGCCTGCGAGCGCGGGGCGTGGGGCGTGGGGCGCGGCGGTCACCGCCGCCTTCCGCAAAGCCATCGAACCCGCGCCGCCCACGCCGCAGGGTTGCCAACGGCGGCGGCGCGCGCTCGGATGCCAGACGTTGCTGCTGGCGGCGCATCGTCGATCGAGGGTTTCACCGCACCACCCGCCAGCGGAGCGAGACTCTCCTCGGTTTCTCGAATTGGCATCCGGAGCGCTGCTTGGAAGCTCGGGAAGAAAGGGAGAGACTTCTCGACGTTGCAGGGCCTATCGATATTCTCATCCGCATTTCGTCAGATTTTGTTTCATGGCCATGCTGCAGACACGTTAGGTGTGGAAGAGTAATATTTACAAATTGTTTTCAGGATATTTTGAGACATCTGTGACACAGATATAGAAATGGAGAATGATCTATTGCCCAAAGCACATTTACCTTTATTTCAATCTGCATTCATTGCAATAACGAATTTTAATTTTGACAAATTGTTATCAAAAGTTCACATCATTCCCTCATTATTTAATCTTTTTTGCTAATAAAACAATTTTTTTTCAATTTTACATTTTCAATATTGTTTCATGTATTTGAGACAATTGCAACGAATCAGTCACATATTTTATCTATACTGTTTTCTTTTTTTGTTTTTCGTTGAAATACGTCATCTTTCTCAATGATGTCTGTCATTATGTGACGTACAAACACATTTTACGATGAATGTTTAGAATGAAATGACAATGGGATTCTCGTTAATTGATAATATTCACAGTTCAAAATATTACTATAGAGATGGTCAGTCTATTGATTAAAAGTATTCCGTATTTTCACAGTGCCAGTTATCCTGAACGTGGGATATGATTCGGGCCATCATTTTCTCATAGGGGTTATTTTGATGAAATATGAAGAGCAACTTGTATCTTCACTTTGTTCATTTCTGTCATTAACGCAATAAATAGAAATATTCTCCGGAGCATTTAACACTTTTTATGCAAGAGAAATAAAATATATCAAACGGTTTAAATAAATTGAAAATATTCTTCCCTTGTAAAAGCCAAAGTTTTGAAGGATACAAATATGATATTCTACATGGTAAAGTTGATTTACTTTATCATATGTCAGCATTTTAATTTTTTTAAAGTCCTGTTTTTTGACCTGAAGGTACAACATACCACCAGAAAATAAATTAGGAAGTAAATAATTTATAACAAAGAAACATTCTGAAACCTTCAAAGGAGGGGTTTGGGCGCAAAAGACGATAATCCTCAAAATTGTAGTTTTTCTAGTTACTTTTTTACTGTTTCATTTAACTTAAATGTTGATTATTCCTTTCATTGATCATCGTGAAGCATTTAAAGTCATGGTAAACACAATATGAGGAGTAAATAAGTTACAGAGTCATGGTGTAAACAGGTGTAGGAGTAAAAAATTTCCGGTAATTTAAAGGATTCATGAAGGATAATTTGCATTTTTATGTTACAATAAGGCTAATCTAAATTGTGATCTACACAATGCAGTATGCTTTCTAAATTCTTCAATTTATGTTTCATAGATGGTCTCCTGCAATATTATGTAATACATACGAAACCTCACACAATGGGTAGAAGCTGCTTAATTTTGTGTCCACCTATGCGTGTATTCGAAATTAGTTCTACGATGTTCGCGTGCTTTTATCTTGACAACAACTCCGTTTGAATTATTACGCTTTATACGCGAACACTTGGTCACCAGAAGTCTTACGTGTGGCACATATTTGCATCTTGCCATTGCTGTTTACTGAAAATTCTTTCTTTACAGTATCATATTATTTCACTTGATCAATATGTCATGAAAAAACACAAAAGGTTAAACAAATTCTATGTTGATATTTTTATAACAATTTAATTACAAATAGTGTTTTCAAATTACTTGATACTTAGTTGTTTAAGCGTTTCTTAGACATTTTTACAAATCCTCATTCTAGTCTTTCAATCTAGTCTCATTTCTAGTCTTCAGATTTTTCAGCAATGTCATTGGACATTTTTGACTTAGAAATATCTTTTACCTACAATACATGTCATGTTCCTTTGATGAAGATCCGTCAACAAGCCAGTGAATGCCCTGGTTTCTCAGAGCATCCAAGGAAATTCCACTGCCTACTGCAACGCGCTGTCGCCTCCCTAGAGTTCTGTTCTCGCGTCGGCGCCCGTGTCGTCTGTTAAGCTCTGCTCATCGTTATCTAGCCGAGCCATCGAAAACCTTGCTCGTGGTACCGTTAAGATTTTCCTGACGGCTCTGTTATTAAGTGCAAATTTGTACCTGCTCAGCATTAATTGACTGGGTCGTATAGTTAACCTTGTGCCACACAAGCAGATAACGAGCAACTGCCCTACTGCCGACTGAAATCAGTTACGATTTATTTTTTGCGCGTTTATTTGTCGAGAAACTTGTTATTCAATAGGCATATTAGTTTGTTGTACAAATTTGTATGTCTGCTACATTCCAGGTTACACACAGTAATTATATGGCATGTAATGACGAACATATTCCCCTCACTAGCAGTATACACCAGTCGAGAAAAAACTATTACGTAATGAAATAATTTGTTAGTAGCAAGAGTTTCGTGTCCAATGATTTAAGATTATACCGTGTTGGGTAGATAATCTTTACAACTTCTGACCAGTTTTTCAATAGAAGGGGCAATGTGACCAGCTTCCGATAATATAAACCCAGAAATGTTCTACATTGCTGAACTGATTTGATATCTTTTTTACCCATCAGTTGACAGATATTAAATCTGGTGACTTACGAAAAGAAATTTCACTATTTCATTCTCTTGTTTAACAAAAAAAGACACTACCGGTAGAATTGCACGAAAAGTGCTTTATTGGAGAACAAGAACTAAATTTTCGAAAATTTTGAAATTTTTTGGACGTCTTCCTACAACTACAACATTAAAGCTGGAGCTTTTTCCTTTAAATAAAATTTGTCCTCCTTAGTGAGTTATTTCATTAAGGTCATGCCCATTTTTTGAAACTTTTAAAAAATTTCGCGCAATATTGCGTGCAATATTTGCAATTATAAAAGAAATACAAAACCAAGATTTTCTCAAAAACGGCTACAATTTTTTCTTTAAACTGAGAAACTTTCTTTAAAGTAGAAGTAATGCTAAATGCACTCAATAAGATCACACGACACAAGAATAGACGATAAATTGGTCTATTCTTTTGTTTTTTCAAAAAGTAGAAAAATGTAATTTTTTAAACTAGCCTCTTACGTTGATAATATTTACAATAGCATTGACTTGTTCATATTATTGCATTTATTAAAACGTGTGCTTTAAATAGTGTCATATAAAGTAACTCGAAATTTTTCTGTAAAAATGAGCTCACAATCTCGTATTTTCAGAAAAGCTCAAACGCCATTTTGTCAAAAAGTCTCCAATTTTTTCTTCAAGATTTCCAACGGAAAGTGCTAATTGCACTGTTTGATAAGATATAGAGGTCATTTTGTCGTATCCTTTTTTTTAAAAAAATAGACAAATGTAATTTTTTTTAAAAATATGTCTTGTGCCGTTAATATGCACATTTCCAACAATTTGTAAAAACTATTCCATTCATGAGTTAAAGTGCCTCAAAAAACTTAAAACGAATTTTTTTTAAATCAAAAACTTTCTGTGAAGACGCGCTTCTAATTTCGCATTTACATTGACGCTTAAACGCTGTTTTCGTAAAAACAGCTCCAAATGTTTCAACAAAATTTGTTATGTATAACAAGGCTTTATTCTTCTTTAATATTATTTAGTAAAAAATCGGTAGATAAATCAAAAGATACTACCTTTGAAATGTAATTTTCAAGCGAAAATTCCATAATTTCGACGTAAACCCTTCATATTTTATTTGAATGATGTCAAATACCAAGTCAATTATTCTTTTTCCTATATTTGCTTTCATAAATAGCCTAATTTTAAATTTGTTCCTTATGTATTAGAGAATTTTACTCATTTATTGGTGCATTTTAATGTTTTGGCTTTGAAATTCCACTGATAATTCTTTAGAAGCTTTCGCCTAAACAAGGATATTTTATTTGAAGATACTCTACTTATGATTAAAATTTACTTCCTTATTTTCCGCCTTCCGTAATTAAAGCATTTAATTAGGTGGTATATAAAAGACTTTTAGAATTCTTGTGAGCACCTTTTCGTTTCTTCTGATCTTAATGGACGATTGTTCGCAGCAGGTGAACGAACTGCTTCATGGTCATCATCGTCATAAATTTTCTTGTGTTAATTGGTTTCTTTCCGATTTGAACAATATTTCCACGGTAAGATTCAAAACGCGAAACAATCCCTTGTGTAGTTAAAAGACAAGGCAGAGAATATATGGTTTAAATATTTATTTTTTGCAATTAATTGACATACGATAAAAATACTGATTGAAAATCATTGAAATATTTAAGAGATAGATATGGAGAAGGGGTGAGTCACATTTTTACTTTCTCACGCATAAAAAATAACTTTTTAAGAAGAGAAAGCTATGTATAAACAACGAATTTTATTTTATTTAATTTTATTCTATGCATGAAAAAACAGCTAATTTTCGGCAGAAAAATTCTTATTACAGGGCCCTGGTAATCGAAAAAGTTGATAAATCCAGTTGCTAAATTTAGAAAAAAGCCTTCTAACACATGGTGTAGCGGTATCATTTCAGTTAATTGGTGTTTCGGTATCAAGAACCAACAAAACATGGATTGGGGTTTTCAGAAAATATTTTTAGAATTAGCATAAGTTTCACACACTAATTACGCGAAATCAGCTCATTTTTCAAAAACATTTGTACGTGATCGTTTTTAAAAAGGTGATGTTTTACAACAGAATTTGTTTATAGCAAAAATCGGTTTCTTCGATTTTGTAAATTTGAAATGTTCACGGCATTTTGACATTTTCGAAAAAATGGAGTTATAGCCGATAATGAGACTAGCAACATATTTTTTACTGTTCCTTATTACATATGTGGAGAACATTTAAATAACAAATTTGGAGCAGTTTTTGAGAAAAAAATCGTAAATTTCAAGCGCAAATCACACAAAAACTACTCTTTTTTCTAATATTTGTATATGATCTTTTCAAGAGCTAATTTTGTACAAACGTTTTTGAGGCAAAAATATCTATCTTCAATTTTGTAATTTAAATGCTTTTTGCAGTTTTCAAAAAATCGGGGATATCAACAAAAATGAGAACTGCATCATCTCTTAAACGTCCTTCGCACCAATCAACAACAAACTTTAATCAAAACAATTGGGGAGGTTTTTGAGAAAATTTTGAAAATGTTACAGAGGTTTCATGTGAAGTACTCTAAAAAATACAAATATCCGTTTGAAACTCACAAAGCCACCAGTTCATTCAGATCGATTAAGGAATATCAATTTTGAAAACAATCGGCTGAATGATTTAGGCGCGAGCGTTGACCACAGCCGGACAGACGTTTTATCGTCAGTCGATTTTTCGGTATCAAAAACCACCAAAACATGGATTCTGGCTACACGAGTTAGAGGATTATTTCCCTAAATTTAGCAACAGGATTTTTCGATACCACAGCCCGACAATGAGAGTTTTTCTTGGCAAAATCCGCCGTTTTCGGTTCACTTTCTCTTCTTATGAAGAATTCGTAGGGTGAGAAAGTAAACAGATACATAAACCATATAACGTAAAGAAACGTGAATAACTTAAAGAACACAATGCTCACAATATTTTTTGTAAAGGAGCCTGTACTAATTTATACTTCCGTAAGGGTCAAATTGTTTTTACCATCTTGAAGAACATATATTTTACTTTCATTTAAAGTATTGTTTGGGGGTACTTCTTTGGGGGTTTATCTACCGAACATTGCGAACCTTCTTTCTTTTTTTCTGCCATACACTTATTAGTTCGTTGGCTAGTCTCCAGAAGCTTTCTTGAGACTTGTCCTGAGCAAGTGTACCTAGGGTAGTTTGCCATTGTTTTCCCTTGGGGCGCTAGTGCACCAATGTTGACTTTTGATTTGATTACCAGATAGCGCAGGTCGAAATACGATATAAGCACTCTTATTCAGTAAGTGAAATCGAAACTCTGATTGGTGCTAAATTGCTAAATGATTTAATTTTGCCAGGAAGTCGACAAGCCTCCACATGCGTGCCATCGATTTTTGGCACCTCAAAAATCGATGGCATGATAACTACTCTACCATCAAAACAGGCAATAGTACCTTAAAGTTTTATTTTCCTTCGCTTCGTTTAAGGCGGAGTCAATATTATACAAAGAAGGCTGTAAAAATTCAATTTTTATTACAAATCCTAGAATATTCGTAATTTAATTATTTCATTAGTGTTAGTTATTTATCAACTGTGTATGATATACTACGCCTGACTGTGGACCGTGACTGGTACCTTTTTGTTTACTTATTCTCCTTAATTTACTGTTTCAAATTTCACCCGACTGTTGCTCGAAGGTTGAACCAAGATCGCCCATCATGATAAAAATGTATATATGCGAGTCCGATAGACCGACTATACAGACGTTCGGCGGCAAAACATTTACTAAAGTAATTTATTTATTTCCTTATATACTGTAATGGGACCGAAGTGTATTGACAGATTCAACTGTGTATCATAACCGCCCTGGCATAACACTCTGAGATAAAAACAAGAAAATAGTAAAGTTTGTGGAATGGCAGTCGTCGATACTAGTAGTCTCACGACAGCGTATCAGGCAAAGATCTAGAAGTACAAAAAATTGGCCCATATCATGAAGGAACAATGGAATATCCAGTAAAAAAGACTGTTTTCATTGTTCTTTCAGCAACGAGCATCATTCCGAAGTCGTCAAAGCACTCACTAGAAACACTCGAAATTAAAAAAAAGTGCCGCCATCAGTCTCCCATCAGTTTGTCATCTTTATGAGAACGACTAATTTTGTTTATTGATACAGAATTAATTTATAATATATGTTAATAACCAGGTAGTCATGTTTTGATATACTATATCTGTGTAACTTCTCTCTCAGTTCCAGTGAACTGTGCACGATTTAGTAATAATAATAATAATAATAATAATAATAATAATAATAACAATAATAATAATAATAATAATAATAATAATAACAATAATAATAATAATAATAATAACAATAATAATACGGGGGCAAGTCATGATCACTTGCTCGTCGTGCCCCTGGGACCGACCACAGCAATGCTATGAGTGCTAACGGAGCTCTGTGAAGACCAATAGACCTCGAGGCGGAAGGGGATTACCGGATACCAACGGTTGTAGGTGCGGAGGTTTGAAGAGGAGCATACCTCTATAAAATAACCTGGGCTACGCTGGCTCCCACTGTCAGTACCCAGCAAGGGTCCCTGTGTAGGGTTAGAGATGAAGACGGCCAAGGTGGGGTCGCGGCCACGAAGGTTACCTCCTAAGGGAGAAAGCCCTAATAGAAAAACCCATGGCCGTTGTGTTTAAAGGCAACCCATTGCAAGATAGTCTTCGAAAATTTATAATTTGTGGCCGCTGCCTGAGGATCGTCAGGGCGGACTTGGAGCTGGTGCTGAGTGCGACAGCATACAAACCACCAGATTTGAAGCTTTGGAGGAACCACAGATATATTCGAAACAGCAACGGGAACACCAAGCTCTAATCAGCCGAGCATTGAAGTGGAGTCACCATCTGTTAGTCTGCCTTAGGTGCCTACTTGAGGCCCTAACTACACTTCCACGAAGGCCCGTTTCAAATGGCTACATAAAGATACTTGTGATGTTCTACGGGCACATTACGTAGGAACACGATATGGGCAAGACATTATCAACTATCAATGCAAAATGTAGTATTCCGAACTTATAAAACTTCGACCAGATTTAGGACAATTCACAGAACAAATCATATGTGACAGATACTGTTATAAAATTAATCGCTCAAGAACAAAACAGTATTAGAGACGGAATACTTCAAAGATATTACGAAAAAAACCTAAATGTAGTTCCAAAACAGAATCTTGAAGACTATGATAAAGGTGATGAGAGTGATGACGAGATATATCGAGAGGAAAGAATACCAGAAAGCCTAATTACTATGCCACAAAAACAATTTAAACAAAATATCACCTACCAACCGCAAAGATCATTTCAAAATAAAATCCCAATGACCCGAAAATGGAAATTACGTATTGACATTAAAATCAAACAGTTAGGAGTGACATTACAAGGCTTAGATGTGGAAAGGAAAACGGGATCATTGCAAAAAACAGTTGAGGGATAGAGTTTTTCACATCTTCTGTAGTCATACGATCAGGACTAGGTATTCTGATTTTGAAGAAAAACTAGAAAACCTTATCAACTTACTGAAACATAAAATTGCTGCCCTCGGTAAGAAGTTGAGGTGCTATAACACATCAAATGAACGGAAATTAGACAATAGAAAATTCATCCTGAATGAAAAACAGGTTTACAATGTTCCAACAGAAATATATACCCAAGGAAATCACCCTCCATTAAATGATATGGAACAATATTAGGGGGGTATATGGAACCACAACACGGAACATAACAGTGAGACAATGTGTATTGAAAACCGAAAGGCACAATGTAACTCTGTCATGGAAACCCCAACAGTATCGCCTTAAGAAGCAAGTTTAACTAGGAATAAATTACACAGCTGGAAAGCTGCCGACCAGGCAGTTTTCATAACTTCTGGTGGAAATATCTTACTGCAGTGCACACACCACTAGCTGATATAATAAACAGCATGCTTAACAACCCTCTGAAGAATCCTCATTCATCTTTCAAGGACCCACATACCTAAAACCTGAACAAAATGAAACTCGAAGACCAAACCAATATAGGACAATCGTATACCTAAATACAATATACAAAATAGTATTTTTTTGACAGCACAAAAGATATAGTTAATATAATGAGAACATCATCGCTGAGGAACAGAAGGGTTGCCATAAGGGAGCCAAAAGATGCAAAAAGAAAGCCTATAGTAGATAGTGTATTAGCAAATCAAGGAAAGAAAAAAAAAGAAATATATCAGTTGCATGGATCGATTTTCAGAAGGAGTTTGACTCAGATCCAAACACTTGGTTACTGAAAGTCCTAGAAAGAGTATAGCCAGATAAGGCGGTGAAAAGTGCCCCCCAAACCAAATCGACATTCGCGATGCTGTTATGAAAGATAATACAAAATGTCGTAGATTCACAAAAAATCAGCTTCTGTTGCAGTCTGTTGCAGAGATACAACGAAAAACGTGTTTTGTGTGTTTTATTTCGTTTTCGTTGTGTGTTGTTTTATTTTGTTTTTTGATACATTTCATTTTCTATTGTTTGTGTCAGGCTGAAAAAAGTACAAAGCTTGGAAAAATAGTTGTATTTAAAGGTATTTTTGTCAACTAATTTTGACGCCAAATTTAAGTGATGAAAAAATTTGAAATTGATTTTCGACATGATAACGTTAGAGTACTGTCTCAGTTTTTCTGCTTTATCTTTTCTGATGTATCTTATAACATTTTATATAATATTTTTTCTGATTTTCAAACAATGTGGACGCTAGTGAAAAACAATTCAAACCAATTTTATCAAAAATTACAATTAAATCCCAATGCAATACGCTTAAAAACCCAAAAATATGTCATTGGAAAAATTACGAATATTTCGCACCGTGCTGGATTTATCATGAGCTGTCACCAAGTATGTTATCTGCCAAGGGTAAAATTCCATACTACAAGATGACAGTGACAGTGCAGGTAACCTCTCTTGCACTGGTGTTGGACGAGTACATGAAATTTTCTAAACATCAACAAAACCACACAAGTATAAAATTACGATAATGAGACATATCACATTTCTAGAATGCTGACAAAATTTTTGCCAATACTGTAGTTGGAATAGCTATTCAGATTTCAAAGTTATAAATTTATTCTTATTTATGAATTATTATTTCAAATTTATAAATTACACTCGTGTTAAAAATTGATTCAGTTATATTGAAATTATAAATGTGGAATTCGGTGCAATTGAAGCCTTCAATACCTTTTCATGCATAATCATCTGCGCTTATCATTGGTAAACGCAATACACTGTCATTATCAACAGACTTTGCTACGTAGTCGGTTACATGATATCGTTAGGTAGATTCATTTACTTCCTAAGTTTCGATTTCGCGTGCTCTTAGAGGCGCTTCTGCGAATGAGCTAGTGTATGCTGTAGGTCAACGGCTGTGCGCGAAACAGAAGCCGAGTGCTGTGACTGGTGAGAGTAGTGCAACCTCCGCCATTCAAGATCTGCTCACAGAATAGCCCAGGATATCTTCTCTCCGAATAGAATTTAATAGTTGAGGAGAGACGATAACGATTGGAAGAATGATGAATATTTTCTAGCTTATTACTATTGCTTTTCAACAAATTAGTTGGCTCCCAACACACACTATAATGCACAGTTCAACATCTTCTGACAACGGGATATAAAATGGCGGAATCGGCGGGGAAAGGAATGTAACTTTCTGTATATCGGGCTGCAAGTGGCGCCGTCTGTCGCTTCGCGGCGGTACCTTTGATCTTGGAATCTCCAACGGCTGGTGCTTTGCCAAGCGGACTCCATTTCGGCGCGCTCTGGCTCACCGCAATTTTTGTTTACGAGGCAGAAATTCATTATCACTCGATGGCCTTGACCGCGGTCCATCTGTGGCCTTGTCACGAGCAATGTCTTGCTCTTTTTCGCTCGTGTAAACTTTAATTTGGCGGAACTCTCAAAGGAAGAACGGGTAAAAGGCATGGGGTATTAACTTCAAGAAATTATGTCGCTCGCCATGATATAGTGTCGGCTACTGAATTTTAGAATAACTATGTTAATAGGGTACGAATAACTGTGAAATAGAGCTGAATGACCATTGATTGAGATTTTAAAATGCCGACTCTGAATTATTGTTTTGGAGACTGTGGAAGACAATTGAAATTTACGCGTTTTGCCATAGTTTTTCACAAAACGGAAATGTTGTCTATAATTTATATGGATAATATGAACTGATGAGTAGAAATATACACATGATTTTTTTTGGAACCAAACAGACGTCCAGTTACAATCGTATATGCCGTTATGTCCGTTGGGTACAAGTTCAAGTTAATGAAAATATATCAAATTAATTTATTTAAAAATACTTTTTTACATTTTAAACATATGATTACTTATAAAATAATCAGTATCATCTTGAACATGAAGATCGTTGCAGATACATAATTTGTAGTTATTTCGATATGAGTATTGTACAGAAGTTTGTCCATTTTGTAAAAATTTCAAATAACTATACTTTTTCACAGGTAATACCACTAGAGCATTAAAAATTTTCAATGCTTTAGTGATACTTAATAAGACTATTCCACGAATAACTTATGTCCATTAGTTTCATAATGCATCAAATGTTAATTTCACTAATGAGTCTCGTTCACCTTTCTTAAATATCTCTACAGATTCATCACACCTGCGTGTTAAACTTCAATGACTGATGTTTTGCAATATAAGACTGACCAGTAGAGAAACTTCGGGTACAAAAAGGGTAATGTTTTTTCAGTTGAACTTGAATGCGTATTATATGTACATATAGAGAGTGGTGAGTGTAGATCAGTAAAACCAACAAATAAAAGGTCTGTCTTTTAACAATACCAACGTTTCTCTTATTTACTTGACCTATTTCAGGGCTGTTATTTACAAAATATACAAAATAGTTAGTGCCAGAAATAAAAATTAATTTGTATCAAATCTATTTTATCAATTCTCCTGTATTTTATTTATTTATGCAAATGACTCAATGCTATTCATATTCAATAGCGTACCCTAGTTGCACACACTATACCATTAACAAATTATTTCCAGGTTTATCAACCATAATATAATTATAATAACTACGGTTAATTTAATAATAAAATTAATTTTTTAATAACATATTTTGAATTTGTACACTTAGAAAATATATTCACATGTTCCTGCCGTCCATCAGAGAGAAAAAAATAATGTAATACCCTGTATTAGTTTCCTCGAAGATACTTAGATTAACTTGAAAGCGATGTCAAGGTGGGGGGAAGAAGAATAGAAGCTACTGCCAATACCTCTGACCCTCACCCAGCCTGGCTGCCGCTAGCATGCCACGTGTGTTTTGTGTCTGACAAATAAACAGTAATATATGACATACCCTCATTACTTTCTATCAATATAGATGATTTTGAAATACGTATTAATCTCTGATTGGGGTATACCAGAAGTTGTAAAAGGCCGTGATGTTAATATCATGACTGGAGTATTCAACCTAATATACCTCGGCCTGGCCATTTCCAGGGTCATTCACCAGTCATTCTCTTGTCTGAATATGTCCAGTGTCAAATATAAGCGTGGAGTAGACAGAATATGGTACTGGATACATGAATAACTTCGAGACAGACTGTCGAAGTTAGAGCAGCTTTGTAAGTAACTCATTGTTTTAAACCAACTTACAGAAATAATAAATATCTAACATCTTCATCCAATTTAAGTTATATCTATCATCGAAGTTAATATGTTTTCAACTTTAAATATAAGATTTGTAGTAATTTTTATAACGTAGTATGATACGTACGGATGAACTTTGATAAATCAAATTTCTTCATTTCACCCTCATCATCCTTGTGTATTTTCAGTTTAACCTTTAACTTTTGTCGTAATATTTATTAAAACGTTATATGGTAAAGGAAATAATCTCCACAAAAATTCGTGGAGATTATTTCCTTTACCATGTTATGGATTACCACAAGATATCTGCTACCACCACGGAATTTAAAACGTTATTTTACTTTTCACATCTGATTTGAAATATCTACGTTTACCAGTGTATTAATTTTCGGCATGGTATATGCAGTCCACCGCCAACGACTGAGAGATTAGTGAAGGATGAATCGGTGCGTAGGTTTGTTTGATTGCAAAGAACGAGTAATCTTCACATTACATCTGGGTGCACAATAACAATGCGCTGAAGTGGTCTCAAGTGAAATCAAGTTGGTCGTTAAAATTTCAATTGTCAAATGTTCAATGATCAATTTTCGTGGGTAAGTTGCGGTTAAAGCCTATTCCAGATTTTTTTACACGGCAAAACGTTTTGAGGAATGTTTCAGATGCTCAATATGTTACTTATGAATTAAAATAGTAAAGAATTTTGTAGCATCCTCTGCGTTAATTTTGATACCATATTAAAATCTGCCTCCGAGAATAAAAGATAAGATTTTGAAATTATTACAGCTAAATTGTAATGTCAAGCTATTAAGTCTTGTTTACTTACAAAGCATTATTCAGTTTTCTAGAATTTAAAGCAGAATAAATGTTTAAATGAGACTCAATTTCCAGTATTTGGTTCTTAAAGAATATTACAAATATACAAATTTTTAAGACATTATTGTTAACCTTTTTGTATGCTTCTTAAAATAATAAAGTTTTCTTAAAGTTAAAAAATTGAAATTTTTGAAAGCAACGTTTTTATCATGAAGTATTTTTTTCAAAATATATGGTTTGGCTCACGCACTAACTCTACATAGCTAATTGATTACAAAGAAAGAATCAGTGTTATGTTGTATATAACTGGAGATATGTTTCAGCTCATTGAAGATATTCATAAAGGTAACGTTTTGAAAAATGGTTGTGAAGTTAATCATACGTTAAAAGGTCCAGAGCAATGTTTTCTTTTTCTGGGCCCCCATCTTCCTTTTTTTCTTCTTCCTCTTAAGTACCTTATATTCTTATATTTTGGTGTTAACTGTTTTTAACTTACTTTTATTGTTTAGCTGAAAGACCCCGCGTTGCTGGGGTATTTATCGTAAGAGTTTTTTTATTAAATAGAAATAGCAATTCCATGTATTCCCGCCCTGTGGCAGAGCCTACTTCTGTGTATTCTATCCTCTCTCCGCCCTACCCCGCGTCTCTCTGCCTTGCTCCAATCTGGAAATACCCTGCCTTCCGTACTCGTTCTCACTAAACAATATGTTCTCAGTAAACATATTTAAATTTTATTTACTTTTCCTGCGGTCCAAGTTTCTTTCACTGTGTATCTGAACATAATACGAAGCAACACGTAAACAAAAAATAAAATGCATATTCTCACGTATATTCTTTTTGTGGAATTTTATATAATATATCAATACTTTCAATCAATTGCCACATTATAAAACTTACTTTGTTTTTATTTTTACGAATTTTTCTAATGAAAAGTTTATAATTCATTTGCTGCGTCAATCGACGTTTAAATATAATTCTAGTAATTTTAATTGAATTCGATTACTTGTTTTAGTATCGTTAATAAATAGTGGCAGACGAAAAGGAGCTATTAACCACTTGGACAGTTATATGTCAAAAAATCGGAGATCACAGTAGATCCCGGCTTAACAAACCTTTTTATATTATCTAAATTAAAAACCTTGAAAACGATCATTATCACACATTCAGTTCTTCCAAATACCCATTTTTCAATACTGTTTTACTTTAATTACACTGCCAGTTTCTATAAATTATATTCTTGCAGAACTTTCATCAATTTAATCATTTATTTAACACCTAAAGGTACAAATTCACTCTCCACTATATTACAATATTTTTCTACAAAAATGCATCCATCCGTCAGCTTCATCATAATACGTAAATCATTCATATATTTTCGCTCTCAATGTCACTCGCCCAACTTGCAAATATATAATAGAGAGTTTTTGCAAGTCGTGGATTTGAAAGACGTAACACAACAATTCTGGGGAGAATTTGTACTGCGCATGCGCCGGCATCAAATGACGGGATTTCGATTGACGGCTCCCGTCATTCTCACTGTTTTGTTGTCTGCAATAAATGTCTACGACAAACTTACACTTTACATAGTTTTTGTCGCAATCACTAAACACGATATCAACACTAACGCCCAATGAATATGAAAGAAATGGAGATAAAGACATGCAATATCCATTGTACAAATATAATATGGCAAGAATTTAATGGTATATTTCTCAAGTACATTCCAGGAGTCAGGAATAAACTAACGTAATTGTTTAGCATTTGAAGTTATGTATATGATGCTTCATTGGTTGTCACGAAAAATTAATTATTTATCCACATGGCATTAAAATTTCCATACATTTCCCGTGCCTAATATAAACAATACAAATTTGTATTAGCCAAATTGCGGGGTTGCATTCTAACACTATCTAGGAAACTATAGTTATCTTTGGAGATAAAGACATGTATTACTTTTTCGAATGATACAATCAGATTTCGTGTATTATACGTGTAACTATCATGTAATGCTTATAAAAGCAAAAAAAGACACAGAGATACACAGATGTTGAATAAACGCTTTTAGATTATGTTAGAGGTATATTCAGTTGAAATGAATTCCTAGTACTAACGTGTGCTTTCGATTGTACGACTTGCAAAAACTCATTTTTTTGAAGATAAGTTATTTCCTGTTGACGATAATGTTTACGTACTACAACAATGAATTTGCCGTCTTGCAAAAACACTCTAATAATGCTTAATTTACTACAACTTAACATGTGTGTATTCGTGCCTTTTTACGGCGATTTTAACCACATCCGTCAGAAAATTATATCTTCCAAACATTTCGTCTCTTGTACACTTAGTGCACTCACGCCTACACTCAATTAAAATCAATATCCAAGTTACTTTCATAAAAAAAGCGGAGAAAATCTCAGAATTATTTCGGATTAGACAACTGACGGAAATAAACAATCAGTCCTATAAATACGCAATTCTGTCCATTGATGAAATCAGTAGGAGATCTCAGACGTTAACCCTTGGTGGCGCGCAGCTAAACTATTGACATTGATGCACTCTTTGATGTAGGGCTAGCCTATAGTAATCCAGGCCTTTAAAGGAAGCCATCGGTATTGGTACAGAAGATTAAAAATACGTCTAAATCTGTCTTTATATATTAGTATAGATTTCACAATTTGTAAAGACTTTCAGTTCGAAAAAAGGGTTATGACAAAACACAAGGATTCAAAAATATACAAATATACACAAAAACAAGCGATCGTACGAAAAACTGGTTTCGCCATATTAAGGAGCACAAATTAGTGTAGTTAAAAAACTTTTTTTGACATAAATATACCTTAAGAGAATAGTAATTTTTGAGATCAGGAGGGCAGAATAGACATTCAATATCATGACGGACACGCTAATGTGTGTAGAGCAAAGAGTATAGACTCTAGCCTGGCTAGAGCAGCGGACTTTAACTCACGGTACGGGGCTACGTGCATCTCATGGCTTAATTTTTGACGCTCGGCAAATACTTGCTTTATCTAGATCGCGACATGTTGCTTAAGCTCTGACTGGCTGCACCACTGGCAATTCTAAAAGTTTCTTAACGCACTGTATGTAGAGTACGTCAATGAAGTGTATTACACAAGAGCTTTTCTCCAGAATGAATGTTGTGAAGTGAAAACTGAGGAATAGACTTTCAGACTTACAGAATTGCTTTCGAATTTCTTCTGCCTACATGAAAGTCAATATTGACAATTTAGTGACAATGAAATTGTGCCAGGTATCACATTAAATTGAAGAACGTTACTGATCATTAAAAGTGCTGAGTGGAGGAAAAAATAAAACCAATGGACAAATGGAGACCATACAATGTTACGCAATCCCTAGAGTTTCTGTGTTTCATTTTTTGTTATAATTGCGGAGCTTATTTATATGATTTTGAATATTTTTGTCTGTTGTTTCGGGGCGAAGCTAAGTGAAGCCTTCTGCCCATTTGGTTACAATTGGATGCTACGTAGATTACTGTGTTGATGCATACTTGGGTATTTGACCGAATTTTCTTGTTAATGCGTATTCATTTAATTATATGTACATATTTTACATATTTCGTTAAAATAGAGACTTGTCTCTAAAATGTTTAGTATTTTCATAAAATGTATTTATTTTTGAGCGCTCATTGATTAGAAAGAGCTTGTCTTAGTTTGCGTTTTTCTTCTTTCCTACAGATGATAAAATATTTTTGCAAATGCAGGATATTTCTCGATGTCATTTTTTCAAAACCAGGCAGAAGAAATGCAATAAGACATTAAATATACTACACTAAGGTGAATATTTTCTTCAATTTTTTCTCTCGAAAAGGAAGGTATGTTTATGTTTACACAACAATATTATTGGATGCTTCTCCTGAAATTCAGTCAATTAAGGTTTATATTAATAAAGGTCCACATCATCGTCGTCATTCGAAGCTTCGTTGCCTTCAACGATGTCCTCTTTCCTTCTCTGTTAACGCATCCGATTATCATCATCTGGCACGGCGATTACCGACATCATTGTCCTCTTCGTCACCATAGTCGGTCGCATTAATGAACGTTATTATCGTTGTGGGGACGAGTCATTTTAGGTGGTAAAGTATTGGCCACAGCCTTCTCAATTTGATGAGCAATTGTTTGTTATGTTAATTTGCGGAGAAAAGCTTCGTTTCCGAACAGCAGCCTCTTGACGATTTCTCTTCTTCTTTAACGTCCAGAAGATTGTGCTTCGTATCAGTCGAAGCGCTGAGGATAGAAGTACAGAAAAGGAAATATTGTTAATTTAAATTGCATATTAAAGTGAATATTTCAGAATTTGTAGGTTATAATAAATATTTTTAAAAGCAATACTATTTTAGGATTTTTTAGGGCGCAAAAGCCCTCTCCCTTGTTATTAATAAAGTGTTTGCCGAAGAAAAGGCACGGGTTGCGCGGGTGCGTGGGTGGCTGCGGTGGCGCCGGCCTTCGGAGCCGCGGCCTCCGCTCCGCAAGTGGGACGTGGGAGCAGCGAGCGGCTAACCCTCTTCTCACGGGCGGCGCCGCGCAGCGCCGCTCACCGCCCCCCCCTTACGCGCCTCGCCCATTTCTTCATCTCTCTGCTCCTCTCCCACCTTCCAAACCTCTCTTCTGTGCCACCCCACATACGCCGAGCAAAGAGGAGGATTATGTTTTTTGTGATGCTCTATCTGCGTTTCTTTGCTACCATCTATCGCGTGACCTGTGGTTACTCATATTTGGTGAATGATTACCCTTGTCTTGACAGACAGTATCACATAAAGTTAACTAAAATCCTATGTGGCCAAAAGCTAGGCGCCATATTTATAATTTTTTGCTTTAAGGGTTTGACAATTTTCATGTGGGAAATATGTACTAGAAACTCTTCTTGATATACTGCTCATCATATGAATCGGCGTTTTTAAAAGATTAATAAGTCTACTTTTTCGTTAAAAGAGTTGAGATACATATTTTATTTGTTATTATCCAGCTATAGGTCAGTGTAAAAATGAAACTTGTCCAGCTTAAAGTATGTGTTCTATTGCCAACTAAAAAGTCTAATAACTGGAAAAGAGAAAGGAGTTCAGAGCTAGTTCTGATCGTCACAAGGAAGAACTAGTATTATCACCTAGGAAACTCTTATTGACAACAGCAATATAAATAAATGCTTCTTGACAACAGTAATATACACCGAGGGTACCATATACTTCAAAACCTGGTGGTTGAACAATTTTAAGAAGACAACCAAGTCTCTTCCTTGTCTTGGACATCCTCATTGTGAGCCTGGTGTGCCTCATTCCAAGAAAGCAGCTAACGTATGGTGGGGATTACTTTGGTTACCTCATGGCACGTGAGTACTTATATTAATGGCCTTATCAAGTACTAATTCACGTTGGCAAAAGGGAAGGTACGTCCAGATTTGCCTATCAAGAAAGTTTATGGCTCAGCTGTTCTTCCAATTAACAGAAAGAAAACAATCGATGCTAAAAAAAGTAAAATTTCCCACATGAATATCTTAGATTTTACCAGTAAATTTTGATATAGCCACAGACTCAAGTGGAAATCAATGATGAGTAGATGCTGATATTATTAATTTTGTAAGAATATTTTTTCATGACCACATATCACAATATTTTAATACACTTCATTATATATTTATTGTATAATTATATTGTTTCATAAGCCCAAAAATAAAGAAATAAAACCGATTTTTCAATTTTTCTTAATTATTTTCTAAAGAAAATAAGTCCAGGGTATAAAAATTGTTCTGAACATCACAGAAATGCAAATATAAGTTACAGAAAATCCCAAGTAATCAATAACGTCTCGTTCTAATACTTTTGTGAAGAAAATAAGTGTTCAAGATGTAAACTTTGGACGTTATTAAGTTATCTTTTATATTTCAGAAATATGGAACAAGGACTTATTTTCCTTTTCAAATCACCGATTCATATGCTAAATAAAATTACAAAAAGACTTGAATGGTGAACAGTGGACTTCGTGTTTTTGATTTATTGTTTGTAACTGAATATTATACTTTCAACAATAGTAAGATGTTGCGTAGTCGAGTAATTAAAAAAAAAGTATTGTTTCCTGCGTTTCTTTCCATTTTATAGATTTCTCTTCTCTTTCCTACAGTTTCCTCTCATTCTCTTTTTTATTTCCCCCAATTTTTTTCTAGTCTTATAGGTATTCTTCCTTTCTTTTCATTTTGTCTAATCTTATATTTCCACGGACTTCCATCACTCTGGTTTCTTGATTTCTTTTTATTTACTTCTAATTCACTTTTCTTTACAATAATATCAATTTAAATCTCTGATATTATAATCTCTCATCTCTCTTCATTGTATTAAGCTCTTTCACTCCATCTTTATTTCTACTTTCCTCTCCTCTTTGCTTCCCAATCATACACATTCACTGACTCATTCTGCTACACCTGTGTTTACTCTCTGAGATATTAAATTTATTTACATTCTGTTAAAAATGTTCAAAGTTATATGAGATTCATGTTACTTAAAAGTTAATAACATGTTGAATCCATTTTGAATTAGTGCATTTAACATTCGTACTTTTCTTTACTTGGGAGTCAATAGGGCATCATTATTTTACATTCCGTAATTTAACGTGTATGTTCAATACTTAGCTCGTTAAAGTTATATGACGAACTAGCTAACTTCAAAAATTAAATTGAAGAATTAAATACACTAAGGTGAGTGTAATTATTTGTATTAACGAAAGGAAGTTAAGCAAATCCCCAGTTCGCTTCGCGAAGGACATTGGTACTAAGTCTGGGATAACGCCACTTATTGTCGGTTGTGCTATGACGAATGTCTGTGAAAGTCGTCGGCTGGAAGTGAATGTAAATGGCGAGACCGTTTACAGTTTTCCCGCAGCCATTAATTTCTTTCAACATCAGGTAAAAGAGAGGTGGTGCCCAATGAGCGAGCAAGGCTCTTAGACACGAATACGCTCTAATTTTTATCAAAATGAACAACATTATTTTATATAATTTATTGTATTTATTTAGAGTACAAACGTCCCCTAGCGGGGCAACGGCCTCCTGCTCGAGCAGGGGTTATTAAGCCGCACGTCTTCGGGCGCGCATAATAATTTCTTATAATGTAGCAGAACCCGGCAGCCGTTGTCATATATATGAGAGAGATAGAGATATAGATAGATAGATAGAGAGAGAGAGAGAGAGACAGAGAGAGAGATTGATATATATATATATATATATATATATATATATATATATATATACACAGAGAGAGAGAGAGAGAGAGAGAGAGAGAGAGAGAGAGAGAGAGAGAGAGAGAGAGAGATTAATGAAACGAATGATTTTTTGGGGTACCATTTTACCTAACGATACAATATGTAGATCCTTATGTTATTTTCGATAATTTTATAATCTTACTGATTAAAAAAGAGAAAGAGGAATTGCAACAGGATATGATATGACTTGGTTTCACGCTTACTATTAATTTCAGGTTACACAAATGAATCCAGGTGGTATAATCAGCTCTGAAGGAGATACAATGTCATTATGGCCGCCTTTCCGCATAAACAGAATTCTTAACGTGACTGTTGGCGCGCCATGTAACGAAACGAATTGAGGCGTGGGATGAATCAAACATCCTGCAGTAAAAAAGACAAGAAAACAGTAAATAATACACACATTTGCTTCTGTAATAAATACATTTTTATCTTAATTTTTATATAAAACGTTTTCAAACACGAACAAATCATTTACTGTTTTCTGTGAATTTTACATTTTCAAGCAACTTTTACAAATGTATTTCATCTTGCTTATTGCTCAAATAGCTTCACATATTGAACGGAATGAAACTTTGTGTTTTTCATCACGAAGAAGAAATAAAAACTTCTGTACCTAAAAAAGATAGTACAATAATATAACAATGTAAATACAATGTAAATACTTTAGTGTGAGATAAAAATAGAATGATAATGTACATATATACCCGTGAAGTACACGAAAACATGTTAGTCCACTTAAGAATAGTTAATATTTGTTACACATAAATCTTATATTTTACAATAAACTACAATACATAGAAACGCGCGAGCAAAAGAAGAAACTACGAACAACGAGCCAATTAATATACTGTAAATGTACTAAAATCAGGGAAGAACCCAAACTAAAACTCTCCGGTGTGTGCAATTGAAAGGACAATCGCTTAACGCGCTTCTGCATCGGCAACTGTCATGAACGGCGTGACGAGGGCAGTAGCAAAAAGAGGCGCTGTGTTACTCAGCGACCCTGAGTCGTGTCACATGTTTTGTGCGACGAAATTTCTCGAAAAGAACGAACCTCTTGAAAGATAAGCATGGATTTCTGACCTGGAATATATTAAATGCTAATTGTTGTAAAACAAATTTCCTTTGAATAATAACAGAATAAAATAAAAGACAGAAGAGAAAGTAAATACCCTTGTTAATTAATTTACGATGTGTATATGCGTATATGTTCACTTTGAATTGGCTACTAATATGAATAAGATGCAATCAAATTAAATCAAATTAAAATAAATGTGTTAAGTTAATGTTCAAATACAAATACTATTTGAATATCGGCGCCATTAGATTACAGCAGGGTTTACCTATTGCAAAATATGTAGTTGCTGCGGAGTCTTCTTCCGTGAGAGCTAAGCATACCGAGAAAGGAGGTTATATAATTCAAAAATTCCATACAATATCTTTGTACCTTTAAAATAATTGATAATTACATAGGGCAACATGTTTTTAAGCTTGGGAGCCGTGCAGTAAATCCGATTCTGAATGATGACGAAAGAAAAAAAAAATTAAAACAAAATGGTATATAGGCAATCTTCAGTTACACATACCGGATATTTAAAAGAAAATTATTACACGCGAATGTTATTAGCATTAAAGTATTTGACCTACAGTTGTTGTTAATGACGACATTATCGTTCTCTGGCTCGTTCGTAAATAGAAGTTGCGTCGCGTGAACGCCGCTGCGCTCTTCCGAGGCGCTCAAAGTTCAGCCGTTACAACTCGCGGCGTCGCGTCGCGTCGCCGGCGCTGAGCCCTGACATTGGCGAAGTAGAAGAGGGCACTCAATGCCAAAACCGATGCTGGAGACGGGGTGCGCACTGTGCGTGGAGGCCAAGGGCGCGCCGCGCGCACGCAGAGAAAGCGCGTGCTGGCACGTGTGTAGTGCCGTGCGGTGCGTGTGCACGTGAAGCCATTGCTGCGCGGAGTGGGAGTGGCTGCAGCTGTGACTGCGCGCCGGCCGCACGGATAACGGGAGAAGCCCCGGCGTTCCTGATAGCTACGCTGCTTCTCCACTCGGAGAAATGATAAATAAAAGGAAATCGTTCGAAAATTGTTTTATTTTTTGTCTAATTTTACGCTAATTTCAGAAAAATTAGTGCTTGGATTGAAAACTGATTTTTTGACAGTACGATCAACGAAAGGTAATTTCTCATCTCACCTTTTCAATGTTGATATGAAGGGTTTACTTTGTTCGGTTATAACAGAACCACTTTATAAAAAAGAATACATCATTGTCACTTGATTGTACGCGAGGTAACCGAGTCTATGAAAGTTTTTGTTGGGCTTATTATCCAAAATGAGTAATTTTAATTTCGGTCTGTATTTGGATGTGATAAATTATCGTACAAGTAATCAGTGAAGATCTAATTCTCACACTGAAGCTCTACGTGTTGCAGAATTTCTCTGTCAAAATCATGACGTCACATTCCCTTGGGAGTAAGAGAGTTACAGTCGACGATCGGACGACTACCTCTCTCGCAAGCGGCCTGCGGCAGGCAGCGCCAGCGGCCAACGCCACTCTCGTTCCCTGGCAGCGCACGCTCCGGATGAGCGGTCAGCGGTTGTATAATTCTAGCACAAGGTCTTCGGAGGCTGTGTACTTTCTCGTTTCACGATAGCTTATTAGTTCTTAAAGCTTCCTGAGGAAGATGACTTATAGAGTGAAATTGGTTGTTTGGAGTTCTTGAAAAAATAATGTTCGTAACATTAAGATTAAAATGGTAAAAATGTATAAAAAAAAGTTTGTTTCATTTATCATTAATGCAGTACCGAGGACCTCTCACCACCGCCCATAACGGGTTCACGATAGCGTAACTTTAATTCACAGGAACTGGCCCGCAGCCTGCACAGGACGTGCCCCCCTCTCTGGAGGCACGATGAGTAGCGTAGGAGGCACGAGGCGTCTTGGTTTCCTGGTTCTATTACTTCTAATACAGTACGAGGTTTCGTAGAACAATACTTATGCCAGTAGTCAGTTGAACGCTGCCCAGGATACTGCGCCTGAGACCCTGTCTCCACAGACGATGTCCATCGTAATCGTGGACGAAACGTTTGGCTCTTGAACGCCAACTGGACCATTGCCTACCAGCCCGGAAGCTCTCTCTGATGTATACATATAAATATTATGTTGATATAGAGGTAACAGTTAATCGTGAATATTCTAAAGGCATATTACATTGCTGTATGTATGATTATAACGCGAAATAGTGCTGAGTCAGGGGTCAACTTCCCCATGCTTGCAGAGGCGCCGAAAGTTGCAAGTGGACATATAGCTGGTGCGGGTGCTGTTTGACACGCCTACTTTCGGATTTTTATTATTAAAGCTTTTCTAAACACTAAGTGAAATCATCTTTCAACGCCACGCCATGTCCCGCAACGTTCCGCTCCGCCCCACTCCGCCCCGCTCCGCCCCGCTTCGCCCCGCTCCGCCCCGCTCCGCCCCGCTCCGCCCCGCTCCGCCCCGCTCCGCCCCGCTCCGCCCCGCTCCGCCCCGCTCCGCCCCGCTCCGCCCCGCTCCGCCCCGCTCCGCCCCGCTCCGCCCCGCTCCGCCCCGCTCCGCCCCGCTCCGCCCCGCTCCGCCCCGCTCCGCCCCGCTCCGCCCCGCTCCGCCCCGCTCCGCCCCGCTCCGCCCCGCTCCGCCCCGCTCCGCCCCGCTCCGCCCCGCTCCGCCCCGCTCCGCCCCGCTCCGCCCCGCTCCGCCCCGCTCCGCCCCGCTCCGCCCCGCTCCGCCCCGCTCCGCCCCGCTCCGCCCCGCTCCGCCCCGCTCCGCCCCGCTCCGCCCCGCTCCGCCCCGCTCCGCCCCGCTCCGCCCCGCTCCGCCCCGCTCCGCCCCGCTCCGCCCCGCTCCGCCCCGCTCCGCCCCGCTCCGCCCCGCTCCGCCCCGCTCCGCCCCGCTCCGCCCCGCTCCGCCCCGCTCCGCCCCGCTCCGCCCCGCTCCGCCCCGCTCCGCCCCGCTCCGCCCCGCTCCGCCCCGCTCCGCCCCGCTCCGCCCCGCTCCGCCCCGCTCCGCCCCGCTCCGCCCCGCTCCGCCCCGCTCCGCCCCGCTCCGCCCCGCTCCGCCCCGCTCCGCCCCGCTCCGCCCCGCTCCGCCCCGCTCCGCCCCGCTCCGCCCCGCTCCGCCCCGCTCCGCCCCGCTCCGCCCCGCTCCGCCCCGCTCCGCCCCGCTCCGCCCCGCTCCGCCCCGCTCCGCCCCGCTCCGCCCCGCTCCGCCCCGCTCCGCCCCGCTCCGCCCCGCTCCGCCCCGCTCCGCCCCGCTCCGCCCCGCTCCGCCCCGCTGGTGTTTCGTTTTTGAAGTCTCCTGTGCCATGAGCCTTGACGCAGCCGCCGCGGGCTACTCCGGGTGGAGGCGCTTCGTGGAAGACGCGCCGGGGATTCCCCTTGGCGGTTTCTGCGAAGCCATCGCTCAGCGTGAGACGAGCGAGATGCGAGAAAATGGTTATTCAGCGATTCTTAATTTTTAACACTAGTGGTGCTACAGAATTGCATAGAAGTTCTCCTGCTAGTGAGTTGCATGTTCTCTTCGATGTTCAAAGGCATTGGAGGGTTGCGTGGTACCTACTTCCTCTTTCATGTGGTAAAGAGCTTCTTCGCACACCTACTTCGTGTACTTCATATAAAGTACCCCAAAATTTGTAGTATTTGTTTAAGAATCGCAGATGTTCAAGATAGTTCAGATTGACAGGGGTATATTCTGTGTTACAAAATCTTGCGATTAATTTAGGCGCTAGTGTTGTCAGGGACAGACCCGTTACCCATTTCTCCTCGGGAAGGAAATTTTTCAAATCTTCAGACATTTAAAAAAGGTCAGTTGAAAAAAGGAGTTATTTTCCGCATAATTTCGGCTTGACGTTAATACAAGATATGGGGTGAAATCTTCAAAAACCGCTCAAATTTTTTTCTTTAAATCTTTTCCACTGTTGGAGCAAAGTATAGTTAAAAATGTGTGCTGTTGTAACGCCACTAGTTTTTACTTCTCCCTTTGACGGTATTATTACACCTGCATCATTTTATTGAGTGAGTTCCATTCTATACTAGAAAAAAATCCTCCAATACATGAATAATTGCAAATTTATGAAAAAAATATTGCAGTGCGGCAATACCAGAATCATTTTAGCGTAATTTTGTTTTTAATGTAAGAGCTTTGCGGGTCGTTTCTGTGACGTTGTTTTCAAAATCGTGAGCTATATTTCGTGCCACTGTTTAGCGAAGCTTTATTTTAAGTGTAGGAAAGGCTCATTAACAAAATCAAATGAAATTATGAATACTCCAAAACGAAAAAAAGAGATTGTGAGATTCACTTGTGACAACTTAATATTCTTCTAAGAATGAATTCATTGACACAGTGAAAATTGATTTTACAATGCTTCTTTTATACCCTTTATGGTAGTAACAGGAAATGATATAAAAGAAAAGTTGCAGACTAGATTGTAATTAAAATAAATTAATATTACAAGAATATAAAGTTAATTAAACGAACAACTACTAAAAGTGCATACAGGAAGTTATACTTTCCTTGTCTTTAGGCACAATTGAAGTAGATGATAAAGGTGCTGTTTACTTACTATTGCATAACGGTGTTCTTTGATTTAAGTGTAGGCAAGACGCCAGTGCTGCTGACGAAGAATGTACAGTGATTATAATGAATTCCTGTTACCAGCTGGTAACATGTGAAAAACTTGACAATTTCTGATATTTATTTGGGTTTGGTGATGCTTAAATGAATTCGTACTTGCCATTGGTCACTCAGTATGAGAGTGAAATAGTGATGAACATTATTTCATTCGCCTTGACTACACATTTAGTGAAACGAAATTTAAGTTTTCGTATATCCAGTGCGTTAGGTGTTAGTCTTCCGCATTAAATGTAGTTAGTTTGGCAACTCCTCGTACTTCTTTTTATGCTAATTATCCTTCACTGTGCACTCTGACAAGAAGAGAAATGTACTTTATCCTTATAAATGTGTCTTCACGCCACAGTTATCTCTATTCATTATCCGAGAGCTTCTTTTGAGAAAAGCAGGGAAATGTTACATTGACAACTAGCTACAATAACCTTTCCGCACTTCTGTCTTGTTTATGTTGCCTAACTAGTTGATAAATTTTAATACTTCTTGGAACACCAAGATTTGAAAAAGAGAGTCGACGCACGGAACTTTTTCTTACATTTAAGTCATTACATAAAACTCTTGAGCACGCGTCTGGAGATAATAACTGTCTGCACACCAAGCGTTGAAACATCCCACTTAACCCACTTAAGTTTTATTTCTTCTCCAGAAAGGAACGCTACACTTCGGGGAGAAAGTTACACCGCCGAGGCAGTTGAATTGCTTATATTTTTACTATCCGTAGTAGTGTGTACTCATCCATAAATGTATGCTTCGTTGACACAACGCGGAAGATATACGATGTGTGGGGTAATTCTATGGAAATATGAACTAGAAACGGCTTAATTCAATAAATTCATAAGCTCCAAAGAAAGTAGTCGATAACTATCGATGAAGAATCGCTGACCATTTTCATACAATGATTCCAGAGCCGGCGCTGGTGGCCCGGCAGCTCCATGCAGCGTCTGTCAACCGTGGTGGTTGAAATGACGACGACGGTGGTAAAGAGATGGAAAAATGGTGCACGGTCCGTGGCAATAGAGGATTTCCAGCATTTTCCTGGAAGTGATCAGGGAAACAAGGTAAACCGTCTTTCAGAACAGTGGGCCTAATAGTTCGACCGGTAGGCGCCACACCCTCACCGTCGCTGACCACTCCAAGGCACTTGCCAGGTAAGTTGCAAGGAGCGAACTCACCGCCTTCCAATCACCTCGAGCCACAAGCCGGTGCTGCGTCACTCTCCGCCTCCGGTGTTGGACTTAAGTTAATTAACACTACTGAAATAAGCAGTTCCCCTAGTAAACCTCTTTAAACGAAACCTCTGCCGTACTTTAGTGCCGTTGAAGGAAAAGATGGCACATGATTCATAGTTGTTCTAATATACTAATTTTTGCAGTATTCAAGAATGCATTTACATCCTTGAATTGGCTAACGAACTTGTTCTTTTGTGAGATTTAACAGCTTTTGTTTTAGTAGGAAAGTCTATTTGCTTTTTAGATTTTTAATTTTATTTAAATTGATGTTATATTTGTTTATTTACGCATTTCTTATATTTAGAAACAAACGGTGATGAAATAAAAGGAATATGCTGTGATATATTTAGAAGCAAATTCTTACATTGTAGTTAGTGTTGAAATTAAAAATCGATGGCGATTTCTTCGTTTCTGGGATGTCAAACTGTGCTGATAGGATCGCTATGAAGCCTTCGTTAGCCCTGTCGCAAACGCAGGAGCATTGATGATTTCGAATCGGTAAAGCAATACACTTCCCAACCCTTGAGTAAGCTTTTTGTTGTTTGAAGAAGAAAACCTTCGGAGTTGTGTCAGCTGTCTATGGGATCGGCACTGCAAGGAAATGGAGTGCGTGTGCACGTGAACGCTGTTGCGCTTCCTAACTATGGATAAATGATGTACAAAGTTAGAACTAGCCACAAATAATTTGATTTCATACTGTTTCACGCTCTTAATGATTCAAGTACATTATTGAAGTTTTTCATTGTCGATTGTACAAAAATACTGTAGAATTGATACTCAAAATTGTAATACTATAACAAGGAATACTATTTTTCGGGCTTTTTGTGTAGAAGGGGGCACCCCCTTGAAATACGCCGAACAGTGCTGGTGTCTAGCGGGATGTATATGTTTAAGAGGAGAAAGCATATATTTATAAAGTAAATGCAATATTCATATTTTTCATTTCCGAACATTTCCTCCGGTTGCTCAAAGTAGACGTGGTGTTGCAATGGGTGTGCGGGCCGTGTGGCTGCCTTGCAGCGAGGGCGCGCTGCCGGAACCCAGGCTCTTTCGGCTGCGGACGGAGCGCGCGTTGAGGGGGCCGTGGCGGGCTGCGAACCCGTTACCCCGCGCGGAGGCCGCCGCGGTCACCGGCCTTGCCGGGCCTCGGGGGCGTCCGGAAACCCCGGCGCCGGATTAATTTCGCTGCGGTTCTCGGCTGCCGCGCCGGAGGACACTTCGACCGCAGACCCCGCGAGGGGCTACGACCAGGCTCCTCAAATGCAGCACCTGTTCAGTTCATTCGCGACATTTAACACTTGGTTTTCCATTATTACTCCCGGCGTTCTAAACTAGCGTATTTGACGCTTATAAATTAATTACAAAATTACTACTGGTTTCAATAGAATAATAATACAGTTAGTCTTCTTATTACACAAGAAACCAAAACTACAGGCCAATTACCTAAGAGGCAAATTTTTATTTCGACATGCAATACTTTTGTCATTAAAATAATAATTTAATTCTAACGTTTGTGCGGTTACATTTACAAACTGTTCAATGTCAAATGTAATACTTAATTGAGGTTAATAACATGCAAGTGTCGAAGTTTAACACTTCCTGTACTCTTTGGTATTTAGATTTGCGTAGCGTGAAAAAAGACTTATTTGTTTTTTTTTATTAAAAACGGACAGTTTACGTTCAACGCGAAATCCTCCTCTGAGTTGCTGGGGTGAAGGTTTATATAGTTTTCCCAATAGAATGTACATTATTTTACTTAAAAAAATTGTCGTCTTGGCTAGATTTACGTATTATTTTACTAGTTTCTTGTATCCAACATGTTTTGTTCATAGTGTAAATTATAATTTCGTTTTTAACTAGACAGTATTCTAAAATGTCTTCCGTTCGGGAGAAATATGAATAAATTTATTGTTTTTAAACTTTTGTTACTCCTTGATGATTTTACTTTCCTGTTTGAACGGGATACGTTGTGAGACATACAAATCGTTGTTGCCTAAGAAATCTAGAAAATCGTAATTTTTTAGTTAATTCATGGGATATTTTGGAATACAGTAATCTTTTCACAAAATATATTGTTGATAGTTCTGTAGACAGAGGGTATAGAGTGTAAAACAGTCGGTTTTGGCCGCAAAATGAATGGGCTTGCTAAAATTAAAACCGTTCTGCAAACTGTCAATTTTGAAGATCTGAATTTTCTTGTACACCGACAAAATGGCCAATATTTTACACTCGATATTATTTGTTGTATATATTGAGGTACTTTATAATTGTAAAAATGAAGAAGACGCAAATTAGAACAATAAATTAATGAAACTATTATAGTATATTCATTGAATTCACACTACAGAACGATTGAAGTATTGATCTGATATCCTCGAACCTAATCATAGTACGTACTGAATCTTTCTGGATTACAGAGATTGGACAGTTAGGAGGTGTAGGGTCATTCATTGCTGTAGACCCAAAGATCGAAATAGAGGTCATAATGGATGAGGAAAGATCGCATGTGGTCTGTGCGATCGGCGTCCAATCTTCTGCTCCGATATACGCGTAAATGGGAGGAAAATACTGAACCATGAATGTTTGAGAGCTTCCGACGTGTAGGATCCTGGTGCAGATACGTCATTATCCGGTTCGCAGCAGGTGTTGAGAGTCCTCCGCCAACGTGTCTCGAACCTAACATCTCAACTTTCACGAAACACCGTATGCTACCTGCAACTGCGTACCCTGGTTGGCATCTGGTGTTCTGAATGTCAAACTCACTAACTATCCCAAGTTATGTGACCCTTCAGTGCTCATTGACGGAGAACGTGGTGGTAATATGTGCACTACGGTAGTCTTCTCCTTGTATGGTGGGCTAGGGAAAGGACACAAGAAGCCAGGGATAGTATTTAATTTTTAAAGACAAAAGTTAACTCTTGACTTCCGTTTTGCAGTTGTTTCGTGTGTTATCTTGGAAATAACGACAGGTTACAAATAAAAGTAAAATATCATTCCAAATGCAGTTAAATATAGCGTCTCCGGATTCACTAAAAAAATGTAACTTTGCTACATAATAAGTAATAATAAGAGTTGCCTAATAGATGAGCATTAAAAGTGTATGTGTATTGGCGTTGGGGGTGGGGGTGGGGGGTGCAGCTTCTAACGGCACCGACCGCGCGCACGTGCGGCGCAGGAAGGGCGGAAGCGCAGCTTCCCAAATGTCAAGGCGAACGCGCGCGCGCGCGCACCGCAAGGCCGCCGGCCGGAAGCGATGGAACCAGGAGGACGAGGAGCAAGGAGAAGGTGGAGGCGGAGGAGGAGGAGGAGGTGAGGGGAAGGACGAGGAGCATGGAGGAGGAGGAGGAGGTTGAAGTGGAGGAGGAGGAGGAGCAACGAGGAGAAGGAAGAGAAGCAAGCGGGAAGAGGAGAAGAAATACAGCGCGGAGCACTCCTCATGCCGTGGATCACACCCCCTCGATCTTCCACTGCCGATTATGTAAGGGCGTGATAACTCACGTACTTAACTAACAATAATCCATTTTAATTCTTTTTAACAGATTGTAAAAATATATTGTTCTATTCAAGATTATCAAGAAATATTAAAGTAACGTGAAGAGAATTCTGTTAAAAGATATCAAGGAATATGAAAATTCAAATGAATTATATTATGTACAAACAACTGTTATTAAGTATTAAAAATATGTTTGTTTGCGATTTTAACAGCCACAGTGTTATTATTAATGAGAAGATAATAGTATGATACCGAAAGAAACTACAACTGCGCATACTTTCTTGTATTATTTATAACGTTAACAGATTGTATAAGAATATTCTACTTCTCGGCTTCCGTGCATCGAAAAGTTTATGCACTTGGGGCAATATACACTTTCGTGAGTTTTTGCATATTATTACTTACGATTGAAGAATGTGCTGCCAAAACGATATTTGGGTTTGAACGTACCTATCAACGATAAAAACTTAAAAACCGATTGAATTGCTGTAAAACGAGACGCTATTGGAATGACATGTAGCGGTACACTTCAATACTCTCGTGGCGCGCGGTTGGATTTTTCCAATGGGCGTGATTTGGACATTAGGTATTCATCGAAGTTGAATTTGCAAAATACAGAAACATCGAATAAGCTTCCCTATATTGATTTTTTTGGCGACTCTCTTGATTTTTTTGGTGGTGAAGAGCCAAAAATCACAATAGTATTACAATATACATTTGCATGGCGGTTTGTTTAGTTTTGAGATACATTTAATAACCTTTTAAATGAACTACACTTAGCATACAGGCTTCTTTTAGTATTTTTTGATAAACAAACTATTGGAGAAGTAATACAGATATAATAGTTTAGCAATAGTAATGCAGAAATTGTTCTTCCCTCCCAACATGGTTGCTCACACTCGGTTGTTCGTCAGGTTTTGAGTGATTTATACCCATAATGGGATATTAATCCTTTTATAAAATTATTGATAGACAAACATTACTCAAGTTATGAAAGCATATAAACAAAACTTCTAGAGAATGCATGAACAGGCTTCAGATTCTGATTCTGGAATTGACTTTTAGAGATTTTCAATGAATCTATCTTCACACAATTTTAATATTTATATATTTAATTTATTGCCAGGCTAAAAGCGAATAATTAAAAATTGAGAATGATTTTAGTATCCTTAATTCATTATACCCAGAGGACATGACCTTTCCTTAACGACGCTTCTCTTATGACATTGGAGGCACGACTTTCCGTTGCCATTCCTAAGCCATTTACTCAACTGCATAGTTGGGCGGTATAGTCTTTCTTTTTGTTTCGTCGAGTGAGGTGCGGGTGAGTTTGAAGTTATCTCTCGACTGATCTGCTTGCATCGTCACGACGTGGGGTGCGCCGAAGTAACATTTCACATTCAGATGAAACGATCTCGCAGCGCGCCCTTGAGAGGAGCATAAAGAAACTCGCGCGGAACAAGAGAGCTTTCAGGAAATACTGTTCCCGGTAGCGGGCCTCTTAATCTACGCTTCTCCAACGAGGCTGGACCATCTGCAGCATGACTGCTCAAGCGTCGTGTGCCGCATGCGTATCATACCCTAGCGTTACAGGATAGAAGATGCTGGAAAGGAAGAGGTTGGAAATTTAAGCACTTGCTCTACTTGAAATCTGAATCTTTTTGCTTCTCTGGCTTTAAATATCTGCCATTTCACAGTACTGTCGGAGTTGTTTCTGGATGATGTGGCTGGAGGATCAACTGAAAGTTGGATGGAGATAGACAGGATGGGAAATCAGGATGAAATGATCTGTCAGGAAGGAAAAGTCCGAAAAGGACACGCGGTCCGTTTACAGTAGTACTGAAGCACTTACCTGGTGTTATAGGTAAAACGTTAAACTGTCGGTCAGAGCAGTCGGCCACTATAATTCTCCATCAGGATGTGGGTAAATTCGAAACAGTTAGGTAGCAAGAGTCGAAAATGTGTCACGGTCTGGACTCGAAACCAGAACCTCAAGGTCAGACACTTGAGACAACGGTTGACACTGAGCCATCTCAGCCGGGGAACTGATTAGAGGAAACGTCCCAAACGACCGTTCAGTGCAAGCGGACACCAAAATCCCCATCCGGACAGCGGTCGACCTCCAAGCAGCTCTTTAGCTCGCTGGTAGGGCCTCCCGGCCTGCAAAGCACTATTACAACATTTTGTACCTTCCAAGAAAAGTTACTTGCGGGTACCTAATGTATTTATTCATATCACTTATGCATCACTTATGCACGTATGCATTATTTTAAATATGAATTTTATGAACAAGTTAAAGTCCACACATTAAAAATCCACACATTACTTAAAAGAAAGCGTATATAGTTTTAAAATATATATTAAAAAATGATTTTTTTAAAACGTCAATGTATTCAACTCTCGTATTGTCTGTTATCAGAATATGCTATTAGATATTTACTCCACCAAGTCACTGGATAGCTTCACTTGCTTGAACGTGTTCCACAAGCATTCCTTAGTGTTTCCATGAGCTTGTAACACGCGTAGCCATTGCTACAACTTAGATTTGGAAAGGGCTATCGTTCTATTTCCATGCCGACTTTCCCTCGCGCGAACCGACCACAAACCGAAGAGTAATTCGAGGAAATTAACCACATTGTGTCGACCACATTCCCGCCCACCGTAATGGCATTCGTCTTCCCCTGGTTGCGCCCGCGCCAACCGCAGGCGGCCCCGATCTGCGAGCTGCGCTGGTCCACAGTTTCGGCGTGCGCCCCCCCCCCCGGAGCCATGACCTGTAAATGTCAGCGACGGAAACTCGGAGGAAGCCTTATTCATTTGATGCGAGCATTGGTCGAAGAACAGGGTCACTGAATGCCCAGTTCGAAATGACCGGTTATTACTAAATCGTGGTTTTAGTTGCAAAGCGATTGTGGTATGACGCAATAAAAATGAAGGGAGTGATTTGGAATGGGTATAATACGGGAAGTGACCGTTTGAGTTAGCTCCTGGAACTGATTTCAAAAGATGAAATAACTCATTTCGGAGAAATTATTTTCGTTTCCTCTGCCGTCGCGAGACATCTTCGTCTCATCTTCCATGAGTGAAAAGTAAAGCCATTACTCTCTCAATATTAATTGAGTGCATAATTAAAGTTTTTTTGGTCAGATCCATAACAACTCACCTCCACGACAGGAATGTACATTTATTAAATCCATGTTAATTTGAACGTACTGAAAATTTCCAAATATCTTATATACAAATGTATCGAAATATTTTTATAACGTATTTGCTTATCTACAAAGGGGGGTAATTTTGGAATAAAAAATATGACTTTCTTATCTGATAAGTACCACCATTCCTTTTGAGCGAAGAGAGTGGAGGCTGATGCCTTGTCTCTGTTGCAACCAGTGAGTTAGAATATACTACATAGAGTGGCTAAAGCGCTTCCATCTTTGCAGCAAATTGAAGTCATATTTTTGCAGTCAAAGCGGCGCCCTCCGGAAAAACAGAGTATTCTAGTATTCCTTTTGGCGCTGGTCGGTGAGCATGGGCCGAGCGGCGACATCGAGCGTCGACCAAGAAACCTTAGGGTCAGACACTCTATGTAGTATAATTCTAGCTCGTTGGTTGCGCCGCACATCGCACCGCGTCCTCTGACGAAGTGAGAGGACACTGACGTTAGCTTTATTCGCGGGCAGTGAATAGAGGGGATGATTGTGCTCGCAGAACGCGCCCCATGTTTTAAAAAAAATCTTCTGCTTCATTTTAATATTAATTTTCTTCTTGATATTGTTTGAAGAAACTAAAATCCCAATATTAAAGTGAAAATCTGAACGGAAGTTTTTATTACAAAAGTTACCATATTTAGATTACAATGACACAGTACCATTGTATTTGCAATTATTTATGGAAAATTTACGAGTGTGAAAGAATATCCGAGGTAAAACATAAGTTATTACATGTTTATGAGCCGTCTGATTGAAGAGTCTAGTATTTGTTCTTCGTCTTTGCAATCTTTCTCTGGTCGTCCCATAATACTTAAGAACAAGAAGAAGAAGTTAAATGCTGCTTCAAATGTATCTGAGCGTACCGCTCTGCAATTTTGTGAATAAAAGAGGTTCTTTTTGCGGCAGATAAAAGGAAAATCTTGTTATAAAAACATGTAATTAAGGGAAAATTTTATTTTACTCGCTGAGCTTTCCTAACGAGATTCTCATATTTAAACGTAATTGTATTTCATTATAGTACTTCCGAGTTACACAGCGACCGGCTTTCAGTTTGATAAGATCTGCAGCAGTTTCGAGCAATGAGGACTGGGAATACTGTGATTGTGGACGACCTATTTGACTCTTTGTAATATTTTGAAAGGAATTGAACGAGTATCAAGTGTAATTCTTCAACTGAAGTGATTTTGAAGGTGGAGCTGGAGTCCCAGTAAGATGTCGGATGAAGCATGGACCGTGGACGTGAGAGCTTACGTAGGACATACGAGCGTAGTAAGAATCGATAAAATCGATTGTGCAAGATTGAGTCGAATGTGCTACGGTAACTGGCGATCATCATTCGCGTCTCACATAAATTGTAAATGAAGATGATTGTAAATAAAGATGATTGTTAATTGAAGATGATACATCTCTGATGAATGAAAAAAAGAAGAGAATTAGAACAGTTTCTTTCGTGTTCGTTGTAATTGAATTATAGTTATTCATAAATTGTTACAAATTCACTTCAACATTTCCCCAAATTTTATTGGATGCAATGAAAATTAGTACAATATTTGCTTACTTGGAGATTTGAAAGTAACTACAGCGTGAACAGACATGTCAAAACTCTGAAGAGAACGCACTGGAGAGCAGTAAATGAAACTTAGTACGAGGGGCATTTTTATTGCAGTTAACTCGCTCAACCGCTAACACGATCTCTTTCAGGACGCGAATGGGAAAGCCACTCTGTCCGCGGCGGATGGGAAGCAAGGCGAAGGACTCTTTGGAGACTTATAAAATTAAGTCGCTTCTTCAACAACCGTCTGTAGCCATTCATAAAAGAATGAAAGTGAGCCCATTGTAACGGCAATTGCAAGAACTGCTTTTGCATTGTAGGCAACATTCAGATATGCTTCTTGCGGCAACGTTTCAAATACTAGAAGATGCAACCTTGTTTTTTTGTATATTACTGACTCTAACAAGAGAAAAGCTTGCTTGTGGTGGAACCATTACTGTACAATTACTGTTCACAAACGTTCAACGTTACAGTCAACAAACGAAACAGGTCTCGAAGCTTTGAATTACAAAGAGTTAATGTTCTGAGATACCTCTGAAAGAACTTTCTGTTTCCCTAACATTGACATACTATTTGAAGCAAACTGAGGAACAACTATTGAGATTTAGTTTGCGGAAAAACAACTACATTTCCAAATTATTTTGGCAACCATTGTCAAGACTCGCGATTCAGAACAACTTGGAGGCGCGTGAATGGTAACTGCAGGCACTTTCGGGGACCGTGGGAGGAAAAGGAGTGGGCTTAAAAAGAAACATTGATAATACAATCACATAATCAGATGCTCCAGAAAACTTCTGTAGCTCTCCTCGCTATTCACAGCTCCGCAATGTTCGCATATGCGCTCATCTTAATACTCTTTAAGAAACAATAGTTCAATTTCTTAGGGATGTGACTTTCACATAACCATTTTCTTACGAGACAAGGCAATGGATTTTTGTCCTTCGTGACTCTGCGCTGTCTCTGCCCAGCAAAATTGAATCGTTTATTTCAGAAACCCGCCAAACGCCTCATTTGAGAAAACTGAAAATAAGTCTTCCAATTTTTCACATTTCAAAATATTTTTTTATTAAAGGAGTTGACAAATGAATATTTTTCATATAAACATGCATTAAACAATGTGTCCATCCTCCTGGAACAACAATCCGTCGTTAAAGCGTGTTTTGTATTTTGGCGTTGGACGGGTTTCTCAAATAAACATTTCAATTGATTTGTCAAGCGAAGACGAAGGCGTAGACGCGACGGTCAGTTTCGTTCCAGCGAAGAATTGCGCTGCTCAGTGACGAGTTCAATTTCCACCTCCTCCGCACGGAACTCGCCATAAGTCTTCATTTGCGGCGGTGGCGGCGGCGCCTGGTCGACTTCAGCGCGAGGGCGAAGATGGGCGCTTTCGCCGCTCCTTTTATCCTGGCGAGGCGGCGGCGGCGCGGGCGTTTCTCTCCAAACAGAAGACGGCGCCCCGCGCGCCGCCTGCAGCCTACTTCTGGCGCGCGCTGCGCTGCGCCCGCGCGCGGCCATTGTGCCGCTTTCGTTGGCGCCGACGCGGCTGGTGCCGTTTCGGCGCGGCCTCGCCACGACGGCATATGCGCTGCGCGTTGCCTTTATTGGCGTGCGGATCGAGATTGATTCGAGGCTTGAAAAGGCGAATGATACAAAGGCTTCATTCATACCGAGTAATTAAATCAAAGAACCAAAAAAATATTTTGTAATTTAGAACACTTGACATATTGGACTGGAATAAATGGTATGGAAATTACTAAATCGAAAAGTAAAGCACTTATATTTGGCAGTGATCGTAATTACGCTGTAACTGATTACTTGGATAACGACTTCACTTTTCATTGGGTTCGACTTAGGTGACGATTTCCTAAATATTCTCATGTATCTTGGCATTTAATAACATGACAACTTATGGTAGGAGAATGAAATAAAACAAGTAATGAGGAAGTCGTGGAATTTGATGTATTTTGTAGGGAAAACATGGGCGAAATGATGTGTAAAGGCGAAAAAAATCGCATATACATCTCTTGTTCGTTCTAGTTAGGAATGCGGATTGTATTTGGGGTCATCAAAGGTTTTGCCAAATACAAATATAGAAATAATTCAAAATAAAGCTTCTTTCAAGTTTACATATGAGAAAATCATTAAAACAATCATAGTAACAGTTCAAAACAAGGACGCTAGGCTTTGTGCTTTTTATAAATCGTACGTAGGCCAACCGGTCTGGCAGGAAATTCAGGATAGACTAGAGAAATCTAAGTATTTAAATTTCCAGAAACCAAAGTGGAGGGGATCATAATCACAAACTTCGAAAAAAAACGGCAGAGAAAAAATTAGGGCAATTTTCTTTCGTCAATAGAACTATAAGAAAGTGGAGCAGTTTGCCGGCAACAGTTTTCAAAACTATTCCTCGTAATGACCTAGGAATACATCCGTAAACAGTATTTGAGTAACTCCGAGTGTGCGTACGTGCGTGAGTGCGGATCCGTCACTCACTTCCGTTGCACCAATCGAGACATATGAGGTGTTATTCGACGCATCTCAGTTTCCTGATGGGGAACTGATAATTTGTTTTTAAATCTTGCAGAAGATTCTGGAAAATTTTCAAAAATGTGTTTTATGTGATTTACAGCTGCAATCTCAGAGGGTAGACGGGAAATTAAACCAATGCCACCTATATGTATTGATTAAACCCCATTAACCCGTATTTATTTTCAATCCACCCACCCACAATTTTCTTCCATGAGAATGGCAACTCTGATTGTTGACAAACGAGCAATATTAAATGATTGTCGCCTGGCAGAACTTGTTGTGAATTCGCAAGATTCTTATTTCCAGCGTATTATTTATAATACATGTGCAATTTCCTTGGGACATTAAATTTGAAGAACTTCAAGTGATTGAACAGTACGTAATTCTCGAGAATACTTTTATTAAGCGTGCAAAGATTGATTTTAAATTTAATGTGATTTACAACTTCCTCAGCCCACGGTAGTTCGTTGGTTAGCGTGTTTGCTTTGCACGGCGCAATCCCGGAATTGATTCCCGGCCAGGGCAAAACAATAACTGTGCGCTTTCCTTACAAATGTCCCAGTATCTTTGCTGCGTGACGATGTGAAAGCCCACCCTAAGGATATGAAGTCCAAAATATTTGATGAAGAGATGCTTTCATGCTAACCTCACGAACCCCTTATCCCATGGCCGAGAGGCTGGGTAACCGCTGATCGGTCCAGGCCCGTAGCGGGTCTTCGAACAATAGGACAGGACAACTTACCTTATTCACGTAATCATACAAATTAGTAACTTTTAATGGCTATATATATATATATATATATATATATATATATATATATATATATATATATATATATATATAGTTTTTAAATCTTTAAAATAGGAGAGAAAAATTTGGAAGTGCTAAGCAACTCAGGGGAATAAAAGGCAGAAGATTTTGCGACAGAATTTTCCGAACTAATTGAGAAAGATCTTATATTACCACTAGAGAATGACGCAGAAGAACAGCTTACAGGTGATCATTTATGTTCATATTAGAAAAAATGTAAAACAATATAGCTGAACCAAATTCTAATAATTTGCACCATTCGTATCTGCAAATACTTTTAGGACGATTATAATTTTGAAATTACAAAATGACCTGTTTATATCCCGCGTGGAGGTAATGTACAAGGCCACTGGGAGTTGGGAATTTTTGAACCGGCATCTAATATTAACAGCTAGTACGATTCATTGTTAAGTCCAATGCCATGCATTCTTGTCATGTCACGAAAGAATTTGCAATTTGACAGACATATCAAGTGAACTAGTCGCGTAATGTAATTGCATTGCCGTGAGTTGTGTGTTGAGTAATACAAGGTGACCGACGAGGTACAATTTGAAGCACGTGCAATTCTCGCAGGCGATGAGTGTAAAACTGGATGGCGGGGAGGCAGAGGGATAGGGAGGGGAGGGGAGCGCGTAAACGCCCGCGCCCGCGCCCCGCCCTGCTAATCGCCCGGCGCGCCGCGGCGCTCACTTTCCAAATTCCTCTCCGCGCAGCGTCAGCGCCTGGTGCGTCGGCGGCAGCGGCGCGGCGGCGCGCGCCTGCGACGCCAACGCACTTCGTTGCCACTCACCGAACCGTACAAACAGTCGGATCCTGTAAAACACATTGCTTCAACATTCGGAAAATAGACCATCCAAAACAAAACAAAATAGCAATGCAGATCTCGAGAAAAAAAAAAGATATCGAATTGAATATTGATTATAAAATATTGTTTTTCGACAGTTGGATTTACAAGAACATGTCATGACTAGGTTCCCATTTTTGGACGTGCGCTGTTATTTGTCAATCCAGCCAAATAAGTTAACACAAATAATTTATCCCAAATAAAATACAACAAACGTATTAATTCAAAATAAATATTACAAACCAAATTAACTTCTAATAATAATATTATTAAAGGTCACAGATTCTTTCACGAAAACATAATACGATAAAAATTTGAGAAAACATTTCTTGTAAACAAGGTTGAATCTGTTATTCACTATAAAAATTTCCATTCTCAATGTGTTAGTATCTCTTTTTTAATATTTCAGTCCAACCTCTATTTTGAGACTTGTTACAAATACACCTTCTGTATGCCTACTGTATCTTACCTAGTTACTTACTATCACCAGATGCCGCAACAGAACAAAATTGTAAAGTCAGTTAAGATTGAATATGTTAGGAATTTCACGTTTTCAGCTACTCAGCAAAACAATTAAAGCCACGAGAAAGTGAACGAACATTTTCCATCTAGATGAGTCAGATTTGTTATTAAGTGACACGGTGGACATTCTAGTGCGTCATCCTGAATAGCACAGGCGTCTACAGAGTTTCCGCACCTTGAATGAGACGCGGATGTTTTTATGACGCAAACAATGGGAAACTTACACGTACCCTAAAATTATAATCATCTGTATCATCGGTTGTTACTTCTTTATTGCCTAAGGAAGTCAATAATCAGTTATCTGTCCTTGCTTGACACTGTTTCATTGATGATATGATTCAAGTAAATACATTTTCTAGTACTGTGTTTGTAAAGCATTGGTGGAAAACTGTGTGAAGAGATGTAATCTATTAGAAAAAAAGGACGCACAACGTTTTGTTTTCCACAGAACTGCTGAAACCTATGAAGAAAGTCACTGTCAGTTCCTGTGGTTCCTCAAAATGAATTAATATTTTCGACCACAATGTCCCGTTTTCTCTTTAGGAAAATTTTTCCTTATTCTGCAACGCATTGATTGACCAATTCCCTTCATGATTGATTATTTTCTTTCGAGGCTCGCAAACTACTAAGGGTATTCGTCTTGTAACTGAAGTACATTTTATTCTGCGGAAGTGGCGGTGTTCATTCTGCGCTGCAGGGCAAGATCCGGCGTCTACCTACATGTCGGCTGGCAGGTATTTCGCAGTCTAGAATCACCTTTGAATGGAACACTACACCAACCAGGACAATCTGTAAACTTTTGCCTAGATTGATTCGCTGATTGATTGTTTAGTGATTTCGGACAGGTCAACTAACAGGGTCCCGTAAGTGTAATCCTTTTTTTTGCTCGGGAGGTGGCGGTGGTATTTCCCCCGCTGTATGGCGAGACCTACTGTCGGCAAGCGGGCTTTCCCCAACCACGTATATCCCACCAGCGCGGCACCGTCCCAGCCGGAACAAGCTCTTAGAGCCTCAAGAGTCTCCCGGCATGTGTGCTAGTGTACTGCATGTTAGTATAAGTGTGTATGTGTGTGTGTGTGTGTGTAAGGACTGAAGACATGACAAGGAAGAGAAAGATCGCGCGCGATCCGTGTCCTGTTTGTTGGGGTACTACTCCGACATTCGCCTGATGTTGATCGTAGAAACCACGAAAAACTAGCGATCAGAGCAGTCGTCCGCTATAATTCTCCTCCAGACAGTGACTGAATTTGATCTAGCTAACAACGTAGTGTCGAAAATTCTGCCACCGTTGGGACTCGAAGCTAGAACCTCCCTGTCACAGGGATTGCATTGACATCAGTTGATGCCCTGAGCAATCTCTCCTGGTCTTTTTGCATGAACTCCTGCCGTGATATGAGGTAGTGAAATGCATATAAGTATGTGTGGGTGTGTACGTAAGAGAAGACAAATGAGATATGAGGAAGGAAAATCAAGCGCAATCCTTGGCCTGTTTGTTAGGGTACTAGTCCGGCATTCACTTGTATTGACCAGAGAAACCACTGAAAACTACCGACCAGGGCAACAGATCGCAAGGATTCTCCTCCAGACAGTGGATTAACACGACTTTCCTTCGTAGCTAGTGTGGAAAATTCGCCACGGCCGGGAATCGAAACCTTGAACTTCGATTCAGCCACGCTACAGGAACCATGTGGCACCAATGTGGCCACTGAGCTACCCCAACCGCCAGTGCGCGTTTTGTTTTCCGTACGTGCCGAATGTTCTCCTTCCGCTCGGGCTGTAAGTTTCTTGCGCAACGGGAGTCCACCGGCCGCCAAACGGCGCAAGAGATCCGCGGCATGCACGCCCCCGGCGTTGCGCCACGCGGGCGCGGCTGAGCTTCGCCTGGCGCCGCGCGTCGCATGTGTTTCCCAGGACGGATTCGTAATTTTCCGAAGCGGCTGCTGCCTCGTCCATATTGTTTCGGCATCCGCAGGCGACGCTGCGCGGCGCAGCGCGGCGCGGCGCGGCGGGTGGCGACCTCTGGGGGTTGCCCAAGCGGCGGTGGAGGCGGCGGCGGCGGCGACGTCTCACGGAGGCGGCGCCCGCCCGTGTCCCCGCCCCCGCCCCGCCCCGCCCCCGCTTGCCCAACCGCCCAGGGCGGCGCCTTCCCGCGCCGCGGCAGGTGGGCGTCGCCGCCGGGGAAAAGGGCCACGGTCAGCGCGCCGCGAATTCCTTCGCGCCCGATTTCTCCCAGGGATCGCGAGAGGTTTCAGTTTTCATTTCTGCTTGGTGAGCAGGCCATCGTAATTCAAAATTAATTATTTATTAATTAATGAATAAAATGTGGCAACAGTGTTGGGGAAATGTCAATGTTGGGGTAGATCAAAAACTGCGAGGACGTTTTGTTTTATTCGTTTCAGATGTAGTGGAACTGTTAAATTGCTTTCAATTTTGTACGCGTTGAGAAGTGTTGCGATGAAATTAGTTTTCATAAGTTATTAATCCTAAAACTTAATCAACCAACTAAATAAACAAAATTTAAAAGTTCGCAACAATCATTTTAAAAACATTAAGCGAAGGTCAGTTCGTTAAATTTTTCCAGGAGCATTTTTTCAAACAACGCTCCAAATTGTTTTAAATTTGTTATCCACTGGTAGAAGAAGGGTCGCTTAAAAGAAGGGCATAGATCTAATTTTTATTGAACTTATGAAATTTAGAAAATTGCAAATTTCGAAATAATAGGAGAACCTTTTTGTTGTTGTAGTACCACTAGATTACTTTATAATTTGGATTATTGTATGTTGTGAAATGGACCCAAATGTTTGTTTCAGATATCCCAGGACCCATCGTATGTAATAACCTTCCCCAAAAGAAATCTTGTGTGGTGCAACAAAATTATAGAGTGATTTCAAATTATTGTTTTGTTCAAATAATGAAATATATTTTAGTACTTAATTGATACTTATAATGGTGATGAGATTGAGAATAATGATTGTTGAAATAATCTACATGAATATCACTTCCGTGAGCAAGGTGCATCGAAAAAGAGTCGAAATGTTTGCATTTTATCTCTTTTACCCGAGCTACTGTCAGCAGTCGACTTTCTGAATGCAATTTCGTATGTGTTTCACACAGTCAGAGCTCTCCCCGAAGAGGTGGTCTGTGACCACGAGGAGGAGCGGTGCGCTGTGTTGGAATTCGACTCCGCGAAGCGTTCGTTCGTAAACAGGTTGTGTAGGTGGTCAGGAAGTGAAGTAATTTGAAACGGTTTTCAGTTAAGTATATTCTGGTCCAGAAAGTTTCCCCCTAACAAACACCGCCTGTGGTCCCAATTTCGGTAACCACGAGTAGCAGAAATTGATTTTTAGCAGTTCAATTCTACGTTTAAAAATCGACCCCAAACTAGAATATGCGCGGTGTATCGGACCTTTTCTTTCTCATCTCACAGGGGCATCACGTAAGGTTCACACTGAAATTAAAATATCCTGCTGTCCTCCGGAATAGGGACGTAAATAGTCAGGTAGTTCTTATTTCTGATGCATTTGCCGAGTTTCACTCAAAACCCTCGAATCTGACAGAGTTATGCGTAACTTATTCTTCCATCCATTCACCTATTCTTAGAGACTTTCTAATTTTCCGGTACAAAACTGTGAGAATCTCCTCTTCTTCTACACCAATCTTTACCATACATGAAAAAGCATTAGAAGACGTTATTCCTAACGAGTGTGTTGAGTTACAGCTGAAAGAATCTTAAACTAGTGTTATACGACCGACAATTTGAGATGGCATTGTTGAGATGTAATCCGAAGTATTTTGAAACAAACTAGTAGTGCTACAACACCACACTCTTTCTCGCACTATTGCTACCTGTTGCTATTTCCAGTAATTAAGATACTTCAACGAAAATGAGGCGTGCATCATTCTTTTAAGCGCCCTTGTTTATCCGTGAGAAAATTTAAAGAAGAAATTGGGAGCAAATTTTGTGGACAAGTTTTTACGTTTTCTCATATACGTACGTATACGAAATAATAAATGTAGTATAGATAAAGTTGTGTTATGCTTCGGCAAAAAAAGGATGATTTTTCGACAGGAAAACTATTGTGAGGCCCTAATACACAAAAAGGGGATATATCATGTTCTAAAATGTAGTAAATTACTGTTTGTCTGTAGTCAAATTTTAGAAATTATTGGACCAAGATACCAAAAATAGGTTTTTTTTTTCCAAACGTCTGTCCATCCGCCGCTTTGTTCGTCGGTCGTCTGTGAACAGCACTAGCGCCTAAACTAAACGTAGAATTTGTTCTCAACTGAATAAACTCCTGCCGATGTGCCCTCATTCAAAGCTCTGCGATTGCGATGAAAAACATTCATTAATTTTTTAGGGGTATTTTACATGAAGGCATTTTCAAAATTATCTAAAAATGGCTACACATTTTTTCTGTAATTTTTTAGGTTTTATCTGTAAACAGTATTTGAGTAAAACTCCAAGTGTGCGTATGACTATGTTCGCATATTCCGATGTGTGGTTTCGTCACTCACGGCTAGCCCCTTCCCGTGCACCAGTCGAGACGTCATTGGACGCGTCTGGCTCTCTTGATGGGGAACTGATAATTTGGTTTCGGATGCGGCCAGGAGATTCAAAGAAATTTTCAAAAACGTGTTTTTTCCTGTTTTGGTGCTGCGATCTTAGTGAGAATGCCAGGAATTGAACCAACGCATCCTAAATAGATCTATGCATGAGAATTTAATTTAACACCAGTACCCAAAGACGTTTTTCGCGCAATACGCCATCATTTTCTATCCCGACGTTGGTAACACTGGTGTTGACATCTTTACGTGAACAATTGAATTTCCATGTCAGTCGTACCGCAGATTTTAATTCAATTTTGATTCGAATTATTATATTTAAAAGAAAAAAATTGGAAAATCTACGAATAGTATTGTCTCGGTATATATTAAACTTGAATTTTACGTGAATACGGAGAAAACAAAACTGTGAGTAATGATAGAGGATGAATGAACGTTCGACTTCTCACTTTTACGTTCTTACATAAGTGTTCAAAAACCCAATTTCAAATGAATGTGACCCACAACCAGTCGCCTTGTAATGTTAGATTAGCATGTAACGCTAGATTCGCATACAAGAGCAATTGCAGAAGTGGACGTGAACAAACGTTAGACTGAGTTTATGAACATTAGGGGAGAAAAATACGGAAGTGTTAAGGAAATCCGTGGGAGAATTAAATATATTTGTAGAAGATGTTGAGAACTGCATTTTTACATTTAGGAATTGTACTAATGCAAATAAGCTACGTGCATTTTTGTGCTTCTTAGCGATATAGCGAAAAAATGTAGATGTACTAACATTTAACTATTAGCATTAAAACCTGCAAGTATTTGTTACGGCGATTATAGTTTTGAAATTGCAATAAGACCAGTTTATATCCCGTATGGAGGTAACCCACAAGGCCATTGGGTGTTGGGAACTTTTGATTGGAAGTATCATCCACTACGATTCAATGGTTAGTCCAATGCCGGATACTGAAAGAACATATTTGAACCAAGCTGGGCGTGAAAGAAGTGCGAGAGAAATTTTCAACACATGAATCTATTTTCAAAACTGTTTTCAGCGACGTCACATTTTACTAGTATTTTTGTATTCCTCCTTGTATACGATAAAGTAAAAGTGTGCTTCGAAGGGCGTGTACTTGCAGCCAGCTGTCTGCGTTTCCTGGGTTGCGCGGGGCTTCGGGGAGGGGGATGGCTGCGCAACGCGGCTTGTGTCACGCAGCTCCTCTTCCGACGCTGCCTCTGCAGGGCCCCAATGCCGCAAGCGCCGTCTGGCTCAAGCTCTGAGCAGCTCGTGGGAAGCTCCGTGCGCTGCGGCTTCGGAAAAACAAATGAATGTGTTCCTGCTGTCTTGCTTAGAACAGTGCTTTCGGAAGTGTAATTGATCACGACAATGGCGCACACTGGCGCATGGGGGAGCTCTTGGAGTTTCCCCTCAGTAGCCGATATCGCATATTCACAAACAGAGCTTTTAATAATGTTTTATACTAAAAAGTCATCATATATCAAATGAAAACGTTATAATAACTGTAAATCAACACATAAAAATTAATATTAAATTCAGCAAAAAGTAAAAATCATTTATAAGCAAATATGAAGTCGGTTGGAGAATATACTTATACTCCCCTTCGCGAGATCATTAACTAACACACACACACACACACACACACACATATATATATATATATATATATATATATATATATATATATATACACATGCACACTGTTAGAAAAGTTCTAAGTTTGAGGTTTGACACTAAGGGTTTAACCTACTGAAATAGCGTGTTGGGTGATATCCATTTTTTTGCCAACGATCTTTTGTTAATGTTACCGTTGCTACAACTTCTGTCGTCGCAGAAGTTACTTCGATCAGAATCAGTTTCAAAACAACAATTCAGGAAAGTCCATCCAGTATTCACTTTAACGCAATTCAACGTTTTGTCACTACCATTAGAATAGTATTCTGGAAAATACAGAACAGAATTCCACTCATTACTTATGAAAAACACCTGAAGTCCATTAACATTCCTTTGTAGCAAAGTGCAAAAAGAATTATTCTTGAAATGAAAACAATATTGAGAACGCAAACAAATTATGAAAACCAGGAGAATATCTTGCATAGCTGACGAGTCAGTGGTGTAATTGCCTTTAAAAAATATTAGTCAGTAATGGAAATTTCGTTTTATTTTTCGCGCCAACTCACGTAGAAGTTACCTAAGACAGTTTGAAAATTTAATATTTTAAAATGTTTGTTTCAGTATATGCTTTTATTTCACTACGTACCGATTGTATTAAATCTTGTTCTTCTCTTCTGAACTTCAAATTTAAAGTATTAGAAATAAACAAATTAAATGATGGTGTTTAATGTCATGATATTCTTGATATATTTGAACCCTATTTCTAGGATAATTTGAAGCACTGAATTTTGAAAGAACTATGTTCTCGTTATTACCTGGAGAAATAAGTTTCCACTACCATTTGAGTAATTTCTTGACACACGGTCGAGGAGGAGAAGAAACCAAAAGTTTTAAATATTACACCTGCAATACATGCAGCTATTACATGTGGGTCGTGGAAGGAAGAACTCTCCCTAGCAATGAGCAACTCCATGGAAGCTCACTTTCATCCAATTTAGTTCGCAGAGGCGCGCTGGTCTGGCAGCGAAGGGCAATCGAGAATTTTCCTTGGAAGGTTTTTGTTTTTTGAGCCCAAGACATCAAATGGAAAAGAGCGTGGTGGTTTCCTCCAGAAGTTTGAGTTTCTTCCGCTGCCGTACATTTAGAACCAGATAGTTTTGATAATCGAAGTGCCAAATGATCTATTTTCAGTGTGGGCGAGTTTGTACGGTTGTATAGCAAAAAGCCAACCGAAGTTTTATGGCTGAATAACTTAGAAAACCAGTTTGACCCATCACAAAGATAGCGAAGAGTCCAACACCATTCTATATTTTTTCTGTTGCAGCATCTATTTAGAAAGGTTCGGTGCAAAGTCATTTGTCCATTCCTGATACGTTTAGCTTTCTTATTGGAAAAAGTGCCATCAAAACCTCTTTCTTAGAACACATGTATTATGGGACTCGTAAATGTTACACAAATGTCAGCACGAATGTACTAAACCGTCTTCAACCGTGTTCAGTGAACCATCTTAAATAAAATGTCTTTCAGAACAATTTCTTTTAAACTGGATTCACATAATCTTGTTGTTATTTCCTGCCCCCAAAAATAGTTAAAATTAATTGCTTGAGCTTAGATTATCGGAATGCATAATAATCTCTCCATATTCTCGTGTTACATAAAATAATAACTACATTGTTTTTTATTTGTTTACCAAATATTTAGAGCTTGAAATTACTTTTATAGCTGGCATTTACCTACTATGAGGTGTGAACGTATTTGTGAAATAAGTGACAAGTCAAGTAAAAAAATTCATTTACAATTTCGAAGGGACTCTGCATGATTTGCACTGCGAAGTCGCCGTGGACAGGTATAACTTCATATCTGGGTGAAGTCCTCGCTCTGACCTCGGTCCTGGAGGTCAAGTCGACGGAACTTGCGTTAGGAAAGATTGTTCATTTTCCTTGCAGGTGGTTTGTCTTGGTGGCGTCTTGCCAAGTTCCTTAACTCACAAGCTCATGCACTAACAAGATCTGCAAACTACGTGGCCTTGGAAGTGCGTTAATTTTAATTTATGACACCTGCAGGTGAAGTATACTCATCATGAACTGTCATTGAAGTGTAAAGATATCAGATGTGTGAGTAACGCAGACTCAGCTTTATTAATATTCGATACTGTAATGTACTATTCTACACAACAGTACAGGGAGGAAAAGTATTAGAATCGCCTCAAAAATAAAATCTCGAATATTTGATCGTAAAATTGCATCGTGCAATCGTTACAGTAAATTGCAATCGTTTGCAGTCGTGCTTACGATTCTTTTGAGCTTTATTTCTGCCCACACGTCAGGATTAATGTGTCAGTGCTATTCCAAACCAGGCATAGAGCAGATACACGCAGTTGTGCACGTGAAAATCGGTATGTCCGTGTAGATAGATGGACGGAAGAATATATCACACATAACTGTCAGATTAGAAGAATTTGAGCTGAAATTTCATAAACATGTCAGGAGTAAGATATAATTGTGCCATTCCGGAGATCATTAACATTTGTTAATTTTGGGGTTCACTAAATGACCCACAATGTCATTTTCTAAAATTTCTGGAAAGTGGCTGTAAATTCTTTCTTAATTGTTTCTCGAATAGAGGAAAGTGTGTTTATAATTATGATGTAGTTATATTTTCATTAAAATCTCTTACATTTAGAAAATTACAAAAATATTTATATTTAACACAAAGAATTTTTGTTTAGAAAGAAATTTGAGCTTTCTACTCAGCCCAATTTAGTGATTTTTGCTTTAAATGTAAGGTAGTGATCCCCATACTTATTGCTTGCTATCATTAGCCATTTTATAGTATAAACATTAAATTTTAATAAAACATAAAATTAATATATTAATTTTATTATAAATTATTAGTGTGAGTTAACTGATAGCAAAACGAATAGTGTTCGACGAGTATAAGTTCAAACGTTTGTGAGTATACAAACGAAACATCCATCAATTGTCTGACATATGTGTTATTTAAGAAAAAATATTTATTATAATTATATGAGGTGCATTACGTTTTAAGTTACGGTGAGCAGTAGGATTTATTTGCCATAATCCTATACAACACCAAGTATAGAGGTAACCTGCATCCTAACATCCATCCATTCTAACGTAACATCCTAAAACAAACATGAACAGTGAGTAGTAATTATATTGTTCCAGAATTTGAAAACCCCCTTATTTCATTAGCCTACGAGACCTAATACTGAACGAAGGGAAAGTATGTTTTGGGGGTTTTCTATTTTCCGTCAGTGAATATATAGAATTATTTTAACTTTTATTCAGCCATATATCACACATACACAATTTTTGGCATCCTTACTATACGAGGTGTTAAGGTAAATTCCAAGTTTCCAAGACATTTTCAACCATTTTGATACTTGTGGCTTGGATGTATTTTGCATAACTCGATTTTAGTTGGTATTAAAATAATGTCATGCAGTTTCTTAATAATCTGAGCGAGTAAAAACACGTAGGAGAGAAAAAATTCGTTCTTATAATGCTTTCCCACTAGTTAAGAATACAATGTTACTGTTGGATTAGAAACGTTTGAAGACTTAAGATACGAATATGCCCGGAGTGTTTCATTTATCTCCAGATTAATCATGATATTTGAAAGTTTGCCTCGCCAATGCCTTACTACAAATGATATTTAATTCGTATTCACATTGTCCATGAAATTGAAGGACTGTTTAGAAACACTCCATTGAAGGGCACTCAGTTATTTCTCTGAATTATAGCACAAATTTTAGAATTTATCCTAATATATCCTTACCCAATTACTCAACATAAAAAATAAATACAACCAGTACATTATTAACTATGCAGGACGTCTACTACATTCCTTACAAAGCCACTACAGAATGCCGCAACTGTGCTTTCTGGTTTCCTGTACATACTTGTGAACTGATGTGCGCCGAATTAACGCTCACTTCGCACACAAATTGCATGCACTACAATACCAATCATGTCGCTACACCAGTTGGGAACTTGGAGCTTGTTGCGATTTGGGATCTGCCTCTTAATTTTTTTTTTTTTTTTTTTTTTTTTTATTACAAAAAATTTACAATCTATTTTTTACAAAATAATAAGTAAATATGTTGTTGTAGACTTGTTATGACAATGATTGATTTCCAGTGAAGGTATCCCATCGGTACTCTTCATCTATTTCTTCATACTATAACAAAAAGCAAGTATTATTTTGGGTTGGCTGCAAGTGGGATAGTTTATTAGCTGAGGGTAATGTTTCAGTTATTTGTTGAAAATCTATATGGGAGTTGTAGGGGTGAGGTTCTGGTTAGTCGATGGATATCTGCACTATTGTCTAGGATGTTGAGGGCTAAGTGGTTTGGATGGTTTTCAAGGCGCTGGAGATAGTTTGAGCTGATAAATTCTATTCTTTCCAAGACAGTAGGCATTTTTAAGTCCTTGTGCAGTGCTGCATTTGTGATGAACCATGGTGCTGCCGCGATCATTCTTAGGGTCTTGGATTGAAATCTCTGTATGATCGAGAGATTACTCTTGCTTGCTGTGCCCCAGATTTGGATGCCGTAGGTCCATATTGGAATTATGATAGCTTTATAAATCAACAGTTTATTTTCCAGTGATAGTTTTGAGTGGTATCCTAGTAACCAGTATAGTTTTCTTGTTTGAAGTTGAAGGTGCTTTTTTTTGGCTAAGATGTGATGCTTCCACGTTAGCCGTTTGTCTAGATGTATTCCCAAGTATTTTACACTTTCCACCTGTACTATTGGATTGTTGTTGATGTGGACAATAGGACATTTGTTTTTTCTCAGGGTAAAGGTTATATGGACTGATTTATTTTCGTTGATTTTTATTTTCCACTTTTTGGCCCAATCTTCAATCATTGTGAGATGTTCTTGTAAATGTCTTGATGCGTCATTAGGGTCGTCATCCGAAGCTAATATGGCCGTATCATCTGCAAAAGTGGCTATGGTTGTTTTATCTGATTTTGGTATATCAGTAGTATAGAGCTGGTATAGGATAGGGCCGAGTACACTACCTTGTGGTACTCCGGCCTTGATTGGATGGAATTCAGATAATTCATTTTGATATTTGATTTGGAAGGTGCGGTGGGATAGAAAAGATCTGATAATGTTGAAGAAGGGATACGGTAGAAAATTCTTGAGTTTAAATAAGAGTCCATCGTGCCAGACTTTATCAAACGCTTGGGCAATGTCTAGAAAGGCGGCTGAACAGTATTTCTTTTCTTGGAAGCAATTCTCAATGTAGTTGGTGATTCTATTAACTTGTTCGACGGTAGAATGCTGTTGTCTAAAACCAAATTGATGATCAGGGACTAGGTTATTGGTTGCAATGTGAGGACGTAATCTTGATAGAAGAAGTTTCTCAAATACTTTGGATAGAATGGGAAGTATACTGATGGGACGGTAGGATGAGGGTTCATGTGGAGGTTTCCCAGGCTTGAGAAAAACTTGAATTTGGGCTACTTTCCATTGCTCCGGGTAGTGCCCTGTTCTTATAATGCTGTTGAACAATGCAGTAATTATAGTCTTGCCTTTTCGTGGTAGTTCTTTGAGAAGAGGTGTTGTAATTAAGTCATAGCCAGGAGCTTTTTTGTTTGATAAGGCGTTTATGGTTTTGGTAATTTCTCTGGGAGTGAAGTGCGGGATTGGAAGAGTCATTTGGTTTGGGGAGTTAAGATAATCTCTGATTTGTTGCTCTTGGTTAGTATTTATAATGGGATGAGTCTGGAATACATTAGCAAAGAATTTGGCAAAGGTAGACACTTTTTCTGTGGGGTTTCTTGCCCAACACTTGTTTTCGTCCCTGATTGGGGGATTTGATTTGGTCGGTTTTTTTAGCTTCCCTGTGGCTTTAAATAAGGAGTAATTGGTATCTTCTGTTGGGGTAAGGTTGGTTATGAAATCTTGAAACCTGTTGTTGTTGAATTCGTTTAGGAGGCGTTTTAGTTGCCTAGTTGCTCTGTTGTAGTTGGTACGGTCTTCAGGATATTTTGAAGTATGCCAGATTCTTCTTAGTCTTCTTTTCTCGGCTATTTTGTTCAAAAGAACTTTTGGATATTTCACGCAGCCTTGGGTGCAGTGAAGTTGCGGTGTAGCGGTCCAAGCTGCTTCTTGAATATTTTGTATTAAATACTCAGTCGCTTCGTCTATGTGGTCAGCTGATTTTAGTGGGAATCGGATGTTTGTTTTCATAGATATCTGTTTTCTATACAAGTTCCAGTTTGTCTTTCTGTTCGTTAGTGACGCGGGAGGGGATTGTAGAATAATTTTGTTGCCGACTGTGATAATTATTGGAGTGTGGTCAGAGGACAGTTCGTGGGAAGATTCTATTATACAGTTAGTGGATGGGATTCCTTTTGTTATGAATATATCAATTACATCTGGGGTTTTGGTTAGGTCGGTAGGCCAGTAGGTAGGTTCTCCTGTAGAAATGGTTTCTAGCTGAAGTGAGGTAACTGCTTTCAGCAGTTCTCTCCCTCTTGGGGTGATGAGCCTGGATCCCCATTGCGTGTGTTTGGCATTGTAGTCTCCTCCCACCATGTACCTATTTCCTAGAGACTTAAAATAGGTTTCAAATCGTTGTTTGTCTATTTTGAATCTTGGAGGGCAGTAAATGGCACTGATGGTAATTGGTCCACTCCAGTCCATAATTTGTACAGTTGTTGCTTGAATATCCTGTTCCTGTACAGCTTCCTGTTCTTGATGTTTTATAGTGCTTTTTATTAATATTGCTGTGCCACCATGAGCATTGCCACTGGGGTGTTTAGTATCGTATAAAGTGTAGTTCTTCAGTTTAAAGTAGCTTCTTTCTGTGAAGTGAGATTCAGAGATGAGTAGCATGTCTATTTTGTTTTCGTTGAGAAATATTTCGATTTCTTGGCGATGATTTGCCAAGCCGTTGGCGTTCCAAGCTGCAATGCGAAGGAATTTAGGCATTAGATAGTTTGGAGACAAGCGACGTTATGAGGTTGATGAGAGAGTTTATTTGTTGACTTTGCTGCATTAGTATGTTTTCAAACCTCTCAAAGGAGTGCTGTATAATATTCATAATGGAATGGCTATTGTCGTTGTGTTCATGTCTTTCTACAGGCTTTGATCGCGCAACATCGGCCCATGTTCCTGCATTTACATGTCTGCTTCTTGAGTTTTCGTGAGAATAAGTAGTTTCAATGTTACTGTTTTGTGTCTGCACATGCGTCTCTTGTTGAAACATTCTGTGTTTACTTGAGTTGCTGTACCCTTTCCTTTTTAGTATTTCTTGGTATACTTTGCAACCTTTGTAGTTGGCGGGATGATTGCCTTCACACAGAGCACAAGTTGGTTGACTTTGCTTTTCTTTTAAACACGTATCTGGGTCGTGTTCTTTTCCACATTTAACACACCTATACGGGTATGCACAGTACGATCTGGTATGTTCATATCTCTGACAGTTTTTGCATTGTACTATCTCGCGTTTCAGGCGTGGTGGTTCGAAAGCAACAACACAATTTAACAGTCGGTTAATTTTGAACACTTCTTTGTTGTTAGGTTTGGGCTCAAGGTCTACAAAAAATAGAGGCAGAGGTGTTTTAGTTAGTCTGTGGCGAACATTTATAATGTTTCTAACTTTGTGGTCCTTTTCCAGAAGCGCAGCCTTGATATCTTTTACATCTACCGTATGATGTATGTGTCGCAAGACAACTCTATACGCACGTTCTTGTTTCAACTGGTATGTATAGTATACGTGACTGTTGGCTGATAAATGTTTTATTATTTCCCTGTGGGTATTAGGAGTTTTCGGCGCTATTTTAATTTTGTCGTTTGCTAGAGATTTTATTTCGAAATCTTCTGTTTTTAAGGCTTCCTTTAAAAACTTTATCATAGCTGGAACATTATTCACATTTGGCACGAATATTGGAGGTACAGTGGTTTTTGAAAAGGTTTCCTCATTGTTTTCTGTTGTACCTTCTATATCAAGAGCACTGAATTGATTCTTGGTGGGAACTGTATATACACTAGTATTACTATCGCAAGACGCTGTCTTTTGCCTTACCCTTCTATTAGCATCAGGGTCGAGGACGTCAGGGTTCGGCCTTTTTGACCGAGCTGGTGTGTATATTTGCCATACATTCTGCGTCAGGTTGACGGGAGCAGATGAATCATGATCCATGGCGTTGCTGTCGCTGCCTGTTGATTCTTCGGATGACATTTCTTGAAGTAAACAGCTTCCCCGGTGTCAGTAGCATGCAATCGCACTACATGCTACTGATCCTACCCGAAAATACTTCGGTAATCGACTGAGTTTTAGTATATGTTATCTTTTGTTAAGTTGATTTGAATATGAATAGGATGAAACACCGTTATGCTTCACAACTGTAACTGATCACTGCAACTGCAACTGCAACTGAGCTAGTGCGCACTGGTTGTTATCGCTAGACTTTTCCTTATCTTGGCGCCCTCGCGGGCGAGCAAGGTAAGACACTACGGAGCTGCGGGAACGATCCGCACACCACAGCGGTCAGGCGAGTACTCTGCCTCTTAATGGGAGATACCTAGATGTGCTTTTGAACTGGCTGTTTTATGTATGTATATATTTCTATTAGTATGTTTAGGTTATTTCATAATTATCTTTTGTTTTTCAAAATGGTGAGTCTTCATATGCGTTTTTATATCGAGTGCTAGTGTTTCATTATAATCAGTCAGTAACTTGTTATTTATATTGTTTAAGAACCTCAACTTTCTCTCTTATTTATTGTAGCCTGAAGACGGTAAAATTCCATGTCCTTGAAACCTTGCAGAACAAACTTTGAGTAACGATAAATAAAAGAAATTAAATTTAAAATTATGTGATTCTGAGTTATTTCAAAACTTTTATAAAATACTGTCTGTCTGAAAATCTGTGGCCAAACTCATCGAATATAATTGTTTATCTTTGTTGTATGAAAGGCGTAATGTTGGTATTTGCGGTTCCTTCTGTGATTGCGGGAATAGCTGGGTTCGAACAAATGGAAGTCGGTCGAACTCCTCAAGCGATGGGTTGCTGAATGGCCCGTGAATTTCCCCGCCTCTTCGGCCAACGACCTGTGAGGCGGAGGTGGCGGCGCTGTCATCTTGCAGAGGTTAAACTTCAAGGGCACTTACGTATCCTGAGAGCGAGGGATTAAGATATGTGAAGCTTCAAAGGTCCTAAGACGTCTAAAGCTTTACTTCTGGTGACATCCCACTTGAGTGTACTTTTTCATCTTAAGAGTATTATAACCAGAATTCTAAAAGCTATGTTGTGTTGCATAGAACAAAGGCGCTAAGCGCTATGCGGTTCATTTTTGTTCAGGGCGTTCTTGTGCATCCGTGTTCATTGTGATTCGGGTTGAACACGGTTTATTTACATTCAGGGCTCAGACAGAGTTGAGTTATGTACTCTATGGTAATTCCCACATCAGTTCTTTCGATGGGACTCGATGGGAATCGCGCTGGAAGCTGTTGTCGAAGTGTGTTTTGGGGGTGGGGGCGAGGAAAGGGAGGGTCTGAGGCGAGAGGGGGCGGAGCCCAAGGGCGGGCCGCTGCGCAGGCGCGGGCGGCGATGCGGGCGGGTGCCGCCCGGGGACGACGCCCAAATTTCTCGCGCGCCGCCCGCGCCGCCCGCGCCGCCGCTCTCGCACGGGAGAGAGCCCGCGCAAGGCACCAGCTCACTTTCCATCACCGCCACCACCACCACCTCCTCCTCCCTCACCTCCACCCCTCCTCCACATCGGCGTAGGTGGCTCAGGGTATCAAATGATGTCACTGCAGTGTCTATGACCGAGAGGTTCTAGGGTTCGAGTGCCGAGGGGGTCTGGATTTTCGACACTAGCTGCACAGCTGCAACCGCTGTTAGGAGGAGAATTGTAGTGGCCGCCTGCTCTGATCGGGCGCTCGTATCAATACCATGCAAATTCGGGGGCGGTTCCGTAAGAAACGGCCCATGGATCACACGCAATTTTCGTTCGTCTTCCTTGCTTTATCCTCTCCCCATATATATACACACTTACATGCGATACCCTAACACACATTGCGAGAGACAACTCAGGACCTTAGGCTTTGAACTTGTCGCGGCTGAGGTAGTGCCCCCCTGCGAGGAGATACCTGGAGAGGGAAGCTTCCTTGATGCTGGCACTGGATCTCACATTCCTGCAAGAAATGAACACCATCCTCCACCTCTATTATATAACATGCACTACATTTACGAGTCTAATTACCAAAATAGTTGACACGCTTGGAATAAATAGCCGCTCACTCACCACTAAAACAATTTTTACCACTCACTGCCATCGCCTATATCACCTTTTTCATGAAAGAGAGTGTTATTGCAGCACACATACGTCCTCGCATTATTTGTTACTTTTGCATTTTCTAAAATTCAGAGAGTTCGTCCAAAATGAGACCCATGTAATATTTTGAAGGGACCTCTGCACTATATGAAGAAATAGTTAATAAAAAGTTTGGGGGCATTTTTGAGCAAATGTTGAAATAATTGTTAACTATTAATGTAAATTATCTCCAAAAATTAAAATTGCCGTTTCAAACTCTCAGGGTCTCGAGTTCGTCCAGGTGGATCGAGGAATATCAATTTGGAAGAAAATCGCCTTCTCGGTTTTAAACGACTGACAGACGTTTTGCCCTTAACCACATTCTGTTCGTAAAGACCCATAAAATGTGGATTCTGAATGCATGTGTTACAGGAAGTAAGTTACTACATATAGGAACACTATTTATTCACTTTTATGGCAGCGTTAATGACTATTGTTTCGGCAGCGTTATAATACTTGCTCTTTACTATATAAATATGTAGTATGATTAGAAAGTAAACCCACACTACGATGGCTAACATCAATAAAGTCTACCGTTGTCATCCCTTCCACATCTCTCGTAATGACTTAACAGCATAATCAAATCTATCATCTCTCTCACTGTTATTACGGCCATCATCTTCTTCGCTCCGTCGGTCCCTGAAAAGTAACAAATGGAATCAATTGCCTTACTCTGGATCGGCACCACATAATAAGGACCATTGGAATCAGTGCGTTATCTATGGTGAAACGTCATTTTCCGGTACAAGAATTACGAAACTGAAAGTGTTCCGAACTATTTTAAGACATCAGATCTGTGGACTGTCCTGTCTTTCTCCTTTTCCAATACTTGTCACTTCTCGCCTGTTGTATAGTCGTGCCTCTTCTCTGGCTCGTATGTTTTGTTAAGGTGTATCTAAGACTTTAGATATACACTTAGCAAACACTAGTCGTCCCGGTGATTGTCTTGAAAAGGTGGTTAAAACCTTTTTCTGCTATTATCTTTGTAGATAAAAAAGTTTGTCAAATATTTTAGATAATAACATGGAAAAAACAGAGTTTTGTTAGAACTTTACTCGATATAGGTGTTGTGTAAAATAATATTACAAAAGTACCTTATTTAGTCGAAAGTCCATAAACTGTGATGAACACTAAACAGTGAATATTTTTGTTACTCGTATTATTCCATGTCTCGTACTGCATTCAATTTGAATGGGCATTTCCATGCACACAAATTTGAGCTTTTGCAATTAACATCTTGCACCAGGCACTACTCGCCGCCAGACTGAACGTAGTAATCGACCGCTGTGTGGCAAGTGAACTTTGTCCCTCTGGGTGAAACTGGGTAAACGTAAACCCGCTGACGACCGTTCAGAGAGACTCGTAAACCTTCGTGAGTGGTGTGTCACTGCGACGGTTGGCGTCAGCAGGGCACAATGCTCACAAAGTTAGTTGCAGAAAGTACTGAAATTTCTTGAAGTTTAGAACATTTTTTATTTTATTCATATACATGATTCCTTCGAAATTCGAACATAAAGTTGAAATAATATTTTTAAACGACAGGGAATATTTTTTACTAGTAATAAACAATAGGGAATTTGGTAGTTTGATACTGCTTCCTAATCGCATGAAGGTATCACTGCAGATTATATTCTTTTTGTAAAATCACAATAAACTCAATGCAAACTTGTTCTGTTAATAAATACTCTGTGCTGTACACCACTCTAGCTTTCTATTAAAAATACTAATAGCCCCTTCCCCTGTAATTAACATCTATTTTTGTGACCAGCATTCATTGAGTTACGGCTGGATCTGACTTAAACGATGGACGTCTAGATTTTACCCTGTCCGTAAGCAGGTCTACAATGCCTTTTCCACAGGAAGCTGGAATAGAAAACTCTTTAGTATAAGAGAATGAGGGAGATATATCTTCTCGGGTGAGGTCGAATAATTCCACTGTGAGGTAAAATTGAGGGTTGACTTGAAAAGACTTGCTAATATGTCAGAGAGGATCTCACCGTGTTACCACCGTCCAGAGTGGAACCTCTGACCTTTCGGGTTGGAGTGTGGAGTTGGTCTGCTCAGCAGTGGAGCGCCGCCGCGTGTGAAGTTGGGCGGAGGGCGCGCCCGCCCCCGCTCCCCCCCCCGCCCCCCCCCCCCGACGCTTTCTCTGAGTGGTGGCCGCCGCTTGGGCACGTCGCGTCGCGTCGTCCAGCCAGAGGTGAAACCAGATCGCATCTGCACCTTGACCCACATGGGCCGAATAGCGCCCCCGGAAAGGGAGAGTGCCGGGGAAAGTAAGCGTCGCCGCGGGCGGCCCGCCCCGCCCCGCCCGCTCCGCCTCCTCCGCCCACTCCGCCCATTTCACGGGACCTCCTCTGTCTTTATCCCCTTGTCTCCTTCATTCCTCTTCTCATGAACAGCCTCCACGAACCCTTGCGTTTGCCAGCTATTTTTCATTTATTCCTTTTCAACATTGTTTCCTTTCTCGTGAGTGTCCATTCCTACTCATCCGTTCTTCTTGCTTACGTTTACTCGTGCTTTCATTTATATTGAAGACCCTTTCACTTTCCAACCCTTCCTAAACACATGGCAATTTTCATCTGCGGCGCCTCCGGTCACATTCTGCGTGGCCTCCTCGTCCTCCTTTGTTCCCTCCGCCGCCTGTCCTCCTTCCCCTTCCCCAGCGGGGCTCATCCTCCTATGCCGCCGCCGCGCCGCGTGCTCGGCCTTGATCCCGGCGTTCCCGTCGCTTCTTCAGGCGCCGCCCTCGCCCTCCGCCCCCTGACATTTAGGCGCCACGCCCCCGCCCCCGCCCCTGCAGATGGCTGGCGGATGCTTCCACGGGCCGAAAAATGTTTCTCTCGGACAATCTGTGGGCTTTGGCTTGGCATTCAAATACAGTAGAAGCTCTCCGACTCCTTGAGAAATCCGACATCCTTTCCCACTTTTCTCTCCGTTTCACCACTCCTACTCCAAGACGATCCTTCCTCACTCTGCTGTAGTACTTCAATATATATATATATATATATATATATATATATATATATATATATATATATATATATATATAATGTATTGTATATATTATGGAATGTGTGAATATCAGTACATACTATATGTATAATCATTATAAATGTCCTTATAATTATTTATCCCCCGTTATACCCATTATAGTATATTTAGTCTAATTTATTTGTGTTATTATTAACTTGTCTCCCTCTTCCATTCCTTTTCTCTGTATCCTTCATGTCCTGGACTTGATGGTGGCGGTATTTTCTAGGTCATAGAGAAGGGATTGGAACGGGAAATTAGCTCACTAGCCCTCACTAAGAATGCGAGTGGTGATAGGATGGGGTAGGATAAACGAAGTCCCGTTATTTTTAAGTTTTCAAACACTGCCCCTGCATCCGGAAGGATGAAACCATGGAAACTATCACTTAGATCAGAATATTACTAGAATATTATCATGCATGCAGTGACTTACCTGAAATATTGTTACAAACGCGTAAATGAAAATAAAAGCGGAAATATTAAAATACGACCCTTTCATAAAAAAATTGAAACTTAATTTCTGTTGCCTGAAAGAAACGCTAAGACGTAAGCGAAGGAAGCTCGTTTGAATACGAATCAGTTGTCAGTCAATTTGAGTTATACATAAGGAAAGTTGTGAATGTGATGGATCATCCCGAGAAGAGCGCTAAAGCACAGAACATTACAGCGGAAGAATATATCAGACAGCACTCCGGCTGAGACATAACGAGAGAGGTGGACATCTTTCAAGGGAAAATGGCTGGCAGCGTGTTTTCTTTTAGTCCACCGTCGACTGAAGCAAAAGGAAGCACATGAAGATACACGTAATTAGCTACCTCGACTATCGCATTCCAAATTTCATTCCAAAATTCCGCATTCCAAATTTTTTCTTCAAACATTTCGAACAGATAGTGCACACTTTATATGAGGTAAAGTTCAATTCGGTGTATTTTTTTAAAAATTACACAAATGTAAGTTTTTTTTAAAGAATTCTCACGCCATTGATGAGCAACATTTCTAATCATTTGTAAACACCATCGTATATGTGAAATAAAGTACTTAAGTAATTTCAAATTAAGTTTTTCGAAAACTCAAAAACTTTATGTGAAAAAGAGATTCATATTTCGATTTTACGGTAGCGCTTAAACACCAGATTTTATAAAAACGGCTCCAAATTGGTTGCGTAGGCTTCCGCGGCCGGAGTTTATGTTGGCTGGGCTATCCGGGACGAGCCGCGTCAAAGTCATGGTGGCTGACGTTTCGGCCAGCGTGTTGTGGCCTTCTTCAGAGCGTACTGCTCAAATTGCTCCAAAATTGCGTACTGCTCCAAATTGTTCAAAGAAAATTGTCATTTATGACGACGTTTTACTGTTCTTAAAATAATATTTTCGCTCTACAATTAGGAAACGGGAAAATTAAGAAAATGTCAAAAAAAGGACTTTGGGTGGCGATAGATTGCAGCTGGCAAGAATATGTGGCAAGTCCGAGTAGCTAGCCTCAACCAAAGGAAATAGAAAACCTATGCGGGAAAGTCTGTGCCATTCTGTAGCACTCCTAGTTTCTCACGAAACATATATTTTTTCTCTCAGTTGCACAAAAGTGTTTGTGCAAATTTGGAACCAATCTCTTATGGCTAGTTATTTAAAACTGCTTTTAATGCTTAATAAACATACCCATGTGCATCAGTTTACATATATTAATCCTGAAATCCTTGCGCGCGGACTCTAAATCCACACGAAATTGTTTTTCTATTTAATTTTAATAATTTTGACAATAGGAATCACGTAGTTTTAGTAACTTCCCACAAGATATCATTTTAAATATTTCTTTCGTTGCAGTTTAATCATGTACCCTAATAGTTTCGGAGTAACTAGCAATTACGGACTCTCAGTCCGGCGCGAGCACTGCGGTGTTTGCTCAGAACATTTAGATCAGAAGAGAATAGTTATTCACATAAAAAATGATATAGTTAAATTCATAAAATGTAGTTAATTGTTTAGTATGATTGTTAAAATTGTTCGATTTGTTGATACATTTTATTAAAAAATTAACGAATTTGGTACATACAACAATACTACTGAATACTTTGAATACATACTTTGAGTATATACAACTTTGAAACTTTTATCTAAACAATTACGTTGCAAAAATTAATAATCAATCGTTACCAACTGTTTGTTAAAATATTCGTAACATTTGCTAGCGCTGTTCTTTCGCTTAGTTTTACTCTTTACCTTGGTTCATCTCCCTAATCTATGTTTATCTTATTTCTCTAATCTACGTTTATCTTAAGAGTGTTGAATATGCATCACCTTCCATTGGAAAGGACTGTTGCCTTCAATGGGATCCTCAGATCCTCAGTTTGTAATCAAACAGAAAGGACGAGAATGCGAAGATTGGAAGCATAAAACATCACATTAAGTTACATTAATTTAAAGTACAATAAATCAAAAAAATAAAAGAACATTAAAATAAAGTAAAGGAAACGTGGCCTACTCTACATCTCCTTTCCATCCGGGAGAACAAAAATTTTACATAGTTGATTTGCTGATAATTTCAAAATTGATTGGAGGAAAAAGGCAAATGGCCTCAACATGAAGGCGCGTTTACCCTGGCAAATGTCACCCGTGTGGCAGCGGCGACGGCCGGCGCTTTGGCACGGGCGCCAAGGCGAGCGCGTCGGGCGGCGCGTGGCGGGGCGCGAGTGGGATTCGGTGGCTACGGGGCGGGGCGCCGCGGCGACGCGCGGAGTAGCGTAGGACGGGGCGGGGCGGGGCGGGGAGGGCCCGAGTGGGGCGCGATGGGAAAGGGAGGGGCGGGGCTGGGTACGAGTGGGAGTTGGAGGCTGCGGGGCGGAGCGGGGCGGAGCGGGGCGGAGCGGGGCGGAGCGGGGCGGAGCGGGGCGGAGCGGGGCGGAGCGGGGCGGAGCTGGGCGGAGCGGGGCGGATCGGGGCGGAGCGGGGCGGAGCGGGGCAGAGCGGGGCGGAGCGGGGCGGGGCGGGGCGGGGCGGGGCTGGGCGGGGCGGGGCTGGGCGGGGCGGGGCTGGGCGGGGCGAGGCTGGGCGGGGCGGGGTGGGTCTAGAGCCCAGTGCAATGTGGGCCAGGGCTCCCCGCGCGCGCTCGTATGTTTGTATTTGCTGAGAGCGAAGAGGCGACAGACCCTCGTCTGGCTCTGCTTTCTCCCCTAGGCGAGGGAAGGCCTCTGGGTCAAGCAATTGGCGTCATTGGGAATTGCACCGAGACAAACAGATGTGATGGTCAAGGACACTGGTAAAAACACAGGTGTCTCGAAATAAACGTACAAACTTGTAGGGCATATTACTACTTCTTGATAATAGAGGTATGTGAGTATATAACGTAGTAACATATTCTATATTCACCCCTGGTTGGTTGGCAACACATCTTCCGCTCGTTTTAAGAAGTAAATCTCTTTGCCGAACACAAGTTCATGTTCTGTTTGTTTAACAATCAGAGTTAAGCATCTCAAATATAACTTCGTTATATGAGATTTCCCAACATATTTTTATTGGCGAAAAAAATAATCTTCCTCTATATGCCATAGAAGTTCGTAACATTTTGGGTATTCTGCGGTATCTTGTATGTATCCGTAATATTCATTAATGATAAAATGCATGCATTGGAGTAAATACGTCCGAGTGGTCAAATAATAGAGAGATGAATACATGAAAGTATTTATTAAATTTGCGATGTAAGCAAATAACAAGATCAGAAAAGTATTCAGGAACAATAATTTTTACAGTAAAATGAACTATTAATAGAATAATTAATGGAACCAAAATAATGTGCGTATAATGTTTTTATAAATAATTCTGTGATCGAAGTTTGAAATCCTTTATGTTATGAAATGTTCTTCTGAATGAAACAGTTTAATTTGGAAATTTACATTACCGACCATTGGCATAATATTTTCGACATTTTAATACTTACAATAAACTCTATTGTGTGAAAATCGTGTTTGAATGCAATTTTACATGCATTAAAAAATGCAATTTAAATATTTTGTGTGCTTATTTGTATTATAATTGCTGTATATACAATTGCACAGAAATTGTTTCAAAGTCTGCACAAAAACCCTGGGAAAATTATGAATAAGAAAACAAAACCTTTCGTATAGTTGGTTCCGTCTCGCTGGTTTTCGCTGCTGTGGACAGAAAAAAATGAAGATCTGTCTGCTTGATTCTCGTCACGCGCAAAGCGTTAAACACTACGACGTCGTATCTTAAGACTACCGTCGTGTTCCCGTCCGATTCTTCTTAGTAATTCCCAGGAGCTTTGGCTTCTGAGAGAGCGCTTGGTCTCAAGATCTCTCAGTGAGAACAAGCGAAGGCGGTGGAGGCCGGGGAAGATTCCTGAACAGATGAGCGCGAGCGAGCGGAAAAGCTCCATCTGGGCCAATGGGGGCGGGTGCTCGCACCCGGTGCGCGATTGCAGTGGGCGGGAGGGGTTGACGAGAGACGAGGGCGTTGGAACGGTGGTTGCCGCTTGTTCTCCTCTCGGCCGCTTGGGCTGCCTCTCCACCTCTGTTCACTGTCAGCAACCTCCTCTCCCACCATCACCCTATTCGCCCTACCCCACCTCGGCCGCCCCTCCTTCCCACGCACACTCAATGTTCACCTTGCCTGTAATATGATCCAGCGTCTTTACCTTTGACCATTTCTTCAACTTTATTTCCACCTTGGTCTTCTTATTTACCTCTTTCTCTCTCTCTCTCTCTCTCTCTCTCTCTCTCTCTCTCTCTCTCTCTCTCTCGCTTTAATCATTCCGTTTTCCGCTTTGATACAACGCCAGCTTTGGTACAGTTCCCGCACTCTCCAATCCTACTATCTACAACATTCCCACAAAACTATATACACACTGCCGCCTCTTAACTTGTATTTCATCTCTACTTCTCCAACCTAGCCATCCAGAGTTCACTTGGAATCTAATGTTTCTTCTCAACCGTTTTACATAGATGCCCATCTTCTTCTTCTTCTTCTTCTTCTTCTTCTTCTTCTTCTTCTTCTTCTTCTTCTTCTTCTTCTTCTTCTTCTTCTTCTTCTTCTTCTTCTTCGTCTTCACCATTTTACTTCATTTACTTCTAGATGCCTTATTTTGAACTTTCTTCTTCTCTCCTATTTCATTATTCCCATCCCCTGTCTCCAGTCTTTGGATAGCTCAAAAGCACTGCACTCTGCTTTGATCGTGCGTCCTATAGGCATTGCTTTCATCTCATCACTAATGTTCTCCCGCAGACCGTGAAACTAGCATCCGTGACATCTGGAAATCGGGCGCAACACCGTTGGATTTGTCCAAGAGAGGAAGCAACCTTCTTTTCCTTCTCCTACTTTGTTTGAAGATTTCTTTCTCTCCTTGACTAATCTTTGTTGATCAAGTTTCTTTTTGCTTGTGTGACGTTTGTCGGGTGTGACTTGCAAGACCACTAACGATCGATGTGGCCGCATTCTTTTTGGTCAGTTGAGAATACTGATTCGCACCGTGGTTCGCTGTACTTCACAATGCTGTAAAGACACCTGGTTATGCTTCATCACAAGGGAGAGGCAAGGTAAGAAATCAATGATAAATACAAATGTATGTATTAAGAAATATGAAAGGTATCTGGAGAAATCTTATCTTGGAAAATAATATTTGAAAACAGCGCAAGTCGAATGGGTTAATGCATCTGTTGCGAGTGGCTAAGGTACTTTTAATTAAAACATCGATGACAGTGCTGGTCTCTCTTTCTCTGGAGGAATTTATTATTTTTAATACTTCCATTGTCCAAAGAAGGAAAGTTTATAATGGTTTTAGGTTTTTTATTAGTGTTTAGTGTATATTTGTGTTAATATTGAAGACTATGAAAGGGAGATTTAGTGTCCAACGTTAGTCTGAGTATTCGCAATACTCTCTTAGAAATCCGTTGCATGCATTTGTACTCCTGAGATGCCGTCAATGGACACTATTAATGCAATTTTTCCTGAATTGTTAAATTATTTACACTTATTAATTTCTTATTAATACATGTAAATTACAAATAGTTTCGAACATGTATTTTTATTAATTTTAATACTTTGTTGTTTACATTTGCAAATGCAATGAGGTGAGTGTAGGTACAAATTTGTCTTTTTTACTAAATGCACAAAATTTCGTTATTTCTGTGTTATGAATTACCTCTCCCGATGTTCACTGTTCTGGGATACTTTCTAATTACACGTTGGCGATTCGGGACCCTTATCAGAGTGATTACCACCTTCGTGATCAGCCTTCTTCCGATTTCCCGTCGTGCAGAGCTACCTGTGAATGATTTATACTGCCTTTGTTCTTCTGTGCTCTAATGACTACCAATGCGCAGGCGTGTTCCTCCCAAATGTATATTTTGCCGCTGTTTTGTATTCTCTCTATACTGTTTCGAAATCCTAATCTGTGTTGATCCCAACAACTAGATCCGTATTCCATTACCGGTGTAACAAGCAAACTACTCGTGATTTATTATGCAATAGTATTGCATTCTTAAAGATTTCTCATAATGAAATGTAAAGATCACCAAGCTTTACCCCCTACATAGTTCTCTTATTTCTTCCACTACCATTTGATGTCCATTGCGGTGTTAAGGAATTTACAATGCGAGACATACGGGTGCTTTCTGCCTGCGATTGTAGCTAGGATGACAGCGGCAGGTCACAGATCTCGCCCCATCCTTTATTCACATTTCTGTCATTCATTAGTAATATCATCACATCATTAACACTGCTTTGCTGATAAGATGAAGTGAAGCCCTCCAAACCAGGCAAATTATTGTAGAACAATGAATTAACTTAATTAATGACTAGAAATGAATGTTCTTAAGAGAAAATACCAACAGAGTAAAGAGAAACCCACAGACATTTTTGGAGACCGCAACCTAGCATTATATGCATTCCTAAAACCGCGTGGTAATTCGCATGTTTGGCCTGTTTGTCGGTTTTATTGTAACGAACTTACATCAATTAATGAATATTTAGTAGCATGTTTTTTGTCAATAGCTTTGGAAAAGGCTACAACGTATGGCAACAAGCTCTTAGTTGTGAGTTATAGTTCACTCTAGTATATAATTGGTTGTTGTAACATGATATTTCAATAACCACTGTATTTAGATATGACATGGTTCCCAACACACTGACATAGCACATTATGTGCTAAAACATGTAATTTTCTAGCAATTAGTTACTCAATGGAAATATGAAATGATACATTAGTATTCACATAACATTTTGAAATGTCCTACCTGGACCGGTAATGTTGGTATCGAGGCCCTTAATGAAGTCATTATAAATGCAATTTTGGAAAACGCAATGGAGGTTTTAGCTTCTTATTTTTTGTTACAATTTTATTTTTAGATACACATGCATAGATACACATACACATTGTCATAAACATACATACAGTTAGATACACATTGATAAAATTCCCGTTCCTTTTCAAATTCAGAATCACAATGTGGCTTTTTAAAGTTAGCATTTTAAATATCCGAATTAAATCCCTTCCTGTTCACTTCACTCTACTCCACTCCACTTTCACCTTATCTTTCTTCAGTTATGTCATGTAGCTAATTGATATAGCTTTAGACAACACTGCACTTCACGGCACTACACTAAACTTTATACTACACTACGAGTACCATTAAAGGGTAAAGGCTCTACGGCTACTGCAGATATTTCATTCCAATTTTTATACTTACGATCTATAAATGAATATTTCCCTAAGCCGGATATTTGTCCTCTACTTTTTATTTTGTGGTCATTTATCCCAATTATTAAAGGAGTGTATAGCCTTTCCGGTACTTCTGCTCAAACATGTGACTTACTGTATATCTTGAAGAGGCAGCACAACCTGGCAGTTTTTCTTCACACACTGAGAGCCTCTTTAAGTTTTGGTGGATTTGAACTGGGTGTGAACCCAAAGATTCTTTATTTGTGAATTTGATTGCCTTCTTTTGAATTCCTTCTAACTCTTCAATCTGACCTAATCAGTACGGGTCCCATCCTGCTTATGCATATTCAAGTATCGGCCTAACTAACGATCTGTATCCTATTTTTGGTATCCCCATGTTTCCATTTTCAGTGTTCTCATTACAAAGTGTGGTGACGTCTACGCTTTCCGAGCAATAGATGTAACGTATTTCCCCATCCCAGGTTCTGGCGTAATATAACACCTTGAATTGGCTTCTCAGGAATTCTGAGAATTTTTTTTGCATTTCGTAAATATTATTTGAAGCAAGTACCATTAAAATTATATTAAAATCGATGAAGTCAGTGAAAAAATACAATAAATATTCCTGAAAAATTAAAAAATGACTTATTAAACGAAAATGCAAAACAAAAATGACATATAAAATTGGGTAATTTCCTTTTATCATAACATAAAATTAATTTCTGTACTAAATGGCATTGTTTTAAATCAAAAAGAGAAATGTTATATCATTAATATCCGCTCCTAATGATTATTGATCATGACCGAGGTTTCTATCTTAAAGAAATTAAGTGATTATTTGGAGAAGTTGTAATGCTGTGCTTCTTTATTTGTATTTATGGATCAATCCCGTGTTTCAGATCGCTTGATATCTCCAGGTCGATTGAGTAACATCCGGGAAGATGTCAATTGTATAATGTTTACTCTGGAAGGCGGCTTACTGTGCATGTTTTAACATGCGAAATAATTGGTGGTGTGAGGCGACGTGTTCTGTAAATACGATTTGTTCAATGCTAACTGCGTTGGTGGTGTAGAGATGAGTTTTGAAACGTTTTAAGATTATTTTTTTCTAGAATTTTTGAAAGCGTGGCGAGTAAACATGTTGATGCAGCTGGCATGCGGGTGGGGCAAAATCGGAAAAGCAGCACAGAACGGAGAGTTAACTAATTTCTATACGAACGGAGAGTTAACTAGTTCGAGAAAGTCTGTGCCATTTCTTAGTTTTTGATATAGTGGTTGGTGTGATGGTTTTGAATTAATGCCAATTAATTTTAATGCATTTTGTTTTAAATGTGAGGAGCCCAAAGAACATGAAGGCGTAAAATTCATATTGAATTTTTTTTATATATGTGTATGTGTATGTGTGTGTGTGTGTGTGTGTAGAGTATTTTCTAGTATTTCTGGGTTTCTTATTCGATTATAAGGATATTTCGGAGTTGGGTGAGATAATTATGACTTTGAATGTGTTTTGTGTTAATAGTTGCTCTAGTATTCTGCCAGCACTCTTGTTTGAGGAACATTCTTGTATTATATTTTAAGTGGTTAGATCACGTATACACTCATAAGTTTATTAAACTAGTGCACAGAGTTTTTATCTCGAAATTTGTGACAGCTATTATTAGCCATGATTGCCCACAGTTATTGTAAGTTTGTCGAGTTTAATGGTGGTGGGTGTGGTTAAGGGATAAAGGATTAAATTGGATTTTATAGCTTTGAGCACACCTTCTCCTTTGGTGGTGTGTCTCTCTTTTCCCATAATTTGTTTATTGTGGGATGAAGATTTTGCTGATTTCTTCGAGAAGAGTTTCCAGTATGCAGAGTAGGGATCGATTTGGTGGGAATAGAGGATTTGAATGAGCTCACTTTTTTAATGGAGATTGTATTAATTTCAGCATTTGTACAGTAGTTAGCAAGGATTAATTTCTATGAGACTGTATTGTAGCTAGTTCCAGTATATTGGAGACTATTCTGAATGGAATTTAATATTGTGGGAATCAAGGAATTCATTAAATTTTAACTCTGTAGGTTGTTATTGTATCTATTGCTCTTTGTAATTGTGAGTTCGAGTTCGTGATCTTAGTTGACGTTATCTTTATTGTTGAATATATGGGGATTATTGGGATGGGTGTGTTTTGCCATATTGTTTATATAAACAAGGTAAAGCTTTGATATATTGAGGGTAGGGTAATGAGGGAACATGTGGGTTTGAATGTATGTGTGATGATGTAAGATTTTTGATATTTGGAGGGGCACAATTTTGTTACTATCTTGAAATAATACTTGAGGTATGGTAAATTGGGACTCAACTGTTTGCTTTGTGACTGCCCTTACAGTTTTTTCAGATGGTATTTTGGTTTATATTCGGTCTGGCTACAAAATAATTGTTTTTGGTACAGTAGACATACTACCTTACGGTGTGGTTACAATTATTTTTCGTGTTCTCAAAATCTTGGCAATGTTTATACTGAAGTGATCCTTGAGTTACTTTTTATTTTTGGCATATACTTCTTGGCGGCATATTTGATTGATGGACAAAATGTTTTCTAAGAGCTGTTCCGATAAATTCTGCAACTCTTAGTGGTAATGGTAGGTTGTCTTTGAAACATCGGGTAGTAAACTGGCGGGTGGCATTGTTTTAGACTTGAGGAACTTCTTGGTCTGAAAATGACTGATGCACATTTTTTAACACAACGAAAAGTTATTTTTGCAGGCGTCTTTGTATGTAAGGAATCTCCCGAGTTCGTGTCAGGTATTTTACTATTAGAAGTCAGTAGAGGTGTTCGTAATAAGTTTGTTATCACCTTGATTTTTATTCTGTTGAGACAATACGTTGTTAATTCCGGCATCAACATGGGTGGGATTTTATGTGGAGAGTATATTGTTTCACTGGCGGTTTCGCTTAATTACTTAAATCTGTTACTTCATGTCTCTTTGTCTAGTTCTGGTTGCGGTCCGAATCTGTTATTGGAAAATACATTATATTGTATGGTATTTTTGTGATCGCGCAATGTTCCTGGATTGACATTGTTAGTAATTTATTTTTGTGTTTATTAGTTCAGTCTTCGGAACTCGCTGACTCTTCTCTGTTGAAGACTCCTGAGAGTTTGGCTGCTGCATTACTGTTTGTAAACTCCTTTGATTTGACTTCTATTTGTTCGGGATCAAACTGGGTGGGAAAGTTAAGTAATTTACATTAGCAGGAATTGATTCGCAATTATTTACGGCGAATAAAGCTGAGGTGATCAGCTCATTGATGCAACGGCCGGGGTTATATGCCCCTGAGGAGGATTGATGCACTTAGGAAAACTTAATTGCCCGGTTAGTGAATGCCGTTTTGCCGAAAACCCACTGAATGACAACGTTGGCTTTCGCCAAATGCAGCACAATGCCCGCTAAACTGCATACTAATAAATAGATTTTTAATTGATAATAAAAGCCCTTGTGTGCAATGCTTTTCACATTTTATAATTTTATAGTCTTAACAATCAGATTATTTTCAAGTTCAGAGTTGTTTAAAACTATTGTTATAAACGAAACAGCCTGAATGCATAAAAACGAAGCGAGAAATAAGCACTTCACATTACTGAGCGAATGGCTTCCTGTGTTTGTGTCAGGCGACGTTCCGCTGCGCTGCCTTCGGGAAAGAAAAATAATGGCCGCCTTCTGGAAACAAATTGTCTCAGCGAGTTTCCTAACTTGGGCTTCCAACCAGCGTTCCTTTGTTCGTTCGTAGGTGCCCTTAATACAACTAAGGCCATCGACACACAAGGAACGCTGCAGCGAAGTTCTTGCATTTTATATTATTCCTGGCGTAAAAAGAAATAATTTGTGGAGTTACTGTGCCGTATCATAACTCGAAAGTAATTCAGAATCACTTAATATAGTAAACTTCGCTTTCGGCAATTACGTGATGCTACAAACTATTGCACGCAAATTCATAGAATCCTACGATACCAATTAAATTGAGCTCAAATTTCATATAATACTTTAGTAACAACAAATTCAGAACACGAACTTCTCAAGAGCAATGTTCTTTTTACCACATTTTTTGTAGAACGTATTTTATAACGATGTCTTCAACAAGCGATATAAATAATCTTTAATTTGAAATGAGTATGTTAAACACTTGAGTATGACAGCACTTTTACCACGAGTGCTTTTAATTCCGCTTTATTTAATAGATGTAGTGATTGCTGACCAGTTCACTACAAATTTTTAAGCAATGTTTCCCTTTAAACAGGAGCTGATATGTCACCTGCATGAAGGGCGTTGTTTACTGATACGCGATGGAATCAGATAAATAGTAAAGATAAGTAAATGGTGGATGGTCAGGCGCTCTGCATTTGTTATAGAATCTTGGATAGTGCATATTCAAAAGTAAACACATTTGTCATCTATTTGATTAATCCGCGAGAGAAAAATAATCGTTATCTGTCTTTTTTTCACTTTGTAGTGCTTTATCCTTAACCTAAAATTGTGGACCAAATAGGGAGAATTAATACTTTTCCTTCCTGGGCAATGTAATGATAAAAATATTTAAATAAATAGAAACTGTTGTGAACGTGTTGTTTTCCTTTCCTGCCATGACACAGACCCTATGACACCATGCATACCTCTCGCTTTCCGAGCACACAGCAATTACCGCAATACCGCTGCGCCAGATCAGCAATTGCCTGAGGGGGACATTAAATACTAATAGATAAAACAAAGATACTTCAATGATCTGGCGAAAACTTACGAAACTGGAGAGGGACCGCCTGAACGCCTGCCCTATGGGAACAGATTGGGCCAGCGACGGAGAAGAAGCAACAGTTCGTTCCCGAGAGCGATGGGCGAAAGGACGCGAACATCACTGTCAGCAGTAATTACCTACATCATCAATCATCATTTCTCCTGTAGTTGCATTTCCATTGCCATCATCCCTTTCGGGATACTCCTCTAGAAGAAGATGGAGAAGAATGGAGGAGGATGAGGGGGAGGCCGGGCAGGTAAAAGATGGGAAGGGGGAAAGGGAAAGTGATAATGGATGTTAGAGGGGTGCTCTAATAAGTGAGCGCCACCTGGAGAGGGAAGTGCGGTGGCGGAGTGTGCGGCCTTCGAGCCGGGGCCTGGCGTGGCGACGTAACGGGACACGCGGCCTTGCAGCGCCAGCCAGCCAGCCAGGCAGCCAAGCAGCCTGGCAGCCAGGCCCCGGCCCTTTCGCTCGCCGCGCGCAAAGGTCTGCTGCAGCCGCGCCCCCGCCGCAGCGTCTTCCGCTTCCGTTCGCTCAGATTGCGCCTCCCCCTCCTCCTTCCTCCCCCTCCCTCCCCCCGCTCTTCCTCGCCCTCTTCAACTCACAAGCAATCGCAGATTCATACCATCGGATAAGCAAACATTAATTCATTGACAAGGAAATCTATAATATTCATTTTGAAACGCCAGCGGCCTTTTGCCAAGTAAGATGTGCCTGTGATTTCATTAGATACCCACGAACAATGAAAAAAACACACAAAAGCAATGAAACAAAGTCGATTTTCACTTAAAAAATGAAACTATTAATTATGCTTATCAGCGATCTCTCATACCTGACGTTGTGACTATATTTCCATACTACCTGAGTCACTGCTTACAACACAGTTGCCCGAATGAGACGAGGAAAAAAGAAGCTACAGTATTCACTTATGCCATTTTTTGTTGCTCCAGAACCCCTATTGTCCACCCGCTCAAAAGCAGAATTTTCCTGCTGCAGGTCACTCGTACAATACTATTTAACGACAGAAAGTAGCCGACTTTATTCGGGAGAAAACGTTATGACACCTTAGCCACGGGCAATTGTGTCTGTGGACTTCCCTTCCACAATCATCCTTGTATTGTCAAGTCATAGTGACTAAAGACTAATTTTTGTAGTTGCGATCATGGATTGATTATTACGTGGTTTTGATCTCGTCAACTACTATTGTCATTAGTCCTGTAAAATGTAATTCCTATTTTTATCACTACAGGCAACAGCTATCTTCCCCTGCTAAAGAAGGGACACAGCCCCGGCCGGAAGCAACGCTAATCTCTCGACTGCTCTCTCGATATTTGTGGTAGTCTAGTGCACGTAAACGTAAATGTGTGCAAGGAAGGGCTGAATATAGGTCAAGAAAATCATATTAAAAATAGCGCTCAGTCCGTGGCCCGTTTGTAAATGTAGTACTCTGGCATTCATCTAGTGTTGACTGGAGAAATCACGAAAAACTACCGATTAGAGCAGCCTGCCTCGAGAATTCTCCTTCAGACAATTGCTAGATTATACCTTAACAGTATCCTACTCGATTTATCCGGTAGCTAATGTCGAAAAAGCTTCCTACGTCGGGATCCGAACCCAAGAACCTCACGGTCAGAGGCATTGCAGTGATATCAGTTGATGCCCTGAGCGCGCAATCTGTCCTTCCTCTTCTTTGTCATATCCTCTCTTCTTATTTAAGCACCCACTCACATGGACTACACTACCACACATGCCGGGTGACAAGTCGGGAGCATAGAGCGTGTTCCGGCTTGGGTGGTGCCCCACTGGTGGGAGATACCTGATTGAGGAAAGTCCCGCAAACCGACGGAAAGGTCGGTGACAGATTTTGCCGACTGTGGGGGAAGATCTCAGTCAACTCCCGCGATAAAAACCTGCACCGCACTTACGGTACTAATGACCTTAGCAGTTGACGCGCATGAAATCGCTAATCAATCATTTATTATTTCGTTGTATTGTTTCTTATGCACGACTAATCAATTTTGATATTCTCATTACAAATTAAGTGGGTCAATGGTCAGTCCATGTGAAAATGTACATTATTGAAAATGAACCAGATAATCACAGGTAATTTTAGTAAGAAAACAACACATAAAAATATTTTAATAAATTACTTATGTTTTTAACACTTAACTATATTTTGTGTGAAAGTTTTGTATTTTAATATTTTATGAAGAGTAACATTACAATTCTCATAACATGACAAAGTCCATCTGAAGCACAGGGACATCAGATGGACTGCTGATAGTCTTGTGTAATTTAGATGAAGTAACTTCCACAGACAAGTAGTCTACTGCACGTGAATTCATACTCGGATTTTGACCCCAATCTAACTTCTCCATTAAATGTTACAGGAACCACGCCACAAGATGTTAGTGTTTAGGCAACGGTGATTGATGCCGACATTTAACTTAGAACATAATGTCGAGCCGAAAAAAATTAAACTATTTTATTTCGTAGATAATAATCGTAAGATCCTTTTCGTCTTTGGAGAAAATTCCTAATAGAAACAAAGTAAAAAACGTGTGTGATGCAATATTTGAATCTTGGGTTTCTTAATTTCTATTAAATGTGAATTGGGTGTTCTATTCAATCATTGTCGCAATTGTGGTGAGAGTCGAAATTTTGTTGCACTGATCTCGGTCGTTATTTTCATTCATAGAGAAAACGATGAGATCATTTCTTCCTTTATTTCTGAAAATAAATGTACCACCTCCCACTACACATACACACGCTTCAGGGAAACAATTTAACATTACTCTTCTATGACGTTTGATTCTTAACAAATACTCGCGTAATACTTCTATAACATGATTTTCAAGCGTTTAACTTTAAACTAATTGGCTTTCGCTAAATTTCACAGACAGTCCAATGAATCATAAGGAAATAAACACTCATCCGGGCGCATGCACGCACAACGCAAAAAGAAGAGCAGTAGTGACGCGGTGATATAGCTGAAGAAACAGCTGTGTTTCGAAGCAATTCAGCGGGTTGGAGTTCGAGTCCCGGCGTACGGTACTTCAACCGGTTTCCCGGTGACCCTTTGGCCAACTGAAGATCGTTGCCACCGCTCCAAAGCCTGCAAGCACACCACGGGCGATTTTACGACCCAGAAGACCGGTGTTGCAGAGAGGAAGGCGAAATGGTCGCCTGCACCGCCACGTCAGCCTTCCTGACGATCTTATAGAATGCGAGACAATACTTTTATATTGCAATTCACAACGTTACACTCCTATTATTTGGTACAGACTTCCTTAAAATTGTGTATAATACGTAAACGTTCAATGGAATATCAACAGGATGATTGAAGAAAGCATCTGGAATATAACTGGTATGAGTAAGATCATTGATAATTCAGGTAACTTGAACTTTATTTTTGATAATTATACATTACAGAGCATCACTCTCCTGCAATATCAAGACGAAACAGCGACATTCCATTGTATTTGGTTTATTTTTGTCAAGAAACAGTAAAAACTGGATGATGACGGATTGAGGGAAGTTTTCTTGCGTTCCAGAATTCCTTCCGCAAGTTTTTACCATACCTAGTTGAATGGTGAATAAAAGAACAACATTTTTAAAAAATTCGCTTCCTAGATATAAAAAACTTTGCATCGGTAAACGAATAACTCATTTTATATTATAGTATTACTAACAAAATAGCAATCCAAACCTCTGACTCCTACCACAACCAGCAGAAGAAGAGCTCAAAAAAGGGTTTTGAAAAAAACATTTATATCCAGAAGCAAAACAATGGGCCATCTCAGCACTTGCTCAATGGATCAGATAATTTACGCAAAAAACGTGACCGAGATGGGGTAATTGACTCAGAAGTTGAAGTACATAAATTGTTCTAGGAATGTTAAGTCTTTTAAAGTTATTCATTACAAATCTTAACTAATGCATAGAATATTATTTTTCTCTTTGTGGCTTAGTACTATAGTTTCTAATATATAGAAACAGTTATGCAGCAGAATAGATTTTACCCGTAAGTAGATTTTAATTGCTTAGTGTGATCTGGCAGTTCTGTAAAGTAACGTCCATGTGCTTTATGTGAATTTCTTGTAGTGTGCTGTTGATATCGACACCTGATAAATATTATTCTTTCGACGTGTGTTGTATATCTTTATTAATATATAATATAGATAATATTATATATATATATAATACGATAAATATCTTTATTAAACGAGAATACGTTTTTATCCTTAATAAGTAAATTTGACCAAAATTACAGATTGATAAAAAATCGGCAAGGCAATGATAGGATTCCAAACTCAATGAAGAGAAGTTTGCAGAATTCATTGTATATATGTACCAAAATAATTAGAAATTATATATTCGTTCATAACCTCGATAATATTCAAATGTAAAACAATTATTCAACAGTTCAATTTGATTTTGTGGCATTGAGTATAACATTATAAACAAAATTGAATGCAGTTGACATTGGCCTTATTATCAAAAAGAAGAATGTTTGTGTATGGTCGATGAAACGTCTTCTTCCACCGATTCGTGTTTGCCGCCCTCGGCCCCGCGGAGCGACCTTGTTGGCGCAGAAACGGGGCTGTTGCGGCGCCGAGGCCTCCTGGCACTTGGCGGCGGCGCGCGGGAACCGGTTCCTGCGGGGGAGGGCGCGTGCGCGCGTTTAGGCACAAAACGCCGGCGGTTGACCAACGGCACTGGACGCTGCGACGCGACCTCCGCCCCGGCGGCGCGCGCGCCCACCCGCACCTCAACGCGGCGCGGCGCGGCACGGCGCGGCACGGCACGGCACGGCGCGGCGGCGGCGGCGGCGAAGGGTCACGCGGTGACATTTGCGGCGGGTCGCCGCGGCGCCGCCCCCAGACGTTGCCCAACCACCGCCGCCGCCGCCGCCGCCCGTGCCAGGCGCGCAGGGATCTCGAGGCTCCCGAGACACCTTCAGCGACGCGCGCAAGCGAACGCGTGCGCAGACGCTCCAAGACACTCCAAAACGCCATCATGTCGCTCGTGGGCTGAACAAGTGGCACACTAAACAAATGCGAATTTTTAGTGATTGCCCGCTCCAAAATTGAAGATTCGAGCAGCAACTGTAGTATATCTTATAGTAATGTATTCCACCAAAAAATGGCAGAAGTGTGAATGCAAGCGTGATGCATTTCAATACAAAGTGAAACTTCAAACTCATTTATCTCAACACATGATGTTTTGAGTTGTGCCACTATTGCTGCCTACGAACTAAGACCTCTTTCGGATGTTCACGAATATTCTATGTACACGCACAAGGGTTGTCTATTGAACTTTATTTACTCTTTGTCTAAATAGACGGACGAAACATTTCTCAGGTTCAGAAGGACCACATCAGCAATTTGCAGATACCTCTTTGTTATAAAATATGCCTCTCTATGTTCAGGAATAATTAACATGCATACAGCAGACTTCGGACCAGACGACCGTGTATTACTACGAGTATAATTTTAACTCCGTGGTTTTGCCATATTCTTTCTGCAAAGACATACTTCCACTTCTATACAAGCGTTTTTATGAAGAACTATATCTATTGCAAAAGGAAATTTCGATATACTCAGCCGTTTATCATGGGTCAAGGAATGATTATTACAGATATGATTCGGTTCGTGAGTAATGTTTGTTTCTCAAATATAATTTTATATTGGTAAATATATTCCACGAAAATGAAGTTAAAGTAACGGGGAAATACACTTGTGAGTCTGCCAAGAATCTTCCAAGAATGAGACCTTGAAGTGGATAATTACTAATGAAGGGAAACCTGTTACAAGAACTCGAATGAAATTTTTAAAATCTTATTTTTATAAGTACAAATCATTTTACTGCTATCATCTTACAAATCACTTTATGCTCCTTGTCGGTTACATAGAACAGTTTGCAGTTAAATAAAGTGAACTTCACATTCATAATACTTCAAAAACTTGAAAAAGGTTCCAAATTGTTATAAAATCTAAAATGTAGATGTTGTTATGAAGAAGATATATTTACGTTTGTCCGGATTTTCATAACATTTTCAGGAATTGACGAGAGTTATGCCAGAAACCAACTCACATTCCGATCAGTTCAAAACTTCGTAATGTTTCTCACGAATATCAGGAAATATCTTCTCAGCACGACTCTCGAAATCAACCGAAACTATCAGAATCGTGAAATATCAATAATCGGTAATTTTAAACTGGCGCAAAACAAAATTACTAACTGCAGAAAAAATATTTCTACATTTCCACAGATGCCACATTTTTCCATGCCTTTTTGTCCTTTGCTGTCGCTCCACTTCAGAGATAGAAATCTAAAACCAAATTTCGTGTTTCAATGTTTATACTTTTTCTTGACTTCAATGGTTTCTTGCATTGATCTTCTACTTGAACATGGTTTCTGTGGTTTCAAGCATAACAAATTAGCTCATTGATAATTCATTTATTTTTTTCTGAAATAGAGCTCAAGATTGTATCTCCATTCTCTTGTATCCATCTCCCGTATCAATGCCATTCAAGTTAGCCCTGAGTATAATTATGCCCTGGCTTTTCCGTACCAAACTCTCTAATTATTATAATAAATTTATAACAAGTTTCATAACATTTTGGGTAGTTAATTATTATTGTCTCTTGCACGGTGTTGGCATGCTCCACTTCAGAATCACTGAACGTACGCTCTCCGGTGTGCTCCGATGACACGCGAGAGAGAGGTCGCAAGCGGAGAGTTACAGGAATGAAAACTGTGAGCGCAGAAGCACCTTATACAAAAAACGAAGAATTATCGGGAACTAACATTGTAGCAAAATAATAATTTAATTAGCAAAAGACCAAGAAAACATTATAATATATACCAGTGTCAAAGTGTGATTTGTTTTACTTTCTGAGTCTCATAACTGGTTGGAGAATAAATGCAATCCAATGTGGAATGGGAACATAGATTTCATTACCTTATTACCCGAAGCATTACTTTGTTTTGGCACAAGCCAATACAGAAATAAATGAAAGTGTAAGTAGATCAATGCAAGAAAGGAACAAGAATAGTTACTCCAATTGAAAACCCACAGTTTCAATGTCGATTTCTATCTAGAGAGCAGAGTGCCAGCGAAGGACAGATTCTTTTCACCTTCTAGAAAACCGTTGCGGAAAAGCGTGGAAAAAATTGTTTCACAGAAAATGTAGTTAAATTTTCTCTATATTTTCTTTCCGAATATTAACAATACTTATATCGTTGTATTTGCCTTCTAGTATACATTAGATAGTGGTAGAAAAAATATATACTTACCTATAAAAAATCACACTATTATAACGGGACCTTTGGATTTTGTAATTTTTCAGTACATTTCCCTTTTCCTTATGGCTTATCCATTGTCCCATTTCCAATGTTCTATATAATATCAGTCAATTTGCAGTAGGTTGTACATGTCTCATACATCGGATTGAAATTGAAATGTCACACTGCAAAGCGTTAATTTGCTAAAACTCATATACTTGATGAAATCATTATAATTTCAAATAGGTGTAGTGTTCAAGTTGCGTTATTAAAGTTTGCGCTTGATTGAGGATAGTTTGACCAGATCCAATTGAATGATGTTTCTGTAGGAAATCATTGCTTAATCTAGTGAACTTCTTCGTGAACTAATTTGTTTTTTCTTATATAGAGTTTTTATCGGCCCAAATAATTATAATTAAATTAATTTTCAGAAATCTTGTTCTGTTCCAAATTCACCACAACTCATAAAGAGCATTCTGACCTCGGCTGGATAACTACCCTGAAAATCGAAAGTGTATAACGGAATCCGTTGCGTGCGGCAGACGGGTGTGACATTTCAGTTGCCCCGAACCCGTTCCGTCGCGGGCTCGCGTCATAGGAAGGCGTCGCACGATTCTTAGTCATCGTAATGACAGTAACGGTTCCTCAACCACGAGCGAGGCTTAACTCAAGGAACGGGTCCACAAGGGCGAGAATCGAGCCAAGGAACGGAGCTGCGAGAGTGTAGCTCGAACCAAGGACCGGGTCCGTGAAGGCGAGGGTCGAGTCAAGGAAAGCGTCGGCAAAGGCGAGAATAAAGCCAAGAAACGGAGCTGCGAGGGTGAGGCTCGAACCAAGGACCGGGTCCATGAGAGTGAAGCTCGAGCGAAAGAACGGGACCACGGGGGTGAATACGTATGCTCTTCCTTGCCCATTCTGGCTCGACGCCACCTTGAAGAGGAAGAAAAGTGGCCATGAAACGCGGTGTGTCCGCTGCGAGTGATGCTTTTTTGAGGCCAGTGGTCGATTATTTCATCAGGTTTTAAAACATCTGAGCATCGGAAAAGATCACATCGCGTTGAGAAATGTATTCTTTCGCTAGTCATTGCACGGGCTGGACAGACAAATGCTAACGCATAGAGAGTGTCACTTCGATGTTGTCACTAAATGTATTGTAAGAAGTGTTAAAAATCTTATCGAAAAGCCGGCGAGAATATTAGTAGGAATTCTCTCATAGAGAAATATAAAATGAGACCAAGCACTAACCGTCGAAAAATAATGAATAGCTCACAAACGCAGAATATAAGAGAGTCCGTACTGTTCACTTTCAACACGCTTTGATCTAAATTTGCAATATGCTGTCTCTTCATGAAAGAATAAACCGTAATATTTCTGTACTTTTCTTGCATTGTGACTTCATAAAAGATTGGCTTCATCCAGTCCGCAATATGGCAAAAATAATAGGGAGTACCTCAGTCCCAGCACATTTAGCCAACTTTTTAAATTAAATTCGAAATATTTCTACATCGATGACTCTCCTCAATATGATTTGGCAGAAATGAATATTAAAATAATTGCTCTCGTGACTGAATGGAGTATACTAGAAGACTACATCGCAACAGATTACACTCAATGGTGTCAGAGAAAGGGAAAGTTGCATTCCTCCGAATTCCATTCGTGTGATTCTTTTCTCAATTTTCCAACACGGAGCTGTGAAGTTTGATAGTCATCTTCAGAGCACCCTGAGTGTAAAAACGGAAGTAGGGTATGCATGATTAAGTGTGCTATTTATTTGTATTAACGTCTATCTATTTTGCTCCACCCATCATGAGGCAGTCAGTATAAATTCTCTTCTTCATAGTAAATCATCGTTAAAAAAGTGTTTCCACAAATCAGTTTCCCCACGAATATTTTAAATATATTTTTGAAGTTCCATTAATTTATTATGAAACTAGTAAGACCTTCAAAGTATTCTGAGGGCGTTATCGAATGTGTGAAAAGATTAGGATTTTCAAATAATTACGATACCAGGGAGAGAGAGAGAGAGAGAGAGAGGGAGAGACATATATATATATATATATATATATATATATATATATATATATATAGAGAGAGAGAGAGAGAGAGAGAGAGAGAGAGAGAGAAAGAGAGAGAGACATAGAGAGACATAGAGAGAGATATAGAGAGATATAGAGATATAGAGAGAGATAGAGAGAGATAGAGAGAGAGAGAGAGAGAGAGAGAGAGAGAGAGAGAGAGAGAGAGAGAGAGAGAGATCACATAATTGTTGGTTAAGTCGGAGTGGCTGTAGCGCCTCACGCCCCCGCAAGGGTTTGTTTTCGGTAGTCAAGTGCGTTGGGCGTTTACAAAGGGGCTAGTAGGTGCGTTTACTAAGGAGGGCATATCGTTAACATTTTCACACCCAAATACAAACAAGAATTAGAAACTGACTAGCCTAAACGAGACAGATCGAAGGTATTCAGAAAGATGAGGCCATTGACCTACATGTTGTAAAAGTAGAATATTGAATTCAGAACAACTGGTAGGGAGAGCAGGATTGACGCGGGTCATAGCGCACCGTGTTAACTTGCTGAATAACGTGTTCGCTCTTGTATCTCCGGCTGTCATCTCCATCCTTATCGTCATTATTTATAACCGACGAAGAATTCTAAGTGGAACTAAGAGCAATTATTGTATCTATATAATTTTGTCGTATTTGATTATTAAACATTGTAAAATATACATTAGTGATAGAAACTTAATATACAATTGGCGATCACGTCTGCGTACAAACCCTTTACTTCTTAAATATTAAAAGCCAATCAAATTAAAAAAGAATCTTCAAAGCAATAAATTACAAAATTATATGAAGGACTCACTGAAATAATCACAAGGCACACTGAGATATAACTCGTCAAAGTTAAATCAATGAACGGTGAAAATCAATGAACTTTTTAAATCAATGAACGGCGAAAGCAATCAACCAGGCGTTAGCTTACTGCATGGCCACAAAACCGAATCTATCGAACTGAATGGGAACAGGTTTGCTTGCAGAGAATCGAGGTACGGTCAACCAACAAAAATTGTGGCCTATGGTTATCTCTCACAGACTCATTTGTATCTACAATTTGGTTTATGGAATAAAATTGAAAGAAAACCTAGCACCCCTCCTGTATAGTTGCGAAATGTCTAATTTCGTACGTTAAAGTACGGATCTGAATCCTCGCATAGTGTGAGACCTGCTCGCGATGGACGCTCCACCTCATCGAAGCGAGTGGGTACGCGCGTGCACCTGTCTCAATGGGGCTCTAGAAACAGCTAATAAGATAATCTGATTTTCTCAGACGAATTCCAGGCGAAAGTCAGAGCAGCACCTTAAAATGGGCCCTGGACTGCATGCGACCACGTGTCCCCCAAACATCTATTCACATTCTCAGGGCCCGATGTTGGGCAAATGGCTGTTGCTATTTGATCTGAAAACAACAAGGCTCAACTGACTCTAGCGCCATCGGAAAGAAAGACACAAATAGTGATTTATTAGTATTTTTCAATAAAAAGCTTTCAAAACCTCTAGGAAATATCAATTTAATGTCACTTTACTTGTGGGGCCCGCGATCACCCGATCCGTGAATGGTCCTGCCAAGGAGTGGCCTGTCGGGGGAAGTGTGTGTGTCGCGTTCACAAGCCGTGGAAATGCCCTCCTTCAGCAACGCCTGAGTTATGAATCACGAAGGTCCCGTGATCCCCTTCCTTACTGTCGCGCCCTCTTTCGCCGAGTCACCCACGACTCACCCACGTGCGATAACCCGCCCCCGCCCCCTCCCTGCGCTCCCGCGGCGCCTGCGTCATTGGGACCGCCCCGGGCCGCCCCGCCCCCCACCCCCCGCTCTAGAGCTCACACATCCGCCAGCAAGTAGTACTACAGTTATCTTTCCAGTCCGCAGACGATGGGCCAACGGGGTGGAGGGAAATCCACCACCATGGTTTGAGGAAGTGAGTAGGAGCCGGGTGGGGGAGAAAGATTTCTGGACTCGCTGTTAAGAAATAGCTCCAACACCCGTCTGAAACTGATGAGAGTTAACACTAAAATGACCAATAAGAGCAGATGTCTTGTAAAGTACTCATCCAGGCAGGTATTAATTCTGGCCAACGAATTTCATGCAATCAATAAAATCCAAGTATTAGTTCTTTCTAGTTGCTCGCCTTCATGACCTTATGGATTGGGAACAGCAAAGAATATCAGATTTCCACTCTGTATCCCATCGGATTCCGTTCTATCCCATGCCGCACCGACTCGTCACTTCCTTCATACCCCTTTCTTCTCACACCCTTCTCTGTCTCTCGCCAAATCCTCGTCTCCCCTTCCCTGTCCCTCCTTTTCCCGCCTCTCTCCTCTCGGCTCCCATGTCTCCCTCCACTTTCACATCTCCTCTCCTCTCGTTCCCACAATTTTTGTAAATAGTACAAACCACGCTATTGAGAGTATGATTTTACTTCGTTCAGCCGTTCGTTTCTTTAGATGGTAGTTGAACGTCACAGTTTAATATCGATAGGGGATTCTCAATCGAACACCTCCAGTTTATCTAGTGTCTTGTGAGGTGTGGGAGCCAATCCGGGTAGCCGAGATCGCAAAGGCAGTAGTGTCGTGGCGATTTAGGATCGAAGGGATTGCACGTTCGAATCCCGCCACGGATGTGGATGTATTTGTGATTGTCCTCTCATCTTCATCCTATCAATTCATTAAAGAAGGATTAATACTAATTCCCTACTCAAACAGGAGGCCCTTGCCCTTAAAGTGATGTGCGGATGGCTAAAAATAAAATAGATGTGTGAGCAAGAAATAGATTTTTACGTCTGGGGGGTGTCGTTGGGGTCTGCTGCACCTCTGCCGCCTCTCCCGTCCTCTCGCTGGCCCCACACCTCGCCCCTCCCAAAGGGCGAATCGCACCGGCGCCACTGGACCCCCCGCTTCCAATGGACCGGAGCCAACGCTTTTTGAAGAGCATCATTACAAATAGAGCTAAAAGGACGCATTATAGAATTGAATTCGATTTATCACAAAAGGTTGGATATTTGTCAAAAATTGGAATAAAACGACTCATTAGTTCCCGTTGTATTGTGAATTAACATGATAAAGCCTGTTCTACTCTCACAACGGAGATGCATGAATTTCGAAAATAATTCTTCCTATGTTCGTCACAGTCCTTAAATCAATTAAAAGTATGAAGGGAGAAAAATACTTGCAATTGTGCTGGGGAAATCATAAGTCTCGACGCAGTCAGAAATGACCGGCTCTCCGGATGCGCAGAAGGCGGCGCAAGCAGAGCACGGATGGGGAGGGCACGCCTCCGCCTCACGATCCCCGCGGCTCGCACTGCGTTGGGTTGTTGGACGAAGGTGCAATTTGCATTCATTAGGGCGATGCCAGGGAGGTAAACAACTTTACGGATGTTTCATTGAATGCTATCTACAGAACGAATCAATAAAAGCGTCAACATCAAATATTCTCTAAACGGTTCGAGATATTGAGATGGAATTTTAACCAAACAATTCTGAACATAGACGGTCATCTGTTGTGCTTATTAGCTTTTTTGGTTGCATGTTTTATGTTAAAGATATTGGACTAACATTTTTAATGGAATACTGCATGTTACACGAATAAGGTCTAAGAAGACAAATTCATTAATACCACACGTTGATATTCCTTAAAATTCCGCTTTATAGCTGGTGGGCGATTTCGCGTTGCGACTGATTTATAAGCATTTACATGGTCACATTGAAATGTCCTGCCCTTGTTGTAAACCTTTAAACGACAATCGGCATCGCGGTTCACAAATATAAATGAGGCAATCTGAAACTGGCGAAAATTGAATTTCAATGGAATTATAATACAATTTTATGTACGTTTTATTTAGGATTGATGGCATTGAAATATAATCCTCATTTTTGCATCGTAAATTGAAAAGTGTTCTTGATTTATAACTGAACAGAAGTGTTAGTAAATCGTGAGCAACAGGTCCTCAGTTCATTAATTAAAATTAGCCTTTGCATACCTAGTGCTCTGATGCCACTCGATTTCTTCATGAATCGTCCTATAATTAACGTTCTTCAATCACTTCGTTCACTGCAGATCGACTTCAAAAATCCTAATTTTGGGCCCTTCACTCTCGTGACCTGCTGTCAAATCCACTTTCGATCCAAACGAGTCCACGAAGCAGCCTCGTCCTAGCAGACCACAGCTCCCTTCGCCCGATCCTTCGTGTGCCTGGCCGTCTTTCTATTCGCTTTCAGCCGCGTGAGCAACATCGCAGATGGACCTTTCTCTTCGCTCCGGTTCACTTCCACGTGCGGCTGGTCCGCGGCGAGGATGGCGTCGCATTTGCGCCGAGAGGTAAATTCGCCGAAACGCAGCCGCTGTCAGTGGGATGATGCATCGCTGCTTTCGCCCACGCCATTGAGTGTCGGAGGCCGGACGAGACCGCGAGGCGCAGCTGACGACTCAACCTCGCGGAACCGGCGGGAAACAGCGAGAGGGAGAGGGGGTAGTTCCTTCACGCTCGGAATTTTACCTTTGCCAAAAGATCTCTTCTAGAACATGTCCCCGGATCTCCAAACTCGTAGGCTGTGGCAATCTACAGTCGTTAGGTCACTACTTGGCTGTTTGTATGATGACTTACGGGTGATTTCTGTGGCTCAGTGACGTGAGTAGCGTTCAAGGTCGCGAATCGAGGGCTACGGGCGACAATCGCTCGTCGGGCAACGGTGTTTTCTCCACCTGATTGTGACGTGACCACCTGAATTGTCTGCCTTTTCATACAGAGCGTATTCAATGTAGACCATCAGACTCTCCACAATCGTTCGTCGCTTATGATCATCCCAATTGTCATAAATGCGGCGGAATACGACTACAAATCATCTGCGGTTATTCTCTTAAAAAAGAGAGGTTATAGCCGAAGGCTTTCTTCTTCGGTACATTGAGTATCATTATCATCATTACAAATGACTTTCATTTACAGGCGTGAAACTGTTATATTTACTATTTTGCTCCTTTATTTCAAGATATAAAGAACTTCAGCAATAATCCTTTCTGAATCATTTGAAAACTCAATATAATATAAATATAACTAACTTAAATTTAGAAACAATTTGAAGTGTTTTATCATGTGCATATGCTCTGTTAGCTTGTTGAATTGAATTGAATTAATGCCTTATTCAATTCAATTCAACAAGCTAACAGAGCGTATGCACATAATAAATCACTTCAAATTGTTTCTAAATTTTACTACGTTGTAACTACGTTACTAGCTTGTTATGCTTCTTGAAGGTGAACTATAGTGCCAATGCCAGCTCTTCTATCATCCGCTAAGAATTTTTTTAAACCCATTTTTAAAACGACTGTCTGGTAAATTAGTAGTCTTCATTTGGAAATAATTTCAGTTCATTTGGTCTTCATCGAAGATATTTCGAGAACTACGGTAATTTGGGAAGTTTCGGAAGTGTAGGGAGGTTTTCTCAAGAACTACTCAGTTAAACTTGTTGAAGTGTGATTGATATGATATTAGAAAGCAATTAAATATTTGGAAACTGAGAGATTTGGGTGTTAACATTGTGCTTACTTATGGGGTGACATATTTACAAAATTAAGATATTCATATTTATTGATACACGATTATTTAATATAAATAATATTGATGAATAATTATTATCAATTGTCAAATAACGAATAGTTAACATTAGTAATTTATTCATGCATCAAATTATCATGAAAGGCTCGTTTGTTCCTTGTTGAACTGCTTTTTATGAATGATTTTGATTGTGTGTTGTATGACATAACTGTGGAATGAATGTCATTAAATGCAATGACGTCGAGTCTTGAAAGCTGATACCGTTAACAGAAAGAGTGGAAAATTCTGCACCGGCGCAAAAACATAAGGCCTGCGGCTCAACAAGACTGACAGCTAAATTAATTGTTTTTTATTAATAAATTTCTTCTCAAGTACGAAGTATTTATAGCAGAACAAACTTCTCACATTCGCCGTTTTGTCTCTCCGATTCAAAGATCATCACTCGCTCAAATTTAAAAAAATCTCGTAGAGGTAAGGGAATTTGAAAGTGAAAGGGAAAGGGAAAGGGAAATGAAATTGCGAATAACGGCTGTGAACTGAGATAGTGATTACGAGAGCATAAATTTTTAAATACCTCCTGAAAAAGTAACTACGGCCAAAATTGCAGAAAAAGAAGGTAAGAGAGAATTGAATAACAATCCGAGAAATGGGATAAAAACGGGTGTTTCATGCAAGAGTGAATAACTGCGGTGTGGTTTATCAATCTGCATCTCCAATGTTCTATTCCCCCGATGTGTTGACTAGTTTTCAAGAGAACTGATTTTGAACTATCGACGCTTTTAGTACGTAATGCTGCATAAAACGCACGCGTTTTGAAAGTATAAAATTCGGCACATATATTTTTAACACAAAATATCCCACAAAAAGCTAAAAAGCATGTGAAATTGTCTCTTTTGGTCATCACAAATGAACCTGCTTCATGACGTGCAGCTTGAATTGTTAGAATGTTCTTTCAAAATTTGAAACAGTTGATCTCTTGAAATTCAGAGGTTTTCTTTGAGCTTCTGTGAATCAGCGAGGTTGACAATCGCAAGAAAGAAATAAGGTCGTGTAGAAAAAAAAAACAACAAAAAAAAAACGTAACCAGACCCTTATTGAATGGGAGAAAAAGAGATTCAGACAGAAGAGAGGACAAAATGGCCCTTGCACATAGTTCGGTGGCTGACATTCATTGGAAGCGACTGAAGAACCTGCGCCGAAAGGAGGGGAGTGAAGGGGTGCGGGTGCGGGGGCAGAGAGGGCAGAGAGAGCGACGGACGCAGCACAGCGCGGCGCTTTCTTGCACAGCTTGCGTAGAAGCTCTTGCTTTGGCCTGTGCACTTTTGCTCGTTTCTGTTTGCGCGGCCTGTGACCGCTGCGCCTTTGTCCCCCGCCCTTTCTTGCGGTGAGCGTCGCGCGGAGGACCTTGCCCTCGGCCGCCAAAGGTCACATGGGTACGTTCGTCCACGGTATTTAGGGCAGTAATTGTTCAAACCATTCGATCGAATTGGAAATCTCCCGCTTGACGGTTAAGCGCTACTGCATTCCACTTCCTTCCTGGCCAGAAATATCAAGGCTTCCGGCGCCTTTATGGTAAGTGGCCCAGATGGGTTCAGTGATTTGAAATGCTTGTTTCGTATTAATGTTTGCGGTAAAGCTTTCTTACCTTTATCCGATGGAGAATTATAAGATTATAATTTGTAGTACTGTAGATCAAAGCTATGCATTTTCTTCAGAATCTAGTGTCATATGATGAAATGTATCTTATAAATGTAATCAAATATTTTCCTGGTGTTTTGGATTTTACTGGTTTAATTTAAAATGTAAATAAATGACATTTTAAACATATAACGAAACGCTATTTTGTCAAATACTTTACAAACCAGAGAATTTTATTTGATGTCGATTTGATTCAAAAAAATATCTGTACTTTCTCCCTTCAAACAGTGAAGTAAAGGGATAGTGCAATATTTTTATGTTGAAAAATACAACTGCTTTGTCATTCTGCCGGAAGATACAAGGCAGGCGATAATTACAAATGGTACGGATTTCGAACACAAAACAAATGATGCACTAGCGCGAAGGTCAGAGGATGGTAAAGAAGAAAAGTGACCTTTCTTCTTTTTAATCCGAAAGCTTGTATTGGGAAAACAATAGTTGCTTCGCCTCTCTTCCGGAGCCCGAAGGCAAAACCCCATGGATGCCAAACGCCTCGCAGTCGATGGAGTGGAGAGAGAGGAGGCGGGTGGGTGGGGTAGTCGAGGACACAGGGCGGTGTGGGTAAGGAGGGGTGGGGTGGTGTGAGCGGAGGCGGGGGCGGACGAGGCGCTGAGGAGGGGTGGGGTGGAGAGGGCGGAGAGGGTGGGGAGGGTGAGACCATGGGGGACGGGTGCGGGTGCGGGAGAGGAAAGATTGGAGAGGTGGGGTGGGCGGGGGCGACAGGTTGCCGGATGCGCCGCAGGAGCGCGGGGTGGTTGCCGGGCGACTTTCCAGCGCCGTCGCAGGGGAATGTGTTTACGTAAGGTGCCGCGGCGCGCGTTGCGCAACGGGGTGTTATGCAAAGCAGCGCCGCACGCGACCCTCGCACGGCGCTCCACGCGCTTCGTGCGTTCTTCACCGCCTCGCCTTCACCCTCCTCTGCTGCCACTCGAACCGGCAGGTCCTGCCGGTAAACGATTTTCGACACAAGCTACATAGCATCGACCTACGTCAAATTCGGTCACTATCTGGCGGAGAGAATTCTCTAGTTTTCCGTAGTTTCTCAGTTCAATATCACTCGAACCGGCAGGTCCTGCTAGTAAAAGATTTTCGACACAAGCTACATAGCATCAAGCTACGTCAAATTCGGTCACTATCTGGAGGAGAATACCGTGGTTTCTCCGATTAATATTTGGCAAGTGCCGGAGCACTACCCTAACAAAAGGTCCACGGACCGTGTACGATCTTTCCATTTTCACCCTATCCTTCTCCTCTCGTCTCTTCCCATATAGACACATGTACATACAATGCACTACCATACAGGACATCTCGGGAGCTTAGAGCTTGGCCCGAATGGGCATTTCCCAAAGCTGGGCCCTGCTGAGGAAGATTCCTGGAAAGGGACGCCTCGCAAGCCGACATCACGTCAATGGCGCCGGATGCCACGTTCCACCGCGGAGAGAAACACCGCCACCTGCTGTGGTAATTACTCTCGCACCCCACTCTTCTCCCCCGGTGGAATTTCTTAGATGAAAACAACTCGATAATCACTGTTGGAGCAGCCGGCCCTCGAATTCGTCCCGCAAGCGTCACAAACAAGCTGATATTCAACACAGATAAGTTCCAGGAAATGTCCTATGCCGGACACTTTGCTGGAATCGACTCCGTGACCTCCCAATTACCTGACTGCTGTGCTTTGCTCTAAGGGGCTCCCTCTTCCCTGCTGCTACCATGCTAGTTTGACGCCACCGAAAAGAGATTTCCACATTTGTGCTACTCAGTATCGGTTGCATTTTTGTAGCTTCCACACTGAAGAAGTTTTTACCCGGAGGTTCCTGCAGCGTCAGTTTCGATGTTGCTCGGTCATTTCGTGGATGGAAATTCTGCGAGCCGATTGCTCTGATTGGTTGATCTTGATCAAAAGCGCTGATATCCGTCGCAGCATTATATTAATTCTTTCACTTTACTCCGTAAGTACGTAGTAAGCCAAGAAAGTAACAAAATACTCTCGTATGACACTACAATACATTAAATCTTGTAATATAAACAATTTTCAATACTGTAATAATATTGCTTACAACTCACAACGTACAACAGTTTTTTACTAACCAAGTACGAGTATATCAAATCGTGGTGCTACAAAATGGCACAGATGTCATATAAGTAAGTTTTCTGTTCTGTTGAATCGGGGTTTCCTTTGAGGTTTCTCCCAATCCTCTTCCCACATGTTATTTATCTGCGCCTAAACTACCTACCGGTTCCTCTCGCAGTCCTTACCGCTCCATTGCTGCCAGTGGAGAGTACCTTTGAGCTCTCTGAATATCGCGTAGGTTAAAAGACAGACGTTTTGAAATAAAAGATAGTTTTGGTATCGAGCCTCCCGGTAAGTGCATTGAAATTAAAGTATTGACATCTACTATTTGCACCATTATATAAATCTACTCTCCTACTCCCTCTCACTCACTCTCTCTCTCTCTTTTCCTCTCTCTTTTTCTCTCTTTGCCTCTGTTTTTCTGTTTCCCTCTCTCTCTTTCTCTCTCTCTTCATATATCTGCTTCCCTCGTACTTAAAGATCTATGAAATTGTTTCTGAAATTTCAGCCAAAAAGAATAACTCTTACATTGGTTTTGTATTTTCCCGAAATCTGTTGATAGAAATAAAATAAAATTGATAAAGTTTCATCTTAATCAATAAGCATGTATTAATTATTAAGACATATAATTCTTATTTCTCAACAATATAGTGTCCATTCATTCTTCAATTAGACATTTCCTTTTAGACAGCCAATAGGAAAAGCAGTTACTCTTAGGTCATAAAGAGCGCGCTAAAAGTTCATTTTTGAGCACTGGTGCTAAAAGTGAGACGATACTCAAATGTTCAGATAAAACTGTGACTACAACAAACAAAGAAAATACTTTCATCTGATTGCAAAAGCTAGAAGTAATATTAACGTAGTATATAATTAAATAATTTGTATATTTGAATTAAAATAAAAAATACTGTCATAAGGTGATATAAAAACGTAAAATGACTCTTTTACCACTAGTATCACAAATAACCATTATGTTTAAGTAAGCTCCTGCACGAACACTTTTAAAATTAAAACTAGCAAAAACTCTGCTGAACAAAACCTCACTAAATGGTTTCCGAAAAGTATCACGCACACTTGAAAACAACAACTAAAATTCTCTCATATAATAATAAAATAAATCAACGAAAAAAGATGATAAAGGGGGATATTATTGTATGAATGGTATGTTCAAGAAAAGCAGCGATGTTAGGAGGGTGTTTTGTTATTTACGAGTGCAATTACACCTCTCTATATTGAAGTTAGTTCAATAATTTTTCGTTTCCATTTAAGAATAATTTAATGTTTTGAGAAATTTAAGCACATATTTTCCATTTGAAGTTTACATTTGATGATCTCATATCGCTTTTGAAAAAGACATATTGTCGTGACACAATACATGCTATTGCTTGGAAGGGGTATAGTAGTGCTTTCGATCTTTCGGAACCTCGTAACTATTTCAACTCAACCTGGGGTCTCGCACAATGCGAGGTAAGGAACGCTCAAAATGAGTCATGGGTGAAATATAGTTAGTTTCAGAATTAAAGGAGTAGTCGAGGACATGTGTTTTATACGACGTATTTCTTTCAAAACAACAATGGCTTCTTATAAAAAAAATAGGACAGTGATGGCATAATAATAGGCTATTCTATTGTACTCCTACGATTGTTGGGTGGAAAAGAACAATATTATCCACTCACGTTTCCTGGAGCTCTCATTTCGCTAGATACGAGAGGAGTGGAGAAAGTTGGTCATTTTGACAAGACCAATCAAATCAAGTCTTTAGCTCGGTTTTCGCGGAAAATAATAATATACGGGAGAAAACATACGGGAACCGCTACTGTTTGTAATACTTGTAATTACACTATTATCAAATTGAAAAAAAAGCCATAAAGTAGGAAATGTTGCTTCCGAAACATATATTGTACACACAGAAAGGTAAGGTCTTGCGACACAAATTTTCTGCTGTGTTTGTAAAGTTCGAAATTGCGATGTATTTTCCTTCTCTAATTCACCTACACAGTGTACCTAAATCCTCCAGCACCCCATTCTATTTGATGAGATATCTCGAATTGATTTAAAAGTAGTCAAAAGCAGAGGTTTTCAAATTACGGATATAATGGCATGTCGATTACTAAGAGGAACCATATTGAAATGGGTCCCACTTTACCTGTCCACTCTTGTGTTAATATTAATCCTCGGAAAATACTAATTTGTCTCAAGTTGCACGTGCCACTGAAACGGATCCCCTACTTCCTCTATATTTACTTGTAATAGTAGTAATAATAATTGCTACACCAGTGCTGAACCGGATTCTATCTTTACAAATGGTCTTGACAATCAATATTTCTAATACACTAAGTGAAATTATGGGCCTTTTAGAAATTTATTTTTGATCTTGAGTACGCAAAACCCCTCCTCTACAGGAAACGGGTGTTAATCATCTTGTAGGGTTGTTCACTCGTAACGTGACCTTCCTTATTATCAAATTTACTAAAAGTACTATAAATCGTTTAAGAACTCATTGTCATCAATGTTGGTACAATGTATTTATTAATTAAAAACAAAATTTTACTGAGGGTCATAGTTGCCTCCCCTAGCTAATATACACAACATAACATAAAAGAAACAGAAAACATATTTATACACCCATGAAAAATATAAAATAGTTCGACACATTCATACTTAACATTTAAAGAAACAAAACTCATTCACCCTATCGCACATTCATTTACTTTTCAATGGTCATCGTTTTGAATTTTAAATATTTTACTCTTTACAAATTACACAACTTAGCCTTCTTACAATGTCGAATGACGAAAAGTAAATAATTACTTCCCTTTGCGCTGAGTTCTGTTGCTGCATTCTTCACATCTACTGATTATAAAAGTGCCATACTACATAAATTTACATATCTGCCAGTGACTTCCATTTGCCTCTCGTTAATACCACACTTTATACGCTAAAATGGCGTTATTCACATTCAAACCCTACCAGGTCTACAGGCAGTCTTCGTCTTTTCCTAGCTTCCTATGAAGTGTTCGTCAAACAAATGCCGTCTTTATCTGTCATTTCTCCCTTGAATATTTTCCCTAAAATTGCATTTTCTCTCTTATTTTGCCTTGCACTTCATTGAGTTCTCTATGTATAGTTCGTATTTTTTCTCTAATTCCCATATGTTTAAATGTCCTTTCCTAGTCAGTTTATTAAAAAGTTCATCGTTACTTACATGGTGCTTTTTTCCGGTTCATTTGTCTCGCGATAAAGTCAATTTTCTCGAATTTGTTTTCCAAAACCCAATCTGAATTTGTTCCTGGTCACTCCAAAATATGTTTTAATTATTTATTTATCCCTGTCTGATTAAATTTCACAAGTTCGCTAAATACGACGTAATGAATAAAAGTTTCTGAGCCCACGATCAATCATTTTTCAATGCACAATATGTTTTATTTTTTTTATTTAAAATATGTTTTGAAAATCGGTGTTGTGGCGCGTCTGTCTGGACCGTCACAACATGTCTCTGAAACAAATGCAGAGTATAGTCTCCGAAGTTGAAGAATGTTAATGATTACAATGATGATGATTGTAATGAAATATTGAGCTCGGAAACAAATTGTTGGTGAAACATTATTCTCACAAGGGCACTGACAAAGTAACTTGGATACGTCTCATGCTTTATGATGCGCTGCACGTGTTAGTCTAAAAGTAGATCGTTTGTACAGAAGTGAACTCTTCACAGAAATTCAGAAGTCGAAATTCGCGGATCGATATTGCGGTAGGGAAGCCGGGAAGTAAATACAGACAATTTCTAAAATAGATATTCAAACGACAGTGTGTTATCCAATGCAGCTGAAATTCTTGTCGAAGAACATAAGAACTGTAAAAGAAAGCAGACGTGCACGATCTGCAGATGAAAGATTCAATCGACCCCAAAAATAGAATAATAAAATATATAAAATTATTACTCCATTTTATAACTGAACAAGCAGTACAAGAATGTCTACGCACATCTTGAGATTCTGATTTGCACACAGAATGAAACTGGTCCCTATAGAGGGACCTAGGTCACCTGAGAGCGGTGTATTTTGAGCACATTTACAGTGTCGGTTGCGAGTCCCATAGGATCGTAAAGGCATACATGAATCAATCGCACCAGCCTCTCCTTAAATGACGGAGATCTTGCGACTGTGATCAAGTGCAATGCATAAAAGTCAACTAGGATGCAAATCGACGTACATCTTTAAGAATTTTAGCAATCAATGAAGGAGCGGATGCAATTGTATTATTTATTTTATGCATCCTTTATTAAGGAGCCGTGTCATGAAGTTTTTGCTACATTTTATGAAAAGTTCATTTGATCCGAACATTTTTTGGCATTCTGTCGCCTTCTTCCTTGAAATTTTGTGCTTTGGATCCTGGTCCATATGAAGTTTGGTCCTAAAAGATGATGATGTACTCAGAACCAAACCCAGATTTGCATTTAAACAGTAGACCGACGCATGATTATTTTGTTGCAAGGTGCAGGATGTTCTTTTCAACCAAAATTCTTTTGGTATTTTATAATGTCCACTCAAACTGTGCGCATCGCGTGGTGTTTCACAAGGTCTATATAAAATACGCACGGCGTTCGTCTGACGCCCAGACGCCTTGGGTCGCATCGGCTTCGGATGCGCAGAGGCGCAGCGACGGAGGCGATGCGGCGCGAGGCGTGGAGAGGCGAGGCGAGGTGAGGCGCGCGTCGCGTCGTGAGCAGCGGGCGCCAGGGCCGCCGCCTCTCTCCCGGCACCGCCTCCCCCCCGCCCCGCCCCACCGCTCCGCACCCCGCCGCCGCAGGAATTTGGGCGGCGGAGTCGGCGGCGGCGGCGACGGCGACGACGGTGGAGGAGGAGCCGGGTCGTAGGAAGGAGAAGATGGCGACCTCTGACATTCCGGGCAGGTGCATCCCGTCGTGCGGTGCTGCACCGTCGCCGTCGGCAGCCCGCTTCCCGCCCCGCGCCCGCCCCCGCCCCGCGCCGCCCCCGCGTCGTTGCTGCGTTAAAAGGGAAAGCGGTGGCGGCGGCGGCGGCGGCGGCGACGGAGCGAGAAAGTGGTCCCGCAGGCTGCGGAGGCGGCGCTCGTCATCGCGCCCTCCCCCTCCCCTCCCCACGACGGGAGAAGAAGAGAGGGCGGAGGAATAATGAGAGGCAGCGTGCCAGGAGGCCCCGTGATGTGCTTTTCCTGGTAACACTTTGTTCTATTCGGACTGTGACATCACGCAACACTCTTCACAAATGCAAGAAAAGAATCACGTAATGCAAGGAATAATAATTGATATTACCAGTCACGCATCAACTCAAGGAACTAAGAAATTCGTTAATGTAATCGATTATAACAGACTTTTTAAAAATGCAGATATTGAGGTATATGTTCATTTTGTTTTACATCGGTGAGTGTTCCTTTGTTTCTGTTCTAGCGTTGGTCTTTTTATTGATTATGTGACAATCTACAAAACCATCTTAATAATACTGTTATTCTCACGTTAAGTCACAGACATATTTTTACACCAAAAGCCACAATTGCACGTTCCCCTCATAAGAAATTGTTTGTACATTTTACATTTTCTCGTAAATTTCTCCATTAGTGCAAATGCTAAGATCAATGATGATTAGTGAGCAGTAAATTTAAAAAGTTTGCGTTTTAACAATGTTTATTTAAATAAATTATTGTCTTATTTTGTTCATCTTTAATAACATTGCGTTGATAGCATATTTTATTACATACCGTGTGAAAATACGTAATAAGTGGAGAATTAAATCATAAGTAAGTTCAGTGCATATATTTAATGCTCTATTGTGAAAATGAAAGGATAATTTTAATAACTATTTTTACACTATCAGAGAAAATTAATGAATAAAATTATTGCTGAGTTGATTCCAGAATAAGTTAAACCTTCATATATTTTGTATAATGGTTTCTAATATTTGTGTACATTACAAGACGAACAATAAACATCACAAATCACGACAGCAAAAATATTATTTCCTTATTAGAAGACGATAGTGTCCAAAATAAATGCTAAAAAACAAAACTAGTTGTCCTAAAAAACGACCCTAATGGTCTCGTGCTAATGAGTGGCTTATTATCTGGTGATTGGGCTAGCTTTTTCGTTGTATCCCGCCTACTTCCAATGGCTATCTATTAGCATCTAAAAGGCCTACCAGAGCCTCGCGCATAACCTACCACTCGACCGGGGACATTCCCAGTGAAGAGCACCTACGCGCTCCCTGAACACAGCATAGGCCTATATCGATCCGGCACTTTTCCATATTTACTCGAATCAATTCGCTCCATGTCGGTACTTCTACCATTGTTTTGGGTGTGGAGGGTCAGTTTCTGAATTAATCACACATCTCGTACAGAGTTGCCTGTCTGACCAAGAGTTTATGGTACGACTAATTCTCTAGCATAAACTAGATGTGTAATACACATGGGACACGGGACTCGAACCCCCTTGCGCGACGAAACAATTGAATTATCAGTAGTTTTTGTGCAATTTTGAATGGAGTATGTCATCATTTGATCATTTTGATGCAATATGCATCATTAAAAAATCTGAAAAGATTTTCCAAAAATTGCACCAATTGTTTCTTTGAACCTTTTGTAAATGCACTGTATAATAAGATATATTGCAATTTTGTTGCATTGTTTTGGTTATTCAAAAATTTTAAAAATGTATTATTTAATATATTTCTTACCGGCGATTTGTATACATTATTGCATTTGCGAGTACAAGTCTTTTAAGAAATGTCTTATAACGTTTCTCGTAAAGTTATATGCTTTCTGAGAAAATAGGCTCGAAATTCCGCACTTTCAGAAACTCTTTTCAGGCGCCTTTTTCTCGAAAACAGCACCATTTTTTTCTTTAAATTGTTTATACGGATAGTGCTAAATGGACTGACTAACACGACGTAAATGTAATTATGGCGTATTCTTTTGTTTTTTAAACCTTTCTTTTGTTTCATTTTGAACCAAAGTATTTAAAAAAAATATATGTCACGCGTCACGTTACATTGCGTATATTTCTTAAAAATCGAAAATTTGAGTAAAAATGATCTTCCAAATACGCATTTTTAGACACGTTCAATCGATCTTTCCTTAAAAACGACTTCAAATTTTCCAATGAAAATTATATCAAAAGTCATAAATCAATTCTAGTATTAGGGGCCCGAAAAATTTAGAGAACGTGAAAAAATGTCTTTTAGGCGTCAATAAATGCAGTGTAGAGGAGGATGGATCAAAGGATATCCCAGACGGAATAATAAGGAAACATCCTAGAACGAGAAAGTCTGTGCCATTCTGTAGCAATGTTAGCTTTCATTTATTGGTTCTTACTCGATACTTTTCTCTTTCGAGTACTTTATGGTACTACAGTATAATACAGAGCAATTAGGATAAGGTCATCCGTAAGTCTAGATTTGTGTGCTTCTTTGAATTTTAGGTTTTGAATAGAAAGAAGGCAGTTTGGGTTGGATATGTGAGAGAGAAATACCTAAAAATTAAGGAGGTTTGAATCGATATTTTGAGAATATTGATTTAATGTGGGGTTATTTCTAAATTGAACATTTTAGAGCAGGGACTGTTCGGAATGTTGTTAAAGAAATTGTTGGTCAGTTGTTTTACCGTCTCCTTGAATTCTAATGGATCTAATTCTCGACGTATTTGTTGATTGGTTCATTTAGTGTTGATCTGAAATATTTATTTTGTACTGTGCCTAGCTTGTTGATAGTGCGTGGTGCTGCCATTCCCAACATTTGACATGCTTCCGTATGTCATTGTTGATGATTATGATGTTGTCATTGTTGATGATTGTTATGATTTATTTGAAGATTAATAATTTTCTTTCTACTTTCAATGGTGAACGACGATTTACATTTGTGCTGGTATAAAGATTTAAGTTTTTGGCTATGACTGCATTTACATAGGATTTCCAAGTAAGATTTTTGTCGAAGAGTATTTTTTGATGCGGAAACTTAGTTCCTTGGAGAATTTATTAGAGATTTGGAGATGGCGGGGAGTAAATATTTTGATTTTCTCTTGTGTGGATTGACATGAATCTCAATATTATTTGTGAGTTCATTTAATAGTGATATAATTAACTTTGTTAGAGAAACGTTTTAAATATTGCGTTGATGAAGGAGTAAAGCAGCTCTAGAGAAATAACTGTCAATGAGTTTGGGCTGAAAATCACGCATGCGCAGTTCTGCTGCAGCCCTTTGTATCGTATGTGAATGTGTCGTTTGGGGATGGAAAGGCCACTTCGGAGGGAAAGAAGTGTCGGGCTTGGGAGGAAAGGAAGGGCGCGTTCCGTTGCCCATTGTTGAAGTAGCTGCTTCGACATCGTAGGGATTCTCAGAAAATTAGCTTGGGAGAAGCCACCTGCGACAATTTCCTCTGGGCAGATGCGAGGCCGCTTCAAAGTTTCAGTTTGGGACTCGCGGACCGCATTACGGTTTTAAACTTGGAGGAGAATAATACAATTTTAGTAATACCTGTAGCAGTAAAAATTCAGCTGAACAAAACTACATAAATGATTTTCCAAAACGTAACTCGCACACCGCTCAATAACAACAAATATAATACTCTTAGAAACCTGCATTAAAATTAAATATTTTGACAAAAAACGGCTCCTTGATGAATGTAAGAACATAGTATATTATAAATTGACTTAAACTGTTCTTTACATGCCACGAATATCAAAACCAGAAATAACAGAATGAAGTATTTGCATTTTTCAGTCAACATGGAAATTGTTTCAGCGTTTCTATACTTTCCCCGAGTTCTTGGGTATCTAACGCAACCTTAGATAAATTTGGCATGTTCGGAGGTCGTTTTCTTTTACGTTTTCTGCTCGTGTTGCAAAGAAGTGATTCGGAGTATCCGCGCTGGCGGGGGTTGCGCGGAAAAGTGCGAGGGGCGGTGCGGTCGCGCAGCGCTCTTTCCTTCCGCTGCAGAGGCGGCGCCAATGGCATTGGATGCCCCTAGAAGGCGCCCGAGGAGACAAGGCGCGCGGCGCGGTGCGGCGCAGCTGTCGACCTTCTGCCTGCGCCGCCGCCGCCGCCGCCGCCGCCGTCGCCGTCGCCGAGCGGGATCTCGCCGGACTCGTTTGGGCGGCGGATCAGGAAACCTGGATAAGAAAGTGGCCAACGGCCCAGCAGCCGACGCGTCGCCACGCAGAGTTATCGACGCACGCGCTCACTCACGCCGGGCCCTTGGACGGGCATTTTCTTTCGATTTCTCCGATTCTTTCATTGCTCTGATGGCATACTTGTTCTGAATTTGCGCTTCATTGTTACAATTTACCGAAAGAAATTACCTCAAAGAGAGAAGGTTGACTGGCGAAGAGGTGAGGAGTTTCTGAGAGGAGGGAGTTTGGTAACTGATAGGAGTATTCAAAACAAAGACACGTGGGTATGACTAGAAAGGGAAGAGACTGATGAATATCATATATTTTACAGGCTTGGTTGTCTGAGCATATAAGAAATTAAGGAGAAGGGCTATGGTTAGGTGTGGACTAAGAAAGGAGTTAATAGATAACAATTATGGGTGGAAAGAAGATAGGTTGTGGAGATGCGTAGAGTGGAGGAATAAAATTGTGAACACGTGTTGGAAAGATGTATAGATGGAGGTGAAAATCATGGAGGAGATTGACAGATACCAAGAGAAAATTAAAAGAATTTTGAAAGATCAGGAAGGGGTTTTGTGATTATTGAGCATTGGAGACGAGATGCATTGTTATATGCTACTTCTTCCACACGAGTTTCGCACCGACTGAATCTGTTTTAATAATTTTGTCCCTTTATATTCAGTGTGGAAAATAATAATCCAACGCACGTGGGGACCTGTCAAAGGGTTTCAAAAGTATTTGCAATATTGTCTATTCACAATGGGTATATTGGACTGAGTTGGAGGTACGTTCGCTATGCCGATGTTATGGCGCTATTATAGTACACAATGGTGCCGATGCGAGAGAGTTGAAAGTGTATTAAGTGTAATTGAAAATACGTGTTTTCTTTGTGCTTTTATGCTAAGTATGTACTACTTCTAGTCTCAGTAATGTCAACGTAGTCTCATCAAAAATGTTGAGCTTAGTAAAAAGCTACAGTTCGCACCGAGCAGCCGTGCCGTGAACATCGAACGCCACAGCTCTCTCACTGCGTAGTGTGTTTAGATTGAGAGTCAAACTAGTTTCGCTTGCACAGCAATCTACGTGTATATTTTAAATATTATACATTGTTTCATCAAAAACAGTTTAATTTTGCAAACAGTATTATAAATATTTACCACAAGTGAGTGAAAACCAACCCGTGACCGCGAGTGGCGAAATGAACGTCCAAGGTAGCCCCGAGTCGGGGCTACACAGCACATCACAAGTGTTAGTGAACGCTATGGATACCTTATATGCAAGCAACAGCGATCAGTGCATTCTCCCAACAGCACAATTTCAACTATTACAACAACAGCAGCAACATCTGCAACTCCTTCATCAGCAACAACAGCAGCAACTACTGCTACTGCAACAGAATCAACCCACAGCGCAGCAAGGGCAACCGTTAATGCAGCAGCAACCGCCCCAAACGACCCTGCCCCAAGAACACCAAAGCGAGGAGATGCACGCAACAACTTCCAACGAAACGCTTTCAAACGTAAGTAAACGAAAGAGAAATGATGATGAAAACTGTATGCCATTATACAATGTTCAAACTTCATCGCGTTTCGAAGTGCTTCAAAATCTTAAAGACAGTGATCTAAGTACTCCAGAACAAACATTAAAAATTCCGCCCATAATTATGCACAACGTACTTGACTACAACCAAATGATTTCCGACATTAAATCAGTCGTCAAATGTGATTTCACAACCAAGACAGCCGGTGATCAACTAAAAATCATGCTCACTACAATAGAAGATTACCGTAACTTTAGACATCACTGTGTTGAGAAGAACAGACAATTCTATTCTTTCCGCGACCCTTCTATTAAAATCTTTAATGCTGTGTTGAAGGGCATCCCCACATGTTACTCGGAAGCTGACATTTTAAAAGAACTTGAACTCAAATACCCTGTTACCAAAGTGACTAGATTATATGACAAAAAGAAAAATCCAATTGAAATTTGTGCTCTAGAAATAAAAGACAATAGAGACGGGAAGTCAATATTAACTTTAAATCGCCTGATGCATTGCGTCATACAAGTTCAACCTAGAACAAACCGAAACTACCCAATACAATGTAAACGTTGTCAAAGGTATGGACACTCGCAAGCAAACTGCCGACTCACTCCGAGGTGCGTTAGATGTAAAGAATCACACCACTATTCTCAATGCACAAAACCAAAAAGTGACAAACCGAATTGCGTTAACTGTGGCTTGGAGCACACGGCCAATTACAAAGGCTGTCGCATTTTCAAAGAAACTCAGCAAGCACGTTCAAACCTAAATGAACGCAGGTCAGGGTCAGAGCAACAACCGCCGCCGCGCAACAATCCCTCTCGTAGCCCTCCAACATTTAGCCCTCGCGAATTTCCTCCCCTTCCCAAAACCAATACCCCTTGGTCACCGGCTCAATCTTTGCAAACCCAAATGCCAACTGATGTATCCCAACTAATAACCACAATAGTATCACAAGTAATCTCAGCTATAATCCCGCAAATTCAAAATATTGTACAGTCAGTGCTAATAAATTTCCATAATGGCAAATAAAATCACTTTATTGAATTGGAATGCAAACGGAATTAAAAGACAACAATCAGAAATAGAAATTTTTCTTCACGAACACAAAATCGATATTGCATGCATAACCGAAACCCACTTGGTTCTAAATGAAAAATTCAAAATTTCCGGTTATAAAATATATAGAAGTGACAGAATTTCAAATGTTGCAGCAGGGGGTGTTTTGATTGCTCTTTCAACCCGAGTCAAACATCAACGGTCACTTAGCCCCAACACTTCTAACCTGGAAACAGTGTCAGTCACCGTAACCATAGATAATAAAGATTACACAATAATAACAGCGTATAAACCTCCGAATAAACAATTTCCAGTAAAAGAATACAAGGAAATATTTAATAACAACGCCAACGTTATTCTACTAGGAGACCTAAACAGTAAAAACCAAGCCTGGGGATGCAATTGCACAACCCAGCAAGGCACTAAATTGCAATCTTTTGCAGTAAACAATAACTTAGATGTAATAGCACCTTGGCAGCCAACACACTACCCGTACAATAGTAATATTATCCCAGATATTTTAGACATAATGGTGTCTAAAAACTTCCACTTACCTACATCTCAAACCGTACTTCCTGAATTAGATTCAGATCATTGCCCAGTCATCATTGAACTAAAATCTTCAAACCTCTTGCAGTCTAATAATCCCTTCACAGTTTTGGGCACGAAAGGGCACGTCAACTGGAATAAATTTAGAGACCTATTAGAAGTAAACCTTCACTACCCGGAACAGATACAAACAACAAATGAAATAGACAACCAGGTAACTAATATCACACAAAAAATCTACGTTGCATTGCTACAATCAACAACTCCTTTCGCAAGACCTTTCACTAACAATAGAAATCCGATCCCAAGGAATATTCTAAACCTAATTAAAAGTAAACGTAACCTTCGACGGCTCTGGCAAATCAACCGCAGACATGACCTTAAAGCAAAAATCAACAAATTAGGGAGAACAATCAAAAACAAATTAAATCAAATTCGAATAAACAATTTTCAAAGATCCATAGCTCAAATACACCCTAATAGTAGACCACTCTGGTCAACCATAAAAAGACTATGTAAAGAAACTACTGACATTCCTATCCTGAAACACAACTCAAATGTAGCTTATACGGATCATATGAAAGCCAATATGTTAGGTAAATATCTGCAAAATAGTTTTACTCCAAACCCAAATACAAATTCTTCCTTTACTAATTATATCACAAAAAACGTCCTGTTACCAGACTATAATGTCCCAGATAAAATAAAATTTATATCCCCATCCGAAACATCTAAAATTATTAAGCAATTGAAAACCCGAAAATCAGCAGGTCACGACCATATTAACAACAGAGCTCTTAAAGAATTACCCAAAAGAGCTATAACTATTTTAACCGCCTTATTTAATTCCTGTCTAAGACTGGGCCACTTTCCAAAAGATTGGAAATTATCTATAATCTTACCCTTCTGTAAACCAGGCAAAGATCCTCGCCTTCCTGCAAGCTACAGACCAATAAGCCTCCTACCCTCAATCGCAAAGATATTTGAAAAGTTAATTCACAGCAGATTATCTACTTACCTAACAAAGATTAGCGCTATCCCAGACTTTCAGTTCGGATTCAGATCTCAACATAGCACCACCCACCAATTGCTCCGTTTAACTGAATATATTGCAAATTCATTTCACAGCAAAAAATACACAATTGCAGTTTTCCTAGACATTGAGAAAGCCTTTGATAAACTCTGGCATGAAGGTCTTTTATACAAACTGCGCCTACTAGGAACTCCCAAGTATCTACTCCATCTAATCAGAAGTTTTCTAAAAGATAGATATTTTTCCGTCCGTATTAACTCAAGTCTCTCAAACAGATTTGAAATCAATGCAGGAGTCCCTCAAGGTTCTTGCCTCTCTCCACTTCTCTTTTCTGTTTACATGTCGGATTTACCACAGTCAAACTATACAGAAATTGCCCTTTACGCAGATGACACAGCACTTTTTACCTCCCATTCAGACATTAGCTGCGCCTTCGACAACATACAGATTGACCTAAACAACTACATTAAATGGGCTTCAAACTGGAAAATAAAGATTAACGCATCTAAAACACAAGCAAAAATATTCACACTCCGCAAACTTCCTCAACCACCCCTCCTCAGCTTCCAAAACACAAATATAGAATGGATGAGTGGAAATACACCAGCAAAATACTTAGGAGTACTACTTGACACCAAACTAAACTGGAAACAACATATCAAATCTATAGCAGATAAAACTTATGCAAAAATATCCAAACTATATCCAATAATAAATAGAAATTCCGGACTTAGCACTGACTGCGGCTTAATCATCTATAAAACAATAATAAGACCAACCCTCACATATGCCTGCCCGATCTGGAATAACGCCGCAAAAACAAACCTAAATAAAATAGAAATAGTACAAAATAAATTTCTCAGAAAGATTATTAAAGCTCCTTGGTTCATAAGCAACATACAAATCCAAAATGAACTAAATATATCATCCATTAACGAATATATAAATCTTATGACTCATAAATTCTTCTCATCCCTTCCCCAATCGCGCAGTACAACAATATTCAAGCTAGGTAAAACGTATGGTTCATCAAAAAGAATAAGATCACGATTCCCTAAAGACTCCCTTCGTCCACCTTAAATCACCTACCCATCTTCCACTTTCCAAAAATTCCACCCACTTACACCCTCTCCTCAAAATTATCACATATAACTTCAAAAACTGTTATCCACAGTTTCTTCTCAAAGTACAACGTTTCATCAGACCACTGAGAGAGGAGGTAACGCATGCGGATGTCCATCCCTAAATGTTATTGTGTAGAATATTGTATAATGAACACCCCTGAAAGGCAGAAATGCCGAGCAGGTAGAAATAATTTTTTTAAAAAAAAGTAAAAAACTAGAGCTCACCTCCAATAACGGTGACGAGAGGTTGAGCCTTCAACGCTGCCTTGCTAGTACAGTCGGCGTCAAGTCCAGTCAGTGCATTGCGAGTACTTGTAAAGTGATTTTAGTATACTTCTCCGCATTTCGAACTGTTTAACTAGTGGTGAAAATCGACAAAAGTGATTTAACGTGCCCTGTCCTCGTTCAGAGAATTAAAACACCGATACGGACAGACAATAACATTTCGCCCTATCACTAGCCACATTTATTAAAATAACAGCAACAACTCATCAGTAATTAGCAATGTCAACAAGTACATCTGCTCCAGCGTAAACTCCAGAAACAGCATCAACAATTGCAACAGCAACTGATTCAGAAGTAACAACCGCAAGTAATAAACAACCATCACTCTAATTGGCCACCCTTGGAACACAGTCCATCTCCGCCAACGGCGCAAAGGCACCCCAAAAGACAAAAGCTGATATTGTATCACGCTATGCCATCCCCACTTCAAATACTTTCTTAGTATTAAACAACGAAACGGAAGAGGAACACGCTAGTTCCAGGAAACAGTGAAAGCGTAAAATTATCAATTATTAATAAAATACATTAAAAGTGTATTTACACACAACAAAAATACGAGAAAAGGGAACATTTAACTTAATTTCGAATATGATTTCAGAGATTTAAGTAAGTTTTGCAATGATAAGAATATAGATTATCACACATTTTGCGATACAAGCAACAACCTACAAACTATGACAATACATTCAAAACGTAAATTATAAAGATACAACCATAAAATCTGCATGACAATGATCTAATAAAATATTTCATAGAAAAATATATAAAAAACATATATCAGCAACAATACCGCAACGTTAATAGACGCCCTTAATAGCTAAACCAGCGCTTAGAGAGGCAACACAGCAACCCATCAGGGGAAAAATTTACTAATGTTGCTACCACTCTCAATTTGAGAATTCTGAATCCAATAGAACTTTCTCTCTTTTTATGTAATAATAAAAAAATATTCCCGGCATATTTAATATCTTTGCCATATAAAAGTATTGGTTTCTCGGTGTATCAAAAAGTATTCCCAGACCTTGACGCGGATCACAATTCAATAATCATATTACTTGATACATATCTATCGTATTTTTATAAACAAAAAAGATTAAATTTACTGTTTAAATTCAGGAGAAAATCAACTACCGATATCCACACAACATTCAACCCGCTAATAACCTAGACCATGAAGACAAACAATTAGTCAAAAACTCACAAGGTTCTCTCGCAAATTCCAACAAATATCTCAAAAGATCAAACTTGATCAAAAATAAACTAATTCCAACAAAATATATAAACTAATTAAGAGTAAACACAATTTAAGACGCTGTTGGTAAAATGACACGACGACAGACTTAGAAAGAAAATTAAAGAAACTGATGAGATGTGTTAATACAAAACTAGACCAATATAGATATGCAATCTTTCAGATATTTTTTAAAAAAATTCCCTTCATCATTTCGGTATGTGTTTACCTCTAAAGGAAATAAAAAGACAAAAACAACAAAAGCCGCTATTTAAACTAGGCACAGTAAGGGTAAATTCTGTCATCTCTTAGAGTGGACTACCTAGAAATTCATTTACACCAAACTCATTCGAGAACAAACAGTTTAATAAAAATGAAGAGGAATATCATCTGAAATCACCAACAACGGCACAATTAATATAAAACATAACTCATCCTCGGAACTTATACTTGAAATCATAAACAATGGTTACGATGCAGGTTACGATGCAATTTCAAACAAAGTATTAAGAGAACTAATAACAACCTGATAGCAAGCATTATAGCTATATTTAATGCAGAGCGTTGACTAGAATGCTTCCTCAAGTATTGTAAAATCCCTACAGTGCTGCCCTTCCGTAAACGAGGGGAAAATTCGAAAGATGTAGTAAACTAGTAAACAACAATAAGTATATCCCCTTCATTCTCAAAACTTCTAGAGAACTTTAAAAAATCGACTATAGATAATAAAACGAGATAACACACGCGTAATCTCACATATACAATTTGGATTTAAACCTACCCACCCTACAACACACAAAATATTTCGATTAAACGACTACATAGCGCAAGGATTCCGAACCAAACAACACGTAATCGCAATATTTCTATATATAACCAAAGCCTTCGACAAAATATGACATTAAGACATTTTCTTTAAACTGAGACAAATAGGTAGAAATACCCCAGAATACCTGTACTAACTAATTAACTAAAGGTTTTATGAATAAAAGAAAGTTTGAAGTCAAATTTAGCGATGCCATATCACCCTTACACCATATTACAGCAGAAGTGCCTCAAAGTTCTCCATTATCCTTAATATTATTCAAATAAGTATTTCTGATTATTCACATCTAACAGAAATCCACCTGGCGCTCTTCGCTGACGACACTGTGCTTTTTGCAATGCACGGGATGCCTCATCGCTAGGAATAACTTAGAGACGACCTCGACATAGTCATTAAATGAGCTAAAAATTGGAGAATTAAAATATAATCAAAACAAAATGCAGGCAAAAAAGGTCATCCAAAGATATCCCAATACCTAGTGAATTATCCAAAAATATCCCCGAGGTACTAAGTCAAACAGCAGTGAAAAATTTAGCAAACAGCAGTTTAAAAATTTTATGAAATGAAGTAAATTCACACTTATTTTAAACTGGCATTAATCTCTACTAATTAATGCCATTCTTTAATTATGATGGTAATGCGAAAATAAGCGAAAAACGTGGACCAGGAATAAAGACTTGAACCAAAAATTAGCTACTTTGTGAGGGAATTGCTTTTTTTTTCAATTTCTATTAGTCATTTTGTTGAAGTAATTGTAGAAACGTATTTTTCGTGTTTATTTCATGTACGAATTTAAAGGGCGAGAGCCGATGTGTTCTTTGTTTTGACTTATTGCTTCACGACGTCGCTCTTACTTCGGCGCAGCCTCGCGTCGTTTCCGCAGCCGCTCAGAGCAACCGCTTCGAAGGCTGCACCGCGGCATCTCGAGCACCGGCGGCGTCGAGGCTTCACAAACGGAACGCAACGCACGAGTCGTTAGTTTGAGAGCCGACCTGGAGAAAAACGAAAGACACGGCTTAGGACGGGGCAAAATAAAAGCAAGAGCCGCAGTCGTCCTCGTGTCTGGAACGTTCCGGCGCGTACTCGAATGCCACTTAATTAAGTGACATGATGCTTCAAGGCCGGGCCGCGGCGGCGCGGCGCCGGCGGAGAAACGGTACAGCGCGCGACGGACGCGAGCGGCCGGCGGCAGGGGCGCGGCGCGGGCGCGGGGCCGCTGCGGGGGTCCGAGGGCCGCCAGGGGCGGGGGGGGGGGGGGCACGGGGGCTGCGGAAATCCCGAAATCAAGAGCGAAAGGACAGAAATGGATCAACTGATGGGAAACTAGGAATTTCTTTTAACGATCTTTTTTCTATAATGACTGCGTTTTCCCTAAATTATTCAACAGTTTCCTTTAGTTACACCTACATAAAATCATCTATCATTGTTGCTTAGCGATATTTGGTGAAATCAGTTAGTTTCTTCTCGAATATTTGCATTTTGGGGAAAAATAGATTTCTTTGCGGCGTCCGGGGGCGTGGCTTAAATATTCTGCGCTGAAAGGGAGCAAGGAGAGGGACGGTGGCAGAGCCCGCGCCTATGGCTCGGGGCGCCCTCCCGAAAGGTCTGCGCCGACGCCGTCCCTTCAAGGCAGCGCAAAGTGAATGAAGGCCCGGAAGGAGCAGAGATGGCGACTTACAAACGACAATCGCACCAAACTTTCTCAAATAACATTACAACTTTACATGCTTTTATTGAAGTAAAGAAGGGTGATCTCATTGAAAGAACACCTGCACTATTAGAAGATCAGATAAAAATAACAAATACAGAGCAGAAAACATTTATGAAAACTATCTCTTACAATCTCCCCGGTTAGAAGGCCAACACAAAAAACTAAATCACAATTTCGAATTTTCCATGTTGTGTAATGCATAAACAAGGGTCTATGGTTCTGTATGTTCAAAGAATGTCACAGTTCATATCAATGTAGCGGATAAAGATCCGGTTGTAGACCTCGAAGAAACTGCGTTGCTTCACAGATGACAGGGGAGTAGTACAAAGCAACAGGCTCATTTCTTGCTGACAAAGATAATGCTTTTTTGTATTCCGACATTATAAGGATGTTTTTGTTTACAAGAAATCGTTCATAGAAGGACATCTTACGGCACAGATTATAACGTTTGTGGCACGAAAAATTATTGCGTCATCACACGTTCAGAGAATTGCAGCGAGACAATCGTGGGGAACTAGCGGTAAACGAAAGCCAACAACAGTTTTTCCCAAAGACGTCAAATAACCGAGACGTCAAAATAAAATTATTTTCAAAAATTAACGTTGATTCTCTTACATATTTACAATGCTGTTATACAAAAAACTTGTATACGTAAATCGGGGATAATATTGCTTTACTGTGTTTGTAAACATTTGAAAACTCTCTCCTAACGTCACTCATTTTCAAAATATACTTCCATTTTCGTACTTACGCTTTTTCGACACTCGTTTAATACGGGTACGTTTACTACAAAATTTTATTCAGCATAATACGTACGTACACTATTTGGTGTATTTGCCAATTGAATCAACCCGTGGCGCGCCATCACTTCACAGGCTACATCCACGTAACGCAGACAAGCATCAACGAAACGTGATGTAACCTCACGGAACCGCGCATTAGAAAGACATCTGTGGAAAAGGGCGCTCTTTGTAGGACGTGATCTTTGGAGCAGTGGCGGAAGTTCCGGCAGAGGCAGCTGGCGGGCGAGTGGGCGGGCGAAGGGAACCGCCTCCGCCCACGCGGCTGTTCTCAACCCCTTCTTCCTTCCCTCTCTTCTCCTTTCTCCACTATCCATACGTCTCTCCGTTCCTCCGTCTACTCGACCGTCCGTCTATTCAACCGTCCGTCAATCTATCTGTTCATCCGTCTATGTTATCGTCTATCCGTCCATCCATCTATCTATCCATCCGTCCGTCTATCCATCTGGTCGACTCCCGTCTTTGTAACAAATCCTTACAATATTTTAAAAAAATCTAAAATATCGTTAATAAAATTTTATTTAATTTTTTGCTTTGAATATAACAATGCGCTTATAAAAATACCACACGTCTAATGTTTCTTAAAACCTCTGAAATTCGGAAAATTGCAAAACTTTAAAATGGTTTGGCTCCCTCACACTTTAGTGAACAATATTTTTTCTGAATGAAATACATTCTGAACTATTCGATATTTAAATTAGGTTTTCTGCATTTTATATTTCTCGCGTACTTCATACGTAGTATAAAGAAAGTTGTGAAATGGTGCAGCAAAAACGGCGGTGTTTCTGCAGAAAAAATCGAATTGCAGGGTTCCAGATACCGAAAAAATGGATAATTCTTCTTAGCAAATTACTTCCTCGAAACACGTTCCGTAGTTAGAATCCACATTTAGTGGACCGTTTAATACTTATTAACGTCTAAATGTCCGACTACCCCTCCTTCCACTTGTCTGTCAGTCTTTCGATCCGACGGTCTGTGTAAACAACGCTAGAGGCTAAGTCATAAACAGGATTTTCATTAAAACTGATAATACCGATCGATCGGTCTCTTACATTTAAAACGCATATTTGCATTTTTGAGGATTCTTTACTGAAGCACAAGGACGTTTACAATTTGTTCAAAAAATTACTTCACAGTGTTCAATTATTTTTTCACTTTCATTTTCTTCTAATACACATATTTCATGAAATATTGGGGGGGGGGGATTTTCAAAAAATGTACAGAACATTAATGAACAAACTAATTGTGGGGAACAAATTGTATTCCAAGAAAAAGTCTCTTAAATATTGTAAGATGGAAGATGTTCAAAATATTGAAAATGTTTGCAATTTTCGAAAAACAGTTAACAATGAAAATCGGATCTATGATACCTTTATATGTGTATTTTACTCTTTTCGTACATGAAAATTAAAGAAAAAATCCAGCCATTTTTGAAAAACTTTTAAAAATGTTCCTGGAGCGTCGACTAACCCCAAAATTTAAAGAATGTTATTCAAAATCTCAGAGCTTCGAGCGAGGCCAGATCGACCGGGAAATATTCAGTTTGGAAACAATCCTACGCATTATTTAGACTCAAGTGTTGTTCACAGACGATATAAGGACAGACATTTTTGAGATAAACACTTTTCGCTACCAGGGGCCCCCACAATGTGTATTTGTTTCCGTTGAAATCACCAAATGTAGTTTCCGTCGCAATACATAACTTACTACTTATATTCATTCCGTATATACGTACGTATACGAGAAAGTAAAAACTGCTGAGATAAGCTCACAGCCAGTATTGCAGCTGACTCTGCAATGGCTCTGACTGGAAGATTATACGGTTTGGGCCCCGAGTGTGGCGGATTTTCGACACTGACTACATAGGTCGAGTTCAAGCTGACCGACGTGAAGGTCTCGCCATCCAGTGTAGGAAGAACGCCGCCTCCCGGGATAAACATTCAAATTCAGAATGTTTCTAATTCAAAAATTAGTTTTTTTCACTTGTCCTATTCCGTCAATATTGAAACTAGAGATTTATTTCCTAATGCAAAGTATTTCTCCATATTTGATCTTCCAGTCATATTCTTTATGTTTTTTTTCAAAATAGTGGTAGCTTTCTCTTAATTTTGAGTTACATCAGGACAGTCTTAAAGCTTAGATGTTAGAATCACCGCTATATTATGAATGCATTATAGTATCTTGACTGTTCAATGTGATTCAATCCTCGTTGATAATACAGAACCCAATGATAGAATTAACTAAGTTATTCATGAGTGCTAAAAGGAAATAGTGTAAAGTCTCAAGTCTCTTCAAAATTTTGAAACAATATTTTTATATATATATATATATATATATATATATATATATATATATATATATATATATATATATATATATATATATATATTGTAACACCCACCGGTCGTCTCGGGAGAGAACGCCCGGTAAGCGGTCCGGTTAATAGCTCAGTCGGTGATGGAAGGAATCGTTAAACAGATACTGGTAACATGAAACAAACACTTCGATCACTGGTAAAATTTGCTTTTATTCATGGGCAAAAAATAAAATTAAAATGCCCCAGGGAAGTTACACTTGTAAATAGAATAAGAAATCTGAAAATTAGGTGGAAAGAAAAGAAGATGAAAAGGTTAGTATTCAGAATAAAGCTTAAAATTAGGAAGACTTATAATTAACATTACAATGGTAAAAAATATTACAGGTCAATGTGTCATAGCGCGACACCGCATTACAGAATTTACGCAGGGATGAATACCCTGAATTATATTGCCTTGGTAAAGTTTTTTTTGTGGGCCCTAGACGGGCGCGTTGCGGCCGAGGGGGGCGGCGGCAACCTTCACAGAGGGCGCGGCCGGGGCGATGCCCTTGCACCCACTCAGGCACGCACGTCAGCTGGTCGGCCGTCTGATGACATCACCAAGTGGGGTGGCTGCGCGGCCGAGGCGTTGTAACGGCGTCTGGTAGTCTGTCTGGTTGAACTCGGAGCGGAACTGGTAGTAGCTGGTAGTACTCTGGTAGAACTCGGAGTAGCCGGGCGGTCTCAATCTCAGGAACGTAGTAAATAACTACGCGTACCTCTGATTCTCATTATAATAATTGTCGAACACAACTTCGGACAGTTCAGCGATCCTTCGGAGAAACTTTCGCCTCTTGTCACGACGAATTCCCACCCCAGAGAATTTTCTCTGTCTACTGCAGCCGGCACAATGCTCAAAACTCGCAGCAAAATAATAAAATCCCACATAGGCACATTCGCCCGAATAATTCCCACCCCAGATAAGTTTTTTTCCCAACTGCCCTCAGCCTAGAACTCAGGCTCCTTCCGACGAATAATTATAAGTTTTTCAGAGGCACACTGGTCTCTCTCCGACGAATAGTTACCCCCCAGAGAAGATTCTCTCCCGACTGCCCCCCCCCCCCGTCTAAATGATCTGGCCCCGTCTGATGCTCTGCACTTTCTGATATTCTCTCAGTCGAAATTGTATTAGGTTAACTTTTGCCCCCACCCAATTTTCTCGTGTGTTCAAGCTCCTATGATAGTTGCGTCGCTATTGGCCAAAAGAAATGGCGCATTACGTTATTTCAGCCAATCGTGACGTGAGTAGTGAAGGAAGTTTCAACTCTTTGCGTCACTGTGAGCGTCCAGAATTTTCCTATTCCTTCTAGAACACCGGTCATGCTTGCACAAGGCAGGCGTTGTCCGTGAAAGAATTTATCGCTCTGGGATTCCCTGGATGTCGATTTCAAGAGCGTTATAGAAGGCTCGCAGCTGGCCATGCGAACACGTGCCTCTCAGTGAATCTTTCGACGAATGACCCTTGTAACGACTTTCTTAATGTGCCGGGGGCGCAAACGGGTGTCGCGATAAGCGAGGTTGCACGTGCAACGCTGTCTGTTCATCTTCTCAGAAGGACTCAGGGTGGCCGAGTCTGTTTGTTTAATTTAATTTTCCTGGCATGAGGAAATCGGTATCGCTACAATATATATATATATATATATATATATATATATATATATATATATATATAAAATGTTTATAATTTTTTTTGCCATTGGTAATTTTTTTCAAGAAAGGTAGCCCAAATATTACATTAAATATTATTTCCTGTTGCTATTATTGCCTAATCTAATGAATATGAAAGGATAGTGAAAAACTATTATTTTAGCGTTATTTACGTTATTTTATTACATTTGCGCATGCAGCAAACATTTTGCATTTTCACCTTGTGAAACAGGGGCTTCAAAATGGCGTGAACGTAAGGTAGACATCTGCGCCGCAAGGTCACTCTGACGCGCACGACTTTGCTGTTTTGTGCCTTTATTTCTGCCGCCTCGCTTTCAAAGCACCGAAGAAGGTGATCACGATCCTCGACTTCGGTAGCGTAAATCCGTTCTTTCATTAACCCCCGGCTCCCTCCCCCAGTTCCTTCATTAACTCCCCAGCTCGCAATGGGAAGTGAGTACCGAGGATAAATTCATCCAAAATGCTAACCGTCACATTTACAGAGAATGGCTCTTGATGAGCTACACTACTTGCAACATGCGGATTTTCTCGGCCCTCACATGCAAATTGTGCACATTAATTGTGCCAGTTCTTGTAAAACACGCTTCATCTGGTCAAAGAATGAAATTCCTTTTTTCTTTACATTTGCACATAAAATGCCTAGAAATTGAAAACGACATTATAAGTGTCTACTGCACAAATGCTGCACGCGCTGGAAATGGAAAAGTCGTAATCTCTCGGCATGGATTGTTTGCTAAACTAGAAACTGTTATGCTTTGACCTCGTGCGAACGGTTTCAGAAATGCTTGGTTTGCTTTGCATTTGCGGAGGAAACGCCTCGAGAATTCAGCGAGACTTTGAGAGTCTACTCTGCGCAAATGCTGCATCCGCTGGAAATGGAAAGTTCGTAATCTCTCCGCAAGAATTGCTCGCCAGGTGACGGACTTTGATGCGAAATTTTATGCGTTGTAGAATATAAGTGCATCCGTATGCAATGATATTTTCGAGACTTTTAAAATTCAGAAAAACTTAGGAGTTTCTTAAAATAACTATATTTAACATTTTAGTAGGTATGCTATATTTTAAAATGATCGTGAAACAATGTTTACATTACTTGTATTGCATGTTAAGACATTGCAGAATTGACTTTGATGTACTACCTAGTAACTATGTTATGCAAAGCTTGAAGTAATACCAGTTGGGTACTTCGTACACACAAGGAGTTGCTTTAAGAAATTGAGCGAGGCAAACAGACAACGATATTTGCAAGGTCTGGTACATATGGCAACGAGTGTTGTCAAACAACTTTCTTGAGAACACTGTCAGTTATTCAACAGAAAATTGACTTGGGATGATTGCGTGAACTTCGAGGTTGATACCGGCTGATGTGGCTCAGGGTATCAATTGATGTCATTGCGGGGCCTCTTACTGGGAGGTTGGGTCGAGTCCCGACGGTGGCAAGATCTTCATCTCTAGCTAATTAGCTGTGTCGAATTCAGCCGCTGTATGGATGAGAATTCTAGCGACCTGCTGCCCTGATCGGTAGTTTTCCGTAGATTTTTTTATCACCACTAGGCGAATGCTGGAGAAGCACTCTAACAAACTGGAAACGAACCGCGCGCGATCTTTCTTTCCTCTTCCTTGTCCTATCCTCACCCCTTACTTTTACATACACTTACATGCATTACACTACTACACGTGTCGCGAGACAAGTCGGGCACTTAGTTCTGGTCCCAGGAGGGGCGGTGACCCCCTGAAGGGAGATACCTGGTTGGAAAACCCCTCTATCCGACGTGTAGATCGGCGCAGGATCTCGACATTCAGCGGGAGAAGACCACCGCCACCTCCCGCGATAAAACATTCTCTACACTTACGGCACTAATGACCTTAGCATTGGACACGCCCGGAAAACTCTATCAATCAACAAGATTGATAATATGGAAAGTCTCATACAAGTTCTTATGTACTACCTTTGTTTACCTAAAGAGTGTGAAAGGATGAGTTTCGTTTCACATTTTAAAAATAGTTTTCGTATCCTCACTTCAAAATCCGTATTTGGCTGAGTATTTATAAGCGACAAAGTTGATCTTTGGTGGTCTACGCCAAGAATTAATTTTAGAGGATGATTACAATGGCAACGTCAAGTAAACAAGACAATTTGCTATATTTTGCAAATGTTAATATCGCGAATTGGTCGAAGTATCTCTTATCTGGTTGTTGCCCCAAGCTGTTCAAAAATACGAGCAAGGCTGTATATAAATAATATGAGACACACTTCGACCACATTTGAGACATTAATATTTACGGATAACGACAGGGTTAATGTGGCTCGTGTGATTAATCTTGTTTCAGACCTTAGAGCTTTAATTGATGGGTTCTGGCATTTAAGCATAAGAAATAATTTTAAGTCAAGAAAATGATAAGTGTTTTTCGAACATCGTATTTTATTTTTACTAATATGAAGTATTCAGTCCAGCTCTTACGTGTGTTAGGTCAATATACACATTTCCAAACAAATTTGTCTTCACAGAAACGCCAATCCCTGGATGAATCCTCTCTTTTCCGTTACCATTAAAACAAACTATTCCTTTCATAGTATGAACTAAATGACAGCTCTTGCCCTGAATGAAACGATTATAATGCCGTTGCAATGGGGAGATGCCCTAGACACTCCCTGCCCTCCACGACCTCCCAATCCGGGTGACGCCTGGATCGTTTCATGGAAGCAACGACGGCGGCGGTGGGAGCGCTGGCAAAAAGTCAAGGTGCCCTGGTCCGCCGCCGTGTTGGCACGCCGCCGTGCTGGTACTCCGCCCCGAGCCCCCCCCCCCCTCCCGCGCCCCACCCGTGCCACCATCCCCGTGTCGCCTCGCGCCACCCGTACACCATTGAGGAGAACATACGAAAAAGTTAAAGTTAAGACAGTGATAGTTTGCCTGAAACAAGGTGCTATAGATCCCAGATAGTGAAGTAGATATTACTGAAATCAATCACATCATGTATGCGACTGGATCTCTGGTATTTCAATTTGAGGGCGAGCTAAGAACACCGATAGCCGTCAGCCAAACAGAGTGAATAGTTCCGTCCCCCCATGGGCGAAAGAAAACGGATACCCGACACGGCGTGAAATATCACTCTTAGCCGAGGTATCTTCTAAATGAATGCACAACTCTGAAGTTCAACGAAAAATACTCCATGTTAAACAAAAATACCAAATTGAAAATGACACAAGGCTAATGGTAACCGAGAAGCTTAAAGAGAAAATTCAAGCATGAGCCCAACGCATAAGACGTCACAAACGTAGAGTGGACTTCCGAGTATAGAGTCGCTTCTTTGAAACAGACACGAAAAGATTCAATCGCAATCTAACTAAAAAACGAATGGCAATGCTGTACCTCCTTCAAACGATATCACAACATTTTGGGTAGGAATCTGGGATGAAAGCAAAGCCAGAACACATGTTAACATCTATCTGAAATTAATGCTGACCTTCTTTGACAGTGTAACACACGATTGAGTTTTGAGACCTTGGAAATATATCGATTTCATCCTAGACTTATTGAGTTTTGCAATGCTAATATGAAGTCGTGAAGTACAAGATTAATAATACAGAGGAAAGGAAGTAGTAAGAACAAGAAGTATTAAGATTAATAGCGGAATTTATCAAGGATATTCACTATCCCGTCTGCTGTTTTACATTAGTTTATCTAGACATTATCAGGTCTAATAGCTGGCCTAGATTTATCATGTCGTCTCAGCTTGTCCAATTCCAGCAGAGACCAAATACTTAAAAAGGTACGCCAGGACGCATAGTTACCTCTACTGGTAGATCTGTAACGCCCTCGAAGTTACAAAAACATTCTTCAATTATTACGAACACTCCCCAAAATCGCCGACGTCTGTTGAATGTGAGCAATATTGTACGACCAATAAATTCAAAGTGATCGTACGATAGCGCCAAACAAACCGGATATTGTTATTCGGGATTTGGAGAAAAAAAATTGTATACTTGTAGATGTTTCTGGGCCGTGTGATCAAAACGTGGTAACTATAGGAGTCAGATAAAAGTCTTAAATACAAAAGTTTGATAATCGAGGTCAGCTGATTGTGAAGAGTAAAAGTACAGGTCGTCCCAATAGTTATCGGAGTTCTCGTCTTCATTCCAAAACAATTCGTAAAAACGTTGTTACATTTCCAGGCCATCCAAAAGACTGGGAAGTGCAAGAAATTCCTTTATTTGGAATACCCCACATGTTGTATTGCAAAGTATTGTAGATGCATCCATAACCAAAGTGTAGATGAATACATTGACACTTTGCAACAAAAACTTCGTGAATATTGTCAATGTCTCCGTCGTTACAAAACGTATGCAGCGCGCAAAAAACATAACTCTCTTTTTCACACCAATGAGATGTTCTACAAAAGCCTTAGGAAAAGAAATTTACAGGTTTCACAGTGGAAAATATATGTGTACCACAAAAATGACTCATAATTGGAAAGCAACAGGTCTTGATGACATTCACAACTATTGATACAAAAAATGCACATGTACACACACGCTGCTAGAAAAATATCTCACAAATTGTGTAGAGCAGCCAGAGACAATTCCATCTTATCTCATGCAGGGAATTACTTATATGAAATCAAATGACTTTGACACAAATCTATCCAAATACCGACCAATCACTTATAGTGAAGTTATAGCTGAACAGCTAAAGGGATGCAGACTACACTCCAAGGGATGCAAAGAACAACTTCTGATTGATTCTGTAGCCCTGGAACGTACAAAGACGCATTAGACGTACAAAAAACCTAGAAATATACTATACAGAATACATTGACTATAGAGAGGTATTTGATTCAATTCCCCACTCTGGCTTTTGAATGTTTTGAAAATACACAAAATTCACCCGTCAGGGGTCACATTTCTTGAATACACCATGGTAAATTGGAAAAAGTCACACTGGTTTTATAGGACAAATATGCAGCAAACAGATCTATTACCATTAGAAAAAGCATCTACCAGGGAGATTCTCTCAGTCCGCTTTGGTTATTTCTAATATAGTGTCTATCAACCAGATTAAATAATAGTAACTATGTGTTCGACATCGAAAGTAACGAAATGCCACAGTTCAAGCTTTCACATTTAATGTATATGGATGATATAAAATTATTTGCAACCACAGAGACACAACGTACACATTTGCTCAAAATCACAGAAAACGTCACGAAAAAATCACAGGAAACGTTCATACGATACCCATTATTGTCTACGCAACTGGTGTCATCCCAATAACTTTGGAAAACAGTCTACAACAGTTAAAAATGGCGATGAAATTGTACATGGAATTACAGAAAGTTGTAACCCTCAACACATGCGTAATAGTTAGAAAGTTCAACAATAGTATTACTCATGCCTAATTAATTTAATCCTACCTCGACACCGAAAAGAGCCGTTAGTGGGCAAAAGCCCGTACGGTTACTTCAATCCTGCGATTTAATCCAGAGGCAGAATAACATGTCAACAACAACAACAACCACAATAATAATAATAATAATAATAATAATAATAATAATAGTAATAATAATAATAATGGTTAATTGCTTTCTGCATATTATTTGTGTGAGTAGTCGCTTCTTCTTAAGAAACATACGAGTATCATTTCAATACTATTGTTTTTGTCAGCAAATTTTACTTTTTTTTTTTTTTCAATCTGACCTTCCTGATAAGGATATTGTATATTGCAGTGTTTCCTGTGTTCGAGCCTTCGTAAAACTAATTGTTTTGCTTTTATCTGAATTTATTTTTATTCCGTTTTCACGGGACCATTTCTACAATTGGGACAATATGTATTTGTCTATAACAAGTGCTTCAATTCTTTCTCCTAGGTCGAGTGAATCGGCAATGTTGACAAACAATTGCTGACTTTCGAAAGAATAACCAGGTTTAAAGCAGTGTTGGTGTCAACTAGCATTAGTGGTGTGTGCGCCTGAGAACAGTACCTTATTTTTCGGACACCAATTGCACATTGTATCATCCAATATTTTGGATTCAACGAATATGTGCTAAGAACTTTATGTAATATGATCGCTAATTTTAATATTATTGTAGATTTACCCGTTTTATTTCCATGTGGTATTAAAACCGTTTCAACTGCTCTTGTAATGTGGAAGCGTTATCATATTCCACTTTGTCTTTTCTGGTGTGTTAACTCTGTGTGTCCTGTAATATTCCTCGTGCAACTCACACAATCGTGAGACCATTAAAACGTGAGAAAAGAAATCGTGAAGCGAAGCATAAACCCTGTTGAAAGCTTAAGAGTGGCGCCATTGAAAGAACTAAAAAATATTAAAATGCGAAATTAATTTCAGTATACATGGAAATTATCATGTAATTGAAATATTTTACGATTAGGTATTGTGTAATAAATAGGAACCTAATCCACAAACTTAATTTTTTTTAAATTTAAACTTTTGATAGATGTTATACTTTGGTACTTCAGTATTGAAAGAGGACTTTATTAATCCCTGGTGCAGTAAGGAGAAATCAATAATTTTCTGACAGGGGCATTCAACTCTCCGGAGGGAGATGACCTGCTTCTCCCTGGCCAATTTGTGCCCTGATCAAAACACTTAAATGTGTATCTGATGGTTTCGCCTTACGTATGAATATCGAAGTACCAGAAAATCAGTTTCCTACGAAAATGATCCGGTAACTTTTGTGGTATTCCCGACATATTATGCCGTATAATCACAAAATTGTTTCTTTAAACTATTTTCTCAAAGCACTAATGCATAAACTTTCTTTTCCTAATCCTGCAAAGACAGCGTACGTAGCTATAAACATAATTCCGTTTCATTGGCATTGCCATATCTAGAAGCGAATCATACAGAAAGAAAATTATCATATACGTTCCTTCGCAATGCATTTCCAGAAAGAGTTAGACGAGTCGAAACGGTTTATCACGGAGATCAGCTATAACTTCTTTTGTGACAATAAATAAACGTTATGTTTCTCTGATGTTTTTGAGCTTGTCTAATTTCTAAGAGTACATGGCACAAGAAATTAAATATCACTAGTGTGACACAGAATGTCTCCCTTTACGTTTGTAAAACCTCGTATTATGTGAAAGAAACTCATCAAATAAGGTCGAAAAAATTATTACCATTATGTGAACATTCTTCATAATTTCCCGACTATCGTAATCTACGAGTGATCTGCAAACAAATACTAAAAGAAAAAGAAGTAATGTTTATTGATGATAATAGAAATTGCACCAAGGAATCTAGAAAAACATTTATAGTATATTATCCAGATGTCCAAAAGCAACACCTTTGAGAATAGTATTAAAATAAACAATAATCTTCAGTGTTGAAATTTTTCCTTTAGCATATATCGACACAACCATCTTGCATTTTAAAATGCAGGGTGAGCTTTGAATCACTTGATAATGAAATGTTGAAACTCACGTCAAATATTTCAGTGCAGCTCTACAGAATTTTTCGGACATTCACGTTCTCTTATTGACAATAAAAAGACATTTCACAAAATTATTCATATCAACCGAACTGTAACTACTAACGAATAGAGAACAAATATTTTGTGAATTTTTAAGATTTGTCTTTTTTTGTACTAAAAAACGGCTAAAGTTTTATTATTCAAGCTTTTAATTTTGTGAAAGTATTGAGTTTATGATTTACGTTGTATACAAGTTTCCTATAACGTTTTCGTTAGAAAGCAACGTATTGCCATCTTTTACTAACATAAACAAGCTGTACACATCCGAGTCGTGGGTTTGCTATTTGTAAGCGACGCGGTCAAAAATTAGCGATGGCAGGTTGTTTTTTTAAATTATTGTTACTCTTCGAATTATGAGTACATGGTTCAGTAGTTATTAATTTTTCACATGTATTTTGAATGACGTATAGTTAACCTTATCTAAAGCTAATTCTTAATCTAACTACAACAGTGCTAACTACAAAAACTACTCATTGAGCAGGAATCGGATGTCTATTTCGCATTCGGGTCGGAGAAAGCGTTGGTATGGTCTGGTTGTAGTGTGTATTTGATTTATTGAGGATATATTTGAGTACAAATTGTTGGAGAGAAGAAAGATGTGATGATTGATGGATGGTAAGTGTAATTTGCTATAGGGTTGATCATTGGAAATGAACTATGGACCGTGAGAGGTTAATCTTAAATATTTGTTTTGCCTTATTCGTATTTGATAGCTATTTGCCTGTGAAGCATCGTACAGATAGAGCAAGCATACAGCATTAAAGATCTGATTATTGTATTGTATAAGGTTACGGCATTGTTTTAAGAGAGACGGCTTCGGTGAGACGCTTGTTTCTATTCAGGCAGGAGATGCCAAGTTACTCTTAGTACGTTTCCTGAGCACACGCGGTACGGTGTTTTTACCTCTTTATCTACGATTTTCCATCAAATTGTTAATATCTCTTTAGAAAACGTAGAACAAAGTGGTCCATGATTTTGACCTAGAAAAGAAAAATACGGACAATTTCATACCGTGATGCTAAAAATAACAAGAAACGATTTTATATTTACTAGCATGGCCAGCGACTGTTTTGATCAAAATTTGAATCTGATCACTGAAGATATAAGAAAATCCTTAGCAAAACTCGAGCGTCAGCGGAAAGAACGCATCCGACTGCGAATGGAAATCCGCCGCGAATAAAACGCTGCCAATCCGCTGCCGCGACGCTCGCCTGCCGCATAGGAAGGAACGTGCTCGTAAGCCACCACGGACGCGAAACTTCCGCTGAGGACATTTCGCATACGGTGCGGATATTTCGCGCCGGTCTGTGCGAGTCTTTACTCACGCCGCCCCTCCGTCAAATGACCTTCGCGGGGGACGAAAAAGCGAAAAAGAGGGCGTCGCGTTGCGCAGGGAGCAGCCTAAAGGCGCCTTTACACGTCGCCCACAGCGGGGCGCTTCCTATAAGGCGGCAGGACTCTTCCCCACGCCGCCATCGGCGCGCCGCCGACGCCCGCTGCGGAGGGGGATGGGTTCTGCAGGAGTAAAGGATTCCGCTGACCCTTCGGCGACGACGAACAAAGGGACCGAAGAAGGCAAAGTGCCGCGACCGGCGGAGTAGTGGGAATATCATCATCTAAAGCTGTATTCTAGCGACGGCGCGTACGCCCTCTGCGCTTCTCACGGCGAGGGTCCGCCAGAACAGCGCGAGCCGACCGCACGTGGGAAGACCTCCATTCAAACACAATGATCTGCTACGAGCCACGGCGTATGGAAGCGCACCGCGGTGGCGACGTGTGAAGGGGCCCTAAGATGGCGACTTCCGTGTAACCCGTCGCGGGCCGCACTGCCTCTTTCCGCCCCGCCCCGCTCCGCCCCGTCTCGCGCCGGCTGGGCTCTCTCCGCGCCTTTTTACGCGCTCTTCGCGTAGTGAAAGCAAAGAGCGTCCATAGCAGAGGTCGCAGCCTCGACATCAGGCTTTCTTCCGACCGGGCGTCGCGCTCGCGTGATACCGTTCCATGTCTTACTCTCGCATTCCAGAGGTTCTACGAAAGATGAGAAACGTTCACAAAACAAAAACAAACACACCGACGGTTGTTTCATTTTAAATTTATTTCTACTTATCCAGCAGGTCATCCGCAGCCGAGTACGGTTCGTTTACTATGATTAAAAATTAATTATTTGCATTAAATGATAGAATTGTATCAGTTAGTGAATGTAATGTAAAAATCCGTATTGGGCGAATGCCAATGATGGTTGGTCAAAAACTGTCGTGAGAGGTTTTTCGTTTTTAATCATTCGTTGTGGAATTTTCTTTACCATTTTTGACATGTACGGCTGAAGACATTTGTGGAAATTTGCGATATACGCCAGAAGATATGAGGAATTAATGGTTGGATATAGAAACAATGCCAAGAGACATGTTTAATGAATGTGAGATTAATACGTTTGGCAGTAGCTAATGATTTTGATCGTATTCTTAAATTATGTCAAAACAAACGTGGGCATTTATGAAAGAATCGATTCATTTGGTTAATACATTGTCAGAAAATGTTTTAATGCACGACAGAAACATAGTTTCGATATTGATTCCTTGTATTTATCTGAACTGGTTTCATTTTTACTCTCTCGTACATAAGAAGGTACTTAAGAAGAGAAAGTATGTTATGCTGCGGGGAAAATCAGTGAATTTTCGGCAGAAAAACTCATATTGCCGGGTCCTGGTAACAAAAAACTGAATACATCCAGTTGCTAAATTTAGAAAAATCTCTAGCACGTGGTGTGGCCAGAACCCATGTTTTGGTGGTCCTTAATACAGAAAAATCGAATTATGGCAAAATATCTGTCTGTCGGTCCGACCGTGAACAACGCTAGCGGTCAAACCGTTCAGCCAATTTTCTTCAAAATTCATATTTCCTAGTTAATCTGGTTGATGTCGCGTCCCCTTGGATTTGAAACCTATTTTTTAATTTGGGGAGTACTTCACGTGAAACCACTGGGACCTTTTCAAAATTTTCAAAAAATGGATCCATCGTTTTTTATTCAATTTTGTTGTTTAGGTAAAGGTTTGAGAGAATAGTGCAGGTCTCATTTTCGTTAAAAACCCTTATTTTTCCAAAATTGCAAAAATTAAAACATTTTTCGGCGTCTTCCTATAACTTCAAGAAGATAAAATTTCTTTTCTTAATCAAATATGTTCATCAAACACAGTTTATGATCAATATTTCGAAAATATGACAATTTTTTGCGTAATATGGGATGAAACACAGGCGCTTTTAAAACGATTGTAAACAGTTTCCTCAGAAACGACTTCAAATTTTGTCTTTTAATTTTATCCTCGTAGTAATTGTAAAGATGGTGATGATTTTCTGCACACCCTGCATTTTTAAAAATTGCAAATTTGAATTTCGCGGGCTTTGTTTCATACGTCGCCATATAGCAACATAGAGGTTCAAAAATTCATCGAATTCATTCCATTGTGGTCGGTCATGATGGACTGTATCATGTAGATAATATTTTTATGAAAGGATATAGATTGAAGGAAGGTAATAAAGTTTAACTTAGAACTAACAACCACACTTCTATACTTAAGAAGTTTTAATCGCTGATTATGGATCGTTTCATTTCTAAAAGTACAAAATGACTACTCTTCCTGACAATGGAAATAAATGCAGATAAGCACGAGATGCGATTCGTTTGAATTAGACTTTTTTCAAGTTATAACTGAATTTTTAGTATGACAGAAATTACAATTTTAATATTTCGTGGCTACTTTCAATCATGCCGAGAAAGTGTGTGTTATTCTAACACCTCTAGTTTTTTCAATGATATGCGTTGTTTTCTAAGTGCTCTTCTTGCAGTGAGAGCAATGATAGATCTCGTTGCTGTACCTCGACACAGTGTTGTATTTCTTTGCAATGCGCCCAGGCTTCAAATACTTATAGGTATATTACATACCGCGTCTTTATTGAATTCATGACCTAAACTTTATGTACGGCTTTAAACAATTGTTTTGTTAGTAGTACAGTTTACTTGTTTCTTAATTATTTATAAGTCTTCGCAGTTCTATTAACGAGTAAATATTATTTAGGTATTGTGCAATAATAGGCTCGTGGATGCTGTTGGTCAGCGTGCTCGCTTTCCACTACGTGGCCCCGGGTTCGATTCCTGGGGTTCGATTCCCGGAGTTCGATTCCTGATCGAACCAAGACTATATATAGTGTGCGTTTTCCTTGCAATGTTCCAGTGTATGTTGCTGTGTGACGATGAGAAAGCTCACTTCTCAGGTTGAGAAGTCCGGAATACGGCTGGGGGGTACGTTCTAACCACTCGTACCCCCTTAACCCATGACCGCGAGGCAGGGACGTCGCCGGTAGGCCTGAGCCCGTTCAAGGGCTGTCGCGCCAAGTACATGCATACATACATTGTGCAATAATGTATTTGGCCTACGATATGCTATTCAAGACAATGTATTCACCTAAATACTTAATTTTTGCAACAATGGGACCCTTTGTATTTTTATGTTGGATTGTCCTGATTGTTAGTTTCTCATTATGTTGAGTGTGACGTGTGGCACGTAAATTGCTGTTTTGTGACTTTTGTTGCGATAGTAATTATAGCATTCTAGTCTGAAATTCTGTAAAACTTGAAATTCGTTTTTAAAAAATTCAATAAAATATTTCTAATACTTGCCTGCGTCTGGGCCACTAGAGGGAGTGAGGCGGGTGGGTAGAAGGATTGGGGTTCGAGTCCTTTCCGCGTGAGAGCCCGACGACTACAACCCCAATTTCACCTACTGAAAAAGCGAAACTCACGTGTCTTCTTTGAACTGTGACAATTGCTTCATTAAAAGTTATACTGGTAAATGTATTCTTTTCACGTTCCTAATGGCTGATCTATTCCAGAAAATAGACAAAAATGAACAAAAAATTGTGTCATGCAGATTTTGTCCTCCGCGAAATTATATTTTTCTTCCACATTCTGAAAGCCTGTTTACACGGACTCAGAAACTCACACCCACATAACAAAAAAAATTGTTTTGGTGCATTTTCGGTGGTTTCCAGGTGACCTGCTAGCACCAGGCGTGGAGACTTCTATGGGAAGCCACAATCCTCCTTCGGTGAGTGGAACAGTGGAACCGCTGGGAGTTTCAGGCATCACAAAAGTCTTACGGTGCGTTTTAAGAGCCAAGAGGGATTACTTGAAAAAAATTGGAAATCGCATAATTCGAGGTGAAAATAAATATTATTAATTTTTACAGCTAATGAAACGTGTCAAAATAACATTTGTTGCATTCTTTCAGTTTCCCTAGATTACTGTACTGCATAGTTAATAGAGCAATCAATTCCTTTCTTTATAAGAAACGAGTTTACTACTTCAAAATTTTAATTCGTTTTTATCTTAATAATTATCGTCTTATACAGTTTGCATTTTCCAAATCGACAATGACGCAATCAATAACGATGGATAAATAAATGAATGTTAACATTTGATAACACTATTGTTCATATTTCGAAGGCATTCGACAAAATGTAACCATAATTATTTCTCTTCGTAGTATTCTTGTCATGAGGACCTCTTTTGTAAGTATACCCGCATTCTATAAATATGGCAAAGTCGAAAAATTTCATGTCCAGTTTGGTAGGAGTGGCTTTTTCAACGAAAACCCTCTCTTTAGTGAAATTATTTTGTCCACATACGAAATAGAGCGAATGAGATTGCGCTGTTATTGGCGATTGATTATTGAAATTGTTCAAACATCGCTGGCATGAAACGATTTGAAACCGCATATCCGCTCTCTCATAATGTTGTTGTTGTTGTTGTTATTATTATTATTATTATTATTATTATTATTATTATTATTATTGTTGTTGTTGTTTGTTGATGTTAACAGAAGGGACATTTGTTGCAGCTCTGAACCCTGCATCAAACGTACCTTCTATTAACATCAGTAAACTGGGATCAAGAAGAAAACAAATTGTAAATATTATTATTATTATTATTATTATTATTATTATTTATTATTATAATTAAGCTTGAGAATTTTTTGACTGAAGAAAAGTCTCGTAAGTTCATCTCAAATGAACTCAAGTCACTTTTTACAATGATGAGAGAAAGTAATTTCTTTTCGAGAAGTATCCAAAGTTATTTTCCTTCCAAGGTGTGGAAAGTCGAGCTTGCCTTTCCGCGAAGCGCCTGTCCAGGGGCTGCCGTGAGGGGCGCGTGCCGTCCTCGCGAGGCCTTTTCGCTTCCGATGGGCTTCCAGGAGACGTGCGCCCCATGCACAACGCAGCGAGAGGCAGCGCGCGCCGTAATGGCCGCTCAAATTGCGGAAGTTGCAGTAAACGTTGCTTGCGGGCGTTAAGTGCAGCTTTCCGTGCAGGTCTGACAGTAGCGTGCTGTCACAACAGCCGTGCTAGTCTCTCCTTACGTACGAGAGCTTAATTTATCTGCCGTGTCATGAATGTCTTACCCCGCAACGAAAAATGTGTATATCTTCCTGTCTCGGTAAGATTTGCTTTAGAATATTTGAGTGATATTTTAAAGTTGCAAATCGTGCTCATGATATGATTTTCATATTTGTGTGTTCGAATTATTGCCGTAATTGCATTGCAGTTTTCACAGTTATTTACTTTCGTTGATTTCGTGAATTTTCAGAAAAATCTGAAATGTCATTGAGACTAGTAGAAACCTATTAAACTGCTAAAGTAGAGTTAATAACTGAATAGTGAAATAATACTGAGCTCTTGTCTGAATAACATTTCTGTCTACTTGACTAACTAGTGGCTGATAGAGGAGGGGAGGTTTCGTTCTCCAATGAGAGGCTTCAAATTCTAATTATGTCACTGCAGCGTTGCCAATATTTATTAAAAAAATAAATTAACAGCGCGAAGCAACTCAAAATTGAAGAGAGCCATTACTTCTTTGGTTGTCCATCGTGTGTGCGGTTCTGTTTGATATAACTGTTGTGTGCTCTTGATGCCATTTGTTTATTCCTTCTGCTAATGCCGTGATATGATGAGAGAACGATCTCACGACCACATGCCTGCCACCCAGTGGCAACAATGTTCCATCCCACCCCCAGCTGTCAAATTGATAGAAATATTATTTGGACAATAAGAGAATTGGCAAGTCGGATAGAAACTTCTGTTGAATTTCAAATTTTACATTTGATTGCAAGAAAACGCATTTCAAAATGTATTTTGTTGCAAGAGTGACATTTAACACCCCATTAACAATTCTTATTCCCAGAAAGCCTGAGGACTCACTTCCCTCTTTCTATGCTCATGAGATTATTGGAAATTTAATCTTTCCCCGTAGCGTGCAGGTATTCTTTTAAATATACCTTCTAATTGTTACACCAAAATCTCTCTCAGTGATTTCTAATTTTTTTATTCATATATTTCGACAAACAAATTTTTGGGCCACGAATCCTGAGGTGAGTCTAGCAGACTCATTTTCAGTTTCTTATTTTTTCTCAGATGTAGCCATCCGCGTATTTCTGTTGTTGCTAATGAGAATTGTGTATACATTTATCACTACTCACTCACGTTTGATATGATTGCACAGATCATTCTTGATTTATGGCCCATTTCACGCTGAAAGATCTCTTTGAATCGATGTAATCTAGTTCGTCATCATCGCAAATCATTGTGCTGACAGGTTCATCTAAAGACGACGAGTCGAAAGAAACATCTCTTTGGATCTTTTTTGTGCACTTTTGTACGCCATTGATTGAACCATGATCTCGTCGCAAATTTTTAGCATAACCTTAAACCTTTCTTGTCATCAGCTTTTCGTTTTAATGTAAAATTTTACTAAAGAAATGTAAATTTGTATGGTGTAGACGCCACTAATTTATACATTATAGTTATCCAATTACCTCTAAAGTAAAAACGGTCAAAAATAGTAAGGAAATTAAATAATTTTGAGTCGTCATTGCCAACAATATTGTTTTATTACAGTAGCAGCTTTCGATGGCCTAGCCATCATCATCAGTTTTCTAGTACAAGAAGAAAAACATTAAAACGTGATTTTTTTAATTTGAGAACAAAATTATAATAAAAAGATTATTAATAATTTTATAATAGAAATTATTTGTAATCTTTTTATTATAATTTTGTTGTCAAATAAAAAAATATTCACGTTTTTATGTTTTTTTTCTTTTACTAGAAAACTGATGATGGCTAAGCCATCGAAAGCTGCTATTGTAAATAAACAAAGTTGTTGGCAATGACGACTCATATAATTATGCCATTGTAAATGACAACGAAAACTCCACCACAATACCAATAGTAAGAGAAAGCAACAAAACAAACCTTTTTATAACAGAATGCGCACCGTACATCCTTGGTCAACGAACTCACTTTGATGAGTTATCAGGAACTCTCCCACGGTTTGAACACCGATTAGACTCATTTATCTTCAAAACATAACTGAAAAATGAAGTGTGTGGCAATGCCTCGCTGTACGGCCTAACCACGTCTTCCCCTAAATTAAGATTTCCTAAATTAAATCGTGAGATTTTATCTCTTCATCAATTAAATACTTTCATTTGTGTAGTTATCAAACAAAATTTAAGTATTTATTTACTTTATTTACGTCAAAAACAGTAAAAACTGTGTGTGAGGGCTGGTGCTAAAGGGAGAAGTTAATTTGAAGTTACATTTATGTCCAGAAGCAAAACAAGGGGCCATCTCAGCATTTGCTCAAGTATCAGGGAAGCTGGACGAAATTCTGATCGAGATGGGGGTCATTGACACAGTCATGGATCAAGGTATCTAGGCTAAATGATGCTGATATTCAGGTATGCATCGATGTTGATGACGAAAGTGTATCTGATGGATTATTTTTGGGATGCGACAATAGTGATTACAACCCCGAAAATGAATCTAGTAAAGTAGATATATTAATATCAAAAGTAACTATAGCGGCACCGTTGAGTGTGAAGACACCTCCATTACAACCAATGAAAACGATTCATTTTTCGGGAAAAATTCAGGAATAGAGCAAAAATCCTTCACCTAATTCAAAAATCAGAGTCAGCAAAATAATAAAGGACTAAACATCGAACGTGTTTAGTCTTTATTATAGAACATTCACCAGGTAAATAATAGACTACCAGGATGTTTTAAGTGGTATGACAGTGTTTTGAGTTACATCACGAAATATGCTAACCAAGAAGCAGAAAGAGTTAACGTGTAGAAGAAAGAAAACGCTTCTTGGATATGGTGTGGAGATAAGTGAATTTTTGGGACTTCTTATTGCTGCTGGTCACTTCAAATATAACCATCTTTCATTTTCTGTAGTATTGAATCCGTAATATGGGGCCTATAATATTTCGAGCCACAATGAGTAGAGGCAGATATAAAGAGATCCTCTAGTTCCTTTGCTTTGACGATAAATCAGCCATAAATAGGAGATTATTCTCCAAATATAATAAATAGTAATAAAAATGATGCAGTTTCATTGTTGTCTGTTCTAACAGCATCAACAACATCAACCGCAGGTAGAGCATTATTGTTTACCACCCATTTGTCCGACAAATTCGCCTCCAGACTTAATCAGTTAGAAAACGCTCGGGATTTCTAGGGCTTAAAACCAAAAATATAGTTTTTAAGATTTGTAGAAGTTCAAAGTGTGTCAGAGTCGAAGGCCTCCTACATCTATTTGGTGTACTCTTATTGGACACTATGAATACTATTATCCGCGCGCGTTTTCTTAAGCCCTCGCTTCACTACTTGCGTGAAGAGTGGGGAGTCCTTTTATTTTGACAAAAGGAATTTTATTTCAAAATTGTAGTTTGCTTTCCGATGAAAATAGTTTCAATTACACGGGAGAGAACATTTTTGGTTATCAAATTTAGTCTACAACGATCGTTGCTATCATTCATTCTTAATTCAACTAATGTTGGCAAAGGAATGGAGGTAGATATTTCAGGGTTCAAGAAAACGTGCGAGTATAATACTTGTCACATGGAGGTAGATATTTCAGGGTTCAAGAAAACGTGCGAGTATAATACTTGTCACTATCTAGACGGAGTTAATATGATTAGTGAATTTGGGTCATGTACAAAATAGAGAAAACGAGACAAAATCGAGTTAAAATTTTGAGGAGAAAAAATTGCTGCTATTGGATAGTATTGGGAATCATTACCTTGTAAAAGAGAATAAAAAACTGTGTTCGTACATCTATATGAACCCCTACGATTACATCAAAGAAAATCAAAAGCCGTCAAAACGTTACAATAGAAAAATAATACAAATTCATTATATGGAAAATCTAAAACTCGTTTTATATGTTAACATATTTCAAAATTCGTTCAAAATGTTTCATGTCTTGAGAGATTTAGAAATTATAGGACAACACAATCACAATTCATTTGGTGTCTTGTAATTGTGTTTACACTGAAATTATAATTGAAATGTTTTATATTTACCAAGATTTGTACATATTTGTAGTAGTGTAGTACATATGTTGTAGTACAGCAGATTATCGTGTTATCCAACAGCATAAAACATAATGCAACATATGTAATTATGAACGCTGCACATTTTTCGTAAATTGATGCATGTGTCAGACAATTGTTGGACATTGCGTTTATATAGACACATTCGTTAATCTGTTCATTGAAAAACAATCTTTGAGCTTGATTAAAATTCTATCTTCGTTTTACGAAACATAACCTCATAATGTCAGGATATCCTATCAAGACCAATTACAGTTATATTGCAGTTAGTCTTGAAAATTAGTTAATGAACAAATGAGGGAAGTTAAGCGTTCATGACATTAATTTTAGTATATATTTAAAACACTAGGGATTTTCACTTAGTAAAAATTTAATCTTTCTTCTCAATTATATTTCGTGATTTTGTATCTTTAAATGAAAAGTAGTAGGACGCTAGATGTGTTATCCATTGCTATTATAACTGGTTTTATTGTAAAACACTACATTTTACAAGAATATTAAAATTAATAAAGTGTACGGTTATCTTCAGTCATTTGTTATCTACGTCGTTTTTAAGACCAGCTATAATATAATTCAATTATTGAAGTGTAGTATTTTTCTCTAAAAGCACTTAATTAGAGCAAGTGATAAATTAGGTGAAGAAGTGGAGAGAAGAGATGCAGGGACAACGGGAGGGAAGCCCTTCTGAGAGCCCACTTTGCCCGCCGCAAAGACCACGCGGGTTGACAGGGGATCGAACCTCTCCCAGCGGTGGCAAGTGTGTGGTCTAGCCCTTACGCCACGAGCTCACACTCGTAAGCATAATAAATGCTTGGCAAGTTGTGTGCTTCTAATCTCTCATATATAAAAATTAAATCTCTCTTCACCAACATGTTTGAAGCACATCATAATTTCTCTTCTCTGTAATATTCTATAATCCTTTATACAAATAAAATTGAGCTTTTTGTTGCATAAGTCGCTAGTAATGTTCTGAACAACATTGAATTCATTTGAATGAGATTCAATAACAGCAATTCGTCATAACAGCAATTCTCGAAAATGTTTTTAATTTTAGACTTTTATTTCCGTGATCATTACAAAAGGTCATACAAAGCCTTCCCTACATTAGAGACTGACTCGTATTTCCAAGGTACAGAATTATTTTTGAATAATAATATAATGGATTGTTTCACATTACACGCGTCTTAATTCTTGGAATTGGGTGTATGTAACATTCATGTGTAACTTTGACTTCTCTGTAACTGAGTGAGTTCATTCATTGTCTTTGTTCGGTGCTGTGCAAGCGGCATGTGTGACAGAGGTGCGCTTCGCTGGCTGGGAGTCTGCGTCGCGCGCCGTGGGCGGGGCGGGGCGGGGCGGGGCGGGGCGGGGCGGGGCGGGGCGGGGCGGGCGAGGCGGACGGGCGGACGGAGCGGTGCGGTGCGGTGTGGCGAGGGCGCCTTTCGCACGCCGAGGCCGCGCCGTGGCGCAACGGGGAGTCGAACGGGGACCCGCGTGGGCGGCGACGGCTGCGGCTGCGCTAGCTGCTGCGCTCCTCCGCTGCACCCGCGCAGGCGCACATCGCTGCAGCCAACTCATGTTGTACGGCAGCCACCTTCACCAACGCTTTCTCAGCTCTCTTAACACCGTCATCCATCTTGCTAGTCAACTTCTTAATCATCTCGTCTTACGTGAATCCTTGACTTATTTCCTTCGTATATTTAGCCTTGACTCGTCAAATCCTATTGCAAATATTCCTACTGAGAACAGGATTATCCTGACTCTTACGTCTGTTACTGTAGGAAATAATACATACAAACAATAAATGAACGGTAATATGTACCTTAAAATATTTTCTCTTCTATATCTTACGTGTTTTGTTGCCAGCACTATCCAGCAACAAAAAATCTTAAATTATTAAACTCTAAAATACATTTCATTGAATCTATCTACAGAGAGTGGAGTGAAATATAAAATACTTCAGTGACTTCTGCGATTGTGAAAGAATATGAATTATCAGTACGATGTTAAACAGGAACACTGTAGTGTCAGCGACTCTGTCAAATTTTTGTATTGTGTGTTTTATTCTGTGGTTTAAACGTTTATTCCTTTATCTTTAAATGAAGACTGAAACCAAATATATAACGTACATGTTCCATGGAAAACGACGCGTATTATTACATAGACCATTACGTAAGTAGGCACACACTAGGTTAAAAATTAACATTATTACTGTTTAAATATTGTAAATTAGTGTTATCTCTTAAAAACACTAATTTTTGGAAAAAAGAGATTGGTGATAACTTGCGGTGATGAAATGCAAATTATGCAATATTTGTTCCTTATATTGGCTCTCTACGTACAATTTTTTGTCGTAGGTACTATTTGTGCAAACAAAATGTTTGTTGCCATGCATTGTTTAATATGAAAGAGAAAGGACTTTTTACTTTGCAAATTGTAGCTGGAATTTTCCATCCGACCTTTTTTAGCAGTGCCGAATGCTCCAAGGCCGTCGACGTTAGGTTGACCAAGGGGAAAATAAAACAGGAATAATATTGCTAAACGAATGCATACCGGATTTCTTTGATTTGTTCGAACAGGTAGGTCGATTTGACTAAGAGTGAGAACTTATTTGGCAAGCCGAGGTGCGTTTTCCTTGAACATGCTCCCAGTTGGATGCATTCTTACGACTTGCTGTTTTTACGATCTGTTGCAATTACGTGTTGCTATCCCAGTGTCCAGTTATGGCCGGTGCTCGTAAACGCTAGACCGGTCAGGCTGGTATGGGCGGAGGAATATCGGTTGTAGAAACTGCAGAATTACGAATACTGTGTACATTACTTCAGGATAAAAATTTTAAATTGTAAAGAGAGAAATAACATTGTTAACTGAAAAGAAAGACTACTTCTATTAATGAACGACCTGCTTCGGTGAAAGATAACATTTTTCTTTGTCTACAGAGTTCTCTAACCTATACTCTCGTGCTTCACTCTGCACGCCTTCTTCATGACCGTCTGGGCACTCTGGAATATAATAACATGAAGTGTAGGGGAATGATGAATGACAATATGGAAACAGGATTATCATTGGGTAATTATTTATGTACAGTAAACATTAAGAAGATTAGAATTAGGTTTTCTCACATTATAATTACTTTATTAGCGCATATACACATACAGACGATATGGAACATTCAGGTAACAACAAAACAATACAGATGTTTAGAGCAAGTTTTATTAACTTTTTCACAACATGTTTCTATACAGGTCTGGAGTCTTAGCTTAAAAGCGCGGGGCCGCGGATGCGGTCCCCGACCGGATTTTGACTACCGCCGCCGCCGGCAGAAGGGCGGCCGAGTCCTCTGGAGAGGTCACACGAGTTGAGTAAATGCAACCGGATTTTCATCTTAAAAATGTGATCTGTCCTTTCCCTCTCAGAAGTGATTTGTTTTCGCTTTGAATGGCTTACGAAACTGTGCTAGGAGCGCGATGCTGGCCGAAACGCCAAGAGGGAGGGGGCAAGCGAGCGGTGGCGCTGGCGCGAGAGGCGGCCGGCTCAGGAACTTCGCTCAGGTGTGCGGGAGGGGGTGGGGGGAGGCGACGGGCCGTGGGCTCGGCCCGGCGCCGCCCCCGTCCCCGCCGCCGCGCCGCCGCCGCCGCCGCCGCCTCCGTCGCCGCCGCGGGGGCGGAGGGCCGCCCCGAGGGGCTGAGATCGCTGACTTAGAAGAACCCGTCGCCGGTCGGGTCGTTGATCCAGGGGTAGTTGTTGGGGCACCGCACGCAAGTCTGCAGGTTGATGGTCTCGCCCGGCAGCTCCTTGCTGGTGAGCTTGCACGAGTGCGGCACCCAGCAGGCTGGCCGTCCCGTCACCACGCACTTCTCCGTCCACGGCTCGAAGTTCTTCACCTCCTGGATGGTGCGCGGGTTCTGGATCCACTGGATGACCTGCGTCATCGTCACGAAGTACACGTCCTTGTAGTTCTCCAGCACCTCGTCGATCCAGTAGAGGAAGGCGTCGAGGTACTCGGGGTTGTTCTTGAGCCAGGCCGCGTGGAAGTAGAGGCCGAGGGGCGCGCGGTTCTTGTTGTAATGCCTGTTGAAGTTGTGGTTGAGGAAGTTGTAGAACTGGTCGCCAGAGAGGATGTTGGAGCACGAGTCCACCATAGCGCAGCCGGGCAGGTACTCGTCGAACTGCGGGTCCTCGCGCCGGTCTAACTCGTTCATCACCATCTCCCACACGGCGTGCGAGCGCGTGGGGCAGTGCTGCAGGTTGCCGTGGCAGCGGTGGGGCATGCGGAAGTACATGGTGTAGGGCCAGAGGGGCGGGTTGGAGAGCGGCGCGGTGATGGTGGAGTCGTAGAGGAAGGCCTGCTCCTCCATCATGGTGAACTGGTTGTTGCCGCCCACGCGCAGGTAGGGTGCGCGCACGCCTACGATGCTGTTGTCGGTGATGTTGGCGAACTTCTCGATGATGATACGAGTGCCCGCCATTTCTTTGGCCCAGTCATCGACGGTGGCGTTGCTCCAGAAGTGTTCATCGTCGTTGTGCCTGCGAAAATGAAATTAAGCTACAGCACTCCACCAAGCAATCCGTTCAGGTTATTGTCGATTTTTTCAGTATATAATTTGCTCTGACACCGAATTCAAGGAAGTTGAATTGAAAGTAATAAATCGAGTTGTTTTCAAGCGACTCTGTTATGAAGAATGAACAAAAGAAAAAAGTCTAATGATGGGGTGTAGGTTATGAATCTTATTACAGCATTTCGCCTTCGGAAATGAAGAAAAACCTACCGGATTCTAATGAGGTGCTGGAAAGTACCTGGCCTCGTTTAAAGTAGCTAAGGAAAGGGAAGTTTACAAATCCGTTCAATTAGTTCGTGATTATGCTCCGGAACGAACCGTTGGTTTTATAAGGGGAAAGGCGAGCCTAAATACATTTTACTAGTTATTTATTTCATAATGATTGTGACACCGGTTTATTCATTATTTAGCCTTCGAATATGATGAAGGGTCGAGATTTCTTAAATAAAAATTGGTTCTTTAATAAATAGCTCAAATGGAAATGAATAATTCGTTTTCGGGCAAAAAGTAAAATATTGAAAGCGAACGTCGTGGAAAGCCAGGAAGGAAGCACTTACGTGATGGAGTGGACGGCGATCTCGTGGCCCTTGCGGTGAGTCTCCTGCACGGCCGAATAGTTGGAGTACTTGTGCGACACGAAGAAGGTGGCCTTGATCTCGCAGCCGTTGGGGTTCTTGCGCTTGCCGTTGAAGATCTCCTTGTAGAGCTCGATGTTGTTGTTGTTGATGGCGTCGTCGAAGGTGATGGTGATCATCTGGGGCACTTCGGACGCAGGCAGGTCCCCGGGGATGGTGGTGCCGTCCTCGGAGCAGAAGCAGTCGGGCAGCACGCACACGGCCGGGTCGCAGGGCGGCGCGCGGTTGGGGTCGTTCTCATTGTCTGCAAAGCAACGAGAAGGACGCGTCACGCACGTGCACCGCCAACAAGGACCCCCCCACCTCCCAGGGTTCTCTGGCAGATGGATGGGTGCAGGGGTGTAATGGAAATGTCGCAGCTGAGAAAAGGGGTCGGGAGGACTCTATGTTGGGGGAAACATACGTGTTCGCAGCCCACTGGTATAAGGGACGAACATTGCTCAAAGGATTCTCATTGACGAATGATATCTGAGGTTTAATTCAAGGCGAAAAATCTACCTTCGCCCTTCTGGCTTCGTGTACAATCGGTGGTGGGAAGCGCTGGAGTGGCCGGCAGGTGATACGAGGTGGAAAAGAATTTGATTGGAGGACCAAAAAATCGAGCAGTAAAAGGCGAAGTTATGAAGATACAGTCCAGTGTGAACGTAGTTCCTAACAGCAGATTTCCCGTCACGGCATTGCGAAAGAGACGAATTCCTCCCGAAATAAATCCCCCTTTTTTCTATATCCTAGAAATTTATTTCTTTGGGTATTTAAGTACTTCCCGCAATTTTTAAGTGAACTTAAGTAATTTTTACAAGTCTACATATATCAGTCTTGATGTATACATGCACGTGCATCTATCACTGTAGATTGAAGAGTTCCCTTTGCGTCATGTGTGGAAGGTGCTGCGCCAGTGTGGGCGATGGAGGGAAGCGGAGGCCGGCCCGGGGCAGGTCCTCACACCGCAGTGTCACTTGAGCGGGGCGGGGCGTGCCGCGGGAGGTGCGGGGGGCGGAATGGAATGGAGCGGAGCGGGGCGGGGCGGGGCGGGGCGGGGCCGGGCGCTTTCCCTCTCGCTCGGAATGCGGGAACGCGGATGCCGCGCTGGGCGCGGGCGCCAACCTGTTCGCAGTCGCCCACGCGCCAAAGGCCCCGCAATGGGGAAAGAGAGACCTCTAGACTTGCTTTGTTCGCTCTATCGGAAACAAAATGGACAGTTGATAACATCTACGCATTCGGTGGTCTAATCGCTTTGGTCTCAGATTGAGGAGGTATGATGTAGCAAACTTAGTAGACCATGTCGCTTCTGTTTTAACAGCACTAGTGCTCTTTATGTATCAGCCAATCATCATCATCTCGTCTGTATCCATAATGTGTTGAGTGAAATCCCGCATCAAAGTCTGCAATTCGTAAAATCTCTCCTGGATCTTACGTTATTTTCAATTTTTACAAAGTTTAATCGTATTGCGCTTAGTTCTAATCTGATAGCTCGTTGGGTTTCTCATATACTCAGGAATGCTGCGCGACTTAAGGTCTTTTAGAGAACAATACAGGACAGCAATAATGCAGAAGAAAAGGCGATTTTTCTCTCTGAGAATGAGAATGAAATTGGATCACTCAGTAAGTGTGAGGAGCCCCGAAGGCGGATGGAGTGATTGGGAGGGGGGTGAAGGTGTCGAAACAGCGCCTGGGCCACGCCCTCGTGAAAGCGCCGCCCTCCTCGCGGCGATCAGAGCTTTTCCTCTGCGCTGGAATCCACTCCCCCGCACTAGAGCGAAGCGTAATTCTGGGTTACTCTGTCAAATTTTAATACTTTTTTGACTTTTATGGGTGGCGCTAGTGCTCCTTGCCATCACAAGTGATATTATTGGGGGATGATCCCGAGTGCGGGACGAATTTCTTCGGTGTCGGTATCTGCGAATCCAAGAAACTGAATTTAGGGGGGATTTTGAGAGTCTGATATGTTGTTTAGTATTTATTTAATTTATTTCTATATAAATAAAATAAAATTCGTGAAATATGTAAAATATATTGAAATTGGATATGTTTAATTAAAAAGGTAACAGCTTTTCATGAAATTTAGTGTAATATAATCAAGAGTAACACCTCATTTCCTCTCAAATTTTCTAGCAACCACTATTGTATTTTAAGACCTTTCCTTCAGATATTGAATAATTTTGCGAGTCAAATGTAGACCTGTAACATTTCAAAACTTTGTCGTCAAAATAACAAAACTTCTGAGGAGAAGAAAATCCAGGAACACTAACATATGTGATTATTGTCTGTAACTCTCGAAGGCAATTTTGCTTACAAGTTCTTGGAAGGTCGTGCCATAAATGGCCCCCGCGCGGCACTCGTCGGCAGAGAAAGCGCCCGTGACCTTGCGCCTCGGCCGACGGTCCCGCGCGACGGCCCCGACGGCCCCGGCCAAGCGCCGGAGAAAGCGCCGTCCGTCATTGTTCCGCCGCCCGGCGCAACACATGGACTCTGCGCATGCGCATCGAACCGACATCTTCTTCTTACCCCGGCTCTGCAACCGCTGATGGATTTACGTCCACACTCCGCACCCTCGAACGCAGCCGCACGGGGAGGACCGCATGCGAACGGGAGATCAGGTGGTTGGCCGTCCCCAGGAACGGAAGTGGGTGGGAAAGGAGCAATCGGGCTTCTCGTGTTCCGTCTGGAACGGATAGGAGGATACCAGGAAGAAGACCGATCCGCCCACAGCCTCCCTAAGCGCGAAGGCGCATCGCCCATCCAGCTGCTGCAGGAGCTACTGCGGTCTTCCGACGTTGGGACTCGGGCCTAGGATCTCCAGCACTTCTATGGATGATTAGAGCATCGTTGTGAACGCACTACTTCATTAGAGGAAGGTTGCATTGTTTTTCAATAAGAAAACTATATAAAGAATAATATGATGGAAGTGTCGCTTAAACGCAAGGTTTTAGAAGATTGTTCATAGGCTTTGTGATCGGGGTGTAATGAGTCTCTGGCAAGGCAAAAGCACAACCGGTGTAAAACTGGGTTTTGCTTGGAAGGGTCTAGAAAAAGCATTCAGTATTTTTAAGCATGATAATATAATGAAATGAAGCAGGGCAGTGACGCATGTAAGAAAATGGGGAAGGGGATAAGTTGAGAAGAAGTGGGAATCCTGTTCAGAAGTCTTTTAATGCTTCCTGGGAGACGGAGTTCGCGGAAGAGGCTTAAAGAACTGCATTTACTTGTGGACGAGCCCAGCGTCTACAGGACTCTCGCAGGTGTGGATGCCTTCAGTAAAACAATTTGCCTTTTAATGGGAGTGATGCGTGTCACCGTTCATTGAGAACGGGCATGCAACTTCCGCGTTAATGGCCACCTGATTCTGTAAAAAAGAATTTTTTGGTTGATGCTCTTTCGGAAAAAGGTGGGAGCTGTTGCTACTTAGTGCGGTTAATATCTCCGAATAATGTGGATGAAAACATACGTCAGTTCTCATTACCTCTACATGTAATTTAGAAATAGAAAATGTAGGATTGGTAGGATTTTTTTCTGGTGATTCCATAGTATGATGAAGCATAATTTCATATTACCAAGAAGCTTCCAAGTAGTAATATTTTGTTGCCAACATTTAATTACCCGTGTTTATAATTTACGATTTTAATTAAACATTATGTTTTGAAAGTTCTCAACTTGAATGACTTTTCTGAAGTGAATGGGCCCAGAGGTCGAGGTCAGGTGAGACACGCAAGACATTTATGAGATTCTCATAAAAGTCATCAGAGCAAGTAAGCCTTCGAGAATGTCGTTTACGTCATAAAAGTAATGCTACGAGCGTCGCCGAGACAGCGCCTTACACTGTCATTTAGTGTGTGGCTCGGCTCGCGTCACGCTCTCGCTCTCACTTTCTCTCATGTTTTGTCGCACGAAGATGACCGCTCGAGAGGAAAGGAATAAACGCGTTATCAAGATGCAAGACATGTGTGTTTTTTTTCTTTGTGCGTTCATCCGTGACACAATAGAACGAGAAGGGAGGGACGGTGTAAAGAGGAGCGAACTGAGAAAGAGAGGAAGAGGAGGAAAAGGAGGATCAAGTGAGTAAGAAGAGTACAGAAAAGAAGTGAGGCAGCAAGAGGAGGATGAATATTTCTTTTAAAAAATGACTGATTCTCTCTACCTACCTCTATTACAATGGTCAGATGTATTAAGGAGGAGATGATAGGGTGAAGTTGGAGTAAATTCTAAGGTTGAATGAGAGGCGGTGGAAACGAAAGAACTCCAAGATAATCTTCCGCAAGTTGTCCAGGGTCGTCCACCGGTGCTTCATGAATCGTCTGCAATTTGAACCCTGGCACCCAAAGGTGGAAAGATGGCTGGTAAACAAAGACAACGAAAGAAGCGGGGAGAGGGAGGGGAGCGAGTACTCACCGCAGGTGTTCTCATCGGAGCCGTCGTTGCAGTCCTTCTCCCCGTTGCAGAAGAGGCCCCGCTCGATACATGCGCCGTCGCCGCACGCCAGGAAGCCGTCCTGGGGACAACACAGTGCGCTACGTCTTCACCCCGGCCCTCCACGCTCAGAAGGAGAGGCACTAGAAACCTTCGTACTTCTCTTGCACTGAATTCGACGGTGCTCTCCCACGTTCATGATTGACGCATTATGTTGTCTTTCAACGGGTGTGTAATGATTTGTTAAAGACCTATACATTTTTTGCACTCTGACTTTAATAATTGTAGTTGAACCGTATATGCTCTCAAAGATTTAATTATCTTAAAAATTTACTTGTCGAACATTTTAAGCTGGTTTCCAGCACAACTTCCTTGAAAGTTCTCCAGAATACCTTTACGAAATACCATCGAGTGGTCTCTAATTCTGGAATTTTCATATTCACGAGTGAAGGGTAAATGCATAGAAAATATCATGTATGCCGAGAGAACTACTGCTTTCTTCAAGCATTTACTTTCTTGGAAAGTGTGGTGGTGCATTAGAAATCGTAACCTACTCGAGCTCTTGGGCAAGAAGTAGGTACAGGGAAACTTTACAGTGAAGCAAGTTCCAACTGACAGTACCTGAAAATAATAGTATGCGAGTCCGGCCTAGTCATTTGTATGCAGTGGACCCTTTTACATATAATAACATGGAATTTACTGGGGGAAAAGAAATCAGGGCTGAGAAGATTCTCTCATTGTATTTCTCTACTGCAACTACAGGAATATAAGAATAAAACTTAACTTCTTGATTCAAAAAATCAGAAATACGTCCTCAACGAAGTAAGTTTTAAGTATGTTGCTTAGATCATTTTTCTTAACCATAAAAATATTTGTGTGTTTATTTTGATACAAATATCAACATTCTCACAAATACGCACACTCTTTAAAATTCAGAGAGGGTACATCTTAAAATCAATGACTTTCTATTCTTCATAATGAAAAAAATTGAAGTATTGATAAATACTAACTTATAGAAAAAACAATAAAAAGTAAAAGTAACCTTTGAAAAGTATTGCTAATTATGTTAGATATTATTTTAAATCATCAATTAACCTTACAAGAACAAGGCTTTCAATCAAGAGTCTGTGATGATTTTTTGGTTTAATCAGTCACAAAACAACCAAAAAGTGACTTATGTATTAGCCGTAAAATTGATTAGTTGTTACTTTAATAGATAGTACAGATCTTGCCGATTCTAGACTATCCTCAACAAAATGTTTCGTCGTACAAAGTATATAACATTTTATATTGAACAATAAATTCTGAATAAACAGTAAGTAAACTCTTGCAACGAATTCAAAAAGTGTCTCCTTCCAGAGTGCTCTTTTGTAAGCTTCCTTCCAATCCAATGCAAACCAAGCGCTTGAACAAAGGGCTTACCTGGCAGAGCGGCTCGTCGGTGTAGAGCAGAGGCTTCACCTTGCGCTCCTTGTTCTTGAGTTTGCAGTTCTTGACGGCGTCCTTCCAGTCGCACGTCTGCTTCTCGATGTCGAAGTAGAGGCCGGCAGGGCAGCGGATCGCCTGCAGCCCCTACACAACCACAAGCCACACACCTCACGCACTGCATCGCCAATGCAATTTTAATAGCACTGCGGACTTTAAATTCTAGAAAAATTAAAAATTAAAAGAATTAATTTTCCCTCTCTAACTCATCTTACACTACAATAATTTTAAAAGGCCGTGTGCCAGTTGTACTAGGACAAAGGTGACGACCCTCGCTAACCAGCAGAACTAGCCAGTGATTAGGAGAAGTAACACACGATGTAATTCTTAGGAGATAGTTCAACTTCATCAATCTATTTTCTTACATGTTTACTCCCAAACCATGATTTTATACAGTAATGTAGTAATAGTGCTAGAAAAGACAAAAGGGATGTTTTGGTACGTATTGGTGTGGCTGTATGTGCATAAACGAAAATAATGTCAAAGCGATTTGATTCTAACACAACTAAATCTATAGATTTCTGTGTAGTTGGCGCTAACGTTTCTGACTTGCTCGCAGAAATATAGCACTTCCGTAAATAACTGTATCAGCTTCTATAGTAACGAGTTCTTTTCGTGCTTGGATATCGTTCAAGGTCCCTATTTACATGAACCTTGCTTTGATTTCTCCAATCCGTTAACATGTCCTTGCACAGAAATTAGAATGCATCGACACTCTTACGATGCCGGTATTTCCTTTCAATTATCACTGAAAGATATTCTGCTTTTTACGAAGCAGATGGCAAAAATTAATGACGAAATTGAATTGACGACTCGTAAATTTACCGTCAGAGTATTATTATTTGCTTCCTGGACCGTATTATGCTACCCTTCAATTGAAATAATTGTGGACAAATGGTAAACAAACCAATGGAATTACACGAAAGACGGTAATTGAAGAAAACGAGCTACTAAAGCTGCGAGTCTTTTCCCTTAACGTTCTCCAGAAATGAATCTATTCCATTCGCCGCGAGGTCGTAGATCCAAGGATTTTGGGATTGAATGCATTAGTAATTAAGCACTGCACGAACTCATGTTACTCCTGGAGGCCAAAGAGCGGACCCTCGTCGCCAACTGGGACATGAGAAGCGATGCGTCAGCCTAAAAGCATTAGCTTTGAAGGCGCCATTTTGGTTCCTAAATGGAGTAAATCGATGTAGCCATGTGATGTGCGATAAAGGAATAGGAAACAATACCATTAGAATTTAAGAGAAGGGGACAAAGTATGGGCGCAACTCCAACTTGTTGATTACACGGTGAAGAATCACCAGTGATTAAAAGCCTAATATCCCTGAAGGAGGCTATAGGAATACTCTATTTATACTCGTACATGTGAACGAGTTTTTTTCAATCCCATCCACATGAAGGGTCAGCGAATAAAAAATAGAAATGATTTTCATTCCTTTCGCAGACGTTGGCTAACTTGTGCTGGAGCTGGTTGTCCCCTTTATTGTTGTCATTGAAATGTTCCCAACTGGAGAATATTTGCATGACACCCATGAATTTAAGTAGCTTTAATTCACAAAAAAAACAATTCAAACATTCTAATGAAAGAAATATTTGTTAAATGGACTATTCTTTAAGAGGCGATGTATTCCGAATTTAGTTGAAAGCGTGTAGAAAGTGAACCATATGGGATGGTTGGCATTATGCTAGTGTATGCTGTTTGGTTATCTTCGACATTTAGTGCATAGTAACACTTTATGTTAAAACAATCGTTCATACGTCTCAACTAAGTATATCATGACCGAAACTTTAATAATATTCTTAGAACGCCGCGACTTCAGACTAGTGAAGTCGTTTCGACAATCGCAAACGAAGTAACTTTATCCACGTTCAACTAGTCCAATTTAGGACTTTCGTCGCGCGAATCTGTGCCAGTGAGCGGCTTTGGCAGCAGCGTCACTTGCAATGTCCTCTGTTCGCTCAGCGCAGCAGCCAAGCGCCCCCTTCTCTTATGGCCCACACGGCATTTGCCGGTTCATCAACTTCTATGTTTTGAGAACTTGTCAACTCAGGGCTCATGTATTATTACATTATTAAATAAGTGCTACAACAGCACAAACTAGATTCTCACATTGTTACCGGTACCCGATTTCGTCATGTAACCGGTACCCGATATTATACCCGATGAACCTAGAAAAGAGTTTCCAATCAGCGTTTTTTTCATCCGCATTGGAATTCCAAGTCTTTAGAGTTAACACGCCAGTCATGTTTCCCCTACAACATCAGTCTCAACCTTCCCAATGCTTCAAAAAGTTGAACATTTCCATTCAAAATTTTAAAAATTTATGCGGTTATACCTTACTTCATTTCAAGATCTAGTTTTAAAGAACAGATTTCATAACGGAAAAATTGCATCATCAATATTGTAGTTTTACAATGGTTTTTTTTTTGTTTGGTTTGTCATAAGCAAACGGAGTTTGCTAACAACGGGTCCTTCGCAATTTTTAAAAATTTGCTCTATCCGAATATAAAATTTAAAGAAAAAAGTGGAGTTGTTTTCATATATTTTAAGCAAAACGTACTTCCTTTTTCAAAAAAAAGGAAAACATTACCTTATTTAAAGATATTTTTTTACCGAAAACAAAGGGAAAAATTACAATGTTAATTTTTTGATATTTTCAAAATTGCGAAACGTATGCAAAAAATTAAATCTCTACCATTTTTAAGCGCCTAATGCTCTACCCCAAGAGAAAATTTAAAGAAAAAAATTGGAACCGAAATTTGAACCTAAAATGTGGAAAACAAAATGACCATCCTACTGTTGATTTCATTGAAAGTAATTTCAAACAAGACATTCAAAAATACTCATGTATGTCTGTACATTCACTTTTGAGGAATGAAATATTTTTGCAACCGGCAAGTGAACTAACTTCTAGACTGTCTGCCTTAATGACAAAACGTTCGTACGGTTTAACATCGTTTATATTAAATCTGTAAATAGAACGATTTTGATGTTCTTCCTATTCGTCTCCCAGTAAACGGATTTAAAGAAGCGAGGTACCAAGAAAGAGAAATTTGAAGTGGATGTCAGATCATAGATTAACATTATTCATAAAAAGCTACTAAATTTTTGTTGTATGAAGTGGACGGCTAGAATGGAAACGGGAAGGTGGCGTCATGCTCAACTTGGCAAGTCCGCGGGAAATGAAAGAGCAGTTGATCTTGCATAGAGAAGACATTGAGTGACAACACGTTGTATGATCGTTCAAATGATTGTTTCTGACTATCAATTGTAAGTATTCAATGTACTATCGTAAATTATTCTTGTGATATCTACGGGAAACATCAAAGGGTAAAGGTTTTTATTATTATTTCGAAATTTTATTTCAAACATTTTGTTACATATTGAGGTAAGATTGATAGCAAAATTTGCTGTTATAAACCACAACAATTCCATGAATGAAAGTGTGAAGATCTTGGTAAATATAAAATATAATGTATATTCATGGATATTCGGTATTTTGTGTCTTAACTTTTCTACATTACTTCCTTCTGTGTGATGTAATCGCACGGGTTCAGAAAGTTACGTAATAATTTGAAACTTTTAACCAGTTTATATAATTAATAAAAACATATTGTCATTGTTACATTCGTTCTAAAAGTCTTCTCATTCTAATATTAAAATGATTTTAACACGATTTTATATGATTAATTTAATGATATATTTTTAACTTTTGCCGTATGGACACATATTATACATGTATATTTTATGACGTATATTTTACATGATCCTTTCCCTGGTTTGTATTTATAAGTTAACTCAGTGTAAAAAGAAAGCCTTGGAATTTTTGATAAATATAAATAACTGTCAAACTTGTAAATATTGCCTCTCCTTTCAAACGAATGCATATCACAAGAAAATAATAAACAAATAAAACATATCTACATTTTTACATTTCATTTCTTGCAAAGCTGGAAGAAGTGATATAACAGGAACTAAAAACAGATATAAAATTGTCGCCTCATAATGGGAATACCGTTATTATAAATTCATCTGAAACATTAAATTTTCGTTAGGAAGGCGTATGACGACACGCAGGTGCGTGTGGGACGTGGCTTGGAAGATACGTACCGACGACGTGCACTGGATGACGTCTCGGCAGTTGTCACCTTCGCCGGCCACCAGGCGGAACCACTCGCCGGCGTCCTTGTCCTTGCAGAGCTCCACCTCGAAGCTCTCCTCCTTCTTCGTCTCCTCCTGCGCCGCTCCTGCGAGCAGAGACCAACGTCAGCCCCTGCCTCCCTCGTGTCCTTCTCAGCTAAATCCTTCAGCAACGACATGCAAACATCGACAGGCGCACTCTGTAAACACGGTTTTTCTTGAACTTCGGAGATGCTGTTCGAAGTCTCTACCACCGAAAACTACCACAACAAAATATAAAGTGCTTGTTTTATTACATCATTTCCTAGTTAGTGGTAATAAACGCGAATAAATAAATAAAAATTCATTTCTATTTTACGAATAAATTAGGACACCAGTCTGCAGCCGAGTGCGTCAGGACTTCAAGGCTCACTAGTAGCCTCAAGATTTTCGACTTAGTGTGATCTCGTCAGCCAGACTTACGTCTTATTTTATTACTTGAAGACCTTTCCCGGAGCTAAGAGCTTCATCACGGCGCTTCGAGTGGGTTCGAGCGCTCGTGGAGGCTCTACACGCTCGAAGGACACCTCCAGTGTCTGTTGCTGGAAAGCTTGCCTTCGACACGTGTTTTCAAAAGACGGCGCACATTTCATCACGGCTAACGAAAACGGCGTCTCTGTGGTCGTGGACATTGCATCCTGTTGCGTTAACGAGTGATGCAGTGCTGCACGCATCTGCCGCGTGCAACACCTCCCCCCTCCACGTCCGTCCCCTGTTGCGTTCACTGGGGGCAGGGGAGACACACAAGCCACGACTTGTGTCCAAAAGACTTTTTGTTTTCATCATAAAGTAAAATTGAAAGTGTAAATCTTCATTTGCGTGTAGAAAAAATCTTTCTTAAAATAAACGTGAATACATGTTTAAAATCGTATAAACACGAGAGAGTAGCGTGACCAACATCTCTACAAAAGAAGTTGATGACACGTCTGAATCGTAATCGATTTATTGTTTAACTTACTAAGTATATGGATTAACTTAAAGTACAAAGATGACTTCTATTCTTCCAAATCTGCGATATATGATCAAACGAGATCAATATTTAACGGTGATTTCATCTTCGATATTCGAAATATGAAGGCAGTGCAGTATTCAGGTAGGTATATGGAATGTTATACGTTGAATTGAAAGAGCTGGAATATAGTAGGTTGCCTACAAACAGGAAGGGCAATTTTTCTGCAGAATTACAGTACTATTATAAGAAATGTAACGAGTGTTAAGAACCAAAGAAATTTCGAAACTGCAACATAATCATGGATAACATTACTCCGCTTTCTGCTTGTGGAAAACAAAATCTCTACGCATTGTTGAGACTCATCAATATTATTACCGCCATCATAATTGTTATTATTATGTTGTTGCTTGATATCAATGAATAACACCTGATAATATGATTTTAGCGAATTTCTTACGAGATTCTATTTTTCTGTAATGTGGCACTTGGTTTCTTAAACCCCCACCTCTATTTCTATCAGTGTTACTTCTTTCCAAGTAAACGAGATGCCTCCTCAGGTCGTCGCTAACACCCCTCGGCATTCCCGACGCGTCGTCGTCGTCGTCGTCGGCGGCGGCGGCGGCGGCGGCGGCGATGTCCCGCGACCTTTGAGCGCCGCGCCGCGCCGCCCGGTGGCTGGCGCAACCGACGCCGCCGACGCCGCAACCGACGCCGCCGACGCCGCCGACGCCCCCGGCGCCGCGCGGCTGCCACTCGGCCGCTTCCGTCGCCCCGCGGCGAAATTTCCCGAGTGGCGCGCGGCCGAGCCGGGCCGCGTCGCCGCTTCTTGCCGTCGCCGGGTGTCGCTCCCCGCTCACTGCGCCGCGGGCTCCGTTCGGCCGCCGCCACCGCTGCCGCCACCGCTGCCGCCACCGCCGCCGCCGTCGAGACCAGTATTTCTCGCTGCGTTGCTCTTTGCGCAAATGGCAGGCGTGTGTGCCCGCTTCCAGTTGGATGCCTACGCCCGCGCGACGCTGAACGCTTCCGCGAATGGACAGCCGCCCGTTTGATTTAGACCAAAACCGTCCTCGTTCGTGGTGATGTAACGAATTGAAGTTTTGAAAATTATTCAAGTGGCTGATGCAATATTGGTTAGAGTAAATTATGAGAATATGAAGAGATTTGATATGAAGAGAATATGATCGATTGATATGGTAACGATAGCGAGATATTCCATGGTCTGCGCAGGCCTCAATGAATATATGGTAGAGAGAATATATTCAAAACAGAAATGAGAACATCGATTCCTATGAACTTACCCAATAACGTCGTTTATACGAATTATTATAGTTAATAATATTAACAATAGTTTGAGTATCTGTGACGTCATCTTTGCCCTTAAAATACTGTAATACATTTTCATGGATACTCAATTATGTGCTCGTACGTTTGGATATATTTGGTCCTTGGTTATATTACTTTTCATGATCAGTTTTAGTCTATTCATGACTCCAAAAGTACAGAAAAGAACGGACTTAAAAATGCACTAGTAAAGCAAGGAGTAAAAGCTGAGAAGAAGAATTCTGACTATTTAAAATTCGCTGCTTGACGCGAGGCTTCCTTTTGCTGCTGTGAGCGATTGCGCCGTGGCCGTCGTCCATCATCCCTTGCAGATTCCGCGAGGCGGCTCTCGAAGGCCATGTAATATTCAGAGAGCGCTGCCTGCCCATCTCGCGCGGGCTGCACCGCCCGCTCGGCGGCGGCGCTGCCAACGCGGCTGAGGCAACGCCAGGGCGCGGCGAGAGAGCTGGCGGTGGAGGCGGCGGCGGCGGCGGCGGTGGGTGTGGCGGCCGGACGCCGCAGGAATGCAGCACGTCGAGAAGCGTTGACCCTGATCCGCACCCGAGCGCACTTGGTGCAGCGCCGCGCCTTGTTCCCTTCGTTTCGCATCTGCCTCGTTTCCTTCCACACTTTTCCAAAGAATTATTTCTCTCTCTTAATGCTGTTATGCTGTTGGCTTAACGACTTCAACTTCATTGCGTTCTTCTTAGTTTTCTTCAACCCCTATTACGTTCCTCATTATTTTACTCAAATTTTCAATCATAATTATTTTTAAAATATCTTAATAATAGTGTATTACAAAATTAGTCGAACACTATACTCTCGAACTTATAGACTATTTCTTTCTCTTATGAACAAATGCGTACGCAGATAATGAACAAATTGGCTTATGTGAAGATCAATGAAATAGACAATGATGATAATAAACTTCTGTGATAAAAAATGAGTTGAAGGTTCTTCAATGTACTGTAGTAATGATATTGCAGAAATTCATATATTAATTAATTCTGAGTGGACCATGAAACTGGACATATGAAGTTCGTATTAAGAGTCGATCTATAAAAACGTTTATCTGAGGGGAAAATGTAAAGGTAAAAAAACTGGTTTCTCTAGTGTTTGAAATTTCTTTGAAGTAAATATTCGTATAGTTCATGACTGAATTGATGATGTTTTTTAAGGATCAGCGTTTGAGATGAAAATTCGAGTCCCACAATTTCTCCTACGTAGTTTTCCTACCATCTCAGCAACTACGATTCATCGTGCGTGCATAATTTGGCGTGGAGAAACTAAACAAACGCATATTAAATCTGCTGCCCATGATTACAGTCAACTTTTCTTTTCGGACAGTTTCTAAATAATCGTCAATCATGACAGAACTCTTCAATTGCTACATACTGCCAGTCATTAATCGTTTAGGGTCTCATAGTTTTTATTACAGGGCGTAAACTTTATGGTTTCTACTCCAGTACACTTTATGAATACAAACTGAACTGGATTTCTTCTCTTGAATTGCTGCAAGGACGAAGTTGCTATTGTAGTTCTCGATGAAACCATGAATCTCCCGCAGTTAGGTTAGTTGTTATAAAAGTATGGGATAACAATTATTATAAACTACACCTCTAAGATTATTTTAGTTCACAAAAGTTCGATTTCTACATATTATAATACATAATAAAATTCGTGGCTTCGCATTTCATTTTGCTGTCAGTGATGGCCGGCGGATAATAATCTGAAAAAGTACCAAATTGAAGAATTACAATGCCAGATTTTGTAATCCAATTATGTTAAAATTTCTCTATGGCATGGCTTTTAATTTTAAATAATTGTAAGAACTTTTCTTCCCTAGAATACCTTAGTTGTGTTGTTGAAAGGTATTATTTTTACGTGGATTTAATTTTTGGTTTAATTTAACGATGTCCGCTACTGTAAGAAGTAAGATCTGAACAATTTTGGCTTAGACCATACAATTTTTTATACAAAATATTATGTTATTGAGCATAATCCTTATAAAAGTGCCGCTAAGCCTGGCAAAATACTGTGCAGTCTACGATCATGTGAGGAACAGACGAATAAGTGAGTGTGCAACGTGCAACAAGTGGGGTGCACTTTTACAGCCGCCGCCCGGGCGGCGTTTCCGGCCGCGTGTCCTTGGCCCACTTGCTCCTTTTGCCTTTCGTCTCCTTCCTCCGGTTATGTAAGGTCCTGCACTTCGGTTGTGGTTTATTCTCTCCGAGCAGTGAAATTTTTTAAATGTCAGACTCCCCTTGATGTACAGCACGAAATTAACATTTATTTTCTCAAAATGTAAACGATCTTCCAAGCACATTCTTTGTTACAGCTGTTCCATCCTGATATTTTGTTTTCCTATAGAGTTTTGCTCAATCGTTTTCCTTTCATTAGAGACATGATGGCATTTTTTGCATATGCATGTCTGATTCTCGTGTAAGAAACACAACTGTCTTTGATTTGCTTTTTCTGCTTTTAATCCTCTTCAAAACAGCGTCTTACTGTTTCTTAAAGAAACTGTTCCAAATGTAGCAAAAATACCCCATCTCTTTATCTTGTCAAATAGGGTTTCTTATTGCTCTTAAAAATGCGCCACTTCCGTCGGTAATCGAATCATACTTTTCAGAACGGCAAGTCGCAATCAAATGCATTATTTCACTATTTAGACCGCGATTTACTTGGTATTGTTATGTGAAGAATACACGTAAAAATATGGTAAAAATATCCATATTTTTTCATTACAAAAAGAATTCTCATAAACTGCAAAGATTCATTTTTTTCTCACACCCAATGTTATTTTATCTCAAATTTTTTTCTGGAAAATGTTAACTATACGAAATCGAGGTTGAAGTTATTATTAGAAAGTTAACATTTATATGCACGAAAAAATATTTTCAGAATGACAAACACATCCACAGCAAACTTCACACTTTTATGTATACCATTATCACGATCTCGAGCTGGGCACTGAGACTCCCAACCCGAAAAGAGCGATTTCCGAGCGGCGCCACCACAAAGGGTGCGCAAACAAATTCCTGCGAGGGGACCGACGAAAGAAAAGGAAAAAGGAACAGAAAAAAGCGCGGGCGTTACGTGGGCCTCCGTCGCCTCCGCGGCCTTCGCGCCTCCGCCAATCTGGGGGGAACGGAGGGCCCAGGGAAGCCCACTCCCCCCCAAAGGCAGAGCGAAATCGCCTCCGGTTTCATTTTCGTCTGTGAAATTGGGTGAAAAATTAACATTTAATCAATTCCTAGCGGTTAGAAGTGAAACTATAAAAAATGTCTTGATATTGAAGACTTACTGCGGACACGAATTATACGGATGAAAAATTAGTCCACCAAATTATGTATTTTTGCAGTATTGCCGTCAATATTTAAGAAATTGTTCACGTTTTAATATAGCAATTAAATTATTAATGTATACTTTCAAAACAAATCAAGGATTTTTAACGTGACCAGATAACTAATGATAATTTCGTAATGATGTTCGTTATAATAAAACATTTTACAGGGAGCTTACATAGAAATAATTTAAAACGTCTTCGATGTATAAACTGATTTATTTTCTCTTTACGAGTATTATGTATTTTATTTTAAAATTGAGGGTTTGTGTGTTAGGACGTGGTAACCCACAATTTGTAAACGATGTCATTGGTTAGGTAAAGTTACTCAGTAACTTTATTTTTTTTTCAGTGTTATAAGTTAAAGATTTAGGGGGCATATCTCTGTACAGAATTTCTGATTAGTATACTTTCATTCTTCAGTGGAAAAAATCCCAAATCCCCTTCGGGAAATAGCACAGCGTTCGTGCAATACACACTTGTGCTGCGGGTTGCCTAACACGACACGCACTGAAATAGGGATTCCGAACAACTACCGTATTCTTGTTTTAATATCCGGTCAACAATGCGATTCATGCAGATCATTTGCATTTCATGAAAGTTTGTAAAATTTATAAGTATTAATACTGAATTACTCTCATGCTTGATGTTTATCAAGAAAATCATTCCGCATTTCTTCCGCTAAAACACCTCCGTAAGCAACTTTAAGTCTATAATTTAACATGTAATACCTCAAACTTGATAATTATCTTTGCATTAACAACTATTGTCACAGCTTTAAACGAAACTAAAAAGTGAATAAATATAATAGATATGTATTAAAGCCTTACAATTGCACTTAAACTCGTATTGGTGATTTTATTCTCTTTTTATCTTTTTACGTAAATGGATTCGTAAACAATATTTTACGGTAACAATTTGTACTTAGTAACGATGCAGCAGGAATCCATTAAAAGGTCTACTTATACAAAGCCAACATATTATTTCATGGTCGATCGACGGAAACAAAACGTGAATAACAACAAAATTACTTAAAAGTTAAAAATATTGAAACGTAAGATCAAGCGTAGAAAATAGTCACATAATACGTCTAATGGTTTGACATATAATGGACACATGTCAAACAAAAAGTCTTCCGCGCTTAATGACGTCATTAGTCGTCGGCCAGTGACGCCACGCAAATCTTTCCTCGTGGTGGACGAGGCTGGCGGGGAACCTGGACGCCGTCCAAGAGCGGGTGTCGGGGGGTGGGGGCCGCCCCCCTGCGGGCGTCGCCAAGAGAAAGCGCCCCCAGGCGCCGCGACGCCAGAGCAGGCGCAGGCGCCGTTGCCAGCGCCGCCCCGCCCCGCGCCTCCGCGTCACTCAGAACCCGCGACGCCCTACGCGGAGCACAAGGAACACACACGGTCACCATTTTGCTCCTTGCAATACATTGCATTCTCCATAAAATAGTACGTGTTGGCTTGTTTCCATAACTTTTAAAAATGCCTCTTTTTGGAAGGGGTTTAAATTCGATTGACCAAGTAGAGAGCTTTCACTCCTGCTTTAATTATTTTCTTGTTTATCTACCTTCGATTAATATACTTTGTTTAAAATGTGTTCCGGACTTTCTTTGGTTTTTAGTCCACAACTATTTCAGAAACTTTAATTGAGTTTCTTCACTGAGACAAAAAGAAAGATGTTTTCTTGTGGTCGTTTCGTTCCTCGTTGTAGATGAAGCAGAATGACCTTGCAAGTTTATGTGACTTGGGCGTAGAACATGAAATTTAGGGTGACTCTGCAGAAAAGCAATAAATGCATAAGTGACTCGTTGGTTATGTACTTTTTTATTCCTATATTCAGCGAAAATTCCAACAGAAACGTGTAAAAAGATATCTACGTATCATCCCTAAAAAGCAACTTCTGTAGAAAACTTCACATCACATAAAAAACGGCCAACTTAACTCCGCCGTAGAAGCGATCCGTTTTCTCCGCGATTCGTTGAAGGCGTGGGGAGTGTCATCACCTTTTCAGGATCAGACAAACATTTCTTGCGGCTCGGAGCGCGCGCCGGAGCGGCAACGCCGCCGTGAGCAGCCCGGCCAGCCGCTGCGCGCGCCGCCGCCACTTGCTCCAGATCGCGGAGCGAAGTTCAAGCGCTGGCACCACACTCTGCATTCTGTTCTCTCCCCCAACGACTGTATATTTACCTCAGGAAAATACGCACAGATACGTTTTTATGACATAAACACAATGTTTTCATACACGCGACCATAAATGAAATAAATCAATATTTGTTTGTATCATTCTGACTATAATTTAGCGGATAGGAGGGCGTAACTGGAACTGCCATTAGCAGTTTTTAAAATAAACGAATCATCAATCCAGACGTCTTCATTTGATGCTATAGAGTCGGTTTTGGGTAGTGAATAATTTTCTGTTCCCTTCATAACTGTCTAAGAAATGATGGGACTCTAATGGCCCTACGTGGTAGAACGAGTATTACTCGCACAGTACGCAAACAGCTCGTGTGAAATGAGTCGAGCGTCGCGTCCGTGACGCGGAGACGTCCCCGGAGCGCAAAGTGCAACCGCGATGGCGACGGGCCGCAAGGAAGCGCGTCCCAGCGCGTCCCGACGCCTCCCGATCGTATCTCCGCGCCTGACATTTGGCGGCGGCAAGCGCGTCAAGCTGTCGCCGCCGCCGCTGAGCACTTTCATTTGCGCGGGTCTGGCCTCGATTCCCGCTCTCTCCCTTTCGCCATCGGCCCCGCCCCCGCCCGCGCCCGCGCCCCCTCCGCCATGCGGCTGCAGCGCCAACGCACGTCGCCGCGCTTCCTGTTCCAAAAGCCACTCGCCCCGCGCGACGCCCGAGGAGCGTCTGCCCTGAGTCAGCACTTCGCTTCCCTGTGCGCAGCGCGGAGGCGCCTCACGTGCTGCAGGAAGCGTCCGCGAGCACTTTAACATTTACCAAAGGTGCATTCCACGCACGCGGTCACACTTCTTCATATCCTCTCTTTATATGCCCTTCCATCTCCTTTAACAGTTTCCGTACTCTTGGCTTGCCCCTTCATTTCCTGTCTATATTTTACTACTAAGGTTTTTCGTGAACGGCAACTCTTAATAGTTTGAATTAAAAAATACAAATACCGTAAAAGGAACATGAAAATTTAATCTCATATAGCACTTCTAAATCAAAGTCTGTACAAGAACCGAAAATGCAATACAAATAAAATATCAGTGTTGTAAATGTGTTTTATGTTTGTTAATAACAATTATTGCTTTCCACTCTCAGTCGGCAAAACAGATCGTCCCTTGAAGGAAGATTTTTTTCAATACAAAATTTCTGTTTAAAACAATACGCTTCATGATTCATACCACATACTAATTTAGACGAGATAGATACCATTATATGCCGTATTTATCGTTCTACATAAATAACAAACTTTGGGCCTAGCATTAAACAATCAATGGGTGGTATAAATAATAGTTATTGCAATACATTATCAAACAACTTTTTATCAGCTTATTAAATCACAAATTACCAAAAAATTTAAAAATTGAAACCATTGACATTCTTGTGAAAGTTATGAGTGTGTGTAATAGGCTTCAATTGGTGACATGTAGTCAGAACCCCTAAATTGTCGACATTAACCTCTACTCCGTCATAATTGTATCATGAATTGCCAAAATTGCTGATCCCCACGTCGTTAGGATGTCGTGTTAAAGACCTTACCTTACCGAAGTAGATACGTCTTTATGAGTACTTTTCTCACTATTAACATCAAGAACACACATTTACGAAATTAAATTGGATAAATATCCATGTGCACATTTATGTGATTTGGAGAGTGCTGCAATATTGAGCCAATTTGTGTCAGAATTTACAAATATGTTGAATAAGAGAGGATTTTTTTCGATTTTCGTTCTAATTCCTAATAACGAAGCAAAATTGATATGGAAAGATGAGCTCAAAACATATTTCACATAATTTTATAATTAATTCCAATTGATTCTGGTTTTATTTTTTAATATAGCGCGTTTTTCAGTTACTTCGTGTGATTAGTAATATTTGAAATAACATATAACACTACCAAGTTATTAATCAGACTACTTAAGTCTTCAACATTTGCATGAATCCTCGCTAAAGTGTCAGACACTTTCCAAGTATTTTTGTTTAAAAAAAGTGTTATTAATATGACAGCAAATTTACTTCTTTGGAAGAAATAATATTTCCTTCTTCTGAAGAAATAATATGTTCAAGCACAACGATTATAGCAACATTCGAAGTAAAGTGTAATGGTCCTTTTACTATTTACTAAAATCTTACTGTAATCTTATCTTTTGATTCCCACCATCAGGGCTGTTTGATTACCACCATCTTTACTCAGAATCTTTGTATAAAAAACTCCAATTTACCACACGCGTTATTCCACTCTTGTATTAGTTCCAAAGTGATCTGCATTAAAGGGGCAGTGCTAAGGAATAGCTCAATGGCTGGAATTAGCGCGAAGTGTGGAACAGAAGTGGCGTATTAGCCGTTGGTGTTGGCTCCACGTTTCGGGTCACTCAGTCTCGCAAATTTCCATTTGAGATAAAGGCATTATTTGATTCGTAATTATGTGCTGCAGCGATTATCAAACATTTACAACTGTTTCGCTTTGAATCCACCGTTAACATAACCTAACAAACGCTCTTTTGAATCCAGTTATTTCATTTGACGTTCATATAACATCAGTCGAATTTCTTCTGTAATCGGTCATTGGAGGTGTATCTCGCATGTTTCTACAGACGATGAGGAGTAAACCTACAAAAACCAAGTTGCACGTCGTAGGTACCTCATCGATGCCTACGGAACGGAAAGTACAAGATTCGAATTCTAAAAGTTATTTGCAAATGTTCCATCATCTCAGCTTCTAATACTCTTTACGCATCTCAAACGGACATTTTCCAAGTCGGATAATCCGATCAGTGGATCCACACACAATGGAAACAATTCCGCGCCGATCCATTCTGTTGCACATTCTGCCCAATCCCATCCATTGCACTTCCCGTCGGTCCAGAGAACGTCGCATATGTGCGCCCGTAGATCATCGCCGCGCCGGGTCGGGTCGGGTCGGGTCGGGTCGGGTCGGGTCGGGTCGGGTCGGGTCGGGCAAACGGGCTGTGCGACGCGCGCCCCGTCCCCGGCCTCGGCCGGTCACTTTCGTTTTCCTCGAATAGCGGGACGCGCGGCGCGGCGGCGCCGTTGCCAAGTGCCTCGCTTCGCGCCAGTGGCAAAGTGAAGCGGCGGCAGGATGCACTTTTGGTTGTCACCTTCCTTTGCTTTCGTGAGACTCTTGGCGCGATTCGGAGTTGCCAACTTTGAATCGATCTTGCTTCGTCCTTTTACTTTTCGCCAGTAGGAGTTACTGATAGAAAGGACCCGTCAGCTCTATGCGAGCGAGCTCAACACTCTCTCAATTATATTGATATTAAGTGTTTACGTGAAATAAGAATAGTAATTCATGCGGTAATTTTGTAATTGACAACATTCATGTTTAATGCAAATTCAAAGAAGCAATATATATTTCGGATTCAGAGAAAAACGTCGTGTTTCCACGTAGTTGTATGTGAACTTTTGAAATTAGGATCAATTATCGAGCTCAAATTCAAGATTTTTATCGTAAATATACAGACTAATATTGATTAAACACATATTAGTTGTTGATTGATAGAAAATTTTCAAATTGTTAAATACTAATAGAGATTAGCCAAATCATTAAACTTACACCAATCGCATTTCACAATTCATCTGGAATCAGGGCGAGATTTTTGAACAGACTTATCGCTTTTTTTGTGACCACTTCTCTCTACTGACCAGTCATAAAGTACCTACGTTATATATCAACCCGCAGTAGGCGGCGTGCATTGCAGCACAAGTTTCTTAAATGCAATTAATATTGGGCGAATTCTCAAATTCTGTTGGATATAATTTCATTCGTGTAATAGTCTTATTAAACACCTCTGTTGCTTTAGAACGTTCAAATAAGTTCTCTTGCCACGCCCTGACATTTGAATTTATTGAAGTTTTCCCATTCATTCGTGGTGCTATGTATGATAATTTACCATTAACTTGTCAAAATATGCGCCATGACCCCCGTGTGAAAAGATGAACGATTTATTATATGGGCAATCCGGGTGATACTGCGTCGAAGGCTGAGGTACCGACGTTTCGTCCAACATAGCAGGATCTTCTTCACTACATCCCTGAAGAAGGCAATTATATGTTGGTCGAAACGTCGACACCTCAGCCTTCGACGCGGCGTCATCGAAACAGCCCAGATCGTGACTCTGGCCGCGGAAGCCTACTAATTCAAGAACGATTTATTCCGAACTTGTTGGTAACACATTAAATTGCAATAGAAAATAACAACTTATTTTAAGATAAAAGTTGTACAAAATTTCCAAAACTTTTATCCTAATTCTTAATGGTAATTGTATAAGGAAATATCTATGAAGTTTAAAATGTGTCACGAGATTTCTACATTGCGAAGCGGAATATTGTAATTGCAAAATATTTGCTTTGTACAGCGATGCCCTAATTTACAAAGTAGAGTCATGGCAAACAACTTTCCAAGCACAAAAGAGTCAAACATTTACTGAACACAGTGGCTCCATGCATCTTTCTAAACTAACACGAAAGTAGTTTTCAACTGTCACGCATTCATTGCTAGCCGTATGAGTTGCTGCAACGACAGGAGCATCTGTGAACGTAAGCAAAATCACTTCTGAAATCGATAGTTACAATACTAATTAGAATTGCTTGCATAAAATGCATGGATTGTAAAAACGTACTGATCACATGAATAATTTAATAGGTATTACTTCAGACTTTACGTGATTCGTATCGTTAAAATTTTACAGAAGCTGTATTCCGAGAATTTGGTTTTGCAAAGATGTGACATGGGGAATCTGAACCTGTGACATTATGGAATCCGACGGAACCCTCGGACGTGTAAGATCGTGAAACAAACGCGAAACGACACCTCATCTGGATGAAATGACGTAGTGTTTCGAGAGGGAGTGGGGAGTGGTATGGAAGTGTCTCGTGCCCTGTTCCACTACCACCATCTACAGATCGTCCTCACGTGAGCAATCCTACCTAATGTTGGAAGCATTTTATCGAGTTAATATTTCATTTCTTGTGGTTTGCACGTTTAATCCTGCTCGTACCTGAATAGTATTTCAGGGAAAAATAAAAATCAAGTTACACTATTTATTTTTTGTTTCATTGAAAGGTAGAAGCTAAATTTCTCCCGTTTTAAAACACGTTTGGATCTGTGAAGACTCAAGAAATAATTTATTACTTTCTAATGTCTACTTTTAAATCCGAAATTAAGTTACACTGTTTTTACTGTTTCCAATAACTTATAATGTTTACTGCCATAATAGTTCTTTTGTAGGGTACCAATTATGACGTCGCGTCTCGATTGTAGGCGTTTGAATAAGCGGAGGAAGGCTGGAGGGGACCGTTTTGTAGGCCAGCACTTTCGGCACCCGATAGCATCTAGAGCAGAAAGCAAACAGCTGCAACGAGGTGAAATCCCAAATGCCTCCAAAAGTCGCGCACCGCGTATTTGCGTCCGGGAATTTCCCTCACACGCACACACGCCTTCTTTTGTTTTCCCTTTGAATTCGAAGGAGAAATTCTTACGCAGTCGAATTAGCGACGCATTCGCGGAAAATCCGCTGATTCAGAGGAATGTCGCAATTAATTTCATAACGTCCATTAGTTGTGTGGCAGTGGCGCTGTGCGTTGCGTTGTCCCGCGCCCCTCGAAGGAGCTCCGCTGGCGCACCGGGCCATGCAATTGTGGTTCTTCGTGTTGACGCTTTCTCAGCGCTGGATTTCCATGTTATGCACGAAAGAGAAAATGTCCGCATCATGACCGCAAGAGTTCCGTCCAACTCTGGGAAATTGCTACTTTTGTCGCTTCGTGTTCTGAAGATTTCAAGGCTAATGGAAACATCAGTGCATTATTACCCCGAGGAACTATTTAAAAATGGGCTCTGAATTCCAGATAATCTAATGAAGTCAGAAAATTTAGGAAGAGAAGAATTCGACATCGTAGCAGCAGTTGCTTTCCAAGTTTCTAAAAATTTTAACCCAGTTTTTGCTTTATAAATTAATGTTATTTTCTATAAAAAATTGAATTAAATAGGAAATAGAAATTGATTTGTCATAAATTGCGATCAAATCGATCAAAATATAATAACCAAAGTTACTTACTGAAGTCAAAGTAGTTTCAGTCGCGCTAGAGACAGTGTTTTAACTAACTTGATGGTAAAAGTTTGCCAAGATTCTCAGGCATTAGAGTCGTTGCCCAAACTCCTAGCCGTGCAAGAGAAGATGAACACGACACCGCGCGCGTCGTGGCCGATCATGATTGATTGGAATCGCCTCCGTCGATCTAAACTACTTTCCACGAGAAGGCGCTCCGGTACGAAATCCCGAGAGCAGCTGCGAGCGCCGTAGGCGGAGGAACCGGTTCTTCCGCCCCCGCCCCCGCCACTTCCGCTCACTTCCGCCGAAAGCGAAGACGGACCTCCGCGGCCACTTCCCGCCGCGTGAAACTCGCAGGCGCCGGCGACGCCACCACGTGATCCGCTCAAAAAGGACTAACCGGCACCACCGGCTTCGGAAGGCAGCGACGCTCGGAACGGATATGAAGGCTTTGACCAGTGCAACATCGGGCCCTGGGTCGATTACAGGTGCCAAATTATTTGCAGCGTCGGAATACCCTCGACCTCCTACACAAATTACATCTCATTACATCTATCGACATTCCATTGCAGTCGAAATCGTTTTACAGAATGGTAATTTTAAACTCATATTCCTACAAAGTGACACAATCAGAATATTTCTACATGAGAGCTTTCAGTGTATTGTCTAATCGTCTTGATGTCTTTTATAAAGAATATTTTATTTATGATGAATTTAATGAATATTATTTGTAGTTATTCAATTTAATATTGCATGACATTCGTTACAATATAATATTAGTAAATAATATATTTGTGAAAATGTGTCATCGGCTTTCGGAGGAGGAGCTAAAGGACAATAATCCCCCTCTTTGGTGGGACACTGCATAAATAACGTTGATGAATAGTGATCATATAAAATTAAATCATATGTCTGTTTTGGCACTTGTCATTTAAAATGTAGCATTGATTACAATCAATTACCCATCAATTGTGTGTGGGTGCGTGTGTGTATGTGTGTGAGTGAGGAGGGAAATTGCGTAGAGGGACACCGGCGTAACATTTTATCCCATTGTTTCAGATCCCAAAAGTCATCATATTTACCATGTTTGCACCGTAATACTAGTTTGTGGCAATTTTTACGATTTTTACGGTCGTTGAAACTAACATTGCACTAATAGGTCTTACTCCTCATATGTATACCAAGTTAAACTTTAAAATATACTACCTGAGGTGACATACAAACACACACACACTCAAGCACGCGCGCGCGTACACAAACAAAATGAATATTGATGTGGAAAAAAACATTGAATAACATACCGTTGACTACGGGACATTCGCTATTTCATAATTTTGTCCGCATTGTCGTGCGTTTGGTGTAAAGAGTATCACAACGAACCTTAAGCATACATTATTGCTCGGCAAGAAAACCTCATCAGTTGATGTGAACAATGCTTTTTATCCGAAGACACTTTTTTTCATTATCCTCCAATCCATCTTAGTGCTAGGATAATAATTGATTGATAATTTCAAAGTGGCGGATATTTCGAAATTACTTTTCGCATAAACAGCATCATCAAAACTCCCACCTCGCCGTACAGAAGTCGAATTTTAATTTACTTAGTGGATGGGCTTTGCAGGCAGGCGACCACTGGTTGTAGTCCGCGCCTGTATTTTCGACGCGGGAAACTCGCTTCCTTTCCACGAAGGTAAATAGAATCGGTCCATTTGCCGTCTTCCTGCACCGCAAGCAGCTTTTTCACGAGGGTATCCGTAGTTCGGATAATGTAGGTTCTCCTTGCGAGTCGGCAGGGGCACGTGCGGCCTGTCGAAGGGGAGGGGGGGCTTAAGATGGCGCAAGACGATCGGCTGCCACGTGCGTGCGGCACACTGGCACACATCGGAACTCCGGATGGGGCGCACGTGGCGAAGCGAGGGGAAACGGGGCTCGCTTGTGCTATCCCACCACATGTCTCCCACGCGAGAGCAATGCGTGACACTCCTTAAACACCAACTGCGAATCTATGGTTTGAAGGCAAATTTAATTTTCGCTAGACAATTATAAGTCAGAAGTACTATCATCACTTCCCGTCTGTATATCTATAGTATATAGAAGGTATTTTGAAGGTGGTCAATGAAAAAAGGCGTTTTATGTCGGCAGCCCCATTTACGCGAATTTTTGTATGTACAAAGGTAATAAATTAAATGTTACCGATGAGCATAACTCTTAGAAGGCTCATTCCAAAACTGAAATGTTAATTGTAATTATGAAAACTTTATGAGTCAAATTATTTCCTCCATTATATATGACATGATAGAATTCAGTCATGACACGATCTTTTAAAATTCTAGCTCCCGCTGAAAATATGAATCATCAACATTTCACAGTGTACGTACTTAAAATATACTTCGTCGAATTACACAAAATACATATTAAAATATGTCTTATGTGTTTATAGGTTTTACTACTAAAGCATCTTTCCGTTTTTTACCATGCTGAAAGTTACCATCTTTCACGTAGGTAGTAATGTATATTTATCCAAAACACGATGGGTAGTACAAACGAAGGGTGGTACACGACAGTGGTATCAAATGACCTAGCGTTGAGCGGTAGTGAATTGTTTAGAGTACGTCCTTATATACAAGAATACTATTCAACAAGTTTGTTCGTGGTTCTTTCACATGGGAACACCATCCCCGAGATCATCCCCGAGACGGAAGCAATTTCTATGCGAGTAATATTAACGTTTTTTCTGGATAAGATGCGTTGGAATAAACGATTTACTCATCTGGCACTGTCAGTGTAGATATGTTGGTGTGACAGATCTTGGAAGAAGGGTGATTTTGTACACCGTCAAACGAGGCGATGCGTAGGAATACCTATTCAGATGGATCCGCGCTCTCCCCTAGATCTTTCTTTATATTTCATGTCGCCCCTTGTTTCAACGACGTGATAATAATATTCATGGTTTATTTTCATCACTTTCTGCATCATCTTATTTATTACTCTTGCGACGGCAATGGGAGTCTGAGAGGCCGCAGAACTACAAACATCAAGTTGACTTTTCGCAAAACAAATCTCACGATAATTGCAAGAAATTCATGAGATTGCGAAAATGCATTAGCTAATTTACGCTGTTCTCGTGTAACGAACTGCCGAGTTCTCAGCCAAGAGACCTGACGTTAGCGCGACATGCTGGTAGGTTTTGCTTCGTAGAGTGGAAAATGTGTCTTAGATAAGCGTCACGACACTTTGTAATGACACATTTCCTAAACAATGTCTGAGAGTTACATAGTGTGACAGCATTTCTTGTACCATTTCCAGTAGCTGCAATTATTTTAGATGGATGTCTTAATACGAGACGTCTTTACATCCTTGTCAGTTAAGTTGGTACCATCTGTAATCTAAATATTCCCAATTTCAGTTCATTCAAAGGTAATATTCGTAAGATGAAACAAAATAATAATAAAAGGCTAGAAAATGGCATATATAAATGTGACTGTTATTGAAATGGAAACATTTTTAACAACAACTGAAATTACATACAAAACTAATGTATTTCTATTATAAAAAGGTTTCTACTTTAAATCGTATAACAATGATGTAATAATAATAATAATAATAATAATAATAATAATAATAATAACAAAAAATATATTTCACCTTATGAATATAAATTTCAGAAAATGCACGTTAATTTCAATGTGTATTGAAACTAAGAAAACGTCGCGACATCTTTAACAAATGCAGCAGACTTGAATGATGATTGTATTTACTTCGCTGTCCAAAAGACACCGCGTCCTAGGCATAGGTGCCAACGTTTCGGTCGCCATTCTGCAATCTTCCTCAGAAACGAAATGCCCTGCTGAAGAAGTAAATACTGACTCTGGCTGCGGAAGCCTACGCACTCAATTGAAGCAAGATTATTTATTATACAAATTCAGCAGCTGTAGATAGAAGACAATAGCTTGTTTTAGGTCTTTTAATGTCGTAGAATACGGGGGAAGTATGACGAACTAAAATTCAAATGAAAACATTTAAAATTATTTTTAATCATAGTACTTCTTTGCAATTAAAATGTAATTAAACAATCAGCAATAATTGTTCCATGAATGGAAGTCATGAACTCATTCTTTTGAGATTTTACACTTTTTTGTGAAAATACCGTATGGAAAGAAAGAACATCCCAATCATTACAGCACCCACTCTTCCTTATGCTGCGTGTGTCTCAGAAACAAAAAGAAGCATAATGAGTGTCAGTGATCAAGAAAGAGAAATTAGATTCACCTCTTATTACAATTGTCCGAAGAAAAGTGAAAATGCTCATCCTAGTTTGCGCTGTCTTAAGAGATGGTGGAAAGGCTATAAAGAATGTTACTCTGAACCACTTGCGAGCAATCTTTGTGAACTCTCTATTGGTGAGGTTTTTGTGATAAGATAAACTGTACTTAAATTATATTTCTAATTGAAATCTCTCTGACAGATTTAAGGATATCGGAACTATTTTACCAGTGACCATTATAAACGAATTTGTAACCCAGTTTCTCTGATACTGGTAACTGATTTATGTTCTTGAAATGTTCTTGAAACTTGAAATGTTCAAGAAACGTTATTTGAAATGATGAGTTACAATAGTTGAGTGTGTCGTTACTGTGAGTAATTGCAATATATAAGTATTATCTCATGGTTTGATTCATAATATATCCCTTACCTAAAAACGAGGACAAAGTGTGAAAATAACACGAAATGTAGATGAAGAAAATTTGGGAAATCTTACGTTAGAAAAAGCTTAATGTATAACTAGTGAAATGAGATTTGTTGACTGTCATCTATTAGTAATAGTTTCAACGAGAAGCTTTTAACGAAATTAGTTTACAAATTTATAAGTCAACCTGTAAGTTTATATTGGCTTGTTTGACGTAACCAAATCGTGAATGTTCTTCTATTGTACTAAGCCTGTAACGTCGATGTCATGCGAGGGGAATGAGGAAGAGAAACACCGAGGGCGGTTGTTCTGCATAATGCGGCGCTGTGGAGGCCGTTTTGGAAAAATGTCAAAAGCGTCGCATCCAGAGGGCGGGGCGGCGCGGGGCGGCGCGGGGCGTGAGCGGCGCATAACCCAAACGGCGCCTGGCGGCACGCATTCCCTGGCGAAGAGGCGCCCACGCCCGCGCCCTCGCCCGCGCCCTCCCTTCGCCGCCCGCCCCGGGCGATGGTCTCGTTAGAAAGCGGCGACGGCGACGGCGCGACTTACGCAAGCGATGGCGCCTCGCACAGCCCCGATCTTGGAATATTTTGTGCGCCCCGCCCCGCGTCGCCGCGCGCCACCCTGCGCCCTGCGGCGTTTGCGCAAGCGCCCGAGAGGTCACCACCCCCGTCCCGTCCCGTCCCGTTCTCGCCTTGCACAACCATCCCCTCCCCCACCCGCCCCTTCAAGCGAATTCAAAATCTTCACTTATCAGACTACAGAAATCCCTTCAGCACAATTGGCTTTCTTCCGTTTCTTATCGATGAGATTCTCAAAGATGTTAAACCACATAATACCACTTTCTACTTATTAATACATATACTTTAATTGAAAAGATTGAAGCATTCATGAACAAGCATAAACGATATTATCACGTGTCCTAATTCTTGAAAATATGTTTCATGACACTGTTAATACAAGAAATACTGTTAAAATACTTAATAAAAACAACTTTTGAATCATTCAATCAAAACATTCTTGCACGTGGCACTTTTAGAAATTCCTGACGTTCATTCAAATAATTCATTCAACTTTTGTTTCAATGCTAATAGTTAATCGAAGCACCTGTAATACTGGGAACAAAGATCTACATAAAAGCCGTAACACCGTTGTTCTTTCAATGAGATTACAATAATGGATGGCTAATCCTTATGTGCCAAATCATTCATATGCCAAATGTAAAATATTTCTCGAATGCATGGAAATTAATGTTTTAAAAATATTGGTAATTAAATAAAATGTTTCTCGTTTTTATACCTGGATATTTAGTGATATTTTTGTTTGTTTGCCTCTTTCTGAAGAAAATTGACGTTAGTCCATGAGGGATCCATTGGAACATTCCCTAAAAAATTGAAAAACGCTATCTCTACAAAGCTGAGTTCTGGTGTAATCAGTTGCCTTGAAAGACTGTTTTCGTCTACTATAATAACTAACCTGTTGACTTACGTTTACATTTATGTAAATAGTTTTGAAAGCACACTTTTATATAAAGAGAAAACGTATCATTTTTTTAACCGTAAGTCAGACACGGGATGTTCGTATGTTTATAAGTAAAACAATAGATGCGTATGAAATTTGAAATTTTGGCCACGTAGAAATAGTTCTTATTCTAAACAGCTAACACGTAATGTGACAAGAATAATTTATTAAGCATTCCGTACCATGGAAACATTTCACACACAAAGTGACATTGTGCGAGGAGAAAGTATATAAATTCTTCCGAATGCACAGAGGTGCTTCATCCATATGCAAATGCATTAATTTGGTGAACATCCAAGCCTCCCACTTTCCTTCGCAATCACTTCTTTCCGTGCCGTAACATCTCTGTGCGTCTGTAAGTTGACGTCATCTGGCGATGAGGTGCGCCCCCTCCCGTCGGGCCACGCGTGATCCCGGCCTCCAGGCACCCGACGCCCGCGCCGCCCATCGCCCGCCGCCCGGGGCGTTGCACGAGGCCCGAGGCGCCGCTGCGCGCGCGGCCACCAAAAGCCAAACCCGTTCTCTATCGTAGCCACCGCCGAACGGGAGGGCGGCAGGTAGAGGCGGAGGCAGAAGCAGAGCCAAAGGCAGAGACAGATGCAGAGGCAGACGCAGAGGCAAAGGCAGAGGTAGAGGCGGAGACAGAGACAGAGACAGAGACAGAGACAGGGCCAGGGGCAGAGGCAGAGGCAAAGGCGAGGAGCTGACGGGAGCTGGCGGCGGCGACACTCACTTTCACGCCAGTGGCCGTCGGGCGGCGGCGTAGGCGGTGGCGGCGGCGGCTCTCGCGGACGTCGCCCGGCGGAGAAAATCCCCGCGGCGCGGCGCAGCGGGCGCGCGGCCGGATGTGGAGCCCAGCGGAACGAGGAAGAGGCTCGCGAAAGTCCCGCGGCGCCGGCGCCCGCCCCCGCCCCGCCTCGCCCCGCGCACTTCCGCCCCACCCGTTTCCATTCGCACCACTCCCACCGATTGAGGAAATGCATTCCGATAATGAGCAGTCAAACACGCAGTTAATTTACCGCGTATTAATTAGAAAATCAAGGAAAAGTTTTCACATGTTAAATTAGAATAATGTATTAATATTAGAATACACTTATCGCTTTTATGCGTGGCTATTCTACTATATGCGTAACTCGTTAGAAAAAAAGAATAGCAAAATTATACCTAACAACAAAATTGTTAAAGTTAAAAAGAGTCAAAACCATGAAAAATAGATCAAGATTTGTAGTTAGGGAAGAAGTCTTGAAATTTCGGAATGTTCGTTTGTCTAATCCGAGAAATGTTTAATGTGAAATCGAGGTGAATGCTGAGAAAAAGTTCAATATTGCTATTAGATGAAGAGCCTACATAACTAATTTTGTGATTTGTTATGGGCTATTAGTTGGCGAAAACTCGTATTAGGAAACATAATTAAACAATTTTCGACAGGCAAGTGTGCCTACTTTCTACCTTCGGGTAATGCGCTTACCTACTAACATGCAGGTGGGATAGCCGCTGCGTGGAGGGAAAGCGCTGCGTGTCTAGTGGGACGCAATGAATTGTCTGTTGAGCCGGAAACTTCATTTTCCTCGTTCTAGTTTCAATGTAACGTTTATAGCAACGTTCATTTGATCAATTTTCTCTTTATGAGGTCAATGATTATAAGATTTTAAACGAATTTAGAAAAATGTTCAAATTACATTACCTACTTTACGAATTATTTAATACGATGTGTATTTTACAAACCTACAAGTCTTCCTCATTTCTGTGTATTAAGTATTGCATAGTTTTCATGAATATTTAAAGTACTTCGGGTTACTTTTATCGTAACTTGTATTAATTATTACACCATTCTCGCTTCTAATGCTGACTGCATTAAAGAAATCAAAATCATAAGTCTTCTCTATTTACGAACAAGTTTATTACATTAGATTGATAGAAGTAAATCTCCAAGTGTAAGATATTTACAAAATATTTAAAAAAATATAGTAGATTTGTTAATTTGTAGTTTGGTGTCAGGCAGTACTATTTATAATTAAAAATATTATTTTGCAACATAATAAAATGTAATGCAACTGTCCATTTTATAAACAACTGCATTCCCCATTGCATGCCTAAGATAAATTTCTTCTAACGGTTGTTAAACTCGTTTTCTAAATAGTAGAAAGAATGAACATTTCAAATGCAAAATTCAATCGAGGTTATCTATCTTATCGGTAAAATCGAAAAGTCGAATGGTTTCACAAGAAAAATATTATACATTATTTCCCATCGACTGTATCAAAAAATAATTTTATCGCACGGCATTCAAAGACATTACAAGGAACTCATCAATGTCTCTTGGTGATTCAGACACTCGCAGAGAAAGTGGCAAGTTACGCTGTGAGATCAGTTGAAGAGAGGGCACGCATCGCTTCGCTTCGCTTCACTTCGTCTCCCTCGAGGTTTCCGCTCGGGGAAGACATGTGGAATTGCTTTTCAATAGTTTTCGCAAATATATAAGCTATTCACAAAAATAAATTTATCAATTTTTTTTAATTTTATTAATGCGGCATTTTTGTTTACCTCTCTTACGTACTAATAATTTCACTTTTCGTACCTAAACGAACTATTCAATTTCTTGTATTCTATCGCTATATTTTTAACTATAAAAAAATGGGAAGAGTTGAATTAGCATCGATTTTGTGAAAGAACACAGACAATGGTACTAATTGTCAAAATTTCTTCTTAGAGATCTCATCAGTGTTCACACAGTGTACGAAACCTATTTGTAGGAGATGGAAATAAAGAAAAGGGACATACGTGTGCTTAATACACGATTAGTACATTGGATTTAGCATGTGTGATATGTGTAATTGGACGGCAGACCCTCATTGGTTTTACTACCTAGTGCGAGTAGTGCCTGCGAAAGCATTCCCGTCGGCAGCGGCCTGGGGGCGCGGAGGGCTGCAAGTGGAGCAGCGGGTGGAGCAATTAGCGGAGGAGCACCGCACACGCGGCGCTCGGTTTCTCCCGCGCCCTCGCGTTTCACAACCGCACCCGCCCGCGCGCGTGCGCATTTACGTAAGCGGTGCGAGCGGTTCGCGAGCGGCGGCGCCCGGCGCTACGCGGTTCGGTTCCTCGCCGATCCGTGCGTCCGAGTCTCCGCGCGGAAAGTGTGACGGCACCGGCGCAAAGAGGTCACCGCAAGCGGCGGCCGCGCCGGCCCTGCTTTCCATCAGCGCAAACACAGCGCGTTCGCTTCCACATTCGACACGGCTTCCGCACAAGCCCCACATTGACACAAGCGCTGCCAAAGATGCGTCATCTTGAGAGCAGATTTATATTCCCCCGAAACCTCTTTTTGCTTTCTTCAAATAGGAGTATTCTTCTTTCGTATTGAACGGTTGATGCTGAACTAATGCTTTTTCTTCAAACACTTTTTTCATACGATACGTTCCGTCACAATCAGTCCGTGCGTGTGAAAGGCACTAAAAACGAGCAGTTATGGTGAGGATTTAATCGGATATAAAATGCAAAAAGTAGGCGTTACCGCGTAGTGTCAACACTATTTCACAAAGGCAAAAAAAGGGAGCGAGTGAAATCCTGTGGCCTCTGGCCGCCGTGGCGGGCGCCGTGGCACTTACCCGGCTGGGGCTGGCACAGGAAGGCGAAGCATAGCGCCGCCGCCGCGAAAACACACACCCGGCTGCGAGTCATCCCGCAAACCGACACTCACTAGCAGTAAGGCAGCGTCCGCGCGCGCGCCGCTTATATGCGCCCCCTCTCCCCGCCCCGCGCGGGGTTCGGCGCCCGGCGGGGCCCCGCCGCCGCCCATTGGCGCAGCGCTGCCCCCCCCCATCCCCCCACGGGCCAGGCCTCCGCAGCGCCACTCCCTCCCCTGAGGAATCGTGTCCTCCGCCTCGCTTGCAGCGCCGAGCGCTGGGTCGCCGAGACGGGGAGATCTTCAGGACCTCTTCCCTCCTTTGCCATCCACTTTGCCCGTGAATTCCCTTTTGTTATCCACTTTCCAGACAACTCTTTCTGCAACCACACGCCGTGGTATATTTGCGTTCCAGGAGAACCATCTGCCCCCTTCTCCCTGATCCTTCCTCTCGTTTCGAGGCTGTGTTCATTCTCCCCATCCACCAATTATTCGCTTGGATCCTTTGATCTGAGAGACCTTGAGAAGACCCTTGTCTCCCTTTGCTTCTCTGGTAATATGTATTAACCCTTTGTGATCCCTGTTCTTCCTCTTTTATTTTTCCCTTGTCTTGTTCAGTCCAGATTCTTTAAATGTTTCTCCTTCCGGTCTGCTACTCTCATATCTTCTCTTCTTACTGTTAACTTACCCTCCTTTCCTTTTCCGTATAGATCCTTCAAACTCTTCCTCTCATTTGTCGCTCTGCCTTTGCAATCTTCACCTCCTCTCCCTTCTATCTCCTGATATTGTTAATCTAACTTCTTCTTTCTTTCTTACTTCGCACTTCGTATTCCCTCAAACTTTCTTCTCATATCTTCCCTCTTATTATCAATAAGAAGGTAACCAACTAGAACTTTTGAATCCATATTCACGATTTATTCACTTTTTTATAATTTAATCGGTCTTAAATGAACATTCTACCATTATTTTTTATTGATAGAATTTGTAGTTTCTTCCGTGGTATAATAAATGGTAAATTTTCTTCAACTTCAAATAAATCTGTCAGTGAAGAAATGAACAATTCAGAAAACATTAATATTTAGATAACATACACATATAACAGAAGCATAGTGACGTTTTAATATGTAACAAATTTTAAAGAATACAAAGATCGAATGGTCTGTTAAACTGTTGGTTTGGTAAGGAATATTATTTCATTTACTACATTAGTATTATTCAGTAGATTTGCTTATTCTTAGGGATATACTAAGATATTATGTTCTGTTCTCGAATAAAAAAGCCTGCTATATATTGCTAAGCCTGCCTCATAATGGACAAGTAATTTTATTGCGCAATAAATTTTCATTTATAATAAATGTGGGTCAAATGACTTCAAATAAAATTTTTGCAAACACAAAATATTCCTGTGAAAAAGAGCTTGGAATTTCGTATTTACACTAAAGCTTAAACGATTTTTTCTTAAAAACACAGACTCAACGAAAAGGTCCATATAGGATGAGGTTTTACTCTTCTTTAATATTTTAATAATAATGTTTCGAATCTACAAAGATGTAACCGAAAAAGTGAGAAAACTTCAAAAAATGTATTATGAGCGATGCTAGATGGCAGCTGGCAAGCGTATGGGGTAAGACCGTAAAGCTAACCCACACCAAGGAAATTAGATACCTTAACTATGAGAAAGTATGTGCCATTCTGTAGCACCATTAGTTTTAAATAAAATCTTGAAATTCTTCATTATTTAAAAGTACACTTGTAGCATCTTCAAGACTTCCTCTAACGATAACAATATTAACATATATCGTAATGACATTTTATTGCCAGATTCTATAGTTTTCACATTTACTCACACCGGGAACTCAAATCTTTTATACACACACACACACACACACACACACACACACACACACACACACACATATATATATATATATATATATATATATATATATATATATATATATATATATATATATATATGCCTTCACATGTGATGGAAGAAATAATGCTAATCTGGTTCAGTTTAAAATATTGAGACCTAAGAAAAACATTTATGAGACGTGAGAATGATTGATCTGAGAGTTGAAAAAATTACCTATAAATGTTTTATTGTTGGTATTGGTCCGGAGTATTTTATAAATATGTTAGGATTGTGCCCATATTTTTATGTATTTTTATTTCAATCCTATTTAACTAAGGATTTTTTCCTACACCAGAGAATTGCGTAATGGAATTCTTGTTCAGTGTTTCGGAAAATTTCTTAATTTGTTCCAGTCGGGAGTTCTGGAATCCCATTGTTCCCACAGCTCCTGACTTCAATCTACAAACGTCCCCGGCGGCTGTGGGATTTGCTTCTTTCCAGAACTCTTCTCTAACACGCCGACTTGTACTTTGCTAAGGAAATTTTGTATATTGTCAGTGCTTGTAATGTCTGGTGCATTAATTAGTTCTAAATCAACTCGTATTTGTTAGCTTTTTGATTAGAATAAGTTTTATATGAGTTTACTTTTGTTAAATGCATATAGAAAGTATTACTAAAAGAAAAGCTATTATTTCAGAAAAGAGCTCAGAGCGCAAGATCACTTAAACGCTTCCCGACTTTTATTCAATAATACCGTATGGATCTTAACGAACTGGAACTTACACGAAAATCACATTTTTAAAAATTGAACAACATCGGATGATTTCCTATTTACAAAACCTTATTCTAATGCATTTTAAATTGTATCGTACTAGTGGCCCCGGCAATGCTTCGCTCTTGCAATGTATAATACTTCTCACGCTGCTGGTCACATGATTGTTTGTTATGTTTTACGCTATGCTCTGCAACAGTTTTAATAGACTATCTCGCGAGTATGTGATTGTTGTATGTTGGTTTGGACATGGTTGTGAAGTATTCTATTCACAAAACGTTCTACTTCAAGTTTAGGTAAGCACGTCACTATCTTAGACAAAATTTATTTACTTATCCGAGATAACGTTTAAGTAATTTTTCTTTATTTCACAATCGAAGGGCCAGAATAAGCAGCGAACATGCGCTTAATAATTGAGGGTGCGGCGTGTTGCGTAGAGCTGTTCAGGGGCGCTCGGGTCAGCATAAACACATGAAATCGTCATCAACGCGCGCCTGTGTCTGACACACATGCGCACATTCGTTCAGTAGTAATTTTCCGAGACTAATGAATTGAGAAATTTACAAATTCTGGAATAATATAATCAACACTCACTACGAACATAAAGTCACATAAACATAATTTTGAAAATATTATTTAAATGTTTTATTTTTATCAAGATCTGTATATGTATGTTGTGGACAAATGCAGAAAATGCTGCAATCCACTGTAACTCATTAGCGTAACGCATAATATACAATTAACATCACTGAACCTTTTTTGTAAATCCACATGTCGGATGATTAATGGACATTGCATTTATACACATTCACTAACATTAGCATTTAAAAACGCTCATTAATCTTGGGACTCAAGAAGCTCGCTGTGCAAGTTGACTGCTTTCTTAAAATACATTACATATTGCAAAACAAAACAACCCAAATTACCAACTACATGATATTTAGTAGGTTTTGAAAACGATGTACCAAGCAAATGATAGTTTATTCAATTAATTTTAAGATATTATGAACATTTAGTTTTTTCAATAAAATTCGTTAATAAAAGCAAGTGATAACATGATATGGGGTTACCTATTTTAAATTTAAAGAAAAAATAACAAACTTTGGTTGAGTAAAATGTTCAAATGTCTTTCTAAACAAAAAAATCATGTGTTATATTATATATAAATTAAGAAAAAGAAACTGTTTTAAATATTCACAATAATACGTAAACAAATCATGGCTGCAATGATCTGCATGCTCAGAGTTTTCTATAATGAAGTTGCTATTTGAGAAACGTTCCAAACTTCACCAGCTCCTGGCACCGGTTGGTTTTCCTGAAAGTTAGGCAGCCAACATCCGAAAGCGGCCGTCCTCACCGGCGGCGTCAAGCGGCGATGCATTTCCCCCGAGACTTCTCATGCTCGCCGTTGTTTCTAATTTGATACTTTCCGTTATTGAGCATAAGTATCGATAGGTCATTCGAACAAAAACATGTTCCAATATGTTCATAATGTATGAATTTTAGTGACAATTTTAATGAGTAAATGTTACATATTTTAAATTCAATATCAAGTGCATAAATAATAAGAAGCAGAAATCGTCAAAAGTTTACGATACATCTCAAATATTGCAGTTGCTTTGAAGAATAATTGAACTGAGAGTTGAACATTATATACACTAGAGTTTGTTAAAATTGCAATACCCAGAAGATTTGGTCGGAATCACTTAAAAATTGGTGGATGTGTTGAACTGTGTATCCATAAGAAGTGATCAAATTTTCATAGAGATGGCATGCAGGTTGGCCTAGCAGCGCTCGTTTTTGTGTGACAGGTCAGAAACGAGTAGCGCCACACTCAGTCGGCGTAGAGCCGTCAAACGACGTGGAAATAAGTGCCGGTAGTCCTTGTCGACGTCAAAGAACGCAATTTAAGCATCTGCATCAGTTCAGACGGGGCAGAATGATCGGTCTCCGGGAAGCAGGTTTGTCGTACCGTGGCATTTCAGCTCGAACGGAGTGCTCTGCAACAACAGTGTTTTGGTGGATAGAAGAAAGTCATACACAGCGACGAGCGGGTACTGGACCCACAATTTGACCACATCGTGAGATGACTGCCATCTTGTCCGCATCGGCCGAACTGCGTCGACCAGTGTTGACTCGATTTTGGAGCACTGCATCGGGCTCGATTATGTCTGCTGAGGGCTACACTGATGGCAGGCATACCATTTCGTCGGATTACGTTGACCAGAAACCATCAACGCCTCAAACAGCAATGGGCACGGGAACGTGTTCACTGGTGTGCTGAGTGGCCAAAAGTAGTGTTTACGGAGGAGTCCCGCTTCAACTTGTGGTACAGCGATGGTCGCGTACATGTTCGACGCTACTTTGATAATCGCAGTCAGCCAGCCTGCATTGTTGCGCGCCATAGCGGACAAACGCCATGTGTGATGGTTTGGGGCGCCGTTGGCAGCAATGTGCGATCTCACCTCATTCGTATTGAGGGTGTCTGAACAGCAACCACTACATCAGAGAGGTTCGAGAGGCCAAGGTACTGCCCCTCTTGCAAACAGCCTCACATGCCATATTTTAGCAGGACAATACCCGGCCGCATGTGGCGAGGAATGTGCCAGCTTTCTGCGATGAACGACGGGTACCACTGCTTCCCTGATCTGCAAGCTCGTCTGACATGTCGCCCATTCAATATATCTTGGATATGATCAGTCGGCAATTTCTTCGATCTGGTCCGTTTGCAGCCACTCTCGATGCTTTGTGGTCACGCATAGAAAATAAGTAGCAGTGTGTTCCCCAGCAGCATATACAGGATGTCTTTCAATCCATCCCACGTCGCCTAGAGACTCTAATGGCAGCGTGTGTCGCCTTCACACCATACTAAGGTCAAGGTCAAAATGCAGGTACAGTTCTGTAATTCTAATCATATGTGTATTGTGGAATTTCTAATCTGTGTAATACTTTTCATTGTAATAGTATGTCTCCTCCTTCGTGTTGCAATTTTCACAAACACCGATGAATATCGTAAATATTATTTATAGAATATATTAAATATACTTAAAACATTAAAACGTTTTCGTTTAGAAAGCAATTTAAGCTTTTTTATTAACCAAATTTCCCGATTTTTGCTTTAAATTAAAGATAGTGTGCTTGCTAATATTCATCGGTTTATATTATAAATACTAAATTTTAAGTCATTAAGCTTATTTTTAGGCAAATTACTAGGCATTTTTGCAATAATTCTAAACCTGTACAATGATATGACGAGTTTTATCAAGATTTAAAGAAAGGTAAAGAATTCATTTAAAATCTACAGACGTTTGAGACAAGGATGCTGTGTAGCTCCTACTCTCTTCAAAATGTATTTAAATATGCTCTTGTAAATCGGAGACGTAAATAGTCGGAATGTGGGTAAGGTTGACAAATTTTTAACCCTTCACTTCGCTGATGATCAGGTGATTCATGCCGAGGATGAACAACAACAGCTGGAAGAAGCTAAAGGAAGGATACACATTTTGGAGTTTAAGTATAAATCCATCAAAAACGGAATATGTTATTTCTGGATGTCAACGAACGCTAATAATTGGTAACAAAGTATTAAAAATACAACAGCTTAATTATCATGGGGTATGAACATCAAAGGAAGGAGGAGGTTCAGAAGTAAAACATATTATCTCTTAAGGGAGAGTAATAACAATACAGTTGAGTAATGTTTTTTACATCTACAAATAACAAGAAAGACAAAGATAATAATATAAATCGACGGTTAAAAGCATCAGTATATATGTTCAGAAGTTATTTTGTTATGAACATGTGTACATATGTTCAGAAGTTTGGATTCTAAGAGCGAAGAACAAATTAAAATCAACGGAAATGAACTATTGGAGACACAGTTGTGGGCTTACATTAATATATAAAATACGCAATGTTAACATAAAAAATCAAATGGATATTGATATAATGTCTGTAGTTGATGCTAAACAATTGAGATGGTATGGTCATATCGAAAGGATGGCGGAAATTCAAAGCCTAAGAAAATTTTCAAATAGTTACCGCAAAGAAACATTGAGGGACAGACCAAGAAAAAATAGGAAAGGAGATAGAAAAGGCGATGAAGGAACGAAATTTTCAAGAGGAAGATTGGCAAGATTGAAGGACGTGGTGACTGGGAAGCGGAGCCAGCTGTAAAGAACCTCGTTAATACTTGAAATATATAGTTGTCTGTCCGTCCGTTTCTGAACACTACTAGCAACCAAAACTATGCGTAGGCTTGTTTTCAAATTGAAGTAACCCCTGTCCATCTGGCTCGCGTCGAAGCTTTGAGATTTTGAAAAAAAATCTTTAAAATTTCGGGGTACTTTATATAAAACACCTCGGACATTTTCAAAATTTTCTCAAAAATGGCTCCAAATTTTTTCTTTAAATTTCTTGTGAGAAAATAATACACTCAATAAAATACGCGCATAAAGGTGTTATAGGTTCTATTTTCAGAGTTAACTATGAATTTACGAAAAGTGCAAAACTTTGAATTTTTGCGTCTTTCTGCAGCTACAAAATTAAAAGTAGTTATTTTTCCTTCCAATGAAATTGGTTGTCCATAAATAGTTCTTTCATTATGGTCATTTACATTTTTTTGAAACTTTTATTAGTTTTCGCACAATATTGCTTGCAATATGTGCAATATTAAAAAATCTCAAAAACTAGATTTTCTCAAAGACGGCTCCATTTTTTTTCTTTTGGTAAGTATAGTGCGAAATGTTTTTTATGAGAAATACATCAAAGAAAAGTAAAATTTAGACCTAATTGGTAAGTATAGTGCGAAATGTACTCTATGAGAAGAACATTAAAGAAAAGTAAATTTTCGACTTAATTAGCAATTTTGATTGAAAAATTTAGAGCTGGTTTTTAAAAAAATGACGTTTACGGTTTACTATAAATGCGAAATTTGAAGCTCATTTTCGCAGAAAATGTTTGTGTTTTTGAAAATATTCATTGGAATTTGAAAAATTTGGAGCCGTTTTTAAGAAAATCTTGTGTTTCTTAATTTTTATATACCACATATCACGCAATTTGCGCGAAAACTTCTCAAATTTAAAAAACAGTACATTAACTCATGTACACTTACATGTACATGTAAATGTTATTGCAGGTCGGCGGCGCGATAACTGTTGCATGCACCGAAACAAAAAGGGGGAAATTGCTAATGGGATTCCAAATGGCATATAGTGTTATTTAAAGTCTAGAAACTTTCAACCCCACTTGATGTTTCTACAAAAGTGTTTCTGCAGCCTAACAGTGAATAAAGAAATCACACATGGCAGTGCAGCTCAAAAGTGGGTTAACGCTGATGGCGTGCGGCGCAAATTTAACGGATTAAAGTTAAATAGTTAAACTGTTTGAAGCAATATTCTTTAAGTATAGATTTCAAGCTTTGATCTTATCTAAATTAAAAGTATTTTGGATAAAACGTTTACGAAACTATGGCCACTTGAATAGTGTGTGTTTCTATGATGTTAACGTAAAATTGACGATATTAGTACTAATGTGGCACACTGTTTGAGTCAAATAAGTAATATTTGATGATCATAAAATTGTTGAAGGATATCGAGGGCACATTCTCAGTTAAAAATCGGTTGTAAAAAATCGTGAAATAATATTTATTCATTATTTTCTAAAAAGTAGCGAAAATGCCAGAAAATGGTATGCTTATGAAGTTTGTAGCACTCCTAAATCCATTTTAAAAATAGTTTTACTAGTGCCAATGTAAATTCACTTCAAACTAGGCATTAATAACTAACACTTTTACACTAACATTATATACATAAGAAGTAAGTAACGCTCATGGCAGATGCATTCCAACTAACATTGAATTGTTTGTATGTGACTCAAAAAAGTGCCATGTGAAAGTAACATGGGCCATAGAAAGTAAAGAAACACATCTTAAGCTGACAATTATCATTCTTTTTTTTTTTTCATTCCACGAAGGTTTTCTCCCTGCTTCTCGCGTGACAAGAGACAGTAGTATAAGCAGCTCCCCGCTGTTCGCTTTCGGGAATAATAGATAATTTAGTGTTTCCTGACGAAAATTCCAGTATATCATATATTGATGAGATTATTTGTGAATGCAGAGGGAAAGTATGTCAAAACAAAATTTTTGTGATACAGCAGTTTGGCTGTTAGTAAAGTTGCAATAGTTTCTCCCTGGATTCCTCGTATCGATATTTCCTAGCATCTTTTAATTCATTATTCTACCTAATTTTTATTCAATATTTCTATATGCATTTAACCCGACAATAGCCCGAAGGATGTACCGAGGTTATCCCCGTCATGATAAATTTATTTGTGAGTCAGTTACAGAGGCTCCGTTATGAAAATTTACGTATGCTATTTTCATTGCCTTTCACATGGGATTAGGAAGTTTCTTTACTACTACCAAGGAATAACTTACTTCAAATTAAACATAATAATCTGTATTCTGCTGTGAACACAAACATCACATACATACATAGCATTTTATAAGAACCTCAACTCAAAGAAAGTGTGCAATAAAATCCTTATTATTAGTATTTTCTATTCTTCTCCTGAATCCCTTCCCTTGTATGCATGGCCATTACACTTCTTTAAATATAATTTAAGAATCATTAATTTAATCCAAAATTGATCTTGATCCATTTATAGAATTTAGCATGTCCCCTTCTTAATAACTTTCCTTTGGTATTCCTCAGCCCTCTTGATCGTGGTTCCGCATCCACTCAAAGTTCCATTTAAGTGGGAATTTGGTCCAGACCAAAACATCTTCTCTCACATACGCAATTATAATTTTTCTTTCTACTTATAACTTTTCCTTCTAGTTACTCATTTAAATAAGACTACCAAAATCGTAAACGCGTATCTGCCATCCGAACGCTACCAAGTCATAACATCTTCTGCCTCCGTACCTCACCGCGTCGGAATATCGTCTGCCCCGTTTGTTTGCCTTACGCGCTCTTCTGTCTTCTTCCCTGCGCGGGATCGTGCCCAAATGCGTTTCTCCTTCGCCTCAGGTCGCAGGCTATCCCCTTCTCACACATATTCTAATTTCCTATTAGTACACGTCATTTTACTTTATTTATTTATTATTTGCTTATCAATTCCGAATTACGTTCGTAATTTGCTTCTTCACTCACGGAAATTGCTCACGTGTGCATACACTGTTTTATTTACCACTAAATTCCCTATTTTCCTCTATATTAATTATGTCTCCATTCCCTTGTATTTTCATTAGTTATTACTCTCTCCATTGCTTCTCCTCTGTCTCCCATTATTGCCGTCATTCTGTTTGTATATTTTTTCAGAATTTTTCGTTTCTCTGCACACCCTTTGTGATAAATCATCACTATGTATTCTTGGCAAAAAAGTATCATTTGCTTTCTCGACTTTCACAAATTATTACGCATTTATGGGAAAGTCTCATTTGAAATCCTTGCTCAGAATTAAGGAATATTTGGAATACGACCGAGCTGAAAAAAATTCTTCCTAAAGAGTAAATCACAAAGACCGACTCGTATTTATATTGATAAGTATTAAAATAATCGTACCTTTCAGATGTCGTTAATGAGGTTGGAGCACTGTGTAAAATTATTGCACAGAAAATTGCCTCATTGGCAAGCTGCAGTTTCACTAGTCTGTAGATCACTAGTGTATTTACAAAAATCATCACAATGCCAGTTACTTTCAATTGTTAAATTCCTATCTGTAATATTGTAGTAAACTACATTATGGCGGAACAAAGTATGGTATTTCGTATTCTTATATTTACAAAATATTTGTGGTACAAGCCTAATGTCCTTTGTTTGCTCTGACACTACTTCCACTGAAGGTGTTCTAGTAACAGATTATTTTTTTTAATAAATATTATGGTTAGCACGATGTTTGCCCTTTAAAAATGTTTAATTCCTATTTGAATATCAATATGTAATTAATTTAAGATACGTAGATTAATTTCATTGTGCTATGAAATTAGTTATTGGATAATAAAAATAATGATATAGAATTTCTAAGTATTGAACTAAGTTGAAAGCATCTATTAACAACAAGTGCTAAGTGCAGAGTTAAAAGGCGCAAATAGAAGAAGGGAGATTAAGCAATACCACTGTGCTTTTCCCTTTTTTCTTCCCAGTGTGTGGATTAAGTGTTTATCCAGTCGTATGTTGCGAACCCCTTTCTCTCCCCTTCCCGTCCCCTACCTTCATCGTGTCTTCTCCCTAACATCTCCGACGTTCTCCCTGGCCTCCTCTTCTCGGAAGAAATGCCAAGGCGACGCGACGGCGCGGCGTTACACAATTCTCTCTACCGCATTCTGTCACGGACGGTGTCTCCGTTATATTGAGGATCATAAATCTCTTTGCACATCATGAACTCTGCTGATTGGTTTTCGTCACACTCTAAATGAACACATCATCCAGTCTATTAGTTCTGAATTAACATAAAACATATCCTATATTTATTTTCGAAAGCTCTTATGACATTACAGAGAAATAAAGGAATAACAGTTCGATAGAGCTATAAATGTAAAGGATTGTATATCGTAAACATTTGACTTCTTTTCATATTATTCTCTGACAACAAGGGTTCACAATTTAATTAAGCAGTGAATATCCCGGGAAGATGTATCATATTGTACTTAAAAAATTGTAAGATTTCGCCTTATAGCGCAAATATATTATGTTTATGTCAAAATGGAGCTTTGTAATCTGTTTATAATAGTATTCCATATCGTTTGAATAAGAAGTGTCCTGAATTGCAAAATTAATTTTCTTAAATTAGTGTTGCTGTAGCAGCACGTACTTTCTCGCATTAGTAACGACCACGTAATATCAAAATATCACAATTTTTGTGCTAATAAATGCATATCAGACATCACTTGTAAAACTCATTATCAATCTCTCTCATTAGATGCAAAAACTAATTATTTTAAACGTGTCTTGAGAACATATTTAGCAATCCAAAATTGCATTCTGCACAGCAAGAACACCCAACAATAACAATTTCAAAGTCTCTTGTCACCACGATGCCATTTTCGTATTGTGACTTGATGTCTCGTGAAAGACCGGCTTAGGTGACAGAGCCACGAGCCACGAATCGCGCGCGATAATTCCTTCCTCTTCTTTTTCTTATTCTCACGCCTTACTTACACTTCCAAGCAACACGTACACTTACAAGCTACCAGGAGACCAGTCGAGAGCTTAGAGCTTCTCCCGGCTGGGGCGGTGCCCCGCTGGTGAGAGATATCTGGTTGGGAAAACCCTCGCTAGCCTACGGGAAGGACGACATCGGATCTTGGCATCCCAGCGGGAGATATTCACCGCCATTTCCGGAGATAAAACATACATTATACTTATGGCACTAATTACCTTAGCAGTTGACGTGCCCGAAATCACTAATCATTCAAAATTGGCAGACTCAAGGCATCAACTCATGTCACTGCAGTGCCTCTAACCGGGAAGTCCAGGGATTCGAGTGCCGACGGTGGCATGATTTTTGACACAATACGGTATTTATTTCTTGGCTCGTCTTCATGATGGAATATCTCACGGCATTTTTCCGTCTTTCTCTGTGGTGCCGCTAGATGTCGCATATTTGCGACGGAAATGAAGTTGGTGCGAATAGACAGATGTTTTGGCGTCAACCAATTTTTCGGTACCCAGGAACCACAAAACATGGATTTTGACTACACAACGTGTTAGAAGAAGTAATTTACCTCGTATAGGAACAAGATTTATTCACTTTCTTTTTCTAAGCCCCGACAATAAGTGTTTTTCTGTCGATAAGTCTCTGATTTCCTCCCCACGGTTAAAATACTTATTCTTCACTATGTAAGCATTTTGTGAAAAAATAAAAATTATTCGAATTTGACACGTTCCTACATTAGAGCTAAAAGTTGCTGCATACATTGATTATTGATTACACATAGTAGTACATTTTAATAATACATCATCATTGATTAATGTCGTGCCTGTGCGAATCGTCATATTGTGTCAGATTGTTAATTGAAATGAAAAGTGCGAATAGATTGAGAAAGAAAAGTAAAGTGCCGTGTAGAGAAAAAGTAAGAAGTACAGTGAAGTAAAAAATCCCGCGGTTTTATTTCAGGTTACGTACAATAGTTATATACACACATAATTATTGGTAATTTTAATATTTAATAATTTTAAATGACTATAGTATTAATACTAGAACGTACGAGCGTTGGTAATACAAGCAATGGCGCGGGTCGTCATTTCGATGCCTAATGCATTTCAAGGGTTATTTGGGAATTGGGAATTCAAAATATACAAAAAACTACAGTAGTAAAAATTGAAGTAAGCATTTTCATACTTATCCAAAATACTCATTCTGTTATGAAATAATGCACAACCTACAATAAATGCATCTAACATAAATTCGGAAGTGGAAAAAAAAGTTATATACATCAATTGAAGGGATCCTATGCAAAAGTCGCATATACGTGACGCATTTCAAACACTTGATTTTACGCTTTTTCCTCCAGACACGCACAACTGACATGGTTTCTTGTCATTACTTAAATCATGATTAGTTTATGATGTATTTATTTTCAAATTAGGGTGTCTGAAAAAGCCAGTTTCCCTGATCATACAAAAGTATTTTGTGAACGTTTCTCCATCTACATGACCAATGACCTAAGAATTCATTACTTCTACACCCAATACATTTCAATTTCCCACTTTCAAAACACTTGAATTGCTTTGACCATTTTTATTGTGGAGGTGATGCCTCGAGATCGTCATTTTCGATCAGATACCAATATTCCCCTTACGAAACAGTATGAGGATGCTGCAAAAGCAACCGAGAATTTCCAGGCGCAAAAGGCACTCCGAGTTCTGAAACGTGATATCTATAGCTTCATGGGAATAAGAGAAATACCTTTCTCAACCAATCCGAGTAGAATTTAAGGTACGAAATGTAGGTGGAAAAGTCTCCCTCGCCTGCTCTACTTCTGCTGAATAGCTACGATAATTGCTTGTTACGAATGTAAGCACTGCCGGTAAGTGGAAAAATGTGGGAAATGGGTTTCATCAAAGATTTCTCAGAAGTCGATAAAATAATTAAAAAACGACTGACCTAGAAAAATACGGGACAGCGATTTTGTGTCTTGACGGTTCCTGGTCCTTTAAGTTACAGTGTGCAAAAATAATTTTTGGTTCAATGAAAACTCAAAACTTTCGCATATTATCCATCTCATGATTACATTGAAAATTTAGGGATCGCAGTATACTATTGCTCTTGTGTGAAAGAGACCAAATTGAATACGACCTAGCAGTCAAAATGACGGAGACGGGTGCTCCAATATTAATGCACAAATGTATTTAATTGTAATGTTTGTAAATTATAGTGTTCTGCTATCTAACCGCAAAAACCTTCTAGCTGACATAATGAATGTATGTGTGTCTATCTAAAGGTGTGTTGGACAAATTTAAGCATTGAGCACTACTCTAATTATAATTATTCGTTGCTATTCCCTAATGTCGTTAGAGGTGTTGCGCGAGGGCATGCTACCTACTTTCTTAATAATGAATTTCTGTTTTGAAATGTATTATTCGCGCGTGCACCGCTAAGTGATTGAAATATACGAAAAAATCCCGATCCACTGTTTGAAAATAATTACATCCGAGTTCAATACGATTTATTATCTATGTTACTAATTTCCAGCGCGCGCAGAAATTGAAAGAAAACAATGCAGTCTCCGGCAATCTGAGATGTATTATGGTTTCTTTAGATACCCAGGAACTCGGGGGAAATACAAACACAATTAAACAAAATCGATTTTGATTAACCCCAGAGTGGTCGCAATAGATCTGTGTGATCCCAGCCACGGAAATTGCATGTTCCTGAATTATTGCGATGCATTAATCGTCTGATATTTTATTTGTTTCTTCATTGTGCTTTTTTAACATCGCCTGGTCTTTTGTTTTTGTCCTTTTGCTGAATCATTTCCCGTGAGCATGTTGAAATTGTATCGCTGCGCTGCGCGATATGTCAGATACGTTGGGTGCAATGGCGCCAGTGCATTGTGACCTCCTCGCCTGAGCGGGAAGTATTATGGCACTATTTTCAGCCGGTCTATGGCAAGTGCCTATTTAGAAAATGTAATCATATCATATCTACTGTCACAATTTCTTATAAAAGAAAAAAAGATGAGTAGCAGAAGTTTGTAGGGAAATGAAAAAAATGCGAACCTTGCAAAATGGATAAAAGACAAAAACTTCCTAAATATTTTATTGAAAAAGTAAAATATATATAGAGAACACACACACACATACTAATTGTGGAAATTGAATTTAGTATTATTTAATTGGATAATAAGATCAGATATTCAGACAAGAATTTTGCAGTGTAATATTCATTAACAAATGCATTATGGGGCATGTACAAATTGAATAATATACGTATTTCAGTAAATGGGCCTTCAGATCATTCACATTCAGAAAAAAATGTAGTTATATCTGGGAGATACATTGACGTGAGTGTACCTACTGCGCACACTCCCGGGTTGTAAAGGCAAATATTACATTTGTTGTTTCGCCTATTCATATACTGCAGAAGACTTCATGCGACAAAAAACTCGAAGAAAGTCTGCATTTTAAAATACATTTTTGTATTATTCTATGAAATAGTATAGAATGGAAAAACTATCTGATTGATTGTCTCGTGTTTCCGGGCAAGTCAACGACTACGGCCATCATCCCCGTAAATGTAGTGCATGTTTCATCTCTGAACATGGCGATGCCCCGCAGGATGGTGCGTGTCTTACACGTCGGCTGGTAGGATTTTCACTAGGTTTTTTCACCAGTGCCATGCCCAGTGACCAAATACCAAGCTGTAAATTTCCGTCTGTACTCCCTACATGTGCGGTAGTGAGGTACATGCAATTAAATGCGTGAGTAAAGGGTGGGGACAGGTTGAGAAACAGGAAGCAAAGATCGCGCGGTCCCTGATCTGTTTGTTAGGGTACATCTCCGGCATTTACCTGGAGGTGATTGGAGAAATCTCGGAAAACTACCCATCAGAGCAGCCGGTCACTAGGATTCTCCTCCAGATAGCGGCTAACTTTAACCTAGTTATTTAGCTAGTGTCGAAAAAAAGCCACCGTCGGATGAACCCTAGGACCTCCTGGTTCGAGACATAAGTTCCATCCCTGAGCCACCTGATCCGGTTATCTACTTCAGTACTGTATACATACTGTAATATGTTATTACAGAATTCATGAAGAATGTTTTTGTTAAATTACTTAGTTTAATTCGGTTTTATAAGAGAGTATTTCATTTGTTGTTCTCGAGCAGCGTGCGTGCTTCTTTTTGGAAAACTATATTTCTCGGTTTTGTTCAACAGCATTTTTGCTACTGCATGTCATTAGTATGAAATTAAAAGTAGAGCTGAGAAGTTCATGTAATTGCATGTATTTGTTAATGGTTACATGTTCTTGAAACTACAAATAGGTATATTTCATGGCAAAATATAAAAAGAGAATGTAAGAAATGCATATAATGCATACTTTGCCTATTTAGAGCGTTTTGGCATATAAATTATATTTTTGCATATTTTTTGACTGTTTGTCTAAAAAACACTAAAATAATAATTTCCAAGTAAAAAAACATTAACGCAAATTGTGAACTTTCTCGTTGCTTCAAATACAATGTATTTCAGACTACTGAGGGCCAACGCCGCTGAAGTCATCGGTATATCGCCAAGACTTGACACTTCACATTTTCTTTTGGCAACCTCCGATTGACCGTGCGTGGCAAGACCAACTCTTTCCTAAACCTTCCCCCACAGAAGGCATCTCACTCTCTCCCTCCCTTCCTTAATCTGTTTCTCTAGGTGGCAAAAAATGTAATATCATTTTAATATACGTTTCCGTGACCAAAATGCTGAATTCCTGGGCACATTTCAACATTTTTGTGGCATATTTCCGGGTCAAAAGCTTGCATAAACTTCGAAACTCTACTTATAAGTAATGAATAGTGAAGTGCCAATGCGGCATTGGGAGACCAAGAATTTGAAGAGGAGTGCGAGCTGCGAGAAGAGAGGAGCTCATCGACGCAATCGAGTGCAAGGGAATGGCGAGAAGAACCGGTTCCCAAGGCGTTGGCCCCACGCTCACACTCAACGCCCATTTTCTCCCCATCCCCACCCCACACACCCCACAACGCCCAAGCGGCTCCACACTTCAAAGAATATCGACCTCCTGCACACTATAAAATTACGTATCAACGACTCACTGACCGACGTAAGGAGTTAGTCATCAGGAAATACATCATCAAACGTTTATGTTCTGTTAACGATTTCATTTATTCTGATTTTATTGAAAAATATTAAAAATATTTGATGAGTTCAAACGAATGTCGGATTTGTGATGTTGAACTGAAATTTTTCATCTCATTTAATACATCACTCTCCGATTACGTGCTCGTTCACAATATTACGTTTATAAAATATTTGTCCTCTGCGATAGAGCTACATTGGTCCCAAGACTCATCGCAAATGTTACTTCAAGTTTCTAATTGAACACATGTGGCCTAATTTTCCTTATTCTTTTCATTTTATTTTAGTTTTATTGAAAGAAAACAATTATATTATTTTCTAATTTTTATTTGAATTAATATTTTCTATCATTGACATGCGATATGTAGTATTCGGCCGTTCACTGCCTGTGGCTTGGGTATTCAAATCACATGAGCAAATGTTAGCAAGTTGTCCTGGTGGTTTCTCTTTGTTTTAAGAGCGCTGACCTCTGGGCTCCCGCTTTTCACATTTCCATTGCAGACACGTCCGCAATTCAACCATTAACACAGCCGCGCGCAGAAGCAACAGCAATTTGCATGAATTACGTAGAAGCTGCTGTAACACTCAGTTCAGTGTGAATCCTCGAATGGCCAACTAGAAATATTTGCAAATAATGATCAGATCAAATATGATTTTGTGGGTTGGACTCTTTTTCGTGCAAAACGAAGCTAAACCGGATCTGTATCGATTACGGAAATTATGAATTTTGATGAATTATTAATTATGATTCAAATTTTGACATGTTTGTGGAGGAACAAAAATCACAAAAAACATTTAATTCCTGCCTATTGTTGTTGATTTGGTGTTTTTTGATTGCTTGATTGTTTAATGATTCCGAGCACGTCAACTACTATGGTCATTAGTCCCGTAAGTGTAATGCATGTTTTTGCTCAGGAGGTGGCGATTATCTTTTCCCCGCTCTATAGCGAGATCCGGGACCGACCTACCGTCGGCTAGCGGGCTTTTCCCCAACCAGGTATCTCCCACCAGCGGGGCACTGCCCCAACCGAGACAAGCTCTTAGCTCCTGAAGGGTCTCCCAGAATGTGTGGTACTGAAGTGCATGTTAGTCTCTGTGTGTGTAAGGCGTGACAATAGGGCAAGGAAGAGGAAGGTGAGATCGTGCGCGGTCCGTGGCCCGTTTGTTAGGGCACTGCTCCGGCATTCACCTGGTGCTGATCGGAGAAACCACGGAAAACTTGATTTGGTGGTGGTTTGTTAATTTAGTGGTTGTTTTTGTGGTGGATAGAGCTTATTCCTGGAAGGTCACTTAGTGTTTCATAAATAGGCAGAAATTATTAACCCTGGGGTGCATATCCAGGGCTTACTGCATTTCTGAAAGCTTGTCCTCTGTGTAATCTTTATTCTATCTTTCCAATTTCATTTTCGTCTCTGCCAAGGAAAAATTCTCAAAAGTTATATATGCAGGTCCTGAAATTTTATTCTTGTACGACAAGGCATATACAAGGCATTTGACGACCTATTAATAGTTATTAAAAAGAATAATCATCTGTTTTACATTAAGAATTAAATTATTTTAAATTATTAAGAAATTAAGTTATTAACAATACAAATAGTTTTATGAGCACTTTTCGAAATCGTATTGCGTCAGGCCTCAGAGGCTCTGCATACGCATTCATGTAGTTTCCCGAGTCGATGCATTCTAGAATTAATTGGCATTAATAAATTATAACGCGTTTTGTTCAATTATCCTATATCTTTGTGGATTTTTCTCTAACAATAATTTTCTGCAGAGAAAATAGTTACCCTTTTAGGAGATGCAACGTTTTATCTCGCTCATATGCCCTCTTGTCGCATAGGTACATGAAAACTGGAAAAGTTTGCGCTGTTATTATGGTTTTTAAATTTCAAATGTGTCGCCGTTTTTTTATATAGAAATAAGTTAACAACCAGTTGTATGAAATTTATTATGTACGGATTTATTTTATTATTTATTCTCCACAAACATTAAAAAGGCTGTATCTATTTACTATTACAAATTAAGACACTTCGTTCCATTGATACTTTTCTAATTCGGATTCTATAAGTGAGGTAAAGAAGGTATAACTAGACTAGGTGAAGAATGATGGAGGTTATTACGGTAAGTCGTGGAACCAACAGTGTAAACACAGATCTGTACAGTCAGTTTCGCTAACAAAGTCGCGAGGAGCGTGAAGCGAGTTGTTTATGGGCGTAGCTTTGAGAAATGCGAGTTTTCGTCGGGTTATGATTCTTTGCAGGCAGGCAAGACGCTTTGCCTGTAATGTAATTAAGTTTTGTATTAGTGAAAATAAAAATGATCGATTTATGTCTCAAGTGTCAGAAACATGTATCAAGTGTCACATTCTAATCTAAAAATAATAACATCAGAATCAATTGAAAAAAATAATAGAATGGTGGAAAAAAGTGGTCACTCATACCAATAGATTAGATTTATTAATAATTCTGCAATTAAGTGTGAGAACTCGGTGGCAGAATACACTAACTTAACATTACAGAACTTAACAACTATACAAACTCTACAAACGTTACAAAATCACATGAACATTTCACCGTGCAATCTTTCATAGAACTCCACTTCACCAAACTTCACTTCACCACATTTCACCGCACTGCGATACAGCGAGCTGTAATGTCTTTCTTACTCACTCGTTTCTCTCAGCTGCACAACGTCACTGCACTGCACATAATAATAATAATAATAATAATAATAATAATAATAATAATAATAACATTAATAATAATAATAATAATAATAATAATAATGCTAATAATGATAATAACATTAATAATAATAACAATAATAATACTTAATTACAAAGAAGACAGGTAATTACACTGAATTTTATTAAATATATTTATAACATATCCACATTCAAGGAACTAATTTATTTTTAAATTTGCTCAGGCTTTGAGGAAAGGGATAAAGATTGTCACAGGCAAACTGTTCCAGTCCCTAATAGTGCGATTCGCGAATGAATATTTCCCAACGTCCGTTTTCTGAATTCTTGTCTGAATTTTGTGCATCTGATCTGCTCTGCCGAAATATGTAGGTTTCCCTAATCGACTTTGAATTTCTTTCCACGCTTGAAGGCCTGTGTACGCTTTATACATTGCATAGAGACGTGACTTTAATCTTCTCCTTTCGAGTGACTCCCATACCCCTTTATTCTTGGTACCCCTGAAAGTAAATTTTGATGCTCTACGCTGGAATTTTTCTAGATTTCTTTGTTGCAAAATTCTGTATGGGTCTCAACATACCGCGCCATATTCTAATGTAGGTCGCACTAATGACATATATGCTAGTTCTTTGGCTCTCACTGTACTCTTTTTCAGTATCCGCATAACAAAATGTAAAGATTTCCAGGCTTTCCCTATAAAATAGCTAAAGAATACTAGGATAGGGAGGCTTTGCTTGAAAATGCTGTTGATGACTTTTTCATAAATGACGGTCCGGAAAGTATCAGTGAATCATTTAGTGAAATGGATACTCTTTCAGACACCAGCCAAGAATCTCTTATTGCATCAGAGACTGATACTGCTTCTACGTAATCAGCTGATGACGTATAACGCCAGAGAAACATTATGCAATATTTGCACTCACTATTTAATTTTGTCATGTTAAGTTGCAGTTTTTCACTTTCTACTTTTCTATTACAAGAATAATAATAAATCTTTATTTTTATATCGAATTTGTATTACGTTTTCGTTGAATTTAAACATTTTGTATTCTTCTTCATTCATCTTTTTTAGGCAGACTTAAAGCGATTTGTTAGGTTCGGAATAAAGTACCAAACTTCACTGTCATAAGTACCTACAATTTTCTTCATTATGGTGGTAGTTGCTTCTTATATAAAAATAATTTTATTTGGTATATATTCTGAGAAACTGCTTGAGTTAAATTAAACTATTTTTACGAATGTTACAGAACACATTTTCTGCTCATCGATGGATAGACACTAAATTTGCAACGAAATAAATCGCGCATTTTCCCTCAACAGTTTGGCACAATCTCATTTTTAATTTGACTTGAGTAACCTTATATCTCCGTCTCTATCGTTTCAGCTGTAAAGAAAGAGAGTGGCGCGCTCCTGTGAACATCATTCTCAACTTGGTCGAGATATATCTTCGACAAACAATTCGTTGGGAGTACCTGGAAATTATCCATCACGTCATAAACATAATTCTAAAGATTTAAGTATCTCAACGTTTATGATACAAATTAACTGACTCCAGATGTAGAAATTAAAGGATTCTTGAGCCGACCGCGGAGCTGTTCGCATCACTCCGTGCAAACAGTCAATGTCGACTGTTTTGAGCTCGCCGTACTGAATGTAGTAAACTCTACTTGCTTTCAAAGGTTGTCACAGTATTACACAGTACTCAACTTCATAGATTTCCTCACATTTTCTAGATACCTCTCACAGATTTCCCCTCGGCGCCTCAACATCAATTCTACGAGTCAACCGTCAACAGCAGCGCTCAGTATCTAAGGTGAGACACGAGGAAGCGAAGTCTGAGTAGCCTTCAGGTAAACGTCATCAAATGCAAGGCTAATTCTTCCCTCTTCGAAATGAGTGAACAACAGATTCTTTACTCTGGGCATGAGACGCATGAAGATCACGAGGAGAATCTTCACCTCTCGACCGAACTTAATGATTCTGTGAACAGAAAACCACCTAATATAGCAACAGCCCTCCACACTGTTATGGCACTCAGATCAAACTAATCGCCGTTTACAAGTCTCCTACCATTCCCCTAAAGCAAACTAACCTAGACACTCTGATTTCAATCTGTTATAGCAACACAGACGAACAATCAAACTCAGACCACTGCTCGGTACAATTCTTTTGAGATGCTAATCTTGTGATATCTAATCATCCCAAACCACACATCCATAAAACATTACTTGGAAATTCTTCGACGAGGCTCTTTCTTCATTTACTCATTTGCCACTTTTCTTAAACTTCTCAGAGAAAATTAACTCGGCTATATCTTTCTTTGGCAATTCCATCGCCCCTGCAATGAATGCGTCTACTTCCAATCACGAACATCATACCACAGACTCCTCCTACCAAGTCCCTTCTGCCCAACATTCTGAATATGATTATGCAAATGCGAATTCTAAGACGGTAATGGTAAATACACAGAGTACCTCATTTAAAAACTTCTTTAAACTAGAGGACGCATAAAGTTCACAAGGAATTAAGTTTCGTCATCAAAACTTACAAATATTAATCCGTAAACATGAATCAAAATTCCAATAATTTATATAATATTTGTCATATAATGTGGCCTAATTCCCACGTTATTTAAGTTAGCCCACGAACTCTGAGTTTTAATATGCAGAAGAAAACAATCTAGAAATGCCTGCCAACCGTTTCAAAGATACCTTCTGACCCAACATTTATTGATCTGGACTTACAAACTTTTTAAAGAAGAGTTTTTAGAACTTCGTTATATACTGCATCGTTACCAATCAATTATTTCTCTCTCATTAATGTCAAATAAAATTAAGAACACAAAAAATTAATCTTTTTCAAGAATAGACAATATTCCCAACATAGTTCAAAATCATCTATCTTCTCTTCCCATAACATATTTCTGCAATTTTCAACGGCTGCTTTAGATAATGACAAGCTGAAAAAATAAACTCTAAAAAAATAACTCAAGCACCCTTCTAGTTACAGATTCATTAGCCATTTACCTATTCCGTCAAAATCATCGAGAAGTTGATTCTAATTAGACTTTTCTCACGAAACAAAAGTTATCCATCTTCTTCATTTCGTATTGGGTCCCCTACATTCCACCAACTACCAAATACCCAGATGAGTTGAAACTACACCGCAAATGTTTGAAAAATATTTTTAGGCTACCCTATTGCCTTTGACAAAGTCTGGCTCCCAAGACTGCTCTACAAAATTAAGAAGTCAGGGCATCCCCGACCATCTTTTCAAAATAAATAGCCGTTTTCTCGAATACAAAAAATAAACCGTTCGAATTAGTTCCTCTCTTTCCGCGCCTGAGACGATTCAGGCCAGCGTACCTCAAGGGTAACTTTCCACCAGCCCTTTTCAATTTTTTTTACAGATGATAAACCTAGTGCTGCGAACTATGCGTCTGTTTGATGGCGGATGGCGGCAGATGACACAGCGATATTCTCTGCAAACCAAGTATTGCCGGAAGCGATGAATTTTTAACTGAACATCAACACTTTCTCTGACTGGGCTGCAAAGCGACGCCTGTACTTTAACACAGCGAAAGGTGAAGCATTCATGTTCCTTCTGAAAATAATATCATCCTTCAACGATAACACTAGTATTCAGTTCTTTGTCTCCCATTCAACAAACCCGAAAACATCTAGGAGTTTCACACTCGTTTCTCGTGGAAATGTCACGTCATCCATCGACTGAACAAAACTTACGCTGCACTCTTCAGTCTACATACAGTAAAAAATCGTAAATCAGCACTTCAAACTGGCGCAACCCTTCATCTTTATAAAACCACAGTATGACTTTCACTAATATATGCATAACCTGTAGGGTGGTGCTGTATACGAACCCAAAAGGAATTCCTGTATATTAAAATAAAATTATCCTGCCTCATTATATATCTTTAAGAAACAGGCCCACAGGTAATTGAACATTGAAACTATCACAATATATTACATCACAAATAAAAAAGTTCTACTCAAACTTAAACCTGATTCCTGGAGCTATATTCTACAACTTGGTAAATTCCAGTAGTGCCGTATCACTAGAATCAAATCACGCCCCCCGAAGACCACAATAACTGTCTTTGAAAACAATCATTTTATTACTTTATTCGTTTATTTTAGATCGCTTTTGATTTGATTACCGTGTAGTTATAAAGCCACGTAAAATGAATAAAAATTTTAAAAATTTAAAAATCCTAAGCTCACACTCTTCTCCCTGAACCCTCCACTCCCTTCGCACTTCCCATCACTCCATTCTTCTGAGCCTAAACCACCCTGTAAACTGTTTTATAAATAGTTTCATGTGTTGAAACTTTCTTGCATACTTCATTTCTTTCCCGCCCAGCTTTGTTCAAATATGTTCTTTCAGTATCCTGCATTGGACTTACCAATGAATCGTAGTATTTGTTCCAATGTTCCCGTTCCAAAGTTCCCAACTCCCAATGGCTTTGTGTGTTACCTCCATACGGGATATAACTGGTCTTATTGCAACTTCAAAATTATAATCGCCGTAACAAATATTTTCAGGTTTTGATGCTAATAGTTAAAATTCAGTTCAGCTACATTTTTTACGATTTTTTGCTTATATGCACAAAAATGCATATAGCACATTTGCATTAGCACAAATGCTAAATGCAAAAAGTGCATGCAGATCATTTCCAAATTAGTTCCGAAAATTCTGTTGCAACATCATTTACAACTACGTTTGATCTTTCCCCGTATTTCCTTAAAACTTCCTTATTTCTCTCCCCTAATTTTTGAAGAGATTACAACTTTTCAAAAGCAGTCTAATTTGTTTTCATTTATACTTTTGCAATTGCTCTATTAATAGTTTTGTGTGAGAATCTAAAGTTGCATGCGAATTTGTCATTAAAAGACAACTATTTTGTATGTTTATGTGAATAAGGTGTTAGTTCAATTTCATAAGAATAAGCTGTGGGTCACATTCATTTGAAAATCGGTATTTGCATACTTATGAAAGAACGTAAAAGTGCGAAGTCGAACCATTCATTCATTCAGTGTCTAGCATTATTCAGAGTTTTGTTTTCTCCTTTTTCACTTGAAATTCTTCAAGTTTAATAAGTTATTAAGCAGTACTGTTCGTAGGTTTTAGCAAATGTATTTTTTAAATACGTTCACTTAAAGATGTCTACATCGGTGTTGTCAACGTCGTGAAAGAAAGTTATGGCGTGTTTGGCGAAAAATACGTTTGGATACTGGTGTTTAATGAACGTCACCTACATATATCGATTTAGGAGGCGTTTGTTCAATTCCTGGCGTTATCACTGAGATCGCAGCGCCAAAACAAGATAAAGAACGTTTTAGGAAATTTCTTTGTATCTTCTGGTCGGATTCGAAAAGAAATTATCGGTTCCCCATCAAATAACCGAGACGCTCCAAATGACACCTCATATGTCTCGATTGGTGCAAGGGACGTTGTCTAGCCGCGAGTGACAGAACCACACACATCCCCACAATCGCACATACGCACACTCTTAGTTTTACTTAAATACACATAAGTATGATGTATGATGTAAGTATAAGTATGATATTTTCCAGAAGGGATTCCCTCTCATGAATGAAATGGGTTATAGTGAGTTGTCAGTTTGGTAGCGTGTCGGTACTTTTTTTCAGCTGTATATAGTTAAAACATATAGTTTTGTAGCTGCTATTTTGTTGTACTGTCTGTAACGCTTTCTATTTCAAACCTGTTGAGTGGTTTATGCACTATATTTTTTTAAAAAGGATGTACATATAACATTTAAAGCAGAGAAGCTCTCGCCTGAGCGATAGGCAATTTGCACTACTAAGTAGCCAAGAGTGTTGCATCTGAAAGTGGCAGCGTCCTAACGACAAATATTTTCTCTGTCACTCTCTCCCACATACCTATTCTCGTTCTCTCTCTCTCTCTCTCTCTCTCTCTCTCTCTCTCTCTCTCTCACACACACACACACACACACACACACTTTTCTCTCTCACACACACATACATACATACATACGTACACACGCTTATACAATTACTGCCAGAAGCCTCTCGCCGTAATTACAGGCAAGAGACTTAATGGAAGAAAATGCTATAGTGCAAACTTACTTTTTAGTGAGTGTCTATGTTTCTACAAGTTCTAGGCAACGAAACATACTCTGTAATTCCGGTAATGGGATAATACTGTAAAGAAATTCTTAGAACCTCCAAGGTTACGAAATGTTTCATTTGATTCGTTATTGCTCCGAGATCTCGGGAATTCAACATTTAACTTCTATTAAATATTACATTGTAACTAATTTGATTTGTTTGGTTCGGGCTGAATAAAAACTTCGTAGACAGAGAGGTCTTAAGTGATTCCATGAGTTTGGTGACAGACTCGACCACAGAAAAGTAACTGGGCAGATGGTTGATACCTGCTTTTGAATGGACAAGGCTTCTAGGGGCAGCTGCTCTAATTTGTCGTTTTTGAGGTTTTATCCAATCAACTAAAGGTGTATGTCAGAACAGTTTCCTAAAATAAAACACTGACCACTCTCGATCACTACTTCCCCAACCGCTCCCTACTCTCTCCTAGGACCTTGATGTTGGGATAATCCCCTCTAATCCCAAAGGATCTAAAAATTATGCAGAACTGCGAACACGGGACGTCAAGCCAACTGTGAACTGCGAACTGGGAACACGGAACGTCAAGCCAACATTTAAACTGGATTGTAGCGTCTAAGAAAGAAACAAAAGAATTGGGTATTTGTATTTTTAAAGCGTCGTTCAAAACGATTAACAGTTTTTTTGCTACATCCCTTGAGTTAAATTATCACTATCTTTTAATATCATTTTCTACTATACAAAAAATCAATTGTTTTTACTTTACAAACAGAAACACTTGATTTGCATGAACTATAAAATTAACTTCATAATTTCAACAGATTCTTTTATGTATATGCCCTCATTCTCCAAGTTTTTCATTTCGTACTTTTTCAGAAAGCATGAGTCCGCGGAAGTGGCAGAAAACAGGAAGTATGATCTCCACAGGTATTGGCACGGAGAAGAAACGTCACCTTGGAATACTGCCAGCGAATGTGGATAGTTCGTATATAGAACCGGTTTCCTTTCGAGGTTCTTATTTGCAAAAATTAGAATAAAAATAAAGGCCTTGAAGATGTACTAACAAAATTAATGCAAGAAACTTTGGTGAAAATAATTACTGCCAACAAAATGTGTTTTTTTTGTGTTTGTTTGAAACTACGAGGATATACACACAATTATATCCATAAATATGTGAAAAAGTATTTAGAAATTAATTTAATTCCTTGAAAATAGGCTTTTCAACCGTTTAAATGACACTTAAAGGTGTTGCATTGAGATAATTTCTTTTTAACGAATTTTATGTGTATTTTTCAAATGTGTCATGTTGTTACAGAACCGAACCTATGCAACATTTTGTTTACACAATTGCATTTGCGACTGGAAGTTCTTGACTTCATATGAAGTTTTTCGAAAACTGAATAGCTTTCTGTGAAAATATCTGCCCTGGGTCAATGACCTCCATCTCGTCCACCTTTTTGGTACAGTTTCTCTATTCCTTTGAGTGAATTCAGAGATGGTCACTTGTTTTCCTTCTGGACATAAATGTAGCTTCACTATCTGTGCACGTTTTTTGGAATACGGTGGGGAATACAATTATTTATCGTTCACCATCTTATTGAGGCTGTAAGTCGATTCCTTCACGAAACACGTGTGATAAGCCAGAAACCTCCGGTTTTACTTGAAGAGAAATAGCAGCGATAAAACATTGTAAATAGCTCGTAAATTAATACGTTTATAATAAGGACAGTCAAAGAATACACGTTGTCAGGGTGTCCGGGAAACTAGACAATATGTTCTATGGTCGCGAACATGAATCAGTCATTTATAGCAACGAGCTAGAGAGAACTACATAGAGTGGTTGAAGTGCCTCCATCTTTGAAGCAAATTGAAGGCATGTTTTTTGCAGTCAAAGCAGCGCCCTCAGGGAAACAAAGTATTCCAGCATTACTTTTGGCGTTGGTTACAAACGCTGGTTACGTACGATTACACCCTGGTTACACTGCCTCTCGTATGTGTTGAGTTCAAAAACATGGCGGCCACTAGTTCGACGAGCCTCCACCAAGAGCGCTGAAACTATAAGGACTGCCACTCTATGTAGTAAATTCTAGCTCGCTGATTTATGGAGTCGGAAACAGGGCTCCAAATAGTTTAAATGAAGAATGTATAGAGCAGGAGGTGCGAGGTGTGGTCTTGTAGAAATTTGGCAATACACATTCTCTCCTACGCCAGTGGCCATAGCGGACGCATTGAGTCATTCTCTCTCGCGAGAGCGGCCAGGGCCGATGCATTTGACCAAAACGGTTCGAGTATTTTCAATGAAGAGTGTATTAAGTGTTTCAATTAATGGTAAGAGCGTGTGTGATACGTAATTAGTTTTGACTTGTTTGAGGTGTATGCCAGGGAAAGTCGCGATCCGCGAACAATTCATTTGCAGTTTTTGTTTTTATGAGACTACCAAATAACTTATAATACTCATTTTGGACATTTTGCTAACTGATTTTGACATTAGGGAAGATTATGGTAGGAGAGACATCAATACGAACATCTCATGAACAGTATCAAGGCAGATGATTTCGAGAAACCACCCGAGAAATCGACGTTGCTCGCGATCACAGTAAGCCCAAGAACTTTAATTCTTGACTGTACTGAATTACAATTATTGTATACAGAAAAAATAAGGACAGATCGTTGATGATCTCACTTATAAAGTGTAACAACTGTTACGGTAGTGTAATAAATGTTACGTTATTATTAAAAAAGGGCTGACAATTTGTAGAAAGTTGCTCCCAATTCAAATAACTAATTTCAATGAACAAAACTTTCAGGAATCGTAATTCTGTATAGTATTGCATGTCTACATACGCCAAGTAAGAAGGTAGCATGTTGTTTGGCGAAATCCATATGCATAACTAGAAATAGAATCAAGATAATGTTTCAATACCGGGAAAAGAGAATTTAAGACAACAGCAATGCAAATAATTGATGACATATTTCTAGATAAATATTTGGTGAATTCCAGAAACGTGCCCACGCAAGGAAGAAGTAATATTGATAAAAATAGAGCGATTCATTCTTTAGTAATGTATGAAATATTAGTATTATTTATTATAGATGTTTATATCCAAATTAGAGTGTGGGTATTTCACTCATGATGTGCAATAAAAGGGAAATTAAATAAATAAATAAATAAATAAATAAATAAATAAATAAATAAATAAATAAATAAATAAATAAATAAATAAATAAATAAATAAATAAATAAATAAATAAATAAATAAATAAATAAATAAATAAATAAATAAATAAATAAATAAATAAATAAATAAATAAATAAATAAATAAATAAATAAATAAATAAATAAATAAATAAATAAATAAATAAATAAATAAATAAATAAATAAATAAATAAATAAATAAATAAATAAATAAATAAATAAATAAATAAATAAATAAATAAATAAATAAATAAATAAATAAATAAATAAATAGAGTTATTGGTTTATTTAGTCAACAAGAAAAATCAAGAACAAATACATTTTTCTTCATATTTATTAGTATCCTTATCAAGTTAGGAACAGCGGATACGGATTCCTGTGTATACCGGCACTAAGGTACTTCATGCAGCTAACTCGAGGACCCATCAACAAACTACAGATTGTCTAAGAATAAATATTACAAACTTCTAGGTCATGTAGAGAAGTCGAAATGACAATTGTACTTTATGCCAATGAGCTTGTAGGGGAAAATTTCATTTAAATGAGTTACATATGCGATATTTTCCCTTAATTTGTAGGCAACTGCTTAGCCACCTATGTTCGGCAGATCACATTCTGCTGCAGACGAAGAGATTTCACGAAACTGCGGAAAGTTATCATTTTCGATCCTTCTACATGCTCCAGAAGTGTGCCACCCGTGGTTCTGGTAATGGGGCTTGGACAGCACGGAGTTCTTGTTTTAGGACTGGCCTTGTGGAAATCAGGGGCCCCGCGCCTCCGTGGCGAAGAGCGCTGGCACGCGCCGTGCCTCCCCGCGGAGCACGTGCCACGTGCCACGCTCCATGCGCCACGCGCGAAAGTACCGCTTTCGCGCACGGGACTCCAAGCCCACCTCCACCCCCACGCTTCTCATATGTATTCTAAGCAAACATCATGAGCCTTTTCAAGCGATGTTCGGTGTTCCACACACCTCGTGTATACTTAATTAACTCAGGAGTAAATGCTCGTAGAAATTCTCAAAGAATATGAGTTATGCTAAGACATTAACCGAGGCGTTATGAAAGAAATAGAACAAAGAGCAGCATTTGTTATGAGCATTTAACAAGTGCTGCTCTACCAGCGCAGTACTGACCTTTCCACTTATCGTGTTTTCTTCATTAATGAGTAAAACCGCAAAGAAATACCTCTGGGAACAAGCAGCAGTTTCCTCTCACCAGACGCAACGCCGATGTGATCTCCATAACCAAAGTAGTCTTGCAACTCTTCGCGGTCTTTGATCTTAACGTTTTAATTTCCGCAGTGCTGTATACTCGCTTGGCATGAAGGGAGGGCGGCGCGCTGGACAAAGGAAGGCCGTTGGGCGCTTCGAAGGCATCGTGGCCCCGCACTGCGGCTGGCATTTCCCCTTCGCGGCGGCGGCGGCGGCGCAGCCTCGAGCGAAGGCGCGGCTGAAGGACAAGGCTGCGCAGGCGGAACAGGGGCTTTGCGAGGCGAGCGATGCACGACATCGAAGGGCTTGCGAGCACAGTAGCACGCCGACTGCTACCACTTATCGGGGGAATACTTCTACGTTGAAAACAAGTGGGTCTACATTTGCACATTCTTTCTCGCTTTATTTGTAAATTTACAACTCACCAAAATTCAGAATGTTTAACGAAAATGAATCCTCTGCTATTTTTAAGCGTCCCTTGTTCTATCCGTAGAAAGAAATTGAAGAAATCATTTGAACTATAAAGAAACTATTTTTTTATAATTTCATGCTTAGCCCAAACATTTCTTGAAAACTGTTCGTTTTTTCAAAAAATTGTGTCTGATCTTTTTAAATGATATGCGTTTTAAGAACAGATACCGTTTAAGACAAAAATCTCACGGAAAATGGGACTAACACCAATTTTTTTCCATCCTTTGATACACCAAGAAGAAATTTTTAAAAAGTAGTTGGAGAATTTTTTTGAAACAAATGTTTAAATATTCACTACATTTTGCCCAAATTACGCGAGAACAACTCATATTTTCGAAAAATTATCCAAGACTTTATTTCAAGATCTCTCCCTAAAGAACAGATTTCAATCAAGTAAAAATTCAATATTGTAGTTAAAAAACGTTGAAATGTTGCAATTTTAGAGTCGTAGATTTAACGAAAATGAGAGTTGTTCCATACCTTTAAACGTTCTTCATTCTTTCCAGAACGAAGAATAATCAAAAATTTTGGAGCAATTGTTTTAAGTTTGAAAATATTGAGACTTCATGTTCTGTACACACGAAAATCCAAATATAAGTTTCAAATTCAGAAGGTCTCCAGTTCCTATTTTCTCTATAATTGATATTATTCCTAACGGTTTAGGCCAGTATTTGCCAACCGATGGAGAAATGACATCAAGGCAGCGTTCCCCTTCTCATAAGACGCTGGGAGAAACAGTGCCAGCAAAGGGGGGAGGGGTCAACAGCCTTGGCACAGGGCCCTTGCCTGCATTTCAGGGAACATAAAAGACCAATTACGCCCGTTTATTTTTCTATCGATTTGGGAAGAGAAGTTTATTTTTGTAGATACTGCAACAATGGCAAAGTGTATAGTGTATTCGAAAGAACTGCAGTCCGAGTATATTAAAAATATTCAATTCAATATACAGAGGCATTACGCAGCTTTGCAACCCAGAAAAATCCGCGGGATGAAAATAATTGCTGAGAATTGACAGGTAGTCTACAACCATGAGATGAGTAAAGAATTTTGCAGATAGAAAATTATCAAAAAGGTACAGAAAATCACGAGAATTTAGAACATTCTCAGAAAACTGTACACGAAATAATCAAGCGTGGAGTTCAAATTCTCCCTCGTGACCCCTCCCGGGCATCTGTTTGTTAACATTAATTATTGGTTCGGGACGAACTAAAATTGTTTTATTATATAGCTTTGTATAAAATATTATAGTACTAAAATGTTAAAACTTTCTTTTCCAAAAAATGTTATGTACTAGAGGAAATGAAGTGGAATTTCAGGTACTGGTTACAATAAACACAGTCGGATATTACTTTGAGTTATGTAATAATCTATGTTCTATTTTTTAATTGTTCATATATTTTTTTAATCATTAACATTTAAAATAATTTTAATTACGATTTAAAGACGTTATTATCGAACAAACGCTTTTTTCTCTCTTCCGTACCATCATCGCAAAACTGTACGTACGCCGCCGCGTCGAGTACTTCCCTTGCTCCGTGGATCGGCACGAGCAGGAGAGCAGATTTTTATGACGGTCACAGATCATTGAGTTGGCAAGCACTGGTTTAGGCACTAGAGTTGACTTCAGATACACGGACAGAAATGCAATTAATTGATATTGCGCCATCAAGGACCTACAAAACATTTCTGACTAGACAGTGTGTTGAAGGAAGAAATTTAAAAATAAGATTTATCCACTTTTTTGTTACCAGGGCCCGAGTTTTCCTCTCGAAAATTCGCATTCGGTTTTTCGGCGCATGATTACAATACTCTCTTCTTACGAAGTATGAGCGAGAAAGTAAAAAAATATAATTTACTAGAATATAGTATTACATAGTAATTTTGTAAAATGAATGTGCATATACTATTGGGATATGTCCAAAATAGCGGTTCTACAATTTTACTAGTATATACTTTCTCGAATTAATGCATAATTGGGAACGGTTAGATAATATTACAATCTTGCTGTTTCAGACCTACTAACACATCAGCCATCACAAGAAAAGTCCAAACAAACTAGAACGCTTGCGGTGTAAATATGCAATTATTTCGACAGCCAGCAACAGTAATTCTCTTTTCTGCAAAAGAAGCAACAAATAAATCAGAACTGTTACAATATTCACAACATAGTGTGCAGACGGACAAGGACAATTTCACAAAAGCATGCCTTGATTACATCGAAGTAAGCTTCCATTTTTTTTTAAAAAATTACACGATGATCAGCGACTAAAACTTTTTAAAATGAAACATGTCATAAAATAAAATAACCAGAGATGAAGACCATCCAATAAATAGTCTTTAAATACAAAAATATAATGTTAAAAATCTACCACTTTTATATTTTAAATATTAAAGTTAATTTGGAACACAATAGTAACCTTTAATCAGAACTAATTATTTTAAACCAAATACATTATCACGAATTCAACAATCAATTCAGGGAGAAACATTATTACCCAAGAAGAAAATTCCCTGAATTCGCTAAGGTCATTCTTCTAAAACTGCTAAGGTAATCATTCCCATAAAGTGGCGATGATATTCTTCCGCTGAAGAGTGAGATCCGGTGTCGATCTACACATCGGCTCTTGAGATTTTCTCCAACCAGGTATCTGCCACCAGCGTGACACCACCCCAGTCGGGGGAAGCTCTAAGATCGCGATCAATCCCCCGACATGTCAGGAAGTGTAGTGCATGTGTGTGTAAGTAAGGGGTGAGTATAGGACAAGGAAGAGTAAGGAAAGATCGTGCGCGGTCCTTGGCCAATTTTCTCCATCATTCTCCAACTGCCGATCAGAGCAGCCGACTGCTAGAATTCTCCTCTAGACAGCAGCTGGATTTGACCAAGCTTTGTAGCTAGTTCGCCACCCCCGGTACTCGAAACTAGGTCCTCCCGGTCAGAGACTCTGCAATGATTTTAAAATTGACCTTTACCACATCTTAAAAAATAAATGCATAAATGACTACTGAACTAAAACCGTCGGTTGATTTGAAGCATAATGCTGTTTTTGGGAAATGTAATTGGTAAATAATTTGTTGTCATAATGTGTTTGTGGTCTCAAATATATTTTTTTACCTTAGCATAATTCGCGTAATAATAATTGTGATAGGAAAGAAGTAAAAATGTCGTTTCGTTAAGACTACAAACACATCAAAGAGATCCAAGACGAAAATGTTCCAAATGTTCTTTCAGAAAGTGAACTTTAGAGTGAGAAATCAAGATCACTGTGACGCCAACAAGCAGGAGAAAGTGCATAAGGATCGCTCGGAATCTGGAAAAACATGAGAGACTATTTAGCGAATGACTCAAGCAGGGCATTTGGACTCATTAGCGCATTTCCGCCCAATAACAGCGCTCGACACGCGAGGTAAATTGGGTCCGCGCGTCCGAGCCAGAGACCCGCCTGCACTCGCAGTTACGTATTAATTATTGAATCATTATATAAAGTCTTGTCGGTATTTGATTGGTGAGCTAATTTACGTCTGATCCGCTCAAAAGCATGCACACCTTCAGTAACGTAATTAAAATGGCTGGTTCAAGCCCATTGAGAAGGTGAATAACAATCCAATGCGAGAAACAACATAATGAGGGAGTATTGATGTCTTGGAAATAATGAATTGCTTTATTAATTTAAATTTAAAATGCATCAACATGTGGACTTAAATGTTATCATTAGAGCATAATAAGATACTTCCTTTGAAAATTCCCCCTTAATCAGAACCCTCACGCATCACATGGCACGTCATCGCTTAATGGCTGTTCGGTTGGGAAATTCTCAAGGACACTTGTCTCCTTGAATCATAGACCTGTAGCGGTTTATGAATCTAGAGAAACTCATGAAAATATCTCATTGTTGAATTTATTTGTTTGTATCTGCCGTGTGTACGAAGAGATTCAGCGTTAATAAAATGCATGACTTACATAATTAACCATTAACTTATAACATAATTTCCTACCTCCCAATATTCTATAATAAAGTTTGAGCATCTGAAATAAGATAGAAACGATCTTTTGCTTATTATTATGATTATTATTATTATTATTATTATTATTATTATTATTATTATTATTATTAAAGGTCTGAGGATAAGCTGCCAAAACATATTTTGGGGATATAATGTCTCCATAAGAATTAAACAATTAAGACCACTTGGCCACTATAAAATGTGATACTGAAGCGACATCTGGCTGTAAAATTCGGTAGTTTCCTCGGCGCGGCGCAGTGCGGCTTCGCGGTTTGAGTGCGGAGAGGCGGCGATCGCTCTGGCACGTAATCGCAGAACGGCGCTGCGCGAACGCCCGGGACTTTCACGCGCTTCGGAACTCGAGATCTGCGGAGGCAAAAGGATTAAATGTCCCTGGATGCGACGCGCGCTAGGAATGTACAGCGTCGGTAATTAGAGAAAAGCTACACGAGCTTAATTTTAAAGGCACAGTCAGATTCAATTTTACCCATTATAAAATAAGTAAAGTAAAGCCTATTGCTTATAATAAAGGAATGTTTGAAGTTGAAGTTTAAACTTAGTATTAAAGAAATAGGATTGTGTTCTGCTATTCATTATAATGAATAATTAATATGTGAGTTTGATTTTTTTTTCCCGTACTTTTTGATTGGTTACGTCTAGTTTTATATAGTTTTGTTAGTTTTGGGGTATTATAGAGTCCTCTTGGATTGGTTAGCGTGTTCGCTTTCCACGGCGCTACCCCGAGTTCGATTCCTGGCCGAGGCAAATTATAACTGTGCGCTTACCTTACAAATGTCCCAGTATCTATTGCTGTGTGAGAAAGCCCACCCTAAGCTTATGAAGACCAGTATATTCAGTGGAGCGCTGTCTTCGTGCTAACCACGCGAACCCCTTATCCTATGGCCGAGAGGTCATCGCTGGTCCGCAAGGCCCGTAACGGGATATCGAGCCAAAAGACAGGACAGGAATATTAAAGATTGAAAATTCGCTACAAATTTTTGTACTCATTTTTTGTGTGTGAAGATTGATTTGTAAATATGCACAGAAACATTATTTACTTTCCTGTTTATTGTTTACAATATTTTTTTCCAGTCCTTTGATAGAAACTCCCTTCTTCTCAGTGACACGAGTTCCAATGTTTGAAAATCTATACAATTCCACCTAAATGCCATCTTTGTTCGTTTGATGAAAGGCTTAGGTATCGGTGGCAGACGGTTCTTTAAGAGATGAACAGCGACGTCCTCACAAAGCTTCCTTTCAATTTTGGGAATAAATCAAAAAATCTGATGAACACTTGAGAAGACTACACAGCGGATGAGGTTAATCTCCCAAGTGTGTTTGCGCCCCATTTCAGATAAGACATTAGACATGAGTTGGTGAGGGTTGTAGATAAAAAGTGTCTCAGCCTGGTTCAACCGAGGTTGGATTTTGGGCATCCTTCTATCCAGATTTTGAACGAATTCACTACAAGACGGTACTGTTACACTTCATCCACATATAACTCTATAATGATTATTCCTTGATGTCATTGGTGACGATCATTTGTTTCACTTACCCCTAGAGCGTGACAAACTTGTTTTGGGCGAGATAAAGATTGTTCTATCCACTTTCCTTTCGATTGTTACTTTAACTTCGGTTCAGGGTCTCTAATCAACATTTCATCAATAGCAATAATTGTAAATTTTGGATCTGGGTCCTATATTTGCCCCAAACATATCGATTTTTTTACATTAATCTTTGGTCCATGGCAATCACATTACCAGAGTCCTGTGAAGGCTCCACTTTTATATCGCTTTATGAAGCAATCGATAAAAAACATGAGCATCTTCCGCAAGCCGTTAACTATAAATTACGTAACATTTTCTTTGTTCCTCAGTATTGCTAATCTACGCTTTATTTATGAAATAACTCTCTAAAATCTAAATGATCACTGCTTTTAGTAAATTAAAGAAAAGTACTGAAATAATGTGGGTAATCCCCAAAATTAAATGGCTTTATTCGGGCAGAATAAGTACACAATTTTTCGTTTATTCTTCTTTATTGCTTTCACTTCTTTTCCTCTTCAAACTTCTTTTAGCCAGTTATTTTTCTAATGTGTTAGAATTCTCTAAGTTTTATCCTTCTTATAGTTTCTTTTCTTCTAGTATGATTTCGTTCAAAATGTATTTTTAAGTATTCGTTCTTAAAATCCTTTAAATATTTCTTAATTTCCATTTTAATGAACATTCATTAACGTTCGAATTTCAGAACTGACTTAATCAATATAAAACAATTTTTAATATTATTTTTCATATCTAAATAGGTGAAGTCAACCCTTGTTCTTGAGAAAATTCTCAGTGTATTAACTTCAGGATGATCATAGTAAGCTTTACCGACAAACCAAAGGAGCCTGTCTTCCATAGCTGTTTTTCGTTTCCTTCCCCACAGAGTACTATCGAATCCGTTCTCAATCAGCTTTCACAGTTCTTACGCTTCTTCAGTTGACTTGCAGAGAATTATATGACACATTTATCGTAACTTCTTATGCATTAGAAATGGATACTTACTTAAGAAAGTGATTTTGTAATAATAAAAAGTCATATGCACGAGAATAATTATTTTTTTAATGGAAACAGTCTTATATTTGACCATTCTAAAGACATAATTTTTTTTAATCACTTCTGTATTGTGTTTATAGATTCAAAGTTGCCAACGACATGCGAGATACAGACATTTCAAATTAATATTTGTAAAGGCGTATAGCGAAGTTGACTAGTTACAGAATTGTTGGCGCAATGTGAGGGAAGAAATTATTCTATCATCAACAACTTCAGCCATCAGCGAGCTTATCTACTAACAGTTCCTCGGCTCCCACGTGATCGTGGAAAAACATCGCAGATACAGAACTCGTGTCTATGTATCTAAATATCATTTGAACTGAATCAATATATCAAATATATCCTTGCTAGTTAACGATGATCAAACATTTTCCAACTCAACTTTTTACCTTTTACATTGACGAGTCAGATTTCTTCGGATCCTGATCTAACAAATGGGTACTGGCACTACCGCCGGTGCTTTAGACCGTATGATATGGTTGATATGGCGATGAGAAATAACCCTCCCTATAGGCCCTAGGTTAAGAATGAGGGTAAAATTGAACAGGAAGGATTGGACGTAGTTCGTGGCCCGTTGTGTAAGGAAATGTCGACTATAACTGACGGGAGGAAACCCGTAAACTGCCGATCAGAGTAGTCGGTCTCTAAAATTATCGAAGCAGAGTCCGGCTTGGACGCCTCTAAGTAAGTGATAGGCGACCTCCAAAATCTATGATTTTTGTTTTTTTCGCAGTTCCATCGCGGTCTGGCCGTCCCCTGTAGCCCCCACATTAATTCAACCGCGAGGAGGAATCCGGAAGAGAGCGCCCAGGGCTGTCGCCCTCCGGAAGCAGCGGCGCAGCAGTGCCGAGGCCTCCGCGCAGCAGCGCCTGGCGGCAGCGCGTTAGGTACGTCAGACTAAAGGTCTCGAGGACAAGGCCCCGCCCACCGGCCTTCCCCTCCGTCATCAGGAGGGGCCCTCGCTGCGGCCAACTCTTAAGGCGCTCACGTCTCACGTCCTGCCGCTTTGCGCCCTCCCCGCGCTCTGCCGTTCGGTCCCCGACTTCTTCACACCTTCGCTTCTGTCGAACAGAAAACAGATTCTTGGCTACATAATTAGTACAAAATTATAGGCTAGTTAATTTTGAATTTCGAACAAGTGGGGGCTGCAGCTTGACGGAGGCGTCATCAGGCCACGTCCTCAAGCGCGAAATATCGCATTCATTCTCCGTAAGAAAAGTAAACAAAATTGCGCAAAAAGCTATTATTGACAATTTCATGAATGGGAAAGAGTTTAAAATAGCGCCGTCTGCCTCTGCAGATACAACTTGTAAGCTGAATTGATTTCCACGGGGCTTGTGAAGAGTTCGTTTCCCCAATGCCAGGTCGATTGATTGATTAAAGATTCCGGACGCGTCAACTGCTAAGGTCGTTAGTCCTGAAAGTGTAGTGCATGTTCTTATCGCGGGAGATGGCTGTGATCTTCCCCACGCTGGATGGCGAGATCCGGTGCTGACCGAAACGTCGGCTTGTCGCGTTTCCCCAACCAGGTATCTCAGCAGGGCACTGTCCTAGCCGAAACAAGCTCTAAGCATGTATGGTATTGTAGTGCATGCAGGCCCTAAGTGTGTGTAAATAAGGGAAGGAAGAAAAGATCGCGCGCGGTCCATGACCCTTTCATTGGGTATCCGCCAGGTGTCGATCGGAGAAACCACGGAAAACTACCGATCAGAGCAACCGATCACTGGGATTCTCCTTCAGACAGCGGCTGATTCGAACATAGCTGTGTAGCTTTAAGTTTCGAAAGTGCTGCCAGTTGTGTCTCGAACTCTTAAGAGCTCCCCGCCAGAGGCACTGCAGTCCAATGGCGCGGATGGCGAACACGCCTGTGCCCTGGCGTGCGTTCTGTGGCTGCGGTGCCATTGACCTTGACCGGGCGCGGCCGCGAACGCACTTTCCCGGCGGCGGCGCGTGCCCTGCGTGCGGAGAGAGTGCCCGCCCACGCCCCTCCACGCCCACGCTGCGGCCAACTCTTAAGGCGCTCACGTTTCACGTCCTACCGCTTTGCGCCCTCCCCGCGCTCTGCCGTTCGGTGCCCGACTTCTTCACACCTTCGCTTCTGGCGAACAGAAAACAGATTCTTGGCTATATTCAAAGGGCAAAAATGCAGAGGAAGGGTTCAACCTTCAAGACACTCTGTGAGATACGAGGCTGATTGCGGCGTTTCAAGGAAACCAATGAAGGATTATGAGGAAGAGCGATAACCGATGGAAAGAAGGGCATGTTCTGCCCATCATTTTTTTATCATACCACTCGCTTCGTTATTTCGATCAGTTTGCCATTTTCGCTTGTCCCAAAGCTCATTTTGCCTAGTCCTTGCCTTTTTTAAGTCTTTGCGATTTCGCTGCTCTTCCTTCCTTCGACACTCCGCGCCGTCTGCCATCAGCTCTCACCTTGCCTCGCCTTTCGTCTTTTTGTTCCCACATCACCTGACTGTCCCGCGACGAATCATTCTACCTCATCTCCTTTGCCATCTAACTAGGTAGGTGGGTCGAGTTCATCCACTATCTGGAGGGCAATTCTAACGGTCGGCTGCTCTGATCGGTAGTTTTCCGTGGTTTCTCCGTTCAACACCAGGCGAATGCCGTAGCAGAACCCTAACGAACGGGCCACAGACCGCGCGTAATCTTTCCTCCCCCCTCTTTGTCCTATCCTCGCCCCTTACTTAAACACCCTTGCACATTCACTGCACTAACACACTTGCTGGGAGGCCAGCCGGGTGCTTAGAGATTGTCCTGGTTGAGGCGGTGCCCTGCTGATGGGAGCTACCTAGTAGAGGGAATACCCGCAAGCAGACGTGTAGGTCGGCGCCGAGTAACACCACCCCGCGGGGGAAGATCTCCGCTACCTCCCGAAGAAAAGTCACACACTACACTTACGGGACTAATGATCTTAGCCGTTGACTCGCCAGGAAAAATAATCCATCAATCAATAACTCCCCAATCTCGCGCATGTCTTTCTTCTCACACTTCCTGCCCTCCGCGACCGCTTCGTCGTTTACAACCGCCATATCCACTTCGCTCCTGTTCGCGGTCACTTGCGGCCCCCCAACGCCCTCACTTCCGTTGGCGCGGCCCCGGAGCCGCCTGCGCTGCCGGATCCGCCTTCGCCTTCGCCCCCGCCTGCGAGCCCATTTCACGGGCGGCGGCGTTGTCTGTCTTTCTTTCTGACTGGCGCGCGTGCGCCGGAATGCACGCACGTGCTCTCTCTTGAACGGCCGTGCGCAGGTCACGCCCGGCGTCGTCGCTCTGGGTTGCTGAAGAAGACCCACACCACCAACATTCACGACAGACCTCGCGTTTCAGTTAGTCCTCTAGAACGGCCTCTTCGATGAAGCATCCTCCATCAATAGCAATTTTCTATCGGTTCGAAACCCGCGCAAAGAACGGCTTTTTCCAATTGTGTTTGTGGCAGAGAGAACGTTCCTAGAACCTCTTGTTTCCTCTCAATTCCATACCCTTTCATAATTCTTTGCTTTGCCCTGTCATTGTGTATGGTGGTGCGTGGTTGAGGAAATGGGTTCGCGCACCGAAATGGGCCTACGTAGAGCTACCTCTGGTGACGTTCGGGGATCACGAGGGCGCTCTTCGCCCACACTCTCTGAATAGCTGTAGTTACAGGGGAGGACCTGGTAGGTCTGTGTCGATAAATGGCTGACGTGAAGGAGATGGGAACAAATCCGAAAGGCAGTCCCGGCTGAGACGAATAGGGCATTACCTTTTTGTAGAACTAATTAATATCTTCATATGCCACTGGCAAATATTCCTTATTTTAAGAAGTCACTTAGCCTCGCGATCAGATGCCAGGTGAATTTCGTTGTTTAACGTACATTTGACGTTCACGTTGGTATTTTGAGTCACAATACTATAAGATTAATACGATAAAATATTATTAATTATTCTCTTATAAATTAGAAACCAATTTCACTTGGCTTCCAAGAAGCCTCTGCTACTCCCTCAGAGATTTCCAAGGATAATGTACATATACAGTAAACAGTAATAATGACATATTTCGCTTTATTGGTAATACATACTATAATAATGAAAAGTCTTAAATGCATGCATGTTTTTTGTACTTCACATCGCGAAAATCCACACCCGTTGTGACGCCTTTGGTCCTGCGCGTGCCAGCGCCATGTAACAGGCATCGTGATTGGAGGGGGCGGGGCGCGCCGCATGACTAATGCCGCCCCTTCCGAAAGCGCCCAGCGCCCGTTTGGGCCGTTCGGCCAAGGACGAAGCCGTGCGGGCAAATGGTTATCGCCATCAGCCAAGCGGATCCAGGACGGAGCGGAGCACACTCCCAGCCACGCAGCGCTCCCTTGCGGCGCGACGTGGGGCCAAGTTGACGCTCGCCAACTGGTACCGGCTCAAATAGGTAATGATTATAAACATCCATGCATAAAATCGTCAAATATTAATAAAATACTCTATCGATCTGTTGGATTCGTGGTATAGGCTAGTTTGTGGCACGAACCAGGGTGAAGTCACCTTCTCCAGATACCAGTCATTGACTGACTTAAACAAGCACTTCACTTTCAATGATAAAAATTGTCTTTATCAACGGTCTTAAAATTCTCGTTAGGAAGTTGATTAATATGGTTTTCATGACTGAAATCACTCAACTTTCTTTCGTTTTCTACATATGGTGGTTCTTTATACACTTTTATTTTTAAATAACTTTCAAACACACGGTAATATTGCTTCTCACCTTCAGTGTCAATACGACGACGAGAAACAATGCAACTAACTCCGCACGTCTCCTTTTAATAAAATCATAAAAAATGATGTTCCAATACAACACTTTCATCTTCTAAGGGGACATTGTATAGATTACGTACGACATCGCAGCAGCGTTCAATGAAACCTTGATTATCAACACTAGCTTCATAGTTAGGTCGAAATCATCCATTGTCAGGTGGAGAATTTCACCGGCCGTCTGCATCAGTAGTTTTTCGTGGTTTCTCCGATCACTGTCAGGCGAATGACGAACGAAAATATTATTTTAAGAACATTAAAGAACAGTGCAACCTCGACATAAGTGGCAATTTTCTTTGAAATCATTTTCTTTTTCAAGAAAACGGCGTTTAAGTGCTACTGTAAATTCGAAATCTGAAGCTCTTTCAAACAGAAAATTTTGGAGTTTCCGAAAATCTTTATTAAAAGTCATTTGAAGCACATTAACTCACAAATACATAGTGTTAACAAATTGACGGAAATGTGTATATTAATGGTTTGAGAGATCTTTCAATAAAATTATATTTGTGTAATTTTTCAAAAAACATTAAAAAATAATCGAAATGAAATCTATGTCATATTAAAGAGTATAATTAGCACTATCCGTTCGAAACGTATGAAGAAACAATTTTGAGCCATTTTTGAGAAAATGGCGTTTGGGCGTTTCTGTAAATGCGGAATTTCGAACTAGTTTTCACATTAAACGGTTGAGTTTTCGAGAAATTTTATCTGACATCGTTTCAAGCACATGTACTCAGAAACATAATATGAAAAAAAATTAATCAAAGTCAAAAAATAATATGAACAAATCCCCGCTAGGGTAAATGCAAACGACGTGAGAGATTAGTCAAAAAAATTACATCTTTGTAATTTTTGAAAAAAGACAAAATAGAGAGAACTGGTGCTATGTCATCTCATACAGTACATGAACCGCTATCCCTACCAAAAGTTAAAGAAACAATTTCGAGCCGTTGTTGATAAAATCTTGTTTTTGTATTTTTTTAAATTGCAAATATTACATGCAATATTGCTCGAAAACTATTAAAATTTTCAAAAAAATGTTCACGACATTATTGAAAGAACTCAATTTTGTAGTTGTAGGAAGACGCCGAAAAATTCAAACTTTTGCAACTTTCGAAAATTTAGAGTTAACAGTGAAAATCGGACCTATAACACCTACATAAGTGTATTTTATTCTATTCGTACAAAAAATTTGAATGAAAAATTTGGAGCCGTTTTTGTGAAAATTTTGGAAATAACCGAGGGTTCCTGTAAAGTACCCCAAAATTTGGAAGAAAGGTTTTCAAAATCGTGGCGCCTCCAGTGGAAACAGGTCCTTCGGGGACTATCCATTTTGGAAAAATTTCACTATGGTTTAAAAATCACACTATGGATGAACATTTTGAAAAAAACACTTTTTAGATATCAGGGGACCCTAAAAAGTGTATTTACGTTGACAGCTCGAAATCGTTTTTCCGCAGCATTACATAACTTTCCTTATACTACGTATATTATTCCGTGTATACTACGTACGTATACGGGAAAGTAAAGAGTGAGGAAAGGATAATGTTGAGATAGAACAGACAGACTGATGCACCTGGACTGTCCCGGATAGAGTTTGGTAAAGTATAATGCTCTTTTGATACTTGTCTCTGGGCATTGTATGGAAAATGACGTTGATGATGATGATGATGATGATGGAGATAAAAAACAACAGAGAATATGTATCAAGAGAATATTTCATGGGTTCGTTGTCCGTTATCCGATAGTACTTCCTTTAACGACCGATAGCAACCCCCGTTTGCACAGACGAACTATTGCGTCACCGCTGTGGACACCAGTTGCCTACCACTGCAATGTACGATATGTCGATACAATATATCGTTTGCTAAACGTTTCATCTACCATGTACAGCAAAATGCCCCATATTACCACAAATCAAAAGATAATTATTGAAATTGAATATTGAAAATATAAGGCAACGTTTTTTTAAATATTACATAGAAATGAATTTTATGCGTTTGAAGAATTCCAAGGATATGGCATAATAAATCCACTATCTTTATAATCACGCCTGATCGAGTAATGAACAGCTATATCGAGACAAAAAGCACGCAGTTATTCCGCATATCGTACCACCAAATGACACCATCTCCTGATTCGAACCTCACGAACAGTGAGCGGTGAACGGTGTTTCTCGTTCCTAGTGTTTCCGCGTCGCGTTCTGGCATGTTTCACTGCGGCTGCTGCCAGGCCACTGCGTCGGTGGCGCTGGCGGCCGCGGCGACGATATGGAGATGAGAGTGAAATGACTCGAGTGGTTTCGCCCGGTAGACGGAGAAAGCAGCGCGTACCAACCATACATTGTCCTTTTCGAATCGGTAAAGATTATAATAGTCTACATCACGAGAATTTCGCTTTATCTTGGTGGTCCGGAACAAGAATACATGGAAGTATGACGCAAAAAGAGTAACAGGAGAGAGAGCTCCTCTCTGCCCCATGGCGTCACGAGGTCCCTCGCCCCGCCCCTCTACGCTTCCCCCACTGAAGCGAAGTGCGGCTGCAACACATCTGTAGCTCATTGTTCATATTATAATATTATATACCATAATATTATCCATTCGTTAGTATCGATATCAATATTGCTGTACACAAACAGTTGAATAGATACTTATCGGATCGAATCACAACACAACCTATTCAAGTAATCACTGAATTCAATCATCACCAAGCTACGCTTCTAGTCAATGACATATCCTCCAACACATAAATGCGTAACAATCAAAACTCACAATCACCACTCAGCTGCTTTTCTTGACAGTCACGGTTCGCCACTTCCTCTCTTTCCTCTCGGCTTCTAACCATCGGTTTCTAACCATCCGTTACAATTCGTCCACCTTTACATGGAAGCCTGCGATCAAAATTAAGAAATTGACCCCCATATCAAATAGGTTCCTTTCAATTCATTTACACTGTATTTCTATTAAATATTAATCGAAGTAAAGTAGGAAACACTAAACTTTCCCTTACCACTAGCATCAGATTGTTCGTTTTAAAGGTATCGAAAATTCTTGAATTCAGCAGAACGAGATTTTACGATCTAAAAGATCTGATGATTCCAGAGATAAGGCAAACCCCCATTCAATGATACATACTATTTAGAAGAGTTTGTTTTTTGTACGTTGAAAACCATCAGGATCAGATGGCACGCTCTCCTGAGAAATAGAAAACCGTTGACGCGTGTGTGTCGTAGAGGATGCACCAGCAGGCGCAAACATCTAAATTCCCTTCAAAGCAGTCCCCGCGGGTCCTCCTATTTCTTTTCGAACAATTGGTTGAAATGGTATTTTGTCGAATGTGCTCGCCTTTACTTATCTTAGGGTATCCTTTGACAGTTATTTAGGAAATTTTTTTTTCTTCGATCGGATAAAAGTGAGGGCTTTTACGAACCACTGCGCGTGCGTCAAGTTTGACTTTTCTTGATACAGCTAGAATACGACACAGTACCTTGTAAAAAAAAAATAAGATGTGGTGAAAGAAAAAAGGTTTCTCTTATTTGTTTCCCATGAGCGAAAGAGCTTTTTTCATATATATGATTAACATTCAATGCACGCAGAAACATAAATAAATTTGGGCAGCCTCCGACCCTGTGAGAGATGGCTATGGTTTTGTTAGATACCCAAGAACTCAGAGAAAATCCGAAAACAATGAAAGTTGGGATTTTGTCTGAAAATGCAAGTAGTTGTATGTGTTATTCCGCTTATTCTCACACTGCGCGTACCGACTGAACGTTCGTAGTCAATGCTTCACTTCTTACGACACAGCTGGCGTCATGTGACAGCAAGGTTCCAAGGAAGATGGCGCCATTATTTGCTATTCACGTTGTATAATGGGAATTTTTTTTAAATATTCTTGGTATGTAAAGAATTATTGTGCAGTGTATCCTTATCCTTTGCTAGAAAAAAATTATCATACGAGATGTCAGCATATTAATTTATTATATCGGGAAATTATTTTTGAAATTCTTATTACCAATTAAATCACTTCATTTAGAATTTACGTCGCACAACAATGCTGTATCATGCTGTTTACTGTTTTAATACGAGTATATGTTTTGTTAATATTTTATTTTTTCTGATGTTGGTAATATTACACATTAAACATAACATACAGAAAGAGTCACGTAACTTTGGCACCTCCTGCAATTTTTGAACAGTTGAAGTTAGTGCAATGCAATTTTCACGGAACTGTATGAGGGAATGGGGCTTTTTCACACACGAGTTCATTTCTATTTTAACAGTTGTATTTTACGATATATTGAAGTACAGTAGCGTGGGGTTACTTTGATCCACTTTTTGAGGTTTGATTCTAGACTGAATTAAAAAATGACATTTTTGTAGAAAAGTTCATTGTTTTATAATTTTATAAGCTAGTTTAGTGTTAGGAGTGTATATTGATGTTAATATTCGTGCAACTTTTCTTGAACGATGACCTTGAACCCCCTCCCTTGTGCAAGAAACAGTTGAAAGCAAAAGCTCGCAGCGGGCACTAATGACAACCTTCCAAGCATTGAAACTTCGTTGGCGCGAAACAGAAGCTAGTCAAAGCCAGTTGCTTTCATAGTGCAGAACCCCTGTTCAGATTTATTGTCAATATCGAAAGAAATGGCTGAGTCAGGTCCAGGTTCTTCAAGGGAGTCAACTAAAACTCCCGAAAAAGTTAAGCACAAGATGCAGTTTTGACTTTCATTTCACAGACGTTGGCATTACTTAAAATACTCTAGTGGCCGACTTTGTAACTAATACCCCCACTCCACCCGAAATCGTCAATCCATCGTTCAAGAAAAGTTGCATGAATATTACTATATACCACAAAATTTACTTGTGCTTTTTATATTTAATTTCTAAATCTGTGAAGCAAAATTACTACAGGATAAGGATACTTTGCAACAGCCTTCGAAAGTAACAGTTTCAGGTAAATTTTTGTGTGTTGAAGGCATTAAATGACCTTTATTGCAATAGAAAATAGAATTTTCAACAGAATCCATGCAAGGAAAACTTCAAAATTTGTTTTAAATGAGCCAAGAAAATTAAATAGTACCTCCAAAAATGTTAAATAGTAGCTCTGCCTGAAAAAGTAAGACTGTTAATTGGAAGAAAACGCTTAATATATTACATACAGTTCCTTTCCACATTCCTGACTAATAAATTCAACAACTGTGTTTGACAGTGCGGATTTGCTCTACTTTTATCGTAGAACAATGTATCGCCAAAGCGGGGAAATGTATAACCTCTTAGAAAAATTGCTTTCTCATATTCGTAAAACACTGCTAAGCTCAGAACTAAAATATGATATAGAAGCGCAGATAATGAATTCTTAAAATGAGTACACTTTACCCACTGATACTTTTCAGTTCACTGAGTTTTTAAATTATTTTAATGGCGCTTTTTCTCTTTCTAAACGCAAGCCTCCCTTACAGCTGGCAAAATCTACAACTGATGACCGATGTGAAGAAACTGGTCTACCAATACTAAGAATGGGCATTTCTTTACCAAAAAAATCCTACATAATGGAACAACTGCTCAGATTATTTATACAAGGCAATGAAACTCTTCACGCACCAGAAGTAAAGTAAGTCCAAGTTACGATAACTTTGTTTTTTTCAAATGGAACAACACATTTTTAATCTGTTATGACGAGCGAAAAAAGATGAATCCAGTGATATACACATTGTCGTATGTTAGTTTCAACTCGTGTTTAACGGATGTTTTGAATGTAACTGTCCGTCATACAAGGCCACGCAGGGCTCCCCCTGTTAACATGCGCTCGCGAAAGGGAAACTGATCGAAGTATTTGAAAATACGAATCGTATTTTAAAATATCACAAAATTATTGCATTTTTTTCCCTGAACACTGCTTCTCATCCTTATGCATTTTCAGATTTTTTTGTCTTTCTTTGGAGGAATTGAAGTTTTGAAAATAAGGAATTGCCAAGTATGTATTGAAATAAAACCGTTTGTTACTTCCACTCCATTTAATGAGGTTTCAAACCATGGGATCTTGAACATCTAGGTCTTGACATATCATTATAATAGAATATTTTATGAATTTCTTCTCCAGGACGCGGAACTCACTATAGTTAGGTATCTCTAAGCTTAATTTAGTACCAAGTTCTTATTTTACTTGTAGGTAAATCCGGTCCTTGTCTCAACCACGTCCTTCGGGCATTTTTAGGCCTTCGCTGATTTGACTGTCAGCGCTATTTCCTTTCTATTAATCGCTAAAAAAAATACGAATGGAATCGTTCTTTGAATGCGCGTAAAAAGCAAAATTTTAGGCGCTTTGGTGGTGCCGAATAAAGTGTTTCAGACAGTTGAATATTTCGACGTCATTAATTCCGAATGTCTTTTATTCTTTGACCCGCTTAGAGTAAAGAGATTGCATGGTTTCTGTCCACGTGTTCGAGGTGTCCAGAATGTGTTCGTTGTGTTCTGGCTTTAGTATACTACTTTGGCATGATGTAAATATTTAGTTATTTGAGAAGCTACTACAGAAAACTTTTATTATCGTTTGTATATTTAATTGGAAATCGTAAGAAGACCAAGTGGTGATAGATTATAACGTGGATCAATCTTATACGTTTTTTAACGAACAACATAATGAGCTCTGATGAAGAAGTACGAGAGGTCGAGGAAACTAATGAGGTTTTGTTTCCTGAAGATCGTAAGATAAATAAAATTAAAAATAAGGAAGTTCGAAGCCGGCTGTTTGTCAAGTTAAAGAGACAAAAGAGAAAGGTAAGGAATTCGGGCTCTTTTACCAAGTTTTATTTCAACGAGTATTTGAACTAATAGCAGTATTTATTTAGGCAAAAATTGCAGAAAAGAAAAAACGTAAAGAAGAAGGCACAAACAAACCTTCGAAACCTACAAAAACTATCGAATCAACGCGAGAAGAAGATGACACAGCATTTGATAAATTGGATGAGGAAGGAAATTTGGAAGTACGAAAAGATCTTGAAAATAGTGAATATGCTCCTTATTTTGCAAGACAGTATGAACCCAAGGTTCTGATAACTTTCTCAGATAATCCTGCAAAGGTAATACATTTTATTTTTTTGTGTGCTTATTCTTGAATTTAATGAGATGTTCAACTCCCAATGATTTATTAGTTCATCTCAATGCCGAAGTGTGTTAGGTATCATACTTTATTTCAATGTCAATATTTACTTTTGATGTACATAAGTATGTATGTTAAAATTAATCCTTTATCATTATTTCACAGAAAACTATGCTTTTTGGAAGGGAACTTCAAAGAATTATTCCTAATGCATTATGTCGACTTCGAAAGCGTATTCCAGTTAAAAATATCGTAGAATCTTGCAATCGTGAAGGCTATACCGATATTTTAATAATCAATGAAAACATGAAGCAAATGAGTATCCTTTTTTAAGTAGAAAGTAGAAGATTTCTTTCTTTCAGGTGATAATTAATTTGCAAATGGCACTGTGAAAGGTACAGCATTAATTATTAAAAATTACAAAGAGTAGGAGCAATGTCAACTACAAAAGTAATTAAAGAAGTGAGTTCTTATAACGTAGAATTACATATTCTTTGCTCACAGAGAGCAGTAAAATAGATTTGCATTGTCTGCAATTCCTTCAAATGAACAGTCTGCATTTTCAAGCCTGTGTGTATACCTGTAGTAATGATTGCATTGTGAAATAAGTATATTGAATGTTTAGTCCAGCCAACATTTAGTACTGTGAATTTCATTATTGTTATTTAAATGGACACCTCCTTCATAAATTCCTATACTAAGATAGATGGTCTTATGGTGATTCATCTTCCTGAAGGCCCCACTGCCAACTTCCGTTTGAGTAGTGTCAGAATATCTAAGGAATTGAGAGTAAGTAAACTACAGTTTGCATTATTTAATTTACTGATAAATAAGTTAATGTATTCAATGTGAAATGTAAAGATACAGTTAAAAATTTTGGTGTAGCTTTGATTAGTTTTTTTGCTATTAAGGTAAGTAAAGATTACATAAATCCACCTTGATTCTGAAAATTACACTATACAAAATCCGTGACAAGGTTTTGATCTTTGATAGAGTAACCTTGAGCCTGTTCAAAGTGAAATGACTAATGTGTTTTAAATGCCAAAAGTGAACTCTCACCAAAATGTCTCTCACCCCTCTCCACTCAATATTCGTGTACAAATGTAAGTATTGTGTAAAATGACACCAAAGATTTGCAGCTGTGTCTTCGACATTTAGTAACCTTTTTGAAATAGTAGGAATGTGTATGAGGGTAAAATCCTTATTTCTTGCCTTCTGACTATTGCAGATATACAGTTTGTTGTTGTCATTGATGTAAAAATATCTTCTTATTAAAATGGAACATTCCAGATTGCTTCCTTAGTCATTACATGTGCATTTAATATTACTAAGTGTGAGAGGTGTACTTTTCTTTTCAAATCATTATTTGAAAACATTTCCCTTTATTTAGTGAATATTAGAAAATTTAGATTAGCGATCTCAAAGTTTATTTTACTCTTCTTCTTTCACGGAAAGTTTTTCTTGTGTTCTGGTTATGAGGAATTGCCTTTGGAAATAAAAGAAAAAAGATACAGGAGAACAAATGATAGTGACTTCAGTATTAAAAAATTCTGTAATGTAATAGAGAAATCTTGATTATTGATTTATAATGTTATATTGCAGCGAAAATATCAAGAGATTAGTGCCCATCGACCAGAAGTCATACTGAATAACTTCAGTACTCGTTTGGGAAATAGTGTAGCTAGTATGTTGGCTGCACTTTTTCATTATGATCCAGAATTTCAAGGTCGGCGAGCAGTTACATTCCACAATCAACGTGATTATATTTTTTTCAGACACCACAGGTAAAAAATATTGAGTGTTCTGTATATAACACAAGTTGTAATATAATGAATTATTTTCACTTTTTAGAAATCAAATGTTTATGAATAACAATTTGAAGTGCTTTAAAAAATAATCACCTTAGCATTTTTAAATGTTAGCAATTCTCTTTAGCATTATGTTGTAAGAATGTCTTAGAAGAAACAGGTAGAAGTGAAAGATTGTAATCATTGTTATCAGATTGTCATTTTTTATCATATTCAGAGTGCTAGCATACCGATAATAGAAAATCAGGGGGAAGTAATCTGTGGATTACTATAAGAAAACTGGTTGACATAAGTTTCTGTGCCCCAGGTACGAGTTCAAGAAAGGTGAGAAAGGTCAGAAGGTAGGATTGAGAGAGCTAGGACCCAGATTCACTCTGAAGCTGCGTTGGGTGCAGTCTGGAGTGTTTGATGGAAAAACAGCAGAGTACGATTGGATCATTTCTGGCCGCCGACATGATCTGGAAACTAGCCGACGACGCTTCTTTTTGTAAAGTGATGTGACACAGTGGAATTTAAGAGCTATGAATGCCATTTAAAGTTATTTTTATATATATACATATATATATACATATATATATATATATATATATATATATATATATATATATATATATATATATATGTTGTGTTAATGTGTATTAAAACAAATTGTTTTTTGTTAAAACTTAATAAAACAATGAGATTGTAAAGTTGATGAGACATGAAATCTTTTTTGTGTGTATATTTTCATAGATTCACACTTTTGCTTAACTGGTAAATAATGTTTATTTTTACTGATATGTTATTGCCTTTGAAATATCTAGCTCAGTATACACTGCATAACTTTCCTAGATCAAGAGGATTATGGTTACTAGGGAAATACGAAAACAGGTGAATGATGCTACATGTTCTGTTATGGAGGGAAATATGAAAAGATAAAGGGAGTCAAGTAGTTAGCTAGTGAAAGATATATACTCTCTGGTAGTTAGTTAGTAAATAAGTAAATCTGATTCATTAAAAGTAGGTTAAAAATAGCATCATGTATGTACCACAAGCATTAACTGGTTCTTGTGATTGAACTGTGACAAAAACCCAAGGCGTTTTGTTCCCACTCGATCATTAGAATCCTTACAATGCCCTTGGTTCATAAATAACTATTCTTTCTTCATAGATATTGATATATTTCATTTTAACCCTACAACTGCTCTTGACTTGTGGAAAATTTCTGTGCCTGATATGTTAGCGCATAGTCAGAGGGTAGTTGGGAGCTTCTGGATATGTAGACACCCTAATAACATTGCAGATTTTAATTTTTAAAACATCAAGTGAAGAATGGGAAAAGGAGCATTTATAAATACTTTTAAAAGAGTATTTTTAAGTATTTCAAAATGTATTATTCCAATGTTTGCAAAAGAAACTACAAAAAACCCATTGTTTTTTTTTTGCGACTTTCCCTTCATTTTTCCAATACTATAATTCAAAATAAATCGGTATTTTGTTTAAATAATTCAATATAACTATACAGATTTGCGAAAATAGTAGTGTGTGCATTAACACTTTCCTTCAGTGCCAGCGCCCTAGGTCGAAAGTGAGGAGACACCACTGTTACAGTCTATTGGGTATATTGAAGAAGTTACTCTTAAACACGCTGCGGCAACGGCACTGAAAAAAAGTTAATGCCTGTCTTGTGACAAATAGTGTTCACTTTGAGCGTTAACACTAGTCAATTTATTCTTTTTTTAATGAATTTTTTTCATTAGTTACAGTCAATAATTATTACGTTACTTCTTACTGATATTTTATTGAGAGTTTATTTGTTTAATTTCCAGGTTACATAATAATAACTGTTATAAATAATGAGCTTGGTGGTGGTGTTTCACAAGATATCTTAATGATTTCTCTTTGCCGGCTTTTATTAAATAATAATTCTTGTTACGTTGCTGCGAATCGATAAATCAGTCATAACTTCTCTCTATGTCTTGTATATTAGTTACGTTTCTTAAGCATCCTGGTCAGCATCGCCCAGACGTTTTGTTGGCCCACTCCTGCCTCAGCCCACCCCACCCATTTGTGCAGCATGCAAAAAGATTCTACAGTTCTTATCTCAATTTCCAATTTTTCACAAAGATTTTCTCTTAACAGTAAGGTCTGATGACTGAGAGGATGGATGAAGTACCTTCAGGCAGTTGTACAGCAGCGAAAGTTGAACAACCTGTGACTTGTGCTAGGTGTCATTATGCCGATAAAAACATAATCTATCAAAAATACCAAGATATTCAGAGCTTTGTTTTAAATTTTGTATACAAAAGTCAAGATGGTTGAACCTGTTCATAGTTTCCTCCACAAACCATACACAACAAACAGTTCACTGCCACCATTGACTGACATACAGCCTCACACCATTACATTTCCTCTGTGCTTCACGGTTGCTCACATGTCTTCTCCTTCCAGTTCTTAATTGAGTCTCCTCCACACCAAAACTCGTCCAGTATAACCACAGATGTTCATTTTCGATTTGTCAATGAAGATTGAAATTAAATTTATTACTTAGCATCTACACGTTTTCAACAGAGAGATCAGTAAATTATAATATATTCTTAAAAAAATGGAGATAACACTAAACCAAGTCAGCAATAGTTCTTTTGAATCCATTGTGTGCGGAGATTTTAACATTAATTTTCTGCTTGAATCTTGCAAGAAAGAGCAGTTTCTCTACTTCATTCATTCCTTCAGTGCACGTATTACAATAAATGTACTTATACGATCACACCAAATTCAAAGGCTATCTATCAAATAAAGCCACTACTCGATATGAAATTGAAACACAAGATTTAGGATACAGTGATCATGAAGCACAAATTCATGCCATAAGAACGCGAGCACCCCTACATAAAATAATATACGTATCAGTAGATTGCTTACTAAAATAAAATAATTCATTAATGACTTACTGCAAGTGTCATTGGACACGGTTTACAATATTGTTTGTACAAACAATAAATTCATTTCATTTTCACCCTTGCTTCCTCTTCCAAAAATAAATATTTCATGGAACAGCAATTCTTGGATAACACAAGGGATTAGGACATTACGTAAAATCAAACAAGTTCTTTCTTTCATCTGCATAACATTACCCAAGATTTCCTCCTCTACTTTAAAAATTCACATCATTGTTAAAAAAAGTCATAAGGCAGGCTAAAATTACGAAACATGTTCTGGATATTTTGAACTCAAATAATACAACAAAAGCAATGTGGAATACTGTAAAAACATCGACCAAATCAATTAGAAACCTAGTAGAGAATGTTTCAAAAGATACAGATAGAAATGTGAACGATCCAGCGAAAATTGCTGACGATCTTACTAAGGGTCTTCAGCCAGAAAAATCAACGAGTCATTTCCCCAAAAATTTTAGACGCTTATGTTCGTTTCCGAAACCTCTTCCAATTAAATTCTCATAATAATCGGTAGGCTAAAAAATAAATATTCCGCCGGTTTAGATGGAATTCCGGATTGTTTGTTAAAGACTTGTGCGCCAGCCATAATACAACCGTTAACTCACATATTTAATGTATCCTTATGCACAGAATTTTTCCAGATATTTTTAAACGGCTAAGATTAAGCCGCTTTTCAAAAAAAGTATCTTTTGTCTTCTTTTTTTTTCAAAAATATTAGAGATATTTTTTTACGTACAAATGGAAACCTCTCTTTGTAAAAAAAACATCAAACAGTCATATTTTCTTTTCTTAAAGATGCGTCATCCACGGATCATCTATTGGAATATTTTTAGATCTTTCAGAACCTTTTGACGTCATTGATCATAACATTTTACTTTCAAAATTATCAGTCAACGACGATACATACTCAGCAGTGTAAAATTTATAACAGAACAACTTGCTGACATTCAGAAAAATGTGAATCCAACTATCCACATAACGAACATGTAGAACTTGAAAACGATGGCCCTGTTGAAGGTTGATCTCTTTCCAATGGAACATACGTCAGTGGTGAAAATTCATTTGGCGATAAGGACATGTTGCGAAAATAATAATAATAATAATATGAACATTAAAACGGACTTTTTTTTCAAATTTTCCACGTTTTGTCCCCAAGTTTCGCCCACGATTAGAATTGTGTTTCTGAAACAATAATTCCAATAAATGTACACAAATATGAAGTCATTGCGTACTTTTTTGGACATGAACAAATTTTAAAACACACACTTAATTCAAGTTATCCTGATTCCTGAAAGTCTGAGGTATCTTCTTCAAATTCCTCGTTCAAATCTGAAGGGGCACTTATAATAATGTCATCGATCGACATTTTCATAATTCCATATTTCCTCCAATATTCGTCTTCCGGCATCTGCAGGTGTAAACAGTATATCTCCCAGTCAGATAGAGTGACTGAAGAGAAAGCTGAAACTGCAAACTCCTGTAAATGTTGAAAAGTCATATATCCTGTGATGTTTCGTTCTCTGGACATCCTTTTGATTTTGGCCCATGCTAATTCAATTGCGTTTAAGTCGCAGTTATAGGACGGTAAACAAACAATAGTATGCCCTGTCTCAGCTGCCAGAAAATCTTATAACATTAGATTTCTGGGGAGGTGCATTTCCTTCAATAATTTGACAGATAACGTCCTGTATTGTTATGAGGCGTTGTCCAACACGATAAAAGAAGTAGGAGGGAGATACTGAATAACTTGTGATCGGAACTACTGCAAATTCTCAGAATTCATTTATTCGTGATAGTCTCCAGTGGTCGATTTTGCCTGAAATATGAGTTGGGCTTGCGGGATACACCGTCTTTTCGACCCAATACTGGCAATTACTAATCTTTTTAATGCAATGTACCATCCAGTAACACCAATCACGTCGCTTTTTTGACGGCTTTTGCCAACAGTTAAATTGGTGTCGATACACGACTCATCCAAATAAAATATATCTTTTTTTTCTTCCCTCAAGTGCTTCATTTGCACAATATATCGGGCTCTCCAGTCCACAATGCCTGCTCTCTCCAGGAGCAGCGTTCTTTTAATTTGAACTCTCTTCCAAAAAAGCCCATTTTGTGCAAAACTTCGCGGAGAGATGTTGCACCCCAGTTCGTTTCACGCAACACAGGCAAGATATGGTTTACATTTGGGACGACTTTTTAAAGAAATGTTCAATAGTGTCACTGATGACGCGCTTATCGAAGTCATCTAGTTGAATTTTGCCACTATTTGTTCTAATACAAGAAGAAAATAACAATCCCTTAGATATTTATAATAATAATAGTTAGGAGTTATGAAAAAAAACTTTATTCACAATATACCAAATTGTGAAAAAAATTAAGTTACAATAAGCGATGGCGTAGCGTGATAAAATCAAATGTGTTAACAGCAACACCACGACAGAAGTAATTCGAAGTAGTAAATCCCAAACGTAGACGGGATGTGTCTTTTCTGAGACTCTGTCACGATTTTTCTAGTTGACAGGACGTTGGCTCTTTGCAACTTCTGCCTTCAATTCGGAAAAGTCAGAATATAAGAATCAAGAAATATACTTTTCATTAATCTTTCCCTTGTATTTTTTTCATTGTGTGGGTGGTCAGTAACTAAACTGTCTTCCCTCACGCTACACTACTGATAATAAACAATTTATAACGTGTGTGCACGTTTTCTTCAGCTCTTATTTCGCTAGACATGGGTGGTTTCGTCGGAATGAAATCGAACCTTCAACCACCCCGGGTCTATACGCTGACTCGCGCTGACCCCAAGATCCGGGAAGCTGCCTTCGAAACTTCCTGCGTTGCTCTGGATTCCAAGTCATGACGTTTTATGTGGAGTTCGCAAAAGTTGCTGAAATATACTTTCGTGAAATTGAACGGGTAACTCTTTCAAATTAGTCTTCACTACAACCTTTTTACACATTTGCAGTTTTGTAATCATTGTTAGTAATAAAAAAAGTTTAAAGCGTATAGCGTATTTTAGTACATTTAACAAGGTAGTAAAAATTCAATGAAGTGAGATCTATTGGAGGTAAGGGTGATAATTATCACCCCCCTCATCCCCCATGTTACGTTTACGAAAGATGATTAAATATAAGATTACAGAGCTGAAGTAAAACGTGCTTAAATTCCACGTATAAGTTACCTCTTTTTGCCAAATATTTCGGAAGTATCATTAGGGTTTCTTGATTTTTCAACTTTTATTCTTTTTATAGTGGATTTACTAACCCCTATCTAAACAGACCCCCGTTTCAATGATTGGGGAATGAAGTAATGAATGTCTCTTTTTCAATTTCGCACATCTCCGCAACTCTGGCTATTATTTTTCTCACTCAATGAAATGTCCTACGCACCTGGGAGGAGTTCGAGTTCCTGTGAGGGACCATGTCCTGACTCTGCCATTTTCATTCTAACACTACTAACTAAAACATTCCACTTCCTAATGCGGTCAGAAGTGCTCTGTAAATGTTCTAATATTCCCACATCTTTTATTTGTAATGTTGTCAACAGTGGTTGCTGCGATACACCAATTCGACTGTTTCAAGTAGCAGAGAGAGGGAAGTGAGTCCAGGGATCAAGAAAACGTACGGATATAATAACTCCTGTGCCCAACGAAAATATAATATATCTCTTGTCTCATCAGTCACAAGAGATGTAGTGCCGCCAACTTCCACGGGCAACAAATGCAAGATCCATCCATGGAGAAGGATTTCTATTACATGCATTTGCATATTTCTTTGTACCAAAATACATATAATGTAGAAATTCGGTTTGTGAAAACTTAAAAGAAAACTAAAATACGATTCTCATATGATACAATATCGACAGATTGCAGTCAGCAGGAAAGATTCAGTGACACCTGGCGGAGAGGTTGGAACTACCAACTAGCTATCTGTCGATGGCGTTGTAACTTTGTTGCAGCAACTCTCCGGTTACGGTTAACTAATAACATCCTCCCCGCGAAGCCCCATCTCTTCGTCCCTTGCATCCACTGGTGTATCTTTTCCTACATTCCAACGTTAAAATTGAAGGTGTAGCAAGGGAGTGTAAGCACTCAGGCTCGCACTAAGCTAGCTCTGTAATTTCTCGTACCTAATTTGCAGTTAATGCAAGAAAATTGTGATGCGATTAATACTTATGAGAGTAAAAATTAATGACACAAATGCCCTTATTATATATAATTCCTATAAACTTGCATAATGGCGACATTTTCGATTACGCGCCGGTGCTATAACCGGCACGAGCCGCCACTGATTGAAATTGAACAGTGTGCCATTCTGTGGTGTTAAGTTAACATTTGTAGGTCTCTCAATTCAGTCAAACTTGAGATGGAACGTACATTTTAAAAAGAACTGAACACTAGCTTAAGTTAATTATGCTTCGTGTTCAGAATTCTTTCAAATTCAATCAGCCTTCAAACTGCTTGTCGTCTATATTTCGTGAATGTGCATTCCCGCCTGGGATATAGCATATTTTTTGGATTTTATAGCTCCAATACTTTTAGAATACAAAAACGAATTGTACGAATAACAAACAAAGCCTACCCGTGTGATTCTTGTAAGCCTATCTTTTTTAACCTAGGAATTCTACCATTACCATGTCTCTTGATTTACGAATCAGATTTGTTTTTTGTCTAAAATGACTTACTCAAGGGTGGGAAAATATTTTTAGCAAACGCGGGTGTCTATAACTAGTGCAGTTTTTACAACCCTGCCCCTCAAGGCCGTACTTCACGGAGGCATTATGCCAGGCATTATTATTTCGCGTCTTTCTCGGTCGTGCCACAAGACGCCGCATGATCGCGACCGTATCCAGCACTGCTATACGGATGCGATCATTCGACTTTTCATTAGGCACTTGTCTGCCATTAGCGTTAATCTGTTAGGCCTGAATCAGAATTGTTCACCTGGCAGGGTCTTCTCAACATTTGACTGTAGATTTTGTGTGAACAGTTTGCTCAGTATCTTGTCGGCCTTGGATTCCAGGGCTATTCCTCTTTATGAGTCGCGTGAGCTTGTGTCTCCTTTCCCTTTGCAAAATAGGTATTCATGGTAGCTGTTCTCCATTCTTCCGGGATACTCCCCAGTTCGAGACATTTATTAAATATATCCGTCCACACCGGCAGTAGTATTGGCATCGACCGTTTCATTGTAGGTAGAGTGCATCTAAGCCAGAGGTTTTGTTGTTTTTCATGGACTCTGTTGCTCGCCTCATTTCCTTGAGAGAGAATAGTTCACATGACTTCCATTCGGTTTCGCTTGGCTCTGGTGTTCTTTCTTTTCTTATTACTTTCGTCACATGCTCTCCCATTGCCTAGCGGAATGTCCATCAGGAAGGGAGGTTGTTTGACTCTTAATGCACTATAGAGTTTTGTCTTAGCAATTCAATTTCCCGTTTCGCCTCTTTTTCGATGTACGTTGCTCTTTTAGCTTAATGAGTTGTTTGTGTTCCCTTTTCTTTTTGCAGTTTTGTCGTTTTCCACTCCCGTTACCTTTGCCTTCCTTTGGTACACAACTTACAACACACAATCTTAGGTGCTGAAACCCCAAACCCAGAAACCGAAAACGTGATTCAGTTTACTGAAGAAGTAAGAGAAATAATAATGAAGACAAAAACAAGAAAGCAGCAGGGTCAAATAGAATATACAATGATCATATCAAAGCTACGGAAAATCAGTTAATAGAAACGTGGTCAGAGATGTTCAAGAAATGCATGGAAAAGTAGCCCAATCATAATATACGGAATACAATATGGGGAAAACTATCAATAGCTGATCTAAGGGCCATAGAGAGAACTAATACAAGATACTTGAAGAGAGTCCTGTGTCTTCCAAAGAACACAATGTCAAAATTAGTATCTGAATTGACCAGAAAACCATTATACATTGAGGACTTAAGATACCAATTACTACTACCATCCACCAGGCAAAGTACACAAGTGGTAGAAGAAAGAAAGAAGAGAAAAGAAATATGGCCAAAATTTTACTAACAGACATAATAATGAAAAGAAAATGGACGGAAACAAACCAGGAATTAAGGCACGTGATAAATTAAGGCCGAACATCCAAAAGAAAAGTTATATTAATTTTAACTATGACATTTAATGTATTATATATTATTTGGATTGTATAATTGTAAAGAACCTGTAACAAGTATTGTACTTCAGCTTCTGGGTCAATGACCCCCATCTCGATCAAATTTTCGTCCAGTTTCCCTGATCCTCGAGCAAATGCTGAGGTGGCCCCTTGCTTTGCTTCTGGTCATAAATGTAACTTCAAATTAACTTCTCCCCAAAGCACGTCACACACAGTTTTTAACTGCTTTTGACGTAAATAAATAAATAAAGAGATCACAAGACTGGCAACTCATGGGTTTTGTCACAAAATCTGCGCAACCTCATCATTAAGTGAACCTTCCTATCACCACGAAGTGAAAGAAGACTGCGTTTGCTCCCTGCGGTGAACAATATCATATGCAAAGATGCAAGAAAAGAACTAAAACAGTTACAAAATATAGCAAATAACTTTAATAACATTTTATGCACATTCGTGCGAATTCCATTTTACAGTTGTCACTATTTTTCGCGCCTTTCTTGGTCGTGCCGCAGCCGTATAGCAGTGTTACATTCGGTCACGATCATGCGACATCTAGAGGCACGACTGAGAAAGACGCGAAATAAAATGACATAATGCCATCGTGAAGGTGGGGCCTTGAGGGGCAGAGTTTAAAAAAAATCGCAGTATACTTCTGTGTACGCTCTTAAGCAGTGCCGCGTCCAACATATTTTTCTCTGTAAGCCTCTCTTCGGTCCACCTCCGTAATATTGTCGTTTCGGCGTCCCCGAAATCACTCTGGTTTTAGATTCCTCGCTTTCTTCTGAGCACATACAATTTGGTCCGTCTTTCAGAATCACTCATCCCAGAATTAAGAAAACGTGCACTGAATACACTTCTTGCGGCAGGACATCACACACAGTTTTTAACTGATTTTGACGTAAAATGAATAAAAAATAAAATAAAAATGAAGAAAAAAGGTTACGCACACTTCTCAGCTTCTCACCCAAAACTTTCCCGCGAAACGTTGTGACGTCAAGCTGAACATCTGAAGTAAAGAAGTTGCATATGTAATTTAAGATACTAGCGCATTATGCGGTGCCGGCTTGTACCGGTTGTGTTTGGCATGATCATGCTGTAAATTCCGTCCTGCGTACGACGATGCGCTGACGATTTATTCTTCTGTTTTCTGGCTTTTTGTTATCGCGTGATGAAGGAAACCGGAGGAAACGCGTTGGTGTATTTTGAATTTGTGTTATAGTGTAGGACGCCGGTTGCTGTGATGGACTAATTTGGATAAAGAAGAGTGTTACTTGTTGAAAATAAGGTGGATTGTTGCAAGAATATTGATCAAATCCATCAAATCTCATCATGTACCTTTATAATTTGACGCTTCAGCGTGCGACAGGAATCACGCATGCTGTCCATGGTAACTTCAGTGGTAGTAAAATTCAGGAAATTCTGGTATCTCGGGGGAAATCTTTGGAACTCCTGCGGCCAGACCCTAATACTGGCAAAGTACATACATTGCTCACTGTTGAAGTATTTGGTATTATAAGGTCCTTAATTGCTTTCCGGTTGACAGGAGGCACCAAAGATTATGTTGTTGTCGGTTCAGATTCCGGCAGAATTGTTATTTTAGAATATTCGCCCCAGAAAAATGTATTTGAAAAGGTTCATCAAGAAACGTTTGGAAAAAGTGGGTGCCGTAGAATTGTACCTGGGCAATATCTGGCCATAGATCCTACTGGCCGAGCCATTATGATTGGTGCAATTGAGAAGCAGAAACTTGTCTATATTCCAAATCGTGATCAGGAAGCCAGGTTGACAATATCTTCTCCTTTGGAAGCTCATAAAAGCAATACATTAGTGTATCATGCTGTTGGGGTTGATGTTGGATTTGATAATCCAATGTTTGCATGTTTGGAAATTGATTATGAAGAGGCTGACAATGACCCTACTGGAGAAGCTGCTCACAAAACACAACAAACCCTTACTTTCTATGAACTGGACCTTGGTTTGAATCATGTTGTTAGAAAGTACAGTGAACCTTTAGAAGAACATGCAAACTTTTTAGTGCCAGTTCCTGGTGGAGAAGATGGTCCCAGTGGTATTCTTATTTGTTCAGAGAACTATCTCACTTACAAACATCTTGGAGATCAAATGGATATCCGATGTCCAATTCCTCGCCGCCGTAATGATCTTGATGATCCTGAACGTGGAATGATCTTTGTTTGTTCTGCAACCCACAAAACAAAGTCAATGTTCTTTTTCTTAGCCCAGACAGAGCAAGGTGACATCTTCAAAATAACCTTGGAAACGGATGGATATGTAGTACGTGAAATTCGTCTCAAGTACTTTGACACTGTACCTGTTGCCACTGCGATGTGTGTTTTAAAGACAGGGTTTTTATTTGTTGCGACAGAATTTGGCAATCATTACTTGTATCAAATAGTGCATCTAGGTGATGATGATGATGAACCAGAATTCAGTTCCGCTATGCAGTTAGAAGAAGGAGATACATTTTTCTTTGCTCCTCGTCACTTACGAAATTTGGTTTTAGTGGATGAACTTGATTCTCTGTCACCCATAATGGCTTGTCAGGTTGCTGATTTGGCAAATGAAGATACTCCTCAACTCTATATGTTGTGTGGTCGTGGTCCAAGATCTACTGTTCGGGTTCTACGGCATGGACTGGAGGTATTTTGACAATTCAGAATAATTGAGAATAATGTTGTTCTTTGCAGGAAATTGATATTGTGGTTTTTATTAAAATGAAATTCAAAATCAAAATATCTTTTATAGGTTTCTGAAATGGCTGTATCCGAACTGCCTGGCAATCCAAATGCTGTTTGGACTGTGAAGAGGCGAGCTGATGAGGAATATGATGCTTATATTATTGTAGCTTTCGTAAATGCCACTCTTGTATTGTCTATTGGAGAAACTGTGGAAGAAGTTACAGATTCTGGTTTCCTTGGAACAACTCCAACACTGTCGTGCTCATCACTTGGTGATGATGCTTTAGTGCAGGTATGAAACAGAAATTCTCTCCCTTTATATTTGATTGTATGAGGAATTATTGGAGGATTGTATGAGGATACAGGAAGTTAAAAAAAACTTTGACTGAGAGTCTGTTACTTTTAATAAAAATCCATCAGATAGAACACATCTGCTTTGCTTGTATACCATTTCAAAAACATTTGCTTTGTTATTGAAGATGTTAATGTTTAGAAGGAAGCAGTTGTCTCCTAAAAACATATTTTGTTACATTGGTCCAATTTTCCTCCATTGCAAGGGATCTTCTAATTCCCTGCATTTTCTATCTGATTTTAACCCGATTTTGAATTAAAGTTTTTTACCTCCTGGAAGACTTTTTAATTCAGTTTGTAAATCCCAAATGGTAACATAGTACAAATTGAACAAAATGATAATGAAAATATATTCAATGAAAAGTCTTTTCAAATTGAAATTATAACTTTCAGTGGATGCTAAATGCTAAGAGAAATTAATTTTATTGCAGGTTTATCCAAATGGCATTCGCCACATCAGAGCAGATAAGCGAGTGAATGAGTGGCCAGCACCTAGCAAAAAGACTATCACCAAATGTGCAGTCAACCATCGTCAGGTATCCATTTTTTCAAATTTACGGTGAAGACTTGCTATAGTTGAGTTTATTTCAAACTCCTTTTATACCTTTAATTTTTATTTCACACCGTTATTTTCAAAATATTAGTCTTTTTTGTGTAATTTTGAATTATGTATTGGGCTGAAGTAAAGAACATGGTACAACTGAGGGAAATTGTCTAAAGGGCACTTTAGTTGAGGGGACAAGGGGTAGTTACAGGGTTTTTAGGGGAATCTTTCAGGTTTTCAGGGCTAGTGAGAAATCTACATAACATGATACATAAGCATGTATTTTTCTGTATCCAACATTGGAGCCTTTTTAAAAAAAACTTCTGTGCAAAATTCCGCAAATCATTTATTTAAATTTTGAACAATTTATACCATACAATCTTTTTAAAAGGTGAAAACGATTGAAATGAAACGTTACACTCATTATATGCCAACAGTTGAATCAGATGTAGTTTGATTCTGTAATTTTTGATATATTAAACACTGAATATAAACTAATCATACACATTTATTACTATTCAAATGCATTCGCTTGTAAAATATGATCAGAATGTGACTTGTGTACACATCTCATGTACCTGCATATTAAATTCAGCATCCCTTGCACTCCCATGGGGTGACAGCTGAATTATATGAATGATTTGCAGGTCAGCAGATTTCAGTGAACTAAGTAAATACTGAACATAAACTAATCATACACATTTTTATACATGCCTGACTAATCAGTCATGTTGCTCATAAATTATGATTAGAGAAGATTCTGCCACAATCATTTTTTCATTGTGTAAGTACTCATTTTAATATTGGCAGTGCAATCCCTTGGTAGCTGTTTCACAATGGGTTCTGATACATGTACTATACTAACATTATTCCACTGATTTTCATAGCCGTAATTAATAGGAAATAAGTTTTTGTTTTAAATGTCTCAAGTTCTCAATTTTATCTTCTCAAAAAATAGAAATTCGTAATTGGATATGAAATGAAAACCAATGGTGCAAAATTGAGATGTTGATCAAAAACAAAGCTTAAAGATAACCTATGTTTGTAGGTGGTAATAGCTTTGGGCGGAGGAGAACTTATCTATTTTGAGATGGCTTCTACGGGCCAGCTGAACGAATACAATGAGCGAAAAGAACTGCCTTCAGAAGTAGTGTGTATGGCATTGGCAAGTGTACCAACTGGAGAGCAACGAACACGCTTCTTGGCTGTTGGTCTGGCTGACAATACTGTGAGGATCTTTAGCTTGGATCCTTCAGACTTCTTCTCACCCCTTTCTATGCAGGTATGGATCCTTTGGGTTGACCAACAAGCCAACCATAATTGATCAAAAGCTTCTGACAAGCTAGTGTATTTATAAAGTGTGAAAACTTAAGAAAGTGGCTACTAAATTGAAGAAAGGCTGAATTATTTCCAGTTTTTCACTTTTTAAAAATGTTTTTGTGTGACAGTTTTTGAGTAGTACTGCTCAGATTATTGACAGTTTTTAACTTAAATTTAAATTAACATGCTATGTTCAAGACTTTGATTATTCAGTTCTCAAATTGTGAACATTTCACAATGTCTAATATTGAAATGTGACTAGTAAGCAAAACAATTTTGCTCTAACATAGTTATTGTATTTAATATTTTGCAAGTAAAGAAATAATAAAGGTAATTCTGTTTTGAGGAAGTTCTGTTTTGTCCTAGATGTTGCCGGCTGCTGCAGAATCGCTGTGCATTGTAGAAATGGGAGCTGGTGAGACACAAGAAGGGGAGCCAGGAACCCAGGGATCGCTCTATCTCAATATTGGCCTGCAGAATGGAGGCTTGCTCCGAACTGTCATTGACCAGTCAACAGGGACTCTCTCGGATACACGCACACGTTACTTGGGATCCCGACCTGTTAAACTCTTCCGCATACGCATGCAGGTGGGCTTGTTTATTACTTATTTATTCAAATTACATAACAATAATAATAATTTTAATTTTTTTTATGTTATGAAGTTTTGTTTGTATAATGTCTAACTTAAATTGATTTACTCTATAAACAGCCAACTACCGTTCTACTGAATTTCTGGGGACTAACATGTTTGGTTCACTATGTCTGAGGTTCACTATATTTGATGATGTCAAAATTAAATAGAATTTCTTCATAACAATTTATTTTGTTAATACAGTGATAGAGCAAAATACAGTATCACGAACTGAAAATTTCAATATCTTTATTTGTTCTTAAAAAATCAATTATTTTAAATTGTTTGCTTCATACTTTTTCATTAATAATTTCTCTAGATCCTTCTCCAAAGTTTATGCTCTCTCCATATACTTGATTCTCTACTGTTCTCCTGGTCTAAGTATAATGCAGTCTTGGCATCTTTCAATGCCTCTTGCACTGTTGGAACGCTGTCCTTCTCTCAAAGGCTCCTTTACTTGCTTAGTAACATACAAGATGCTTTTGGTTGAGGGATGACTCTAGGGCTAATGAAACCAATTGCTTTTCCTAGCGGCACAGCGGATATCGTCAGGCAATGGCAGTCGCATGCTTCTTTTGCCGACGTAGAACTCAACATGCTTTGTCCTGCGGAATATCAAGTAACACCAAAATTGAAACTGAAACAAGCAATTGCGTGTCGCCTCTGCCAGTTGTAGCCCACTCTGGACATGGCCTTTGTTTCCTCAGTGAAACTGAGTGATGTAAGGTCATGAGTAAGTTGCCCATTCCCAGTCTGCTACCTTCACCTCAGGGAAGGCGTCTTTGATTATTATTTTGATAATTTTTCCAAGCTGCCTAGTATTGAAATTTGTGGCACTGAGGTGATATATTCTTTGCCAAGAGGGAACTAATTTCCAGGATGTATTTCCTATGTTCACTATAACCAAATCTTCTTATGCATATAATAAGTGTATAGTAATATATGTAATAAGTGAACCGGGACCTGTGGCTTAAGTTCACTATAATCGGAGTCAACAGTATGTGGTATTCAATTTTTGTTTTTCCCTTTTCATATCTCTCCTTGTCTTTTTATAAGCATCTTAAGCAGTTATAATTATTAAAAGTGTAGTTTGTGATCTAAATATTGTTAGTGTGTAAGAAGTCACAAATCTTGAAAATTGTCTAATTTTACTTGTAAAAATTGTATATACATCAAACCTCTATATTTTGCAAGTCTATAGTCATGAAATTTTTTTCTTTCCCATGAAAATTCCATTTAAAATTGTTCCTTTATATTGAAATTTATTTCTAAGTATCAAATTGAATTTACCAGGAGCAGTGACTCAGGGCATCAACTGATGTCATTGCAGTGACCAGGGCCTTGCAACTCTTCATTCAAAGCTCAAGGGTGCTACTCTAGGAGGCGCAAGTGTCGCCATGTACAGCTGCAGGTTACGCTCGCCAACTTCTGCTTATAAAAATTGGTTAATTTGTGAGAAATAAGAAAAGTGTCTTTTAAATGTTCATTTATTCATAATATATACATACAAGAAACCCCTAAAGAAAGCGTGAACATCAGCTCTATCTTTTGTAACATAATGGGCCTGCTTGCGACCCACGAATTCACGCAGTAGCCACGCACGTTTGAGGTATCGTTGGCAGCAGTTTATTTTAGTTCCTGTAAGAAGGTGCTGCAGTAGAGTGTGCCACTGTAATGGTTTCCACCGTGTTATATGGGAGTTATAAAGCCCTGGCAGTTGACTCTGACTGTGAGGTTCTGGGGTTCAAGTCCAGACAGTCAGTGCTGGAGCTGTACCCTACCAAATGGATCACAGACAGCGTGCTTCCTTCCCATTTCTTGTCCTGTCCTATCCTATTTCTTGCACACACTTACACTTACATGCACTACACTATCACACGTGCTGAGAGTCTGTTTGAGAACTTAGAGCTTGTCCTGGCTGGGGCGGTGCTCTACTGGTGGGAGATCAAGTTTGCCTGGTTGTGGAAAACCAGACCATCCAGCAGAACATGATCATCTCCGCCTGTTGAGGGAAGCACATGCACTACACTTGAGGGACTAATGTCCTTAGAAGTCGACACATCCAGAATCACTAGTTATCAATCAATTGAATTTTCTGACTTGTGTTTTGCTATTCACAAGAAGATTTTATTAAATGATGTTTCTAATAAATAAATAAATAAACAAGTGTAGCTTGATTGTGCACATTGGAATGAGAGTATTACTACTGCAGAATAGATAACTTCCTCCTGAAAGCTTATTTACATTTGTATAAATTAATGAAATGTCTATAAAATACCATTGCAACCCCCAGTTACCTTCTCATGAAATTTTCTCATCTCTGCTTCCCTTCTTGTGGGAACTTGACTCGGAACTTGACTGAAACAAGCAAGGCAAAGTGATGTGAAGGTCATTTGCATGCCCTGTTGTCTGTTGGCCCTGGTTTTCGACAGCAGTTCAGGCCAGGTTCGGTCTATTGTTAAATGCTTAAGAAAACAATTCGGAACCTTTGAAGCGAAATTCGGTTAAAGTAGGGAACACAATTCACCCTTAGAGAAGCGTAGCATGTCGGGGGAGAGGGCAGGGGAGGAGGTGGGTCCCTTAAGCCCTCCCTCAAATTACGTTACACGCTCTGATAGAAATGAACAAAACTTTTGGGTAAGGGATTTTCATGACTCACCTTTCATACGCTTTGTCCCTGCTGCATTGTAGTGCCAAATTACTTTTAAAGGCAAGTTTTCTCACTTCACTCACCTGGATCAAAGTCACGGCGAAGCTTGGGCCTTCGGCCTTCTCATTCAATATAAACATCCTTGAGTCTATCCACCACATAATTACCAATTCACTTCTATAAGAAAGTACTGCAGTAAGCACATTATAAGAGAGCCTTCAGAATTCAAATCGTGCAGTTGCAAACACATTGCCAAAAAAGAACACTACACTACCACAATCGCAGCACTATTTCATAACAGAGGTCCAAAAGATTCTAGGGTGAATCTTACCTATGTCTGTCTAATTATGAACCCCTCATCCTCTCCCCATGGATTTCACCCTCGCCCGAGCGGCGCAAAGTGCAACTTGATTAAAGATGACTGGGATCCAGAAAAGACAAGCGGCACAAAAGTTTGGAATACCAGCTAGTTCAGTTTCAACTATCATGAAAACCCATGAAAAATTTATGAATAAACTTCAAAGTTTTATAAATTAAGTAAATATGCATATTATGTTCAGTTAAAACATTTTTACTTTCTCGTATGTGTGCATATATACGGAGGATGGGTGCATATATACGGTATTATAGAGAAAGTTATGTAATGCTGCGGAAAATCGATTTCATAATTTCACATTTTGGGGTTCCCTGATATTTGTTTATTATTTATGGTTTTATTTTGCACTTTACCTGTGAGTTTATCTCCAAAATTGTTTAAAAGCAATTGTGAATAGTATATTGTGTGTATTTCTATACTATATTGAATAATATCAATGGAACTGAGAGATTCAATATGTGGATGTCCAACTAGTTCACAAGCCAATATATAAAACTCTTGCTTGGGCCATGAAAGAAACAGCTCCACTTAAATAAATCCCTATTATTATTATTTATTTTTTATTTAAAGAAACTGGATAAACCCCTTACACACAAAAACATGCATAATGACAAAAATGTATAAGTACAAAAATGAAGATAACAAAAATTAAAAGTTTTAAATATAAAAATATAACTATTATTTGTATATTTATTTTCATATGAACTAACATAGTAATTTAATACATACATATTTAACTCGTGTGATCATGGCATATGAACTCATTCATAACACATAATATGAACCTTTGCCGATCTAATTAATGCATAATGTTACGTATGAAAATTGTCAATGTAACATGAATTCCATAATCTATACATCGTATTTAATCGATTGTTTGCAATATAAATGTTATTGTACATACTAAATATCTCTTATAGTCCCATTATTCATAAAATTCTTCAATATATTCCTATCTATGATATCATTTGACTTGTGCACTAACAGTGTACGATGTTCAAACATATTTAATTTTGTGCAGTTAAAATTTTAGCAGTATCAGGCAATTATTGCTTTCAAAATGATGAAATACTTTTGTTACAGGGTAATGAAGCTGTTTTGGCCATGTCTAGCCGCTCCTGGCTGAGTTATTATTACCAGAATCGTTTCCATCTCACACCATTGTCATATGAATCCTTAGAGTACGCATCAGGTTTCTCATCTGAGCAGTGTCCTGAAGGCATTGTCGCTATTTCAACAAATACACTGCGTATTTTGGCTCTTGAAAAGTTGGGTGCAGTATTCAATCAGGTAACGTACAATTTTTCCATTGAATTGTTAGTTTGTGACATTATTTTTACAAAGTGTTGTGTAATTTTTACATAGTGGAAGGCATTTTAGGTCTGACACTTCACTAACGTGTGCTACTCCATGTTCATATGGAACATTATACAGTGAAAACTCCGTTAATACATTTTGCACTTATGTTTTTTTTACATTTATGCATTGTTTTTTGTATGTTCCAAATAAATTCCTATACTTACCATGCTAAATTATTTCAGGTATGCATTTTACATGCATGTTTTTTGCATTTATACGTTCATAAAGAAAGTCCCTTTAAGACCCGTATAACATTCAAATGTTAAAGACATTGGTTATCATAGAGGAGCACACACAATTTTTGTGGTGAATTCAGTATTCATCTTGTTCAATTTCATCCTTATGCACGGCATTTTAACCAATTTCAACTGTTCATTTTGGAATTTTGAACAAAACTGCAGGATGAAACTAGAGGTGCTGCAGAAAGGCACAGACATTACCAGCTATTTGCATATACTGTTGTATTTGTGAGTTAACATGCTTCAAATGATTACTAATAAAGTTTTTCAAAAACCCAAAAATGTTCTGTTAAAAAAATTTTTTCAAAATTCAAATTTACAGTTGCGCTTTAACATCATTTTCTTAAGAACAGCTCCAAGTTTTTCAAAGGAATTTGCCAATTGGGGCAAGATTTTACTGTTCTTTAATATACTTAAAATAATATTTCTGTTCTATAATAAGGAAACTGAACAATAAGATGATTTAAAAAAAATGTATTTTGGATAGATGGCAGCTGGCAAGAGTATGTGACAAGTGCGAATAATTAGCAGAAACCAAAGGAAATAGAAAACTAATACCGGAAAGTCTGTGCCATTCTGTAGCACCACTAGTTTTGTTAGCAATAAAAAAAAGAAGCTGCAGTTTGTTTGCCGATGCAGAATACATTTTCTACGGCTCGGGAGAAAAAATTTCAAAAGTTGCTAACTTCCCTTTTTTGAACGTTTATTCATTATTTAGTTATTTATAGTTAAAAACTTGGTAAGAGATACTGTAACTCAAGGACATGCACACAAATGGTACTTCTCTCCCATACATCACATATAGTTTGTACAGTTCTTTTTACTTAAGTCAAATCAAATAAATCAAAAGTAACAGTTGTGGCGGTTCCTGCCAGCAGATCCAAGAGTGGAGCATATCAAAGTAAAAATATTGAGTTTCTGTTTTACTCACAATATTCAATTTCAGTTATGCGTTTTTTTTCTTCTCTTTTTCAGTCTCATAAAAAATGTAAAAGAGATGTTTTATTGTACAAAACAGATTGATTATGCCAAATACCTTTACTGGAGATTACGAGCATGCTTCGCAAACTTGTAAACATTTAATCTCCGTAAATTCGCAGAATATTAAGAAGGTTAATTAATATACTTGAATTTTGCACATTTATTATTTATAGGTATCTTTCCCTGTTGACTACACACCTCGCAAATTTGTTATCCACCAAGAATCTGCACATCTCATCATTGTTGAAACGGATCACAATGCATATACTGAGGAGACTAAGAAACAGCGCCGTGTGCAAATGGCAGAGGAAATGCAGGAAGCAGCTGGAGAAGAAGAACAAGAACTAGCCAAAGAGATGGCAGAAGCATTTCTTAATGAAGACCTGCCAGAGAATGTGTTCAGTGCTCCGAAAGCAGGTCCTGGTATGTGGGCGTCAGTGGTGCGCATCCTTGACCCAGGAGAAGGGCGTACTGTGGATTTGGTGAAGTTGGAACAAAATGAGGCAGCTCTTTCCATTGCCCTTGTGAAGTTTGCCAATCAGCCTGATGGACAACAGTTTGTAGTAGTAGGAGTTGCAAAAGATTATCAACTCAACCCTCGGCAGGTAACTATGTTTTCTACTTCATGCTATTGGTTGAACTACAAATATCAAAAACTTCCTCTATTATTAATAGTATGGACTTCAGAGAGCAGATTCGAGAATGACATTCAAATTTGTTAAGCTGCGAACTTGCCAAAGTAAATCTAACTGCTTAATATTGCTGACTCTATTGTGTTCAGTGTATTTGGCACATTTTTTTAAACAAAAGATAAATTTAATGTTCTGTCAAAGATGTTATACGATGTATACCAATTTTTGGGGACATCTTTGAACATTCTTGTGGGGTTGTTTCAGGTGTCAGGAGGTTTTCTGTACACGTACAAAGTGGATGCAGAGTGCCAAGGACTTGAGTTGGTTCATCGCACGCCCGTTGATGAGGCTCCCACCTGCCTGTGTCCGTTCCAAGGCAGACTTTTGGTAGGAGTAGGGCGCATGCTGCGTTTATATGACTTGGGCAAAAAGAAACTTTTGCGGAAGTGTGAGAACAAGCACATTCCTAACTTGATTGTCCATATCCAAGCAATTGGGCAGCGTGTGTATGTTAGTGATGTGCAAGAGAGTGTGTACATGATTCGCTACAAACGCATGGAGAACCAACTTATCATCTTTGCTGATGATACTCATCCTCGCTGGATCACAACCTCCACTATTTTAGATTATGACTCAGTTGCTACCGCTGACAAGTTTGGCAACATTGCAGTCATCAGGTGAATATTCAAATCAGAGATGCACATTTGTGTACTTAACACCACTATAATCATGTAATTGTGCAACTTTCTTTTCTATTGTGTATATGTTAAATTCTCAAGACAAAAAATTCTTCCTGATTGAAAAATCAACCATAATGAGTTGTGGCTTCTGAAGTTCATCCTCAAGGCCATATTCATATTTTAGCACCATTAGGTGTTGTGAAAAGCTTTAAAAGGCCTCAAAGTGAAACTTGTCTTTATAATATATGTTACTTACGTCAATATCTTTAAATATTTTCGATAATATTAACAATTAAATAAAACTATGTATAAACAAAAATAATTAATCATAAAAAAGAAAGTAATGCTATTGAAAAAAGTTTTCATAAAAGTGAAATATTGTATTTAGTTTCAGAGGTTGATTGAAACATGTTTATTACAAATTTGCGAAACAGCATTCCAATTATTTAGATATTTTAAACCTGACACATTGTGACTACATTGAATAGTTTCCTCAACACATTGAGGCATTTCCTTGTGAACATAACCTATTGTTGTCAAATGTTAAAAGAACCACAAATGCAAAATTCTGTTTGTGGTCTTTTTGACCATTACAAAACTTATTGTGAATGATATTGAGACCTCAAAATGCATTGTGGTTCATTTTTGCTATCGCTTAGTGTTGTTGGGCCAATTCTTCAGCACATTGTGAAAAAATGTCAATTTCTTATAAAATGTTCGTTAAAGTCTATGAAATATTTGCAATGTTTGCAATCTCACGGTATAAAAAATGGTTGGATAATGATTGATTTTATGTTAGACATAGTGAGTTATGGTAAAATCGAATGTCAATGTGCAATTTTGACTTCAATGCCTATCTTTTGTGAATGGACTTAAGTGTAAACCTTGATGTTACAGGCTGACAGGTAGCATATCTGATGATGTCGATGAAGACCCAACTGGGAATAAGGCCCTGTGGGATCGAGGACTGTTGAATGGAGCTTCCCAGAAAGCTAGTGTTGTTGCAAACTTCCACATTGGAGAAATTTGCATGTCGCTGCAAAAAGCCACGCTCATTCCTGGTGGCTGTGAGTCCTTAGTATACACAACCCTCTCAGGCACAGTTGGTGTTCTAGTGCCATTTACATCCCACGAAGATCAAGACTTCTTCCAGCACTTGGAGATGCATATGCGTAGCGAGAATCCTCCTCTCTGTGGACGTGACCATCTTTCTTTTAGGTGAGTAACAAATTTGTTCAGGGGTACACCAAGGAAAGACGATGCCTGGTGCTGAATCAATGGAGGCTCCTTATTTCAAACCCTACCACTGATATATGTTATGGCGTATGTCTGAAATAAGGCTATTTTGAAAACTAAAATATGAAATCACAATGAAGGGATCATTTCAGACATCATCCAGCTAATGTTGGGTTTAGCCTCAGGGTACTGGCTAAGTAAGATAATTGTCAAAGTTTCAGGAGTCTTGCTTGTTTGTGAGATACATTTTGACATAAAATACAGAATTGGTCTATTCTTTCCCAGATGTAGCACATTACATTCTGAGGATACATTTTGACATAAAATACAGAATTGGTCTATTCTTTCCCAGATGTAGCACATTACATTCTGAGGTATTAAGATGTAAGATGCATCTATCAAAGAGCTTTTTCCAAAGTATCCAAGGAACACAAAGGTTTGCCATAATGATGCTACCTGGAATGAAGCCATGTTGTTGTTGAATGAGATTTTCAATAACTTCTTTCTGTTTTCTTTGGACTGTGATCTCTCTATGACTCCACATTACACTAATTAGAACTAATTGGGTGAACATTTTCTGAATTTTGGTGAACCCTTCTCTTAACAATTACTGTATATACTGGAATAGCATCTCCATTTCCTTTTCAAAAATTCATAGCTGAAATTGGGAGTGCAGGTATTAGTCACGTCAAGGTTGGTATTATATGTGCATGTTGTTTTAAGCCCCGGAATATTACCCTCGGGTCATTACTAACATAAGTTGAATGAATTATAGATGATAGCAATGAGCATTGTTGACAAAATCTGCTAACCAGAAATGTTCACTTCTGTGTAATAGAAACTATTGCAGTGAAAAACAAGCTACAGACTTGATATAAATGTTCTGTCATTAAAATATCTCCCGCCCGCTCTCCTCTGGCATCAAGCAACATGAGGGCCTGAGGAAAATTCTGTAAACTTGAAGTTTGATCTTTCACTATGAACAAAATATTAGAAGCAGCAGATCAATTTGATAATGATGCAGCAAGAAGGAAGTATAATGTGGATGATAGTTGCATTTGTGATTAGTGTACGAACAAAGCAAGACGTGAAGAAACTACTGTTAATTGGCTGGCACAGGTTTTTTCTTTTATTGTGGGTGTGGGATTGTGTTTCAACATTAACAATGTAATAAATTAATTTAATGGACCTGTTTTTTTCAATAAAAGTGAAAGCAAGTTGGTTCTTTTTCCGTGATACCTTTCCTTAAAATTAGGGTGCAGATGTTATTCGAGGCCAGGGATTATTTTTAGTATTTATGGAATACAGATTCTGGTAGAATGAAAATATTGATGCAATAGACAAGTAGCTAAGACTGCCCCTCATGCCACATACACAACTGAAAACATCATGTTCCTCTTCTTTCAAACCCACAACCATAGTGATTTCAACATTAGATGCATCTGCAATATAGGATGGTGTTTTAAAATGATAAACCTGAAGGCCCAACAGGTGAAAACATTGTTAGAATAAAAGATGTTCTTTTGATTTTGAGGTTCTTACAGTCATTCTCTGGCAAATTAGTATATCAGAATTTGTTGAATAAGAGCATATGTCATCAGTGATACTTGTGATTTAATTATTATTAATGAAATATGATTCTATGTTTGTCTTTTTGTTCGTAGGTCATATTACTATCCAGTGAAGAATGTGGTAGATGGTGATCTTTGTGAGCAGTTTAATTCAATTGACATTGCTAAGCAGAAGAGTATTGCTGGAGATTTGGATAGAAATCCCAGCAAGGTGTCTAAGAAACTTGAAGACATTAGAACTCGATATGCATTCTAAATGTTAAAGTGGAACTTTCTTTTTATAAGTTCCTTTCCTTTTTAAGTAAGATTCAGTGTTGAAAACTTTTTTAAATTCACTTGAGTACTGATCAGTCAGCACTATTAGAAAGAAAATAATTTTGCCCCTGTATGTAATAGAAACTGTTCTGGCTGTGACGCTGGATAAAATATTTGTACATATTAAAAAATAAAATAATAATATTAAACTTCCACTGAGTTTAATCGGGAACTTCCTTTAAATATGTGTTTTCTGATTAGAATCTGCATTGGTATATGGTAGTGATTATGTCAAATATTGTCTTGTCAAAATATTTACTTTTGTATTGTGTGGAACAATTGTTTATCTGCAGACTGAGCTTGGATTTATTCACTCAGTGGTTGTGATCTTATTCTTTAACACTTTCCCAACTGCTCCTCTAAGTAGTGCTTGGTCCCAGTCAAGTGGCAGTTTTTGGCTATTTTTGTATTTTTACTAAAAATAGAGCTTTCAAGCTATTATGTTATAAGTAACATTTCCTCTCTATAATATTTCATCAATAAGCAAAGTGTTTCTATCATTTTTTTAAAATTCTGTTTGAAAAGTGTGTGTGGGTGGGTTTGAACATAGAAGAAAAATCTTCAAATTTTGAGTAGGTTTATATATAACCATAATTGCAACACAGAAACATATTATTATTCTTTGGTTATTCTATTGGCATCAACAGTTACACATCAGTGATAATCTTGCAAATCATGTCAACCATCTTTGAACTGCAGATTTCAGATGTTTCAGGTGCAAATTTAAAATATAAACAAACATGACTTTGTAGGTGCTGAGACATGGATTTTTTCCTAAATCACTTCAAATCACAATATTAAATGTTATGTTATTTGGCTCACTTGATCTTCCAATATTTCCAGGAAAATACCAGATTCTTCGTTTGGTGATCTTTAGGGAGCCACTACAATAAGCTTGAAACATTCAGTACTTATTCATGTAGTATAAAACTGACTGCAAAGGTACTCAAAACCAATCTTAGACAATGTAGTTATGAACATTTATTTTTACATCGATTAAAACTCCACAATGTTCATGCAGTTCTCTACAAGAGCTATGCCCTAGCTGATAATGATCTCGGATAGTGAATGATGTTTCACTTTTGTAACACCAAATATAATATCAAAACTGTTCACATTTGCAAAATCATTAATTACTACTAGTTTGCTTTGCATATCCTGTATATTAAGGTAGCCTATATTGACACTCGACCTCTGTCCATGCTGGCCAGTCTACGTCCTGACTGGAGGATGCAGAGAAGGCTCTCATGTATTCGTTTCTCCATCATTCATCCTTGTACTTTTTTCATATTTCATTTTATTTAATACATTCTTTTATCCTCCCTTTTTCTTTGTCACTGACATTCTCTGTATTCTGAAGCCCACCCATGTATGCCATGCATTGTGACCGTGTCGAAGGGAATGAGTGACCTGTGGGTTGAGGGGTCAGTACATCACATGCTTACCACCTTGGTGCTGGAGCCTTGGGTTAGACCCCTTCTAACTCTGTTCATAGTGTGAACCTTGGCAAGTGTGTGTGTTTTTACATCCCTTGTTGCAAAGGAGTACAGGTTAAAGACCTTCCAAATATAATTTCTCAAATTCCGTTTCTTCGTCATTGGAGATTTCACACACACAGCACCTATGACGATATTCAGCAAGTGGGAGTGTGTGCACAGTTTTAGTAAGATGCTGGTTCCTGTGCCCTTAGTGGGGTTGCCTTGTTGGTCTATGGCAACGTCTTTTTGTTAAGAAATCACAGACCAGACCAGTCCAGTCTTCAAATTGTGTGTGTGTATCAGCCTTTAATCTCTCTGTTTGCAATATTTACATCCCTCGCTGCAAAAGAGTACAGGATAAAGGCCTTCCAAATGTAATTCCTCGAGTTCGATTTCTTTGTCATTGGAGATTTCCATGTCCACAATCCTCAGGAGTTCCTCTCGAACTTGTCAGAGTAGAGCCATTGCAGAAACTGTCATAAAGAATTAGTTTCGTTCTGTTGAATACAAGTCTCTACACCAATTCTTCAGGTCGCTCTAGGCCCTTTTCATGAATAGATTTAGCCATGTGTAGCCAATCCCTGGGTTAAAATTCACTGCAGTGCTTCTGACCAGGCGGTTCTAGGTTCGAGTCCCGACAGCAGGACCTAGCTTGCCAGCTAGGTCTAATTCAGTCGCTTTCTGGAGGAGAATTCTAGCAGCTGGCTGCTGTGTTCTGCGGCGGTGCCCTGCTGGTGGGAGATATCTGGTGGTGGAAAACCCCGCTAGCCAACCGTAGGTCAGCGCCGGATCTCGCCATTCAGTTGGGGAAGGTCTCCGCCACCTCCTGAGATGCTCTGCACTTACGGGACCTTAGCAGTTGACATACCCGGAATCACAATCAATTGGTCCAACCCTGGACTGGTCTGTCCTGAACATGGGAGTATGCCCAGTCTTGTTGAACATCAATGTTCTCGTTCCATTTCCCACTCGTCCCCTCACTGGGTTTTCCAGCGAGCGAATTAGTCGGTGCTTGAGATGTCCCTCTACCTAACTGATGGGCCTTTCTAAAATATCGATTCAATGACTTATTTCACCTGCGCTAAAATTGCCGATCTTCTGGAGGACTGAGCCGTCCCCCTATATCACGGTGGAATTCATATTATGGGAAAGCGATCAAGGCATGGGCGAATACGTCTGGCAAGCTGAATCATTATCGAACCATTGAAAACCTCTTAGGATATAAACGGTCTGGTGCACGAGCGAGAAGTCGTGCGCGAAAGCAAATCCGCTTCCTGTAGAACCTACTATCTTCGTTTACGTGTTACACCCTCCTAATGCCGTTTGGATGAAAATACGAAAAATTAAAGGAACCTCGTCTGATGTAATAACTGAGGAACTTGTTTCCCTCTGTCATGTCGATCTCATTTTGCTATACACCCATCTTTCTTTTAGACTGAAACAGGCTTGCACAAGTCTGCTCACGCGGTCATTTGCACTTACGAGCAAGCCGTCTGCCCGCGAGAACGCAGAAAATGCAAGTGGGGGGAGTATACAGATTTGCGGGGAGGGGAGAAGTTGGAGCGGGGTCGACGCGGCGCTTAGATTCAATGCCTGGCTGTCTAAGGCAACGATCCATGTTGTGAAATGATTTACCCACTTATTTAATTGGGCAATTACCGTATTTCTAGCTAGAAGGGCCATATTTCACTGTTTGTTATTCTATGAACTACTGCGCATCGGCATTTTAATTTTTTTTTTACTTTGTGTCCATGGAAACCCATAAACAACAATTTAAATGAGTGGCCTCTTTTAAAACATTATGTAAGTTTAACTAACAAAAATTTACAATTTAATAATAGATTTTTCATCAGGAATTTTATAATCTTCAAATGGTAGTAAAACGGAGGAAAATTGAGTGCAGACCCACTTTGCGATTGATTTAAATATGAAGTTTAGGCAATTCCAAGAAGGGTAATATTTGGCAGCACACATCTCTGTGACCATTTTCCATTATTAAGAAGCCGAATTAGAGATACCAATGAGCAAGTCCTTTTTACGATATTTTACACATATGCACATGTATTCGGCATCGGGCTTCCCTGATGGGCTAGTGGGCGCGGAGAACGAAACCGCACGAAGTTCGAATGCTATACAGTGCCACAGTCAGTGGGTGTGGATTCGACTACTGTGTTCATAGGCAAATCGTCTTCGTTTTCTGGTGTTTAATTTTGACAGCAGCTGTGAAATTAGTTTTTACCATCATGGGAACTAACAATCCAATGTGTTTTGTCAGTAAGTCCCTAAAGTTTTATTTTGGTTTTATAAGAATAAATGCGAACAAGGAAACAAATAACTTTCTTTCCAAGCGAATTGTAGCTATGAAGATGTAAAGGATAATGAAGAAAATTCATAAGAAGTGCAATAAGTTCAATTGACGATATTAACAGTTGAAATATACGAAGATCACCCGAATGAAATGGAATGCCAGATCATCAAAACCTTCAGGAAAACGATTTGTTTATTCACAAGTTGACAGAAATACACCCTATGTTTTTATTATAGCGATAGTAAACATTGTCCTGTCACTTTTCACTTTCTAAAAATGCTGGCTGACCAGCTACACTGTCTGTAGAAAATAAAACTTAACACTGCAGACACAACAAGAAAAGATACCTTTATTAAAGTACGAAGGGTTTTGAATTTGTTTATATTGTTTTTAAATTTCTTTACAGACGTCTTGATACAGCTTCAAACTTTGCCACGTATTAGTGAAGACGTGAACATTAATTTAGAGTTACGTTTGTTCGAAGACTGAATGTCCGAATTCTCTAAGAAACCACGAAATTCATTAAAACTTCGGGGTATTTGTGATTGTTGTCTTTGCATCGTCCCGTAGAGGAATTCATTTTAGTTTTTCCGAAACTTGATCTGGTAGTTTAGGCCCACAGCATTCTTGGAATTCAACCGCGTGTGCGTACGGGTTTAGGCCCACTGTATTCTTAGAAATTTCTCCCACTTTGTGACGTGCGATCAAGCGTTTCAAATTGCAAACATCCCGCGTATCAATTCTTAGAGCTAATCAGAGAATGAAACTGAGTTCGACGGACCATTTATGTATGCCCAAACAGCATTCGTGCTTTTTTTTCAAACCAGTGCAACAAAATTTTATCTTTCTTCTGCCTAGCAAACTAAACCCCTTAAGAAATATAAAATTTTCGTATACAAATTAAATATCAATAAACAAATTTTTCCTTAAAAACTCCTACTTTAACAATTGTGGAATACTTATAACTTTAAAGTAGGAAGTTATATGTAAATTCCCAAAATTTACTAAGAATCGGCAAAAATGAAAAAATGTTAAATTTACATATATATTAATTAATAACTAAATATTAATATTTTAATAATTCACTTTCTGTGGCTTCTTATAACATATAATCAAAAACCTCAGATTGATTTTAAAATTACTGTAATTTATAATCTGTAATACTACTAATTTTAATGTTAAAAATTAAGCATAAGCCTAAATTAATGTAATTTTATTTCATATTCTGACACAATAAATTGTTACTTGTCATAATGCCATTTATAATATTGCAAAGAAGATTTCCATTTAATGAAACAAATTGGGGAAGTTAGAAAATATTTTAATTTCATAATAATAATAATAATAATAATAATAATAATAATAATAATAATAATAATAATAATAATAATAATAATAAAGTATATGTTATTGAAATATGTACAATTTAGAAAATTTATTGTGATTTATTGTCTTTATTAATAATCAGTAGTAAGTCCGAAAAGGTTCACACATTCAGTTGTGAGCATTATAATTTTTTGGGGTTTATCTCTTTTATTGTCAAACGTTTTCTTTTTAACAAGTAAATAACTTATTTTTATGTTCATAAAGGATTGTACAGAGTTATAACAATAAAGGAAAGTCATAACCACAATGCTGAAACAGCGGTTCCTGCCAGCTGAAAAGGTTACAAGGGAAGAATTCCTTCAATATTTTAATATGGGATTGAGCATTGCCGAATCATGCAAATATTGCGAGACCCTTCTCGAACTAGATGGCGATATTTGTGAAGATCATGCCAATGGTCGTACAAATCTAACAGAAAGAATTGGGCGCTACTAGCATGATCTTATAGAGCGATTTTTATAAGAATTGGCCGTTTGGCAGCTAGTGTTGGCAACAACTGAAGGTTCTGTGATCGTTATGTTCTTGAACCCATTAGACTCTCCTTTCTGTATTCGTTCGTTTGCAGTTGGCTAACTTGTATATGGCTTTGACGCTTTCTTTTGTAATGTCCTCGTCCGACGAAAATATAGTGCGCCACGACAAATTTTGAAGACATTTTTCCACTTATGTAATTATATTTCAATATGTACGTGTGAATATACCTGAGCGAAAGTTTTAGATTTCTGTATATCTTCACGGGATCCGTAAACAAACACTTTACGAAGAGGCGCGGCTAAACCATAGATTTTAAGAAGACGCTAGATGTGCCACGAGCGCCACTCTGTTTTTTTTCTTCTTTCTTTTCTTTTCTTTTTATTTTTTTTTTCAACTTTCCCCCCGCCAGTAACCCTGGCGAGGCGGGAGTTTATTTTCTCGGGGTACAACATACGCCGCAGCTCTATGGCTTATGCGGCAAAGAAGGGGGCAGAACTTACTAACTTATTTCTAACTTAACCTATGGATGAAGCCGGCACTTTGGCCGGCAACCTAAGATTAACACAAGACAGGATTTATTCAGACTTCAGGCTTATTAGTTTTAGTTTTCTTGGGCTTTTTTTTTCCCATTCACACGCACATTCACACTAGATTATATGTTCACTTGACACACGCACTTTCACACGACACTATATACATAAATTCTATTTACACTATGTGCGCCACGGCGCCGACTTTGCTCCAAGCGTCCGTGGCGGCTAGGCACAATGTGCCCTGGCAATTGTAACGGGCGGAGCCTCACTCGTCCCGCTGGGAGCCTCACGCCGCTGCTCGCAGAGTTCTGCGAGAAGCTGTGGCGGTAGCGCCCGGAACGTGGAGGCCACTTGCTTGGGCCCTCTCGGCGCAAAATACGTCCGGTGGACCTCACAGTTCACTGCCCGGCCGGTTTCGCGCAAGATCCGCGGAGCTTTCGGGCCCAGCGCCCGCGTGAGCGCCGTGTGTGCCCTCCGGCGGATCTCCTCTGGCAGCTGACGACTCACGCCCAAGACCCCGTAGGTTGCACTGTTCCTATGGTGGCGGTTAGGAGGAGGAGGAGGAGGAGGAGGGAGATGCGGCCGCGTGGCGGTCCGCACCGCTCGGTTCTCGGCCGCCCAAATCGGGCGTAGGGTCGAGACCGGCGCTGCCGCAAAGGTTTCGCAAGCATAGGTCCATAAACTTCGTATGCAGGCGGTGAAAAGGAGACGCTTCTGCGAGAGGGATAGGTCCGGGGAACTAAGGAGGGGACGTAAGAGGGAGGTCCTCGCAAGAATTTTGTGGCGAAGGTCCTTGGCGTGCTCGTGCCAATAGAGACCACGATCTAGAGTCACACCAAGGTACCTCGCGCATGGGGACCAAGGAAGATGCGCGCCCGCAAGCAACACCGTTTCCTCGGGGTCTGCCCTCTGACGGGTGAAGTTAACGGCCACGCATTTCTCAAGGTTTAGGGTCAGGCGTTTCTGGTGTAGCCAGATGGGAAAGGCGGCGAGGCATTCATTCAGGTATCTCACTGCTTGCCTGCTGTTCGCCGATTTCGCGTAATACGCAAAGTCGTCCGCGAACATCAGGAGCCCGCAACGCTGAATTCCCGTTCTCCTTTCTTCTAGCAGAGGCGCATCATTGACGTACAAGCCGAAGAGGGTGGGGGAGAGCACGCTCCTCTGTGGAACCCCCGCCTCGGCGCGTCTTGGTGACGATTGTACGCCGTTAACTCGCACTCTGAACGTTCTCTCTGTGAGAAAACTACCGATCAGCCTGGTGTAGCAGTCGCTTATCCCTGACTCAATGAGACATAAGAGTGCCCCCTTATGCCACACCGTGTCGAAGGCCGACCGCATGTCCAGGAAGACGGTAGGCAGATTCTGCCGCCTCTCGAGAGAGAGGCCGATCTCTGTCCAGAGGCGCGTCAGCTGCTGCGCGGAGCTATGACCCGTTCTGAACCCGAATTGTTCGTCTCGGAGGAGACCTAGACGCCGTATTTCCTGCTGCAAGCGCACAAGTATGAGGCGTTCTAGAGTCTTTCCTAGGAGCGAGAGTAGACTAATGGGTCTATAACTACTCGGCAGGAAGAGGCTCTTACCGCACTTGGGTATTAAGCAGATGTTCGCTGTTTTCCACGGGCGCGGGATATATCCTTGTGCTAGGCAGGCATTGAAAAGTGCCAGGAGAAATTCAACCCCTTTGTCACCAACGGATCTCAAGTGGGCGACGGTGATGCCGTCAAGGCCGCAAGATTTTTTTGGGTTGAGGTGGCGGAGCACACCGCGGAGTTCTCCGTCCGTCACGCGACGGGCTGATGTTTTCGGTGTGACTGCCAGGAGGCACCGTAGGCTCTCCGCAGTCACGTGGGCATCGCTGGCTCCAGCGTCGTGCGGTCGGAACTGCCGCTCGAGCGAGTCAGCAAAGACTTCGCTTTTTGCAGCGTCGTCCCACACATACACCGGTGCCGGAGGAGGTTGACCGGGGAGCCTTGGGGTGTCCGCGTTGGTTTGAATGGGGTGATTTACTCCTGGTTGCCGCCCCAGCGCTTTGGATAAGCCCCATAGGCGTTTATCGTGGAGATTGCTCTCTTCTATTGTACTTTTCCACCGAGCGTTTCTCTCGTCTCTCAGAGACGCACGGAATTCTCGGCTCAGCGCTCTTGCCCGCTCCCCGTCTGCGGGATCACGAAATCGGCGATGAAGCTTTACTGCTCTGCGGAGCGCTTGCAGTGTCCGTCTTTGCTCCTCTGTGAGCTCGGGACGACAATCCGGCACGCGCGTCACTTTCGTGACCTTTTTGTAAACGGACATAACCGTGTCAGTGAACAAGTTCACCGCAGATTCTATATCCATGTTTGTCACCAGCGGTCTCTGCTCGAGCAAATCGCTCACTTGAGCTTGATAACCGACCCAGTCCGTGTCGCGCGTTGTTCGCATTCTTTGCTGGCGTACTGCGACAAGAGATGCCACCACACATATTACCGGATTGTGATCGGAGTCCAGTTCGGGTAGTGACGACGATACATCACCGTCAACCCCCTTCGCGATCGCAAAATCGATAATACCCGGTCGCTTGCGCGTTCCGCGCTGGGCTGTCGGGAAATATGTGGGACTTTTCGGTGCGCATACACATACGCCCCGTCTCGTCGCTGCTAGAGTGGCTAGATTGGTGCCGTTCCTGTTGGAACCTAAGCATCCCCATGACCGGTGTCTTGCATTGAAATCACCAAGTAGCAGAACCTTGGTGTCTAGTGCTAGAATTGCTTCAATCTCAGAGGCGTTGAGAGTCTGGGCAGTAGACAGACACGACAAGGAGTCGTTTGTTTCCCACCCAGATGTGCGCTCCAACAGCTTCGAGTGATGTCAGCATTAGGGTCGTGAGGTTTGCCTGAAGCTGAGGGATGTCGCGGCGAATGCTCAATGCGACTCCACCTCCCAATCTGCCTTCGCGGTCTCTCCGGTATGTTGCGAATCCTTGAATTCGGAAGTCGCTCCGGGCGTTGAACCACGTCTCTTGTATCGCCATGATATCGAGATCATGCTTTCGAATGAACTCGCCTATTTGCTGGGCTTTATGCAGTGCGCTCCGCGCATTCCAGGTGCATGCACGCAGCGGCTGCATGCAGGTGGATTCTGGGCGTCTCCTAGTGGTTTGCGCCATCTTCGGGGAGAAGAGCTGCCAGTTGTGCAAGCATTGCCAGAAACTGGCTTCTGGAGAACGCTGCAGGGGCGGCCGCGGGTGGAGCGCTGGTCTGCGACTCCACCGCACCGGTTGCGTCCCGCGACACGGGGGCCTGAGCGGTGTTTGCCTCTGCTAGGTTTTGTACCACCGCTGACCAGGCTGTACCGTTACTTTCCTGCCGGGTTGCACCGCCCTGATTTCGGACATGGGTGCCGTGATCTGACCGCCCGGCATTCTCCCCGTCATCGTCTGAGGGGCGACTGGGGAGACTAAAGTAGCTGCAGCCGGAGTACGACGCTACATGGCGTCCGCCACAATTGCAGCATTCAGGTGGGAGGTTGAAGTTACTCCGTTTTGGGCAGTGTGTCGTGCCCATGTACTCCGGCTTGTTCTGCTCCGTAGGGTGGCCATTTCCCTTGCAGAGCTTGCAGCGGTAGTCATAGGCGCAATTGGCCGAGTAGTGACCCCATCTGCAGCAGCGAGCGCAAAAGAGGTGTCGTGCCCTCTTTTCGCGCTCAACAGTCACGTCGAAGCTATCCAACTGACGGACCGAATATATTTTTCGCGAGGCAGGAGTGTCGCGTAGGGTGACCATGAATGTCCCCGTGAGCAGTTTACTGCGCTGCCATGCATTTGCGGGAGGCTCACCTTCACCTGCGGGTTCGGCGACCGCAGATTCTTTTAGACGCCAGTGTTGCCTGACGCCCAGGGGGTCGTAGCCGAGCTCTCTCAGCTCTTGCGCCACTTCTCCCTCGGTGAACCCTCTCGGGAGTCCCATGATTGCCACTCGGAGGGTCTTTTCATGCCCTTCACGTGGTGGCGGATGTGAGAAGAGAAATATGTTATGCAATTTAGCATATTTCTCCGCCTCTAAGTAGGTTACCTTGTCGGTAGTTTGGATTGCGTAGGCAATACGCTTCCCCCGCGTTTTGGCTCGGCCAATTGTGGCCTTTTTGCCTGTTGCGACGCCCAGCGCACGACCGTGGGCGAGCACAGCATCGGGGGAGATCCTGAGCCTTATGTACTATGGCTTTTTCGGCGGCCGTGAGGCGGCCGCCGCTTGGGGCTCCCGTGTTTCGAGCGGGGCGTGCCCGGACGCCTCCGTCGGAGAATTAGCGTTGCGGAGCCGGCCGCGCTGGTTGACAGGGACGGTTTGCCAGCCGCCATCTGTGCCCTCGCCGTTGTGGATTTGGGAGGGATGGGACTGGGCGGTGAAGTCGTTACCTGCCAGGGATTCCCGTCCGGCGCCAGGTGTGGTTCCGCTCTGGCCCGCGTACGGAGGTGCCGACGCTTCTTCTTGGGTGTGGGGGAGGTCGCCGCCCTCGCCGCGGAGATCCTGGGACCCTCCCGGGACGTGTCCGTCTGGGGTGGGGCCAGGGCCTACAACTTCGGCTGGAGCAGCGACCTTCGGCTTTCGCCGACGGTTGCGGTTCCTGCCTCTGGAGGTGGTGGTTGCGGGGCCGGCGCCCGCTTCGGTGGACGGCGGTCGGCCGGTTTCGCCTTCTCCGCTGCTCCTTTGCGAGGAGGGGGAGGTCGCGGGTGGCACGCTGGAGGATGTAGGGCCCACCGGGCCGCTGTCATCTGGGTCTGCGGGTGCCGGCAGCTCGGGCTGTGCAGCGGGGGAGGGGAGCGTTGCACTCTCCTCCGCTGGGTTGCCGCTGGTTGCGCCGCAGGTCCCCGAGGCCAGCGGCGTTGCGGACGGGTCGTCCATGGTTTGTAGTGAGGCAGGGGAGTGCGCTTCGAATGCGCGCACCCTTTCCAGCGCTGAGGGCGAAGGCCGCGGCTCCGGCGTGGGGCTGGAAGTAGCCTGGGCGGAAGGCCCGCCGCATTCCTTCCAGAAGCTCCACAGCTCCGCTTCGCGTGCCCGTGCGAAGGCGAGTACCACCTCCCAGGGGACCATTTTAGGTTCCTCCCATTCGCTGCCGTTCATGTTGTACGCTGCGGGGGTGGAGGGGAAGGAGCTCCATGTGTCTCCACACACCCTCTGCAGGCGCAGAGTAGGGACTCGCCGTGGAGTCGAGCCCAATTCGATGGCGGAAGGAGCAGTCGCTGCAACTTCTACCGTGTTGTATTCGGCCGATGGCCGAGGCAGCAGCGGCGGCGGTGGCGGCGGAGCTGCAGCGGCAATGGTGGTGGCGGGCACTACCGCGTCGTCCGCAGGGCCGGCGCCGGTGAGGTGCAGCTGCAGAGGCGTGGGCGGCGGCTGCGGCGGCTCCGATGTTTCCGCCATGGCTTTGTTGCCTGAGGTACCTGCGCGCCCCCTTGCTCAGGCGGCCCGGCGGGGCATGAGGCGGCGGGCGAAAGGCGCAGGCCCGGGTCTATGCGCGCTGGCGTTCGGGTCTATGCGCGCCACTCTGCCACTCCCAAATTGAAGAGGTCCGTCGCCGCCATTAGGATGGCAAAAGAGATCAGCTGTTAACTGCGAATTAACGTGAGGGTGGTTTTTAAGCTGTTTAAGGATACATATGCGGTGTGAGGTTAATTTCAATTCATTCTGAGGAATTTTGAAAAGGTAAATTCTGCTGCACGTTGATAAATTACTGCATGACCATGATTTTATGAATAAATAACGTCGTTAAACTGGACTGCCAGTCAGGTACCTCACAAGCATCCTGTGAGCCTTATCATAGTAATTTATTCATTTATATGTGTATATGTTATATTACAGTTATAATGCTAGTTTCCTGTTGTGCGTATAATTGCACAAATAGAGATGGTAAAATATATGTAAATGGGAGTAAAATTACGTTTCACAGGTTTGTTCATGTGATTAGTAAATGGTTGTGATCGTCATAAACGATTTATTTGCATTATATGACTTTCTCCTAAACATATAGGTTTCCCATTTCTAATAAAGAATTGTGCTTGAAGTGCATAAAAGCAGTGAGAAGCGAGAATTTCAAAAATGTGGTATAGGATGTTACATTAATCAGCTTTTTACTTTCTCCATATTTTGAAGTGTTAATAGCGAGTCTGAGGTTGATTTTGAATGCCCCCTCTTTTATTATAAAATTGGGACTAAATTTTATTTATTCTGCTCTAGATTCTAAACTGCCCATGTGATTACAATTTTACAAAACTGTACAAATCATGTTCTTGTTCTTTGTAATAAAAGCAATTCTGTGTAAAGAAACCTGTAATTTTTGTAAATTAATCCATATTCTTCCAAATTTCCATTCTTCATTCTACCAAATAACGAGAAATAGAAGAATATTCCAAAAAAACATAGTTTTAATAAATAAAATCTTTATGTAAATGCAATGCAGAAAGTGTTTTTAATAGGGTACTTGATGGTAGACCTAGTGATTGTGAGGTGTGATGACACAGCAGCAATGGTTTTGAAATATTAGTAATTAAGTTTAGTAATATTAGTATTAATTTTTTAACATAAATTGATAGTTGGAGAAGTGCAAACTGCATGGAACGTGTTTTGTTGCAATATACGCTATTAATTAAATCTATAGAAGTGATCCAAGTGAGAAAAATTAAAAATAAAAAATTATATTAAGAAGTCAATAGCACAAACCAAAGAAAAATGTAACTCACAACTAACAGGTTGGGTCAGAACAGAATGCAGGAAGGAAATTTTGGGAGTTTTTGAAATGTACTCCAGGTATATATTTTACTACATTAATACAGTATTCTTTAAAACTCCTTTCCCGGAATATTTTTTAAAAAATGCTTCCTTTAGAGTAAATAAATTAGAAGCGCAAATTCTAAGAATGTATCTCAAATTTTCTCCTTAGGTGAAGGGCGATATTTGAATTCCCGCGCGTTCTTGCCATCCTAATGGCGGATTTCTTGAGGTTCAATTTGGGAGTACGTTTCGCTGCCGGCCGCTAGAAGGCGGTGGAGCCCTGGGCTAAACAGCTGCCGCGCGGAGGGATACTTGTCTGAATTACACGTGATGTTCACTTGTTTAGCACACAGTCACTCTGGCTAATTCTTATACAAATCGTTCTATACGTCAGGCCAAGGTGAAGTCTCATAGTTAGTCATTGTGTGTCATATTTACGAATACATGTCTTTTTTTATGTTTTTTTTTGTTCACAATGTAATTAATCAATTTCAATAGTATGAAATACATGATCAATTTCAATAATATGAAATGCATGATCAATCGTTTATAGTTGCATTTCTTATGTAGTATAAGTGCAGAGTTTGAAGATTTCAGACACTAAAACCATTATAAAAATATCCTCAATAAATTAGTTCAAATTCATTTAGATGCTATCGAATCATTTTAAAAATGAATTGTTGGCAAAAACTATTGAAAAATGTGAAAACCAACTATCCTTGATAATACAACCTATTTATCCTCCTCATATAAATAAAATTACCTTAAAAATGTTATCATATACTATACTACTATAAACATGTTTACAAAACGTGAAGTTCAGTAGATATTTGAATAAAATATTCAATTTTCAATCTAAGTTAATTTCAATTCAATTTTCTAAAAATTGGAAATAATGCTGAGAAAACTGTCAGTTTCCATCAAACTCTTTACCCTCTTTGTTTCTGCCACACTTTCCTTCTCCTAAAACTAAACATTTTTAATGGTCCATTACAAGTATTAAGTCATGAATAGAAATGCATCCTTCATTCACGTATGTGGCAATTATATATGTGTAAATAGGAATAAAAGGAAATAAAACCTGAATAACAAAATACGAGTAACAGAAAAACGGAATACAACATGTAAGTATGTTTAGTAGTAATACAGTTGAACGTATATGGGCAATTTTCAAAGTGATAAATAGCGCTTAAAACGAACGTACAACAGTTCCGTATTAAGAGAACATACAAATTTCGCGCTCCGCACCTGCTAGCCAATTCCCGGTGCCGAATACAAGTGTAGTTTGCTCATATGACACCCGTACAGCCCAGATTATGACTGGCTGCGGGAGCCGACGACATCATTTTAAAAAACCATTATTTGCTTTCTCTGAAGAATAGCACAAAAGGATGCAGAGTAGCCAAGACATTAACAGCAGTCACTGAATTACATCTTCAAATAAGAAAGAATAATTTTCTTAAAATAATAATAATGATAATAATAATAATAATGATGATAATAATAATAATAATAATAATAATAATAATAATAATAATAATAATAATAATAATAATAATAATAATAATAATAATAATAATAATAATAATAATAATAATAAGTAGATTTCTGCAAGATTCCCATATTAAGAAAGTGCAAACAATAGTATTGATATTATTGTAAGTCTGTGGTTACTAACTTAACAGAACATCTGTTTCGCGGATTCCTGTTTACACAACTGATTCAGTATATCTGAGAAAGATGGCTGTTCTGTTTTAGGCGGACCCTAACAATGTCAGTGGCTTATAAATAAACTAAATAGTTGCATTTCGTCAGAAGACTTACATTTGAGACCGTATGTGTGTTTCTGCAGTTCATATCATGACATAAGTCTCATGGTTGCATTGTGTTTGGATGTCACGATGCGACGGGGAACAGTGTTCTGGCTGTAGTGAATACATCTCCCTTGTGAATGTGCAAAGACGCCCCAAGTAGAGTTCGGCGGACAACGGGCTTCCTACTTACGCCGGTGAACAAACTATTTTTTTTAACAATGTTATCTATGTGCGTCCCACTTTGAAATTCGGCAGATCTATACAAAATTAGTGTAGAAATAGAAGAGTATTTTTATAATTAATTAAAGTGCCAACCAAAAGTAAAAACTTGCATTTCGAAAATTACAATATATTTTAAATATTTAAATAATGTTTTAAAAAAATTTATTTACATCACATGAAAGTACATCTACTTAAGTTATATTTATGTGTAATTTTATTTTTCTGTATAAAACGGTATTTGCGTAAAAACATTGTAAACATTAGCGTGTGCATGATTCTCCAGTAAAAGTTAATGGTACCATTTCTGAAAGAAGTAGGTTTAGATAAAAAAAAAAAAAATACCTGTCTTCTAATTTCAACCCTAGAACTAAAAAAAAGTCAAGGCGATAAAAAAGTGTTATTTTGTGAGTGTGCGATTTAATATGAAATGACTCAATAAGAGTATTTCTGTCGACAATTCGCCGTTTTTACAGCGACGTTATAATACTTTCTCAATACTGCGTATGCAGTAGCGAGAAAGTAAGAAATCACTGTTAGTCCTGCTGTGGATTTGTCAAAAATAATTCTACCAATGTCACACGGTACGCCCATATCAAACGTCCACGTTTTCATATGACCATGTCATATTTTTTATCTAATGTCACTGGGAATAGCTTACCATGATGAAAAAAACGGGTTGCTTCCAACATTTTAAAAGACCATGTTTCATTCACACTTGGCATGCAATACGGATAATGACTTATTATTTACTCTCAATGACTTTTTCTCTGCAATTTCACATCCAATTTTATTTTGTTGGTAATATTCATTTTATCAAATGATGTTGAACATGTACAATCATGTGGATCAATTACCTTGGCCTTCTAATGTATGCGTACCATGACTCCATCTAGTATTATTTATTTTAAGCTGTTTTTATCAGACTAACGATGATAGTGCTGGTAATGGCTCTTTTAGTGTTTTGCGCAACACGTGTAGCCGTAAGAAGTATAGGTCATATTTTTTGTTGTCAACGCAACTACACTTTTCATTCAGGATGACTTTAAATTGCATATTTATGAATATTTTCTCCAGAGGTGAATTTTTTCTGAAACCTTTTATCATTGATAAATATCATGGTGTTAATCTATGTTTTTAGCTTCACTCTTGATTTTAATTTTTAATTGCCTACTCTTTCATTGGTCTGACCATGAGGTTTCATATAATCCGGACAACAACGCCCTCTGTTCACAAATGTCGTAATCATTATCCAAGAAGATTATTATATCATGATGCAAGGTTACGACATACGGAAACAGAGGGCGTTGTCCGGATTGTATGATTTGTTTGTTTATATCAAAGAGTATATTGGCCGGCAAGGTTTATATTGGCCGAAATTGGCCAGGGGCTCCTAGCTTCATAGGGCTGGGCCTGGCATGCGTTCTCCGTAAAGATTAGTTGGGATTCCGCCCGTCGGGAAGCCCTGCAGTCGCAGTGTTTGAAAGAGAAAGCAAATATTAAACAGAGAAAGAGAATCCGAATGACACGAATGCGACCGAGAATAAACGAGTGTTACCGAAGACAGGGATGTCCGCGGAGGACAAAGATGTTTTGAAGGACAAGGCTTTCTTTCTTTTGCTGTGTTTGCTTTTGTGCCCGGTTGTGTCCTTGACGATCTGTGACCTCGGCGAACACTTTTTCAAATCAATTTTTTTGTTCCTGGATATTAAGCTATTAAGAGGTAAGACTTCGGTGTTATTATTAAATTATTTATGTTATTAAATCATTATTAAAGCCTAATACATACGAAAATTCGTCAATTTATTATATAATGTAGAGCACGATGTCTTGTGTTTGTTTCCAGATGTCTACCTGTTGCGTATGTCACATAACCTTTAAATCATTAGAAAAATGATTGGAAGGAATCTCGTTCCACAGATTCCCTTCCGGAAAGACAAGGCCCTTTCTTCTGCAAAAAAGGAGGGAATTTGCAGGGATCCCAGATGGCGAAAGCATCCGTGACAGGCGTATATGCAGTGCGCATTTCAGGGCTGAGGATTTCATTGCTGTTGCCTCCAAAAAGAGACTGCGATGTGGTGCAGTTCCGTGTTTATGTGAGTATATTTTCATTTAACCTTTTAAAAATACAGATAATCACAGGTTACGAAATGAAAAAATTGTAGTCTTTTGGATGTACTCCAAATCGCTGCCTATCATATTCGTGCTTTTGACCACATCAACATTTGGTTTGAATTCTTTCTCGGAGATAATATTAAAATGTTGATTTATTTTCTAGGAGATTCTGCAAGATTGGCTACAGCAATGGAATCCATTACATCAGTCCCACAAATATCAGGTAACCTTATTTGAAGTGAGATATATGTTTTGTATATTTTTTTAAAATTAAAATTAATTTTATTCTCATTGTGCAACAGCTCTTGCTGATCCGCCTGTGCTTGTCTCGGAAGGTGAGGAAGAGATTGTAGCATCCAGTACATCAGGGAAATGGCAAGTGCATGATCCTTAGACAGAACCATCAACCCCAAGCTCTCAGTCTCGCTTACAACGTGGTGGGATTCTTAAATCCATTGGTGCAACTCGTGTGAAGGATCTCACCCCTCGTAAGTGTCTGCTTGGTTGTGAATGCTTGTATTGAGAAATACATTTTTAAAGGCTCCAGGGTAATTTTTAATGTATTTGCTGATGAACTTGACAAATTTCCCCCTTCTGAAACAATTTATTGTTGTTTCAAAATTTGTCTGGTGCGTTAGTTTCATTTGTTTTGTTCTTGTGTGTATTGTTTCGATATTGAAGTGGTAGCACAAGCCCTGGATATAAGGTTGCATTCTAGTGGTAGTTGCACATAAAATGGATGTTATTTTTCATCCTTTTGTAGGATGTAAAACAATGAGAAGCTTATCACTTGCAGTAATAACTCAATATTAACTTTTGGTAATAATTTAATTACTGCTGCCATTTAATTATAATTTATTAATATATTGTATAAATTGCATTTAATGATAAGCACAATTACTTCAGCTCCACTTACTGTCTGGAAGCAAATTACAACTTGGCATTCTCTTTGAAATTTGCTAGGGAATGGAATGTTGGAGTAATGAAGAGAAGAACACAGTAGTTTAAAAATGTTTTCAAAATTTACTTAAATGTCATTATTAGTTTCTTGGACTCCAATTCAATAAACAATGAAAATTAGAAATTATTAGTGCAACAGTCATTCAATCTTAGACATTTAAATTATCAAATAAATGAATAAGATGATTTTGTGTAATGTGAAAAGGAAGAATAGATGAATGTACGAAACTAAAAAGGTACTTTCATTCCAAACTCTTATCGTTTTAGATATTAATCTATTGCACTTTGTGTAATACAACCAAGCTTCTGACATTCTAAAAATAATGGTGCATATGAAAAGATTATTAATTTTTCAAATTTGTACAGTGTATTAAACTTTTAATTCTTTTAAAGTATTGGTTGTTTTATATTGCTTTTCCATTAAAATGTTTTGTGAAGCACTCTTATTAAAGAAGAATTTCAAAGATAGTATTGAAACCATGGCTTAATATGTAACATTAATTGCTATTGCTAAGCAGTGAAATAGAGAGCTGCCTTTTTGCTTGCTTGTAATGTCATTGACAGTAAAGTTTGTCGGATGATAGTAATTAAATGATATATTATTAATTTTTGGAAATCAATATTGTCATGTTCAACTAGTTATTTTATTGCAATTTCATAAGTAATATCTTTGCAATGCTTGGAAGCACAATACAGTTAAACATAATTGGAATATCAATACTATAAATTTTTGATATGAAGCAGTTTTCATTCCCCTCAGTAGTTCGTAATAGCAAGTGGATTTGTGATCACTTCAATATTGATTGATGAATGAGATTTCTCTCCAGAGGCACTTTGAGATCAAGTATTTTCATAATAGATATTATGTTGATTTATTGAAGTAACTACACGATTGTTGTGAATTTATGATGTTTTGCTATTATTTCCAAAATCAATATTTATCAAATTGTATTACTTGGTGAATTTGTATATCTCTTCTAGAAAATTTACCATTGTTTTTCCGATTTAATTTTAATAAATCTGTCATTTCATTATTGAGTTGTTTGTTATCCTGAGTCACTTCTATGCCAGTATATCCTACATTTCCTACTGAATCCTAGAATTAATTGAAAATTACGCTTAAAGGAATGTACAAAAAAAATACTGTGTATCTAATTGGTGGAAATATTACCCCCACCACTTAGTTTAATTGGAATTCCGCCCGTTCGAGCGCAGCACTAACGCTAGTCGCGAGAATTAACACGTAATTCGGTAGCCCTGATATTGGCAGGCCTGCTAAATACGCTTAACTACTGTGTAAAGAACTAAAATTTAATAATTATTATCGACAGTAGTGTGCATATTTTATGTTTGTTTTCCAGAAAACAATGTTAAATGTTTTAAAGACTTGTTTTAATGCAAGCCATTATAAACGAAATTTCACGTATTTCTTTTTCAGTTGTTACATTAGTGTTTTCTTCTGCCACTATTTCCCATAGAATGTCGCAGTCGCAATCGACGCAATGGTTTTACGCCGTCGGTAGAGGAAGGCAGGTTGGGGTTTATACGACATGGTGAGAATTTAAGTTTGATGAACTGTTATAACATTTTACGTTAATACTTGCAAGTATTAAGGAATTCACTTTTTTGTTGTTTTTTGGTTAAATAGGCCAGAGTGTCTGAAACAAGTGGAGAATATCTCAAACGCCAAATATAGGAAATTCAAAACTCAAAACGAAGCTGTGGCCTTCATTCAAGAATGTAAAGAAAAATACTCCCCTTCCAAATCGCCGTCAAAATTTATTCGTGATAGTGCTTTACCATCAACTGTGCCTGCTATACTAAATACATGTTCTCAGCGGTCTTCTAGTGTTCAACCAACCCAACTGCCAATTAACATGTCAGACTCTCAGCCAGTGGCTTCTAAATCTATGGCTCTATCTAAGAGAGTGAGCAGAACCAATATTATTAATGCTTCAAGAACACTGGCAGGAAGATCTGAAGTTCAAAACGAACTGACACCTCGAACTGTATCAGCCTTGCAAAGTTTGGCTGAAGAGGATCCATTTCTTACAGAAGACACACAAAGAAATGCAAAAAATACAAGTTCCATCAATGGCACTGAAGTGTCTGAAATAAAGGCAGTTTTAGAGAGAGTTGTCACTCAGTACAGTGAAATTAAAAGCACTTTAGAGCATATGTTATTAAAACTTAATAATTTGGAAAATAAAGTTGAAGAACTTTCTTGTCAAATTTCAACTAGAAATCAGAATGTTGGAATGCCAAGTGTTAGTGGATCAGGTATAAAGAGATCTTTATTTGAATCATTTAATGTTCCTCAGCCTATTGGAAGCCGGTAAGAACTATTTTTTGTTCTGATAAGTGATTATGAGATTGTTAAGTAAGTACTCAAGCTGTTTGTTATAGATCTCTTTTCACTACACCACCGGAGGATGAGATAGAAGTTGTCCCTGTTCCTCCAAAAAAAATACCCAAAATTGAATTGAACTCTGATGATGAAGCTGATGGATTTGACCATGATTTTCGTGTTAATGAAGATGGCTATGTCATTGTTTACACGGACGGAGCCTGTGAGAAAAATGGACGATGTGGGGCAAAGGCTGGAATTGGAGTTTGGTTTGGAGATGGTCATCCATTGTAAGTAGCATTTGTGTTCCTCCGTACTCAGAGTTGTGATGTGTAGGTACTACGAGTTGTTGGATGTCTATTCTTTAGAATGCACTGTGGCAATTCTCTCCTACATTTGTCAACTGGTTCTCAAGATAAATCTGAGTAATCTCATAGTAAATAGTCATTCATAACATTGGCTAATAAATAAACAAACAAACAATTAGTTAGAAAGTAAAAAAAAATAAAAAAAATGAACTATTGATTTATTATTACACACACCATTCTTTTTATGATCTTTGTTTGTTGAGTGGCAAAAAATGAGAACAAGTAAGGTATAGTGCAATGTCTCCTTTGAACATTGATATTATTTTGAGATTGACGGTTAAAGTAGGGTACATGGTACACCCTCAGAGAAGCGTGGCGGCGGTGGGGTTTTTTACTTAATCCTTACCCCAAATTACGTTATGCTCTCTGATAGAAATTACGGATAGGCAATTTTCATGTTTTGCGCATTGTAATGTCAATTTACTTTCAAAGGCAAGTTTTCTCGCTTCGTTCGCCCGGATCCAAGTCACGTCGAGACTCGGGCCTTCGGCCTTCCTGTACACTATAAACATCGGTGAGTCTATGCACCGCATAGTAACCAGTTCACTTTATAAGAAAGCACTTTTCAAAAAGCCACCAGAATTCAAACTGCGCAGTTGCCGCCGGAGCGGCGCGAAGTGTCGGTTTAAACGTCTTCCGTTAGTTGGATCCGGGCGAGCGAAGCGAAAAAACTTGCCTTTGAAAGTAAATTGGCATTTCAATGTGGCGGGGACAAAGCGTATGTAGGGCGAGCCATGAAAATCGCCTATCCGTAAGTTTGATTCATTTCTATCAGAGCGCGTAGCGTAATTTAGGGGAGAGCTTAAGGAGACCCCTCCCCGCCGCCACGCTTCTCTGAGGGGATACCGTGTACCCTTCTTCAACCGAGATGGTGCCTTACAATACATTTTTTTCTTCATAATGAATTCTTTCATTAAGGTCGTGTGCATTGTTTTGAAAATTGTGGTAGTCTTCGCGCAATATGAGCAATTTTAAAAAAATTACAAAAACAAAATTTTCTCAAAAAAACGGCTCCAAATTTTGTTTTTAAACTTTTAGTAAGAAGAGTGCATAATATACTTTATAAGATGACATAAACGTCATATTGGTCTGTTCATTTGTTATTTCAAAAATGTATTTTTTTCTTCTTGGCTCTCATGTCGTTAATATTTATATTAGCGGCAATTTGTTCACATTATTGTATGCAAGTGAATGTGGTTTAAATAATGTTAAAAAAAGCTTCTCGAAATTCAACTGTTTTCTGTGAAAACAAGTTCCAAATTCTGCATTTTCAGAAATGCCCGAACACCATTTTCTCGTAAACGCCTCCAAATTTTTTCTGCAAGTTTTCAAAAGAATAGTGCTAATTGCACTCTTTAATATGAGGTAAAGTTATTTTCTGGGCTTTTTTTTCTTTCTTAAAAAATTACACAAGTGTAATTTTTTTGAAAGTTCTCTTACGCCGGTAATATGCACATATCCAACAATTTGTAAACACTATTGTATTTGTGAGTTAATATGCTTCAAATTATGATTTTCGAAAACTCAAAAATTGCCTGTGAAAAAGTGTTTCAAATTTCGAATTTACTGAAGCGCTTAAGCGTCATTTCTTTAAAAAGGCTCCAAACTTTTAAAAAAAATTGCCATTTTGGTTGCAGTTTTATTGTTCTTTAATATTCTTGAAATAATATTTCCGCTAGGAAAATTCTTTATGAAACAGATTAATTAAGAAAATATTTTTAAAAAATTGTTCTTTGTGCAATGATAGAAGACAGCAGGCAAGAGTATGTTGCAAGTTTGAATAGCTAGCCAAGGCCAAAGGAAATAGAAAACTAATACAGGAAATTCTGTGCCATTCTGTAGCACCACTAGTTCTGAAATGACATTAGTTTCCAATTAAACATTAATTACATTATCCAAGAAATTAAATTTAACATAGGGATTTTTTTCCATTTTGTTAAGTAGATTTCTTAGTTAACACATGAAAAGATCTTGTATTCCAAGGCCTTTGTCTTCTATTTTTCAAGAGTGTCCATGAAAAAATTATTTTTCTTTTCATAATATTGTGTAGTTTTGTTATACCAAGGAACTGAGATAATATTATGTTTTAGAAACGTTTCTGAGCCTGTTCATGGTCGTGCAACAAACAACACAGCTGAAATTCAAGCTGCAGTACAGGCTTTGGAAGTTGCGAAGAGAGCAGGTAATTGACAATGGATGACATTGATTAAAAATTAACATTTCTGATATAATGATAAATAGGTGACCTATTACTTCTATATTCACATGTTTTTATTTTTGAACTTTTGATTGTAAAAGTTTTTGAAGTCCTGCTTACAATTGGTTATATTTTAACTTTAAGTGCAAAAAAAAAGTATGTCTGTAGTATTCCTGTTATTGCAGGAAAAGAAGTAGTAAGCTTGAAAAAGAATTTTACTTTTTTTAAAGAACTTCTTTTCTAGAAAATGAATATGCAAAACATATTAGCAATGTTTATTATTATGAAAATATTAACCAAAATGTGGATTAAGGAAGTTAACATTTTTTCAATTAAAAATTTTAAATATAATATAAAAATATAATTTAACAAAAAAAATCATTTAAAATATACTTTTAAATTAGAACTTAAAATGTATTAAAAACTGAGTGAAGATGCACAATTCTAGTGCTTTATGATTTTCATTATAAAACATAATTCATATCACTCTTTGTTGTATGCTCTTAAGGAATGGTTTCAAGATAAATTTATAATAAAATCATCAAGTGAAAAATGTTCATCAGAGTGGGTCACACACTTTTACAATAGTTCATCAGATTTTGGTCTGAGCTTTAAATACATTTTATTAGTATTCCATAAAATGCTGCCTTGTATCATAAAATGATTACTTGCTTATTCTTTGATTTCACTTCCCAAAAGAAAATAATGCTTTACCTTTTACAGCTTCATAGTTCTATTTGCAATTAGTGAAAATTCAGTTCTCCAAAATTAAAATGAAGTATTTATTTTGTTTAATAAAATTACCGCTGAAAGAGTATTTTTGAACATATATTTTATAATTTTAAAATTAACAATTTAGTCACAATATAAAATCTAGGGGGGGGGGGGGGCATTTCATCACTTAAGAGAGGGCTAAGTCCTGCCTGCCTGCCTGCCTGCCTGCTTTTCATTCTCCCCTACACATTCCGAATCTAAATGCATTTAATACAAGTTTGTTGAAATTAATTTTTCACTTGCATCAAAAATGTATTAGGGAAAATATTAATTTTTTTCAGGGAAATGTCAGGATTTTTAATTTCTTGAAATTCATGACAATCCTGGAATACAATGGAAACGACTCTGACAATACGTATTGAATAAATATCAGTCATCCTTCAAATAATTTTTAAAGGAAATGTAATCTAAAATGTTTTGAACTACCATATATAAATGGAGTAGTTTTGTTAAGTGTTATTTATCACGTGGGAATTTTGTTTCAAATAATAAGCTATGGAGTTGACATTGCAACTATAGAGAGCATCCCCCCCCCCCCCCCCCATTATTTTGGATTCTTTCTCAACTGAAATAATTATAGACGTAGAAATGCCAACGATAACACACCACAACACCTATATTCTTTCTCAACTCCCTTTAGTCAAAACAGAGTTATTCTAAGTTCTAAATAAACTACTTCTGCACCCTTATTTACTTTCCAATTAATTTACCGTATTTACCCAAATATAAGACGACCTTGAATAAAAGACAACCCCCTAATTTTGAAGAGGCCTCCTGTGACTTTTTAAAATTTTTAACTAATTTTTACTATTTAGTCAAAATAAAAGTACAAAATGGTTTATTGACAAGAAAGTTGCTGTGGTGATAAGAATGTTAAGAGTTATTGCTAAACTATTATTTTCTTGGTCCTTAATATCATCATAATTATGGTTTTTGTCACTAAGCTCATCATCTTCACATGTATCAATGTTTCTTTCTTTTTGGTCCTTCTTCCATGCTGTGACATTTTCAAACTTTTTGTCCCTCTTGAAAGTTTTGCGTTCTAAATTTTGCGTTGTTCGTAGTCTTTTAACAGACACCATCTAAGAACATTCCCTTCTGTCGCCTGATTTTCTATCCGTCCCGCACTATTGTGGGCTTCTGTTTCTGATCAAACGCAGTTTCATATTCTCTGGGCGTCGAATCGAGATTCCGCGCGGCCTCGTCGAACTCGCATCGTGTAACAAACTCAGCATTCATTTTCACGTTACGTTTCATTTGATACATTGCCATTTGGTTAGAGATTCTGTTTACCGGCCGATTAAAAAATATCAGTCTGAATTGACCGACAAATTTGTGGTGGATGCTGAGAATACGAAGGCGAATATAATTAGGTATTGTTACGCGCAATATTTTTACCGTCTTCGCAGTTTATTGTACGAGTTTCATGACATGGAATGGCAATGTAAAAACTTAAAGCCTAAGTGACTAGTCTTAATCTGCAAATATAAGACGACCCTCATTTTTCGAAGATTTTTCGGAAAAAAGTTCGTCTTATATTCGGGTAAATACGGTATTTGGTCAATCTTATGTAATTTAATCTTTAACTTCATAAATCTAGTGTTTTTATGTATGGAAACCCAGATGGAATTTCTTTCAATATCATTGGGGGTTTGACTATTTTTTCATACAAAGCACATAGTAGTGGGAAAATCCTGTGCATTGAATGTAGGAAGTACCAAAGAAAGTCACGTTGAAAATAGAGATTTTTGATCAGAAGACAATTTTTTTTTACTTATTTTATTTTATTTTTTTGGAATTGTGAAATCTCTACTCAGTTAATAATGAATGCTGTTTCTTATACACAAAGTGTTTTTTTTACACAGGAGTGAAGAGGATTCTTGTTCATACAGATTCCGAGTTTACAATAAATTGTATTACAAAATGGGTAAAGAAGTGGGTAAAAAATAACTGGAAGGTTGCTTCAGGTGCTGATGTTAAAAATAAAGAAGACCTTATTCTGCTACTTGAAGCTATGAAGAATATTGAAGTGAAATGGGTAAGTAATTGCATAGAACCTAATTTATCTGGACTAGAATAAGGAATGGAAAATAACCAAAATTAAATCCATTAATGTGAACAATTTAGGAATTGTGTAGATGAAATAAAAACAGTAAATTCATTGTTGGTTGCAGATATCATGTGGTAATCCATGACATGAATTAATAACTAAATACATTTGCTACAAATTAGATAGGTGTACCATTACTAATAATCATAATGTTTTAGCAAGATGCACATTTTGATAGTCACTGTGCTCACCTCAGAGACAGTAACCTATTGAAATGTCACTTAATACTATTAAAGATGTCTGCTAAGCTCTTTTAAGTCAACTTTTCATAGCAAGTTTGTTCAGCCAGCTTCTTCCCCTGGTGTCATCCTTGCTTCAGCTCGCCTAAACCAGCTTATCAGGATCATTGTGTGCTGGCAAGCAGGTATCATTAATAATGTTTTCCTATCATAGCAGTGACACTATCATGTCTCTTACTGCCTCCAGGCTTTGAGCCTTTACCTGAGCTCCCAGAAATATTTGTGCATGTCTTTAAAACTTGGAAGGATGAACATCACAAATTTCTGAATTTTCATCTGTGAAATTGTAACTTTTTCCACAATTTCTTTAGCAATTCCACAAATAGATCTCAAGCAGAATAAATCATGTAAATTATGTTTTTGATGTTCATTGTCGATGCAGAAAATATGCTATACTGACATACTACTTTAAATATTGAGTAAAAAAAATAATATATATATATATATATATATATATATATATATATATATATATATATATATATATATATATATATATATATATATATATATTTGTTATTGAATTATTACAGGAAAATTATCTACTTATTTAATTTTGAATCTTTCCTCGCCTGGACTTCAAATTCATAAACAATTTTATATTGACTTTGAACCTATAACAAAAATTATATAAACAACTTGATTCTTACATTCATAAGCATATTTACAAATTTTCTCATTCACACACACATTCTGATCTGTTCTATTTCTAATTTCGTATCGTTTTACCATGGCCATTTTTAATTCATTCTTGAATCAATTGATTTACTACTAATCTGAACAACCTATCTTGGCCTTGTACATTTAATATGTAATTTGTCTAAATTCTTAAATAATCAGAAGTATCCAGACACATGGCTGAAAATTACTTACCAATTCATGGCACCCTCCATCGGTAATGTTGGAATTTAATAGGGTGTTGCCCACCCTTAGCCTTGATGACAGCTTCCACTCTCGCAGGCATACTTTCAATCAGGTGCTGGAAGATTTCTTGTGAATGGCAGCCCATTCTTCATGGAGTGTTGCACTGAGGAGAGGTATCGATGTAGGTCGTTGAGGACTGGCACAAAGTCAGCGTTCCAAAACATCCCAAAGATGTTCGGTAGGATTCAAGTCAGGACTGTGCAGGCCAGTTCATTACAGGGATGTTATTGACGTGAAACGACTCCGTCTCAGGCCGTGCTGTATGAACAGGTGCTCGATCATTTTGAAAGATGCAATCACCATCTCCGAATTGCTGTTCAACAGTGGGAAGCAAGAAGGTGTTTAAAACTTCAATGTAGGCCTGTGCAGTTTTAGTGCCTCACAAAACAACAAGAGGTGCAAGCCCCCTCCATGAAAAACGTGATCACATCATAACACCATTTTGGACGTGTCAGGATACTTTTGATCATGTAGTGTATGTATTACTTTCCTCTTAGAGTTCCATCAGCAAACTTGGCCACTGTAGTCCTGTATAATTGAACACTTCTAACATCGGTTGCCACTCCAACCATTCTTTTTCTTACACACAAATAAATAATTTTCTGTTCCTATCATCTTCGAGTAATATCTTGTTAGATATTTATCTCACTTGCAAACTCAGTTCCTCAATTTTGATTACACTAATTGTTCATTTCTGTGTACAACAATGTTACATCTACTGTGATTTCAAAGCACATCTCACACCCTGCCATTTAAGTTCAAAACGCTAATCCCCTTTGATGTATTGTAATAATGTTCCATTATTAGATATTATTTAGATTTAAATTAAATGTCACTTTATTATAAAATATTATTGGACTAAATCAATATATAGCATAGTCAACTTATTGTCATATTTTGTATTCATTTTATGAATTAAATGCCATTGAGATGACATGGAGCATCTCAAATGCTCTGTAACTTTTTTATAATTTGTTTGTTATAATAAATATCAATAATTTATTAATTATGAATTAATCATGTTCATATGGTTATCAATTTAGTGTTTTATACACATTCTGAGGTTTTATACATTCCAAGGGAGAACACTGCAACGAAAGAATATAAATTTACATTGAAGTTTGGTTCCTGTTCACTACAAACACAGTTTCTTTTGATTGTAATTGTTTGTGGGATAATTTTATTGAGCCCAATCAAGTGTCAGATTATTCTCTATGTAATTCTTATTCATTTCATAGAGGCTCTGAAAAAATAGTAAATACTTATTCTTGTTTTTAGGAACATGTTCGAGGCCATCGTGGAATACATGGAAATGAAATGGCTGATAGATTGGCTCGCAGTGGAGCTGAAAGATACAAACCCTGATCATACAAGTGAGAACTGTGATAGGCGCTGTTGAAAATGGCTTGAAACACAGGGTCAAATGCTGATAGATAAACAGATACTGATCTTTACATTTTTATTGGTATTAATTCTTTTCCAGGTGATATTATGACTTGAACATTCATTTCCATTTTATGGAATATTTAAAATGATTTTGACTGACATTTTTTTACAATGATCACTAAATGACATATGTTTGCATTTAAAAATGTCCATAGTATTGTAAATTTTAATACAGTTTATATTTATCTAATTGAATTTAATCACTTCTAAGCATTTCAATTGTCCTTTGAATGTGGAGATGCACAAAGTAGTAATTTTATGCCTTTACTTGTGTTGTATGAATATTATGTTGATGCTTTTTGGTTTGGTTCGATAGTTATACTTGTTAACTGGCAATTGAAGAAAGGTCATGAAATTTTTATTTCAATTACTTGCCAGGATGTTTTGTTTGTCCAAAAAGTTGCTTGTTTTGTGCACATGTGTGCATTGTTTGAAGAAAGTTCATTTTATAACTGCATAATATATTAAGTTTCAATGCCATCAAATTGCAAGGCCCTTTCCCTGTCAATAAAGAACAGGAATTGAAATTTGTGCATTCCATTCTGATGGTGCTTGACAATTTATTCAGTTATTTCTTTATTCATATCAGAGCTGCTATTATTACCTGTGATATCATTATCAGTAAGAGTTCTTGCAGAGGTGTGTTTGGCAGGAAATAATTCTCTCTTTCAACATTATGCTACATTAGCAAGTTAATGAGTACAGGTTTGATATTCTGGATTTTAAGGACAGAAATAATGAAAATTTTTCAAAGAGAAAAAGTGCAAAATATCATATTTAAACCCAAAATAAAATTTTAAAACTTTTGCCTATGAGATTGGACAACTGCAACAGGATCAAACAATGATTCAAGCTAAAAAAAAATGTAATATCGTACTTTGGTGTCTGCAGGTAAATGCCAGTTACTCACAACAGTGTGATATTTCTTATCTGTTAAAACATGAGAAAATAATTTTTTTTAGTATATTACGATGGAAATTGTATTGTTAAGAAATTACCAAACTTTAAAGGCTTTCAGATAACAACTGTTGTACTGTGAACTAATATATTTCTGCGACAGAATATGCTTTTTGATGAATAATTTCTGCTGTGAACACATGTTGCATTTTTGTTGAAATTTGGGAGGACTGTATATCTTATTTCTAAATAGTAAATTTTGCTCTTAATTGTTTTGGGATAAAAAGGTGATTGTTTAGCAAAACATCATAGTTTGCATTTTAAACTATATATCTGCTTGTAATCTGTATTTGCCCCATGAACTGTTTGTGGAAACATTTCTTCTGATTTTCATCCATGTTGTGAGGTAAAAATATCAGCTTGATGATCTCTTGTTGGAATATTCTGCCTCCAGTTTTCAAGCAAGTTCATGACTTTCTCCAAGACGTGGCAGTGACCAACAAGCTTTCAAAACTTTTCTTAAAATAAACTGAAAAAGAGCATTGTCAAAATATTTTGTAGTTGTTTCATAGCACATTTGGAAGCACAATGAGAGAAATTATTGGGTACTCATAGTTTGTCAGTAGTGGCCATAACATCTGATGATTGATCAATTTGGATTAGATCCACCTTTGTAATAATTTACTGTCCACACCCTAGAAGTGAGAATCTTGAGCATTGCACTAGAAACTTTTAAGGTATCTTCCAGTTTGACGTTTAAATGCATCTACATCTGGTGCGATTTCAGGTAAATGATACTTATTGTAAAAATTAATGTTATTTAAAATTAAATTATGTATTTTGGAATAATTTCCATTTTTCTGTAATTTGCTAATGAAATGTAAATAGTAATATTACATTGAAAGAGTGAAAAATTATTTGTATAGTGGACAAATTATTTATTCTGTGTTGAGGTGAATTGTATGCTGTATTTAATATTTGAGAGAGAAGATACCCAGTAATTGTGTATTGTCGATTGTGATTATCAAATAGTGTACTCAAAGTGGTTTGATTTCCAAAGACTGAAACAAATTTTAGAGAAAATGTGTTCATGAATTTGAGGAAGACTGGAATATTAATTAAGAAATTGAGATGAATTATGTTATCATGTATTCCTATTTTTGTATTATAATTGTAAATATAATTCGTATATTTGCCTCCTAGAAATTTTATTGGAAAAAAATAAACAATATTTTGATTGCTTTTGTCATGAAATTGTTGTCAAACTGTCAGTGTATTCAACAGCATCAAAATAACTGATAATGAAAATGCAAATTTTCAACAATCCTCTTATACATTTATGAACAACAAACAATGTGTAGTTGCCTAAAACATATATAGGCTCTTCAACGCAATTTCATGGAATTGAATTTAAAATGAGTGGTGCTGCAACAGAATAGTACTTTATCATATTATTTCTACTGTTAGGGAAAATAATATTTAATCTTGTTTCATACTAATTCTCATAAATAAATTATTTTAAATGAAGGAAAGAAATACACAAGGTATTTGGACTGGCATTTTTTTAAATTTAATGGGTTTTACTGAAAAACAGAATTGTACCTTATTCAATAGTGCAAGTTTTTATTAGCAAAAAACTTTATAAGATAAAAAATATAATAAATAAATAAATCCTTGGGAATGTGAAAGCAATAAAAAAATACCACTAGCCTACAAACACTTCTAGTATTTTCTCTTCATAGGTAATATAAAAAAAATATAATTATAATTATGCTCAAAAGTATTTGAGAAACTTAGGAGATTATTGAAAGCCTTTGTGACTTACAAATGAATAGCGTTAAGTATAAAATAATTATTGGGTCATGAATATTTACATAAAAATTGTTCATTCACCTATTTGTGGAAAATAGTCAAGTTCTTTCAAATGAAAACTACTCATATTTTGAAAAATGTGTACATGAAATGTCTTTAAGATCTGCAGGCCTTCATACTTTGAATGAACTAGAGGTGCTACTACAGCACACTCTTCCACGCATCATTGGAAACATCCACCTAATACTGAAATATTGCAATTTCTGCTCTACTAACAACTCGGCTATAACTTGTAAAAGATCAATTCAAACAAAGTGCCTGTGTTGATATTTGCATTTATTTTGAGTCGGGAACAGTAGCCATTTCTTACTGTGAAACAAACATGAATAAATTTAACAGTTACAGTATTTGCAGCACATAATACAGAAAAACAAGAACAATTTCACACAAGTTTCCCTTGATTACATCGAAGTGAGCTTTTAATTTTTGAACTCCTTAATCAGCAATCAAAACTTATTAAAATAAAAGCAGTGTATTTGTTTGTTCTAAGTTACCTTCCTTAAATTGTAAAGATATTTTCTATATCACATGGTCATCATGACCAGCAAGGTCCCAATAATTTGATATCACCTTGCCATTTTGTGAACTGACATTGCGTCAAATAAAACACAGGAAATTTGAATTTACAATTTTTATTTTTATTTTGTTTCAATTTTTGAAAAAACACACGCAGAGAGAGAAAAACATGACCAACACCACTTACCATTCTTGTTACATACATGGAAAAAAAATTAAAGATATAATTTAGAGCCGTTTTTGAGGTATTAATTGATTAAAATTTGACTTCAGTAAAAGTAAAATGTCAACACTGGACACTACCAGTTGGGTTCGTACTTACTAGGCTGTCCGGGTGACGCCGCGTCCATGGCGAAGGTGCCGACGTTTCGGTCGCCATTCTGCGACCTTCCTCAGGGCGTATTGCGCGGAGATGGGCTGCGCACGAGTTTATATGGGGCTTGGTTTCTTCTATACCCGAGTGCCGGTTGGCCGGGTGGTCGGCCAATGCGGAGAGAGCACCGGCCAATCAGGGGCGGGCTCTCCGCAGGGTGAGAGGAGGCACTCCGTCCGTAATCGGACGTAGCGGAACAGCTGGGACCGCGTCCGGTCGAGATCGGACGTCCTGGTGGAATAGGTGTTTCCAGGCACCGTGTAGACGTATGCCCTGGTCAGCATTAAAGTTATAGGGATGTTTGATGATTTCCACCGCCTCTTTTCCCCTCCTCGTGCCCCAGCGGTCTTCTCTGGCTAGGAGGCGTGTGTCATCAAATAAAATAGCGTGGCCAGTTTTCCATGCGTGCAGGGCTACGGCCGATTTATTCGTATTATTGTATTTATAATTACGAATATGTTCCCGGAGGCGTTCCTCTACGGTACGTCCCGTCTCGCCAATGTAACTATGGCCGCAGCTGCATGGGATCTCGTATACCCCCGATGACATAAGTGGAGGAACGCGATCTTTCACGCGTACAAGCTTTTGCCCGAGTTTTTCCTGGGCTTTGTAGGTCGTCTTTATATCAAAGCGGCTCAGAAGCTTGCCAATCTTATCTGTGACACCGCGTATATATGGCAGAGTGGCTATTTTTGTGTTGGGATTGTCACTAGTTTTGGTAATATCAGAAGTTTTGGCAGAGGTCGTGGCCTGCCGTACTGCTTGGTTGGCAGCGTTAGCGCTATATCCGTTGGCTCGAAATGTAGTCTTTAGGAACTCCATTTCAGAGTCCAATGATTCATTATCACATACCCTCGTTGCTCTGATGGCCAGCGTTTTCAGAACCCCGCGTTTAGTTGCCGGGTGATGGTGGAAACCAGCGTGTAGGTAACGGTCCGTGTGGGTGGGTTTCCGGTAGACACTGTGCCCTAGTCTGACGTTCACTTTCCGACTCACCAGCACGTCGAGGAAAGGCAATTTTCCCTCGTTTTCCAACTCCATCGTGAATTTAATCTTGGGGTGTGTGTTATTAAGGTGCTGGAGAAAGTCAGCTAAGGTGTGAGGGCCGTGGGGCCACACTACTAGTGTGTCGTCCACGTACCGGAGCCATAAGGTGGGTTTTAGAGGGGCATTCTCCAGGGCTTCCGTTTCGAAAGCCTCCATGAAAAGGTTAGCCACAACCGGAGAGAGGGGGGAACCCATGGCCGCTCCTTCAACTTGAGCATATAGTTGCTCACGGTACTGAAAGAAAGTGGACGTGAGACAGAACTCAGCTAAGTCGGCCCATTCCGGAGTGAGCCCACGGGAGCAAAGTTTTCTGCGAATGACAGTGGCCGCCTCGTCCACTGGAACCATTGTGAACAGAGACGTGACATCGAAGCTGACGAGGATGTCCGAGTCACTTACACGATGCTCCTTAAGTATTTCAATAAGGTGTGCCGAATTCCTAACAGCTGACTTGATGTCGTCAGTCAAAGGCTGCAATTTATCGGCCACATAGCGGGCGAGAGGGTGGGTGGGAGAGTTAATAGCGCTCACAATGGGGCGCAGTGGCACGTCTGGTTTATGTATCTTAGGGAGACCATAAAGCCTAGGGATACAGTGGTTGCCACGTTTTAGCCTAGGTTTGGCCTCCGGCTCTATAGAAGCCGAGTTATTTACCCGTACCGCGACCTCACCCCTCAGTTTCCGAACGGGGTTGCTTTTTAGAACAGCGTAGGACTGATCTGTCAGCAACGCCTCAACTTTAGAATGGTAGTCTATGGTTTTCATGACCACCGTGGCATTGCCTTTGTCTGCGGGTACTACGACAATGTCCTCGCGCTTACGTAGTTCGCGCAACGCCACACGTTCCTCGCGTGGCACGTTGCTACGTGGCAATTTAGAATGGCCCAGAAGACGAGCCGATTCTCTGCGGATGTAGTCAGCCTGGTCGGCGGGCAGTTTCGAGACCGCGTTTTCCACCCCTGCCACTATATCCGCGGTTGGAATGCTATCTGGCACGGGGGCGAAATTAAGACCTTTACTCAAAACAGACACTGTAGCCTCGTTTAACTGTTCATCAGTTAGGTTTACGACAGTACTCGTCAAGCCAACCCTGCCGGCCTCAGGATGTTGTTTGGCCTTCAGTTTGTTAAATTTGCGAATTTGCTTGCATCTAGATTTATCAAGTACACTTTCCGCTGCTTCCGCCGAAACCGTATCAAGTGTGATCCAATCAGATGCACTGAGGCAGCATGCAAGCATTAAATGAATATTAAGCAACTTACGTTCGATGTTGGAAAGTTGCGTCCTGGTATGGCGGATCCTTTCGCGTAGGAGAGCGAAGCCCGTTCTACGCAGAATCCGTAACGCTGCCTGCGTCTGAGTCTGGTGACGGATTTCGAGAAAGGACGGCAGAACGTCCTCGTCTCTGCACCGTTGGAGGAAAGCAGAATGGCGACCGAAACGTCGGCACCTTCGCCATGGACGCGGCGTCACCCGGACAGCCTAGTAAGTACTGACTCCAGCCGCGGAAGCCTACGCTCTCACTTGACCAGCCTCTACGGGGAGGAAATATTCAAATTCACTCGTGAGTTTTCCACACTACGTGACAAACGGAAACGTAAGCTGAGTCAGCTCGCTTTTCTCCAACGGTGCAGAGACGAGGACGTTCTGCCGTCCTTTCTCGAAATCCGTCACCAGACTCAGACGCAGGCAGCGTTACGGATTCTGCGTAGAACGGGCTTCGCTCTCCTACGCGAGAGGATCCGCCATACCAGGACGCAACTTTTCAACATCGAACGTAAGTTGCTTAATATTCATTTAATGCTTGCATGCTGCCTCAGTGCATCTGATTGGATCACACTTGATACGGTTTCGGCGGAAGCAGCGAAAAGTGTACTTGATAAATCTAGATGCAAGCAAATTCGCAAATTTAACAAACTGAAGGCCAAACAACATCCTGAGGCCGGCAGGGTTGGCTTGACGAGTACTGTCGTAAACCTAACTGATGAACAGTTAAACGAGGCTACAGTGTCTGTTTTGAGTAAAGGTCTTAATTTCGCCCCCGTGCCAGATCGCATTCCAACCGCGGATATAGTGGCAGGGGTGAAAAACGCGGTCTCGAAACTGCCCGCCGACCAGGCTGACTACATCCGCAGAGAATCGGCTCGTCTTCTGGGCCATTCTAAATTGCCACGTAGCAACTTGCCACGCGAGGAACGTGTGGCGTTGCGCGAACTACGCAAGCGCGAGGACATTGTCGTAGTACCCGCAGACAAAGGCAATGCCACGGTGGTCATGAAAACCATAGACTACCATTCTAAAGTTGAGGCGTTGCTGACAGATCAGTTCTACGCTGTTCTAAAAAGCAACCTCGTTCGGAAACTGAGGGGTGAGGTCGCTGTACAGGTAAATAACTCGGCTTCTATAGAGCCGGAGGCCAAACCTAGGCTAAAACGTGGCAACCACTGTATCCCTAGGCCTTATGGTCTCCCTAAGATACATAAACCAGACGTGCCACTGCGCCCCATTGTGAGCGCTATTAACTCTCCCACCCACCCTCTCGCCCGCTATGTGGCCGATAAATTGCAGCCTTTGACTGACGACATCAAGTCAGCTGTTAGGAATTCGGCACACCTTATTGAAATACTTAAGGAGCATCGTGTAAGTGACTCGGACATCCTCGTCAGCTTCGATGTCACGTCTCTGTTCACAATGGTTCCAGTGGACGAGGCGGCCACTGTCATTCGCAGAAAACTTTGCTCCCGTGGGCTCACTCCGGAATGGACCGACTTAGCTGAGTTCTGTCTCACGTCCACTTTCTTTCAGTACCGTGAGCAACTATATGCTCAAGTTGAAGGAGCGGCCATGGGTTCCCCCCTCTCTCCGGTTGTGGCTAACCTTTTCATGGAGGCTTTCGAAACGGAAGCCCTGGAGAATGCCCCTCTAAAACCCACCTTATGGCTCCGGTACGTGGACGACACACTAGTAGTGTGGCCCCACGGCCCTCACACCTTAGCTGACTTTCTCCAGCACCTTAATAACACACACCCCAAGATTAAATTCACGATGGAGTTGGAAAACGAGGGAAAATTGCCTTTCCTCGACGTGCTGGTGAGTCGGAAAGTGAACGTCAGACTAGGGCACAGTGTCTACCGGAAACCCACCCACACGGACCGTTACCTACACGCTAGTTCTCACCATCACCCGGCAACTAAACGCGGGGTTCTGAAAACGCTGGCCATCAGAGCAACGAGGGTATGTGATAATGAATCATTGGACTCTGAAATGGAGTTCCTAAAGACTACATTTCGAGCCAACGGATATAGCGCTAACGCTGCCAACCAAGCAGTACGGCAGGCCACGACCTCTGCCAAAACTTCTGATATTACCAAAACTAGTGACAATCCCAACACAAAAATAGCCACTCTGCCATATATACGCGGTGTCACAGATAAGATTGGCAAGCTTCTGAGCCGCTTTGATATAAAGACGACCTACAAAGCCCAGGAAAAACTCGGGCAAAAGCTTGTACGCGTGAAAGATCGCGTTCCTCCACTTATGTCATCGGGGGTATACGAGATCCCATGCAGCTGCGGCCATAGTTACATTGGCGAGACGGGACGTACCGTAGAGGAACGCCTCCGGGAACATATTCGTAATTATAAATACAATAATACGAATAAATCGGCCGTAGCCCTGCACGCATGGAAAACTGGCCACGCTATTTTATTTGATGACACACGCCTCCTAGCCAGAGAAGACCGCTGGGGCACGAGGAGGGGAAAAGAGGCGGTGGAAATCATCAAACATCCCTATAACTTTAATGCTGACCAGGGCATACGTCTACACGATGCCTGGAAACACCTATTCCACCAGGACGTCCGATCTCGACCGGACGCGGTCCCAGCTGTTCCGCTACGTCCGATTACGGACGGAGCGCCTCCTCTCACCCTGCGGAGAGCCCGCCCCTGATTGGCCGGTGCTCTCTCCGCATTGGCCGACCACCCGGCCAACCGGCACTCGGGTATAGAAGAAACCAAGCCCCATATAAACTCGTGCGCAGCCCATCTCCGCGCAATACGCCCTGAGGAAGGTCGCAGAATGGCGACCGAAACGTCGGCACCTTCGCCATGGACGCGGCGTCACCCGGACAGCCTAGTAAGTACTGACTCCAGCCGCGGAAGCCTACGCTCTCACTTTACCAGTTGGGTTGTAAATAATGCACTGAGAGTCTCCATATGTAGACAAACGATTGCAGAAGCTATGCTAAAATGCATACTACTCTTAACGAACAAAACACACTTATTTTTAAATACTATGTATACAATCGGGGTAAAATTTACAAATGTATATTTCTTCTTTATTTTTATGACATTATTTCAACTTACGAGTCAGGAGTATGAAATTTTCAGCACACAGGACGTGTCAGCCTACTTCACATTTTTTTGCAGTGTTATCGGGTTCCGCAGAATCCACATCTTACTTGCTTTGCAACAGTTTCTAAAAAAATATTGCATTTATCGTCGAAGCGAACGTCAATTTTAGTAATTTATCACCAATTTTTTCAATGATCTGCCCGCCACCACACGATGTTTGGTGTAAGTAGCCAAGTATGTTGTGACAATATATCTAGTAAACGCTAGCAGATCTAGGTTTTCTTCCTTTCCTCTTGGTGATACTTTATATAATTGCCTTACATTATTCATTGGCACATTTAGTACAAAAATAATCGTCGGCCATTACCATGCGATAGGTGGCAATGTTTTGATCAAACCGATCTACGCCACCCATGTACGTATTGTACAGACATATATGCAGGTTAACGAAGTTGGTTGTATCGTTTGCTCCGGCACCTTGCATGCCCTTCTGGTTTTACCACAGTCACAGAATACGCAGTCGTTATCACATAGTATTCCGAGCAGAAAAAATCATATCTGCAATCATTTACCGATGCAAATGTTTTCTTTAACTCGGGAACAAAAATGTCTAGTTTTTTCTGCAAATGTTGCTAATCTCGCGTTTCTTTTAAATTTATTTATTTATATTAAACTTTTACTAATCGTTCAACTATTCATAGTTAAAATGATGGGAAGGGATTGTGAAACTCAAGAAAACGTGCGCAGGTTATCTCCCCCCCCCCCCCCCACGTCCCACATAGTTTTTACTGTTGTTTTGACTAAATCTAAATCTGAATAACGAACGAGTGTTGTCACCGAAGTTTCGCCAGTAATTTGGTAATGAGAACCTCTTGCTTTTCTCTTGCACTCATTAACATCAGGTAATGGTGCATTATATCGTATTGGACTGATTGCCTGGTATCCTCGATCGCCTAGATAACCCAGAACCGATGAGAGGTAAAGAAGTTGTCGGAAAACAAACTGAACGTTTGATTTCGAGGAAGTTCCGAAATGAGCTCTATTTATTTATTTACATACGTGAAAAATAGTTAAAAACTGTGTGTGACTGGCTAAGGGGACAAGTGAAATTGAAGTTACATTTATGTTCAATTACTACCGATCCGCCGACACCCAACCCTGGAATAGTTTCCTGTTGATGCTCCATGTACATCACCCGGAAAGAAGCGTAACCGACATGCACCAGACAGGTCGAATGTTAGCAAACGTATCATTATTTCCCAACCTAGAGTTATCACAAAAATGAATTTACCTTAGCATTTCTTCAAAACGATTTCGAAGTATTGCATTCAAACCCGCATTGTGATATATCAAGCTATGTTTCTCAATACATTCTAGTACGGGCCATTACCCCATAACCCGATAGAAATAAAATCGCAAAAAAACAGACGCAAATCTTCTACAATAAGGATAAAATTCATATTTCATATTCCCTTTTTCTTTAGCACTCTGAATGGTACATTTAAGTACGTTATTCATAATTTCATCATCTGCACTGGTGAATAATCATTAAAAATTCAGGCCGAGTGAACCCAAGTTTAGAAATATCAGATATGTCTTTCTCTTTCCATTCACGCCTTATTCTAGGAAGATATACATCTTTTTTCTTGGGTTCTAGGATTATTCTTACCAAATGAATCTTTCGTTTTACTATTGAGTTTTATAAAATTGTTTCAGACGCTTTGCTGGTTGAGCATTTCCAAAACTGTCACTTGAGATTACTGAAACCGATGATTTTGAAATTCTTTCCACGCATTTTGTTCATCGGATTCTTCAAAATGAGTAGGTCCTCATCTCTTTTCTTTTATCCGTCCGTCCTCTTGTAAACTACAAGCAGACTAATTCAGCATGAGCATTCAGCGGCTTACCTGAGAGCCTATTGATATCTCCACTCTCCACTCATTACCACTGTCTCCATCACTGAGTAAAGGATTTTTAGGAGATTCGAAGTAAATTTTTGCGTGTAAAATAACATCATCATCCTCCGAGATGGCAGAAATTTGAGCTACAGATAGCTTATATTGAAAAAAATAATATTGACCTAAAATATAATTGATATTGTGGCGTCGTCGGGTGCGAGTAACTCACAGACACGGAGTTGTTTATACAGTTTTATTACAAAATATTTACAGTATATACATACTCCCTGGAAACACGCTGCATTCCCAACACAGCATACCTCTGGGCATTCCGCCCCAACCTGACGCAAACCCCAGCGGCTTGGCGCCGCTCCCAGTCTGTGTCCCGTGGCAATCGCCACACCTCGCAGCCTAAGCTCGCGATAACCCCTGGCGGGTGACAAGTGCCTGCCGCACTCCGATCCGGTTCAGACTCGAATGACTCCGGCGGTTTACTTTCCAGCCGCCTCGCGAGGGGTCACGTGACAGCCTCCACATGTCGATGGCGTTCTCTCATCCCGGAATGTCGCCTGTTAACAATTTGGAAGTCCAGCTGCCCCGCAGCTGGCCGCACCAATCAATTTCCTTTGCGACAGTAGACCTCCGCATTCCGAAACCCGCCCCCCCCGGGCCTCCGAGGCGGGGCCGCCTGCGGCGACTTCCGCTCGCCATCAAGGGACTGCCCCCTCGGGCCGGTCTCCGCCCCCTCGCTGGCGTCCGACATGTGGTGACCGTCTGACCCCTTGGCGTGGCCTTCAAAGGACTGCCCCCGCCCCGTCGCTGGCCTTGCGACATGTGCTGTCCATCTGACCCCTTGGCGACGTTACAATATCTTCCATGCCCGTTGTCAACATACAGATGTGACCAAATTAGTAGACAAAATATTTTTTCTCTGGCAATGGATTATAATGAGTCTTGAGAAGCACCTGACGAAAGTAACTGTTTGAAGGGTAATATTTATTAATGTTATTGGAAATGGATATGCACTTAATGGTTCAGTGAGGCCCGACCAATACTTTGAGGCCCTAAAGAACCTGTGGTTCTCTCACATAAATAAGTTGTTTGAAAAAAAGAAAGAAAGAAAAAATAACTAATTCCTCCTCCGTATCACAACAGGAAAGAAAGTTGAAAGACATCTTCAAGACCTTGATCAGTCTGGGTTCCAATGGGCTGCAAATAGCCTTGACAATGAATCTCATCAAAAATGTTCGTTTGATAGTTAAAAGAAACTTAAGAAAAGAATACCATAAAAAACTGCTCCTAAAACAACTCATTTGCAGCTTGCAAAATGATACTCAAGTTGAAAGAATGCATTAAAATTTATTTTTCAACATACCTCAGAACAAGTATGTTAATTATGAAGTGTTAATAAAACATTAGGACCCTGTACACAGTGTGTGTGTGGGTGGGTGTGTCAAATACACTTTGCCTTTTTCAATAACTAGTCTAATAATTTGGTCATCTGTGTCCGTCGACACAAAATTTCGTTATATATTTTAGGTATTAAAATATCGCTTAATAAAAATTTTACAAATGTGGTCGATTTGACAATACAGAATTAAATATAAATATCCGAATTTATAATTCCAGTAGAGAAGACATATTACCCATTCTCATAAGACTCCATTCTGAAGCTAATAAGACTCTCCTCAAACTGCCCGAGTAACGAACGATATTCAACTTCAATCTTTACTCTTGAACTTTAATCTTGAATGCCAGAAGACGCACATTTGACAATGTGACGGACTGCACGATCTTTTTTCTCACTCAAGACGAATCAGAAGTTGCCAAACTACAACTCAACAAATGTCGACAATGGGCAGAAATGGGTTAAATACCACTCGTGCTTTGGAAATCCTCAGTTAAATCCCCCCCTCCCTTCGCGAGTGGGGAATTTACCGACAATTTCCAAAGCACGAGTGGTATTACCTATGATAATTCTCGAGTTTCGAACGAGAAGCCTTTTTCAGATCAACGTTATGAAAATGAAAAATGAGAACCACTGAAAAAGTTGACAATTTCATAAACGAACATGAAACTGTGTGGATGTTGGATTCCGCTTGTTGAACCTACCTCACACAGAACATCCCTCTGCAGAAGGAGGAAGACAGATATATTCATAATGTGGGGGAAACGTTAAAGGTATTAGTTACATGAATGACAAATGTCCTGTAAAAGTTAACATTAAAGACAATGTGGAAATCTCGTGTTGCACTATCTACATGAAGGTAGGTACATGAGAAAATTGACGTCTCGGGACTCGAACGAGAATTGCTATTTCTTGATCGTTGTTGCAGCACAATGACTAGATTGGCTAGAACAATATTTATTCATATTCATTCAGAATAAATAACGGTAATATCTAATCATCTACTTTTCTGAAAGAAGCCTTTTAAAATGAGTTCTAATCGTGCCTTAATACGATTAAATTCGTAGTTGTAATACTATTCTGCTGTGCATCTCATTTCAAATTGTACTACGCGAAATGTGAAGAGAAAAATTGAAAATACCTTTAATAAACGATAATTCTTCTCGTATGAAAGTTTCCGGAAATAAAATATGTAATTTTAATATTTGAGGTTTCCTGAGAGGGTTAGTGCAATTTGAAAGCGGAAAATGCTTTATTAGGTGTAAAATTAAATATTTTGTCTGATATTTACAAATAAGCGTTGCACAGAAATGAACGGACACCATCAGAGGCGCGCTTTGAAACGCATCCATTGAAATGTTTTCTTGGATATAAAGTTGTGACAACAAATACACATTTGAATAAACTGCAAGTAGTTCAAAACAAATGCTTCAGGGACGCCCTCTGCGCCCCTAGATACATTGCTATTAAAAATTTACATCGCGATTTATCAATGCCACTACTGATTAATCATATAAATAAGATTTTTTAAATTTTTTTTTTATTTTTTAAAGCAGCTGACTCGGAAACCTCTCTCATTTCCGAGATCGCCTCATACCAACTCGATGAACGGGTGAAGTATAGGCGATCGAAGCACTTCCTGGGGTAAGAGTAATCTGAAACAGAGAAATGAGACTTGAAACATAAACTTAGCATGTAATGCGCGCGCTAGTTGGCTAAAGTCATTTTTGACCTTCTGTTTTTTATCAGACCGGCAACTACGTGTTTAGGCAGCCCTAGAAGATAAAAATTCGCGTACAACTGTAAAGCACGGCGGGTCTCCGTTATATTATGGGGCTGAATGTTTGCGTCAGGTGTAGGGGATCTCCATTTTATTGATTCCATAGTTGACAAATTTGCATATTTATTAATTTTAGAAAGTGGTATCAAACAAATCGGGCACTGCGGCCGACATAAATTTTCAACAGGACAACGCGTTCGTCCATGCAGCGCGTATTCTGAAGTAATGGTTGTTATATAATGTATCAAAGCGCCTTGAAACGCTGCCACAATCACCCCATCTCAATCCTATTGAGAACTTTTGGTGAGAATTGAAAAACAATGTGTAGAATAAAGTTTCGAATAAAAAAGAGCTCAAGAATGTCCTCACTGAAGAATGGGAGAAAACCGCGCCTAATTTACAAGGAAACTTGTAAGATCAATGCCAGCAAGACTGAAGATTGTTATTTCTGCTAAAGATTCATTTTTGTGGTAAATTACTTATGAATTAGAAGTTTTATTTTTTATTCATTCAATTATTTCAATTTTGTAATGTATGAGTGAAGAAGGTTTGCACTAATACGAACTATATTTATTTTGTACCTCACAATTCTGCAATAAATATTTTTTCTATGCCAGTTTGTATTTTCGTACATAGTGTACGGTCAATTTTGAGAGTCACTGTAATTGCTGATTTGACACTGACTCAACGCATTATTTGGGAAGTGACATCTTATTTACGTGCTGCTACGGCAGTCGATTGGGCAAAATTTATTCCTGAAAAAAGTGATCTGCAATATATGAAAATAAGAAAAGAAAAATAGTACTTTAACTTAAACATTTAAATGTTATCCTAAAAAAATTGACTTTACATATAACTTCACTACTTGCGGATTCAAAGGCAAAATTGCATTTTTATACCACAAGTTTCTTTATTGCTTGGGAGGTGTACATATCTTCGGAAAGTCATGTTCAATTGATCTACTTTTCCTTTAGTTCTCTGCCTGTAATTACTACAAACTATCATTGCACAATTTGGCAGTTTTCCAGAATATATTGTAATAAAAAATACTTTAGTCTAATCTTAATTTGTAAATAATAAACACACGTACGAATCAAAGTATCACTACTTTCTCTGACAATCTAATAAAACCTCAAGTAATTATGCACTGTAAATTAAGTTAATTCAAAAAATGCTGAGAACAACACGCCCGGGCATTTCTCATGACTATCGTACACTCGTGAAATAAAATACCAACAGTGTTTAACTACATATACAAAATACCTCAATCACGTCGGTTTATGTCACAAAGTTTCTTACCGCTTCTCGCTACTGGCCAGGCATAAACTGTCACTCACCTACTTTAGGAGGATATACGTTAATTACTTTGACTTTGTCCAATAAGCCTCGTATGTACTGTAGCATAGCCTCTTTGATTTTAACATAACTTGCAATTGTTTTCAATATTTGGCGCATTTTGGAACTGTTGAACATAATTTCATTCGTGGAATAGTCCTATTAAATAATATACGTGCTTTGGAAATTCTCAGATAAATCCCCTTCTCACTTCGTGAGTTGGGGATTTATCGACAATTTTCAAAGCACTCCTGGTATTACCTATGGCAAACTCCTTGAAGTTTCTTGACAGTGACGTCATGGGAAGAACAACCGAACGGTAGCGCACTGCGCTGCCGCACGGAAACCCACTGGTGGCAGCCGGCACACGTGTTTTGTATTAAATCTACTTTTTGGATACCTAAGGCGGAAAGTAGTAGGATAATGTTTCCGCCTTGAATGGAGATAACACCCAAATTATCACGAATTTCGCAATTTGCGCGACTAAATAAGAATTTGAGTAGGGGAAGGAACAATCGGCAACTATAAAAATACTCCTTGCTCTATTGTTTTCACAAAAAAATACAGTAACACGTATTTTTTATGAAACATTTTTGGAACTTTTTGGGGAGGAAATGTCTTTTTTTGGTACCAAAAACTCATATATCACCAAGAATTTTTGGTTTTAATATTTCACCATTAGGTTATAGAGGTGGTTCCACCAGATGACCACCTCTGCAAGAATTGTTCTCTGTTGCGGACAATGTAGACAAATTTAAAGAGTGAAATAAGTTATATTATTTTTTACAGTTGCAAATTATTAAAAATAGAGTGGAAAGAAATATGGAAGTATAAACATAGTGTAAATCGCATGTAATTGTAAAATACGTACCTTACAAAACAAATTGAAATATTTATTTTATTTTGGGTGAAAAGTTTTAAAACAATTTTTCTTGTCATTTAAATAAAGTGTAACTTGGCATAAGACGATTCGGTTCTTCCTCCAAATTCCCGATCTAAACCATCATTTTATTGACCATCACTTAGGATGTCTTCAAAAACAGCAAGAATACCTTCTTACAATAAGAAAGCATTGAGAGGCCAATTAGATTTTCCTTGTACCTTGGACAATTAAAATAATAAAAGAAAGAATCAATATTCGGAGATAAACTATAATAAATATTATATTAAAAAAAACAAATCTCCGATTTTGAAATTATGCACAGTGGTTCCACATGGCACCACCTTTATTTTCAATCCACTACTATTAATATTCTATGCTAATTTATGCTTAAATATGCTTTATAAAGTCTTATTACAACATAAAATTTAAATAAATCAACTCACATCTCTCACAAAGAACAAATTCACTCGTGCAAGTTAGATAACAAAAGTAGCGTCAGAGTACACGAGAGCCGCGAAACAAACGACGCTTCTGTTTACAGCTGGGCTAAACAGAGCGAAGGACTATTCATATTTAGAACGTGTTTTCATTGGGATATCATGGTGCAAGTGAACGTAATTAAGAGAAACTAGTGGTGCTACAGTATTGAAATGGACGTATTGAAAAATACAACATTTTTTCCGTATCAGGGGACCCCAAAAGTGTATTCCCTTTGCAATTCGAAATCGATTTTCCGCAAAAATACGTAACGTATACACGGAGTAATATACGTATGTATACGGGAAAGTAAAAATGTACTGTGGGTGACGATAGATGGCAGCTTGCAAGCGTATGTGACAAGTCTCATTATCTAACCCAGACTAAAGAAAATAGAAAACTAATACGAGAAAGTCTGTGCCATTCTGTAGCACCACGAGCTATATTTGTTTTCTTCTCACCTAAGAATAAAGAAAATTTTGAAACTTATCTTAAACGTCAAGTCGAGGCTATTGAAGAAGTGAGCGCAAGAACCAGATAATAACCAAAAGTAAAGTTTCGAGCAAAATAAGAAAAACATTTTTCAATTATTTTAATTTACTTAAATATGGAATACATAACATTTTCTTGTGCGAGGTAAATGAAGGGACCTATGTGAACATTTTCTCAAATTTGAGATGCAATAACTCAGAAGAAATATGTAATAATTAGATAAATATGTGTACATGTATTTGGTTCTTGCACTCAAAATATCTACAATGGGTTCAAGCTAGAATAATTGAATATAAATTCTTTATTTCCATGACTTTCATTGAAAATACTTACTAATATTTAACTTTTAAGTTATAATATGCAACAAATGAAGAAATTTATTGAAGAAAGGTTTTTGTTATCTGTAGAGAGTAGACTGTTGTAATAGTCAATGTGGACAGGTAGAATGCACTTTTGCGACAGTTTCATAACATAATTGTAATTTTTTAGGATTCAGATGAAGTGCCTCAATGTTTGCTTTTTGTGCATTCAATTGCTGCTGACGTGCTTTAAATATGCAAAATTTGGTGTTGATAATACTACTGCTAAGTAGAACCAGACACATCTCTTCCTTCATAAATGAAGTTTCGATTTCTAGTAATTCTGAAAGACTGAGTTGCCTTTTTGAATAATGGTTCGAATAATTTTCGATTACCTTTTTGAATAATGGTTGTAGGTGGTATTTGTAAGTTAATAGAATATACTGATTCATTCTAACACTGAGAAAGTGTTACTATGTCATACCATTTTTCTTGGACAAATACTTATTCCCATTCTCGGTTGATGTTGTCAATTTGAGAACAGGCTCGATTGCAGTACTGATGGATATCCAAGGTTAGAAAAGTGGTGATGTACAATCTTAGGAAAGTGGTGTATTTGAAAAAAAAAATTCCATTGAAGTAAGTGAGCTTAGAATTGAGCCCTCAAGATATTGTTTTGCCCGGCTAGTTGTCTCTGAAGAGATGTAGAGCTTTAACATTTTGAGGCTTGTATGTCTACATAATGTTTAAGAATTGATCCAGATTCATTTGAATCGTTCTTCTCTTTAGTTTCGTCATACAGATACATTGTATGACATTGTGTCTGAATGCCAGAAACACATCTGGCAAAAGTAAAAGATTTCTCAGTCATTTTCCTTATTAGTGACTTTCTTTCCCATTGCTCTTCATTTCAGCTCAGGTCTGAGTGCAAGAAGTTAAATACGGCTATTATTTGGTTCTTGCGACTCAGAGCGTAGAAAATAAAATTTCATCGACTTTTCCTAAGAGGATTAAGAAATTTAATTAATTAATTAATTAAGATTAAGAACTTATTGACGAAAATGACAATGTCTTCTGATAGGCGTCAGGATGGTCTTCGTGTATATGCAAAAACCTCATTTTCGCTAAAAGTGGTCATTATATGGTTCTTGCACTCAGGTCTTGAATTCACGTTTAAATATAATTATTTCAATTGAATCCGAGCAATGTTTTAGGATTCATCATAAATAGTGACTGACGGAAAGATGTCACCACTTAGACCGTTATAATATCTCAAAAACGCCGAGATCACATGGATCCCGACTCGACAAACTTTTTTATGTGAAGTAGCTTATTTTATTCTATTTTCAATAACCTTGAAAAACTGCATTAACACGTTCAACTACTTCAAATACTCATTACCTTTTGACTTCAATTATACTTTTGCCGAACTTATACTCATCCATTTTAGTAATCATTCCTTCACCACCCAAAGGTACACTTTCACTCTCCACTTATAATACAATACTACCCTACGAAACTTCATCCATTGTTCACACTTTCAGCATAACACGTAAATCATTCATAGTAAATTATTCATTTCGCACGTGTTACTCGCAAATACGAAATGAACATAATTTATTACAACTGAACCAATAACTATTTCGTGCAGAACACGCGTATGCATTGATACTTTCTTACGATAATAACAAGCACATTAGACATCAGCAAAAAATACGTTTTCCAATAATTTTATCTCTCTTGTACACTTAATACATTCGCGCCTAGAAGCAATGTATTTCAATATCCATGTCACTTTTATACACAGAATGAAGATCATTCTTAAATATGAACATTTCGGTTTAGACAATCGAATGTGAAAAGAGTGCTATCCTATCCTACAGAAACGCAATTCTGTGTATGGAACACAATCGTAGATCTCAGTTATCCTCTGGTGGCGAGTAGTTAAACTATTGCTCATTGGTGATGTAATGCTAGACGAAGAAAGTCAACGAAAGTAATTAGTTTGTAAATATATTAAGATTTATGGTTGTAAATCATTGCTTATCGTACTCCTGACCGTCAAAGGAAGCTATATTTATATATAATGAGATCGAGAAAAGGGCAATAAATTCGATATTCACAGGAAACAAGATCATTATTACAAAAATACAAAATTGTGCCACGTCTGTCAGGTTTAACAATAATTCCAGGAGAAGCACCGTTTAACTGCGAGGTTTCAATATTCCACAAAATGTACCTATCGGAGTGGGGTCTTAACAATGTACCTGGAGAAAATACACAGTTCGAGCAAGAAAGTAAATCACTATTAGAGCCTACCGCAGTCTACAGTTCTTAAGCGCACGTCCAAATCTGAAGCGGTGGCACGCCCAGCAGCCCTCGCCTCAGGATGGGGCGAGGTGGAGGAAGGGGAACCACACGCCATCCCTCCACCACCCCAGATTCGCTTCCGCGCTCCTGACTCGGCGGTGACGTGCCGCCGAGGGCACGAGTGTCGGTCGGCGAAATTATTGTTGCGCCACTACAATATTTACATACATGTATGTAGTATACATTATGTGACGATGCTTCGCTACAATAATGAGACTCGTTTTTATAGCATTTATTTATTTATTTATTTATTTATTTATTTACATGTATTATATGTGAATTTTCTGAAGTGAGCTTTATACACTATATATATATATATATATATATATATATATATATATATATATATATATATATATATATATATAACACATAATGTGTTTCCTTACACTAATTAGAACATTAGCGTAAGTAATCAGAATATATTTTGGACTGCGCGGTACGTACGTCAAGCGCGGCGAACAACGATGGGAACTAGCAACGGTCGCTACCGCCGCCGTTGCCGCCGCCGCGAGGACAGCGTGAGAATGTCGGTTACGAACTGGGCAGCGAACGGCGAAGATTTCAGCCGTTAGGACAGTCGCGGAGAAGTGGCCGGTAGGTACGGACGTGTGGCGAAGAGTTCGCCGTTAGTGCATGGACAAAGGGAACATGCGGTGTATTTTGTAAAGTAGTAGCAACTGTAAAACAATAGATACGTGAAATAGAGATCGAGAATGTTATTAGGATGAGAGATCAGCGACGAGAGAACAATCGATCGCGCTTGTATTATTTATCGCGGTAGGAATAACACCGGAATTGTGTGGTGCGGAACTGAGGCCAGCACGTGTAGTAGCCGTGGGTTAAGTGATTAAATCCAGCGACGGAAGATAATCAGAGTGAGGTGCAACACCGAGGTACCAGGAGCCGAATCAGGGAGGATTCGCAAGGTCACCAGCCGAGGCGATCGCCACGCCATCAGCCGCCGACGACGCCCAGCTGCAGCGAAGGTCGGCGACCCCTGCCGACACGAGCCGTGCTCCAAGCATCGAAGGTATTGGTCGGGGCCCCGAAGGTATGATAATATGTATTACACCTAATCTTGGTACCAAGGCAGAGTGTATAAATGTTGTTAGATCATGTAAATAACAAATCTGGTTTGTAAATAAATGCTGTTCATGATTGTACTTCATTTATTAATTAACTTTCCTAATGCTATACCAACTTATCGTAGGGACCCATTCACGGAAAAGATACCCTCCTTTAGTAATTTCTTGCAGTGAAAATACCCGGCATCACCAGGTACGTCACAATATATATATATATATATATATATATATATATATATATATATTCTAACCGCCTTACCTATCGTACACCACTGGTACCTTCTCTGCACACTCAGCATGCACTTCAAGCAAGTCGTTAAGATATGCTCGTGAAGCGAGCTTAGAATCTCAGGAAGCAGGATCTTTGGGGTACGAGAAAGGTCTGAACCCTCGACACAATAAAAGTCACACAAATCACACATAAACGAGCATATAATTCACTCAAAATTCTGTGGCATGAATTGATAACAACGAAAAACAAATCACACATAGAATTACACTTCCAAAGATGATTAAATAAACACAAATAAGCAACTTTGACAGCCTATTCAACAAATGAACACTTAATTTTGTTCAGAACTAATTTTCTGAAGCAATTTCTTTGACCAGTACTGGGAATTCCCTTTGAAAATTCACTACGTCTAAATTTAAATTATTCTAATTACAATTGCATGTGAAACTAAACCTAATTTACAATCTCTTGCCTTTTCAAAATTTTACATACAATAATTAACCTGTGGGCAAGCGCACTACTTTCAATTTATCTTTAAATTATAAGTGCTGGTAACAGAACAATGGCTGCTACAATAGAATGGTTAAAGGCAAGCAATTACGCATTAAATCTCCCACTCCCAAGCTACAAATTATTAACATCCGTGTCCTCAATTTTTAACACTTCTGAAACTGTTCTTTTTCCCTGCCGACGTGAACTTGACCTAATTTCGTAGATCTACAGGTTACCTCGAAACTGTCCGTCTTTCAACCTTGAAACAGCGTGCTGCGTTCCGCACCGCGTTGCTCGATTCCGAAGTTCTGCGTTGCCTTCGATGTCCTCTTGCGTCCTTTCCTCGGTCGTCGTCTTCTCCCGGTCGACCCGCGTGTTCTTCCGTTTCCACTAATCGGTTTCTTCTCCTCCCACGGCTGCTACCGCCTTCGATTACGCCCAATTTGCAGAAAATGTCCCTTGCACTTCCCTAACTGCCAGTGCAAGTACTTCGCTCGTTCCTAACTTTTATTCTGTTAATCAAGAACTTTCAGAGCTTTCCTGAGAACGGGCACACTTTTACTTCCCGCATTAGTTAATAGAATAATATTTCTCTAATTCCTGACTACTGCGCGGATGACTAGCTAGACGTTTCTCAACGCCGTACACTCCTATTCTAAACAGTCGTTGCGGCAATTTCTAACTAATCTAACGCTCTGATAAAATCTGCACACTTGCCAAGCGGCGCCTTACATGAAGAACTGCTGACCCGACGCGTGCTAGCAGAAGAGATGTTGACTCCAGGCGAGATGACGACAAAAGAGAGCTCCCGCTTCCGCGTTTGCGTATTTATTGGCGTTCGCCTGGGGAAATTCGGCGTGGTGGGGATTATTTCTCCTACTTGTGCCTTCCACCAGCAAAACGTGGCTTGATAGTTCGCGGCGACTAGTACGAGCAACGGATACCAGGCTGCGCGTTTTGCTACTCTGGGTTTCGGCCGCTCTTCTCGCTGCTTGTAAACGTTTATGCCGACGAAACTGTGGTGTTATGGGGTTGTATAATCCCATTTCGCCACAATATATATATATATATTATATACGTATTCACAGACGTATACATTAAGTTCATTTATGTGGAACAGTGCTTGAATAATCTGTTGGTGGGAGTCGTTATACAATGGCAATATTTGAGGAATTTACAAGATATTTCGTCGATTATTTGAGTAAAGTGAGATGATTAACAATGTATCTGTTGCGTACGTTCTGATAGTGGTTTGTCAACAAATCATTGATAGAATATTATATTAAGAAGGGAATATAATGTGAGAGAACTACTTCATATTCACCCAAAACAACGGAATTGTCGAAAGCGCAAATGTACTACAACCGAAACAACTAGAAGACTTAATTGATACTGGTTTACCAGAAAGTTTTTGGAGAGAGGCGCTTTGTAAGGCAACTTGCGCACAATGTTACACCAGCCAAGAAGAGTAAAGTACCAATGTCTATTTGAAGTATTAAGACACCTTCTTTCAAAGGTATTTGGTTGTAAAGTATTTGACAAACCCGATTATGTTAACAGAAATAATTTTGACCAAAAATGAAAGTTGCACTCATTTTGCAAAGCATTAGTTATTCATGATATCGAAGAGCTTACAGTGTATATGATTAGATAGACCATGAAGTTGACGAGAGTAGTGACTTTGTTATAATTAAAACAGAAACAGGTTATAATGCAAATAAGCAAAATTTGAATAATGATTTTGATTATGCACAAATTCTGTTGAAATTATTGACACAGAAACTTTAGAAGACAGGGATGAATATGTAATAGAAGTTGAAGATGTTTTGAAAATCAACCTGAAAATAAGGATAAAAAAGAAATAGGAAAGTTTGAAGAAAATAATGAAACTGAAATAATTTGGTTGATTCCAGGCAGATACTATGAAAGCACAATTATGAGATATTCTTGCACCATGGCACGTGAAAAGAATTCCAAGAATACAAAGAAGAAATGGATTCAGAATGTAGAGATAAGTGCAAACTTACAATAGACACAGAATTGAAAATTATGAAGTATTACAAAACATGGGAAGTTGTGAATAAACCTAGAAATTATAAAATAATTGTTAGGAAATGGGTTTTTAAAATTAAGGATAATACCAACAATATTAGGTAAAACAGTTGTTTTCAAACGTATGTAGACAAAGATAAAGTGTTTGCAGCAGATTTGAAAACATGGAAAGGGTGTCGGAGGGAAATTTCTCAAGAAATTTACTCGTAAATAATGACGTAAAAATTGTATAATACCTTATTTCTATTAAAAACTCTAATTTGTTTCAAAGGTTGCTAAATTTAGAAAAAAAGTCCTGTTATCACGTAGTGTTGTAAGAACCGATATTTTGTGGGTCCTTGATTCCGAAATATCGAATGACGGCAAAACGTCCATCTGTCCGTTTGTAAATAACGCTAGCGACTAAATTGTTCAGCCGATTTTCTCCTAAGTTGATATTACTCAATAGATCTCGCTGATGTCGCAACCCCTTAAATTTGAAACCAATATTTTAATTTTGGGGGTGTTTTACTTGAAGGCCCTAGGACATTTTCAAAAATTAAAAAAACGACTTCATCGTTTTTAATTAAATTTTGGTGTTGGATAGAATGAATGACGTTTAAGAAAATGGCGCAGGTCTCATGTTCATTAAATACCCCGATTTTTCGAAAATGTGAGTATTTTTCGCGCAATTTTGCTTGAAAACATGGGTGAGAAAGTACGTGCTGTTTTAGCACCACTAATTTCATATTTATACTGTTCCCCAACAAACGGGCCATGGACTGCGCCTCATCTTTCCTTTTATTTAAAAATAAAAGTTGCAACGGATGTCATGTTTTACTGTGGAGAATTGCAGTCTGTTTTCTTGAGCTCTGAGATCGCTACCGTAACTCATAAAATTAAGATAAATTTTGAACACTGGTAAACGCGAGCAATGTTGGCAAGTAAATATTGCAATATAAACAATTTACAAAGGCAAATCTGTCTCTACCCCTTATCGCCTGTAGGAATGAACTTATTGCTGCGAGAACATAGAGGATTACATGAATAACTATAATCGCTTCTGTAGAGTGGGCAATGTACGAGTAGTTCCTTCCCTCCTCACCCTTTAGACACACATGCATGCACATGCCCAACACTACTGCCAGTCAGGAACTAGAAGCTTGGAGCTTGTCTCGGCTGGGGTGGTCTTCCGCTGTGGGAGGTACTTGGAGGGGGTGGAGGGGTAACCGGCACGCAGGTCGTCTTCATATCCCTCGTTCCAACGGGGCAGCAACATCGCTACCTCCGGCCCACGCCTGGCGCTACCCTAATGAGCATAGTAGCGGTCGCGCCGCGTGCCTCTAGGCGTGAGGTGGTGCTCGCGTCCCCACCGCTGGCCCCGGCCCCGGCCGCGGCCCCGGCCTCGTGGCTCGGCGCGGCCCCTCTCCCCTCCTCGCAGTCATGGTGGAGCCGGCGTCCGCGCCGCCCGTGGCCGCGCGCCTGTTCGACTCGCCCGCCCTCCGCCAGGTACGTCCTCGCTTGCGTTCACGTCGCGTTGCGTTGGTGTACAAGCAATGTCTTTGTGGGGGTCGGGGCTCAGGTCATTCGGACACGCTTTGCCGCCTCATGACCGCTTTCGGAAATTTGATAGAAAAAAAGAGGTCATTGGCTTTGAGGGTGAAGGCGTTCTCACGAGTGTGAGAAGCGCGAAAACGAGGGAGGAGGGGGAGGTGGAAAATGAATGTGATCAAATTTTTGTGAATAATGATTAACTTCAAGTGATTTTGATAGTCGTAGTCGACGTGCAAGTTGTTGGACTCGATAGATCGCCGCCACCTCCTCTCCACGCTGTTTCCAATGAGGTAATCTCCGCGGTGAAACATGGGCCGGGTCTTTACTTCCTCGAATTTTCATTTTTAAATTGGAAGCGAATGTCGATAGTGTACATTTTACCAGTGAGAGCTACAAGATAAAACATACTCAACTAGAATTACTGAATTGCCATGGTACTTTATAATTACTGAACCATGGTACTTTATAATACGACGAAAGACTTGCCGATTCCTACGAGAAGTATGTTTAAACACGTATGGAATATATTCGTCACCGGCAAATAAAATTCCTCCTAAATAGCGTAGGGTGGTCGAAATACTAGATCTCGGAACCACGGTAAACAAGTAACTGGTGCTCCAATTGGAAATAAGTAACGATAGGTGCAGGGGTTTGCGTTGTAATGCATCCTTTGATGCAATAGGGTAGGCGATTTGTGAAATACGTCCATATTGCTCCCACCTATTCCACAAAGAAGTAAATAAGCAATTTTAAACATTTAACTTATTACAAGTGTGAAGTAAAGGGAAGGATATGGAGGAATGAAAGAGAAAAGGGGATTAAGAGAGAGAAAGTGAAAACAATGACAATAATGTTCTGTTCTTTGAGAGCCGTGGACGTTATAAAAGGGTAATCAGTTGCTCACTTATTTTAAACTATTACTGCCTTTATGACTTTTGTTACTTTGTTTCTTCCACATTCACCTAATCTAACGTCTAGTTGTAATATTTACGACAATGAGCAAAATAAAATGCATCTCTAGTAAATATCAGTTGGCGAAAATGTGTACAAAAACATACTAATGACATGTTCTGGTAAAACTTCGGCAGTAATGTGCAGTGTTTTGATATTATTTTCTTTCTTCTTGTTTTGGTTTCATTTTCCTCGTGTTTCCGGGAGATCTCTGTCACTTGAATGCTATTGGTATCCTTCAAATGGTTCTGAACAAATCTAATTAGTTATAAGCCATGCCTTTACAATTTCTTGTTGTTTAGCAAAACCTTTCTCAATTGTTACGTAATCAGTCATCATCAGTAAGCAATCATAGACAATTTCCTGCAAACAGATGTTAGGCATCGGGAGATTATTTTTGCAAGGGAATATCCGAATACAGATGCCCTGGCGAACATTTTGACAGAATGTTAGGACAAATTAGCAAGTCTGGTTAAAATACAATAAATTGTTTGTGTATTGAGACCCAAATCTTATTAATTATTGTGTCACAATTAATCCATACCATCATTAAATTTGTATAATTAGATCCCAATAAAATGTCTTATTGTTGAACCCTGACAGATTATTTGCTTGGGCATATCTTGTAGGTTGTCCGTTCAGATGAAATCTTATCAGGCTCATATTCAAATATTTGGGTTCAGACACCTCCGACATGTCTATTTTGACTATCGTATTTTAATTGATGTGTAGTGTAATTATTAAGAACACGCAAAATCTATTTAAATTTGACTAAATTGAATAAAATTCAAACAAAAATGAACGTTCCGTCGCATTAATTTCTTTACTTCTCTTTAGAAAGTGGTTAAGATTATAAAGTTCATTTGTATAACACGCTCTGGCAAATAGCTTTATTCACCTTGCTGTTTGAAACGTGTTGCTAATAATTACCATAACTTGTTTTCTTTCATGTGATTCGATGCAGGAAAATACTTCTCTGTTGTGGGTTGACGATTATTTCCTGTAATGAAACAGAGACTAGTATTAAGCATTATATAATTATTTTAAATTCGTTCAAGCGAGTTTGACAATTGAGAATATTAGTTTACCTATTCTTCTCGAATGCGGAACAGTCGACTATTGTCAGAACTCTGACAAATTGTAATGTTTGCACAGAAAGTAAAGGTTATAACAGTTGTTACTCCGTGATATTTCAATACCGAAAATAAGAAGTGGTCCTGATTCTCGCATGTAGTCTCCTTTGTGAGCTGAGAGCTTTAAAAGTACCGTCAGCAGATGATAGAAAATACTTTGTTTACTCTGTTGCCTGAACGGAAAAGAAAGTTTTGTGTGGTCGTGGTGGTGAAGACCCTCCAACGAAGGAACAGAATCAGGAATTGGGCCAAGGACGCGCAAGAACGTACAATACAGTCGTATTTCTATATTTGTTTAGCCAAATGTATAAGATGTATAAATTTAATTTGAGCGAAATGTTTCATATTTACATCTGTGTGTACATTATATACCGAAAATGACAATGAAGCATTGTCATAATTATTGATAAATACAATTTCTTGAAAAATGTTCCATGCTGGAAGTCACAAATTAATGAATATCAGGTTAATTAACACCGAAACAAATTAAATCAGGGATTCTCAACTTTTTTCTTCCATCGACCCTTCTTAGAATTGTTTGCTTCAGCAACCTCCTTACGCTTTCTCTATAGTACCCAGCATCCATGATCATAACGCAATGAATTGCACGCCAATGCCTTAAAGATAACATTTTCGTACACCAATATTCTCGTAAACATATCTATTTTCAATAATAGAAGGCGCTTGCACTCTTGATTAGCTGTGTTTCTAATCTACATTGTAGTGCATTGGTTAAAAAAGAATGAAATTTTTGAGGAACTGGCCACAATGTTTCTCCAGTGGCTATTGCGATGAGTACTTTCTTGCGTGGTAGAGTACCGTTGTGAATGCATAGTTATAATTTCTTGATTTTTCGAAACATCTTAAATCCAATGAATAAATGAAGGATACGTAAGAAAAGGAGTGAATTTCTAATTTATTATTAGTTGCTTTATATCATCAATTAATTTTTATCTGGGAGGGCGGCTTTCAGGTCGACTCAGCCGTCTTTTCAAGTGAGCACCAGAATCTTTCCAGGGGGAAAGGCGGCTGGAGAGTTGTGCTCTCCACGCAACCTCCTCCTTGTGCCGACGGCGACGAATAGGTGGAGCCCTACCGTCTCCTCCCCCTTGGGCCACATCGACTAGTGTGCACAGGGGTACCATTACCTTTATATCATCAATCAGTTATCAAGCACATTAATATTTTTGTTTGTAATCAATGGGATCTCGATTGTACTGATCAGTTGCCGGTTCATATTCGGCTATAGGCTCCTAATCGACACCTCGATCATCATTGACCCCTTCAGAATTTCATGGGCCCCCCAGAGAGTCAATTCCGACCCCGTTCGAAACCTCTAGATTAAATCAAACGTTACAAGGACAACTGTGTAGTAACTCTACAAGAAAATGTTCTAAAAATAAAATAGTAAAATATATCTTGTGAAGGCAGTTCTTTATACTTAAATTACACTTTTGCGACTATACACTCACGATGGCTTCATTCCCACGTCCTTTTTAGGTAATCGTTTCTCAAGAAAATAAACAACAGCCCTGGCTTGAATGAAGTCCACGTCAAGGATTTGTAGCAAGGCCGTTGGGCGAGAGCTGACATGACACCAAAATTGGATTATGAGAAAGATTCGCGAACCTAAAGAAGGCAGTCGCAAAATAACCTTCCGCTTAGCAGATTAAGGTTATGCAATGTCATTTTGCATAACCGAGGTACACTACTCTGGGAAGCAAGTTCATGAAACGCATTCATTCCTAAAATGATGACCAAAATAAAAACCCATTATTCCCACAATATCTTTTTTTATATTGGTGACAAAAGTGAAGATGCATCCCTCTCATCGAAAGTAATATTAAGAATGATCTGCAAATATTAATTTCAAATTTAAACTTTAATGTACTCTTACACGACCGTATAAATAGTGTTGCCGGCAGTCAAAGACACTCGTATGTTCTTTTATTCAAGAAAATGCGACTGGCCAGGAAACCCCTCGCTACTGGCTGCCAAGGAAGCCGTAATCTTCTTCTTGCTGTAAAAACGTCTCTTTGTAAAAAAGATGTAAGTGTATGTCGGGCCTAATAAGGGTACAGACGCTGAAGCCTGAGAAGAAAATAAAAAAAAGGCAAGTAGTTGTTTGTCTTCCGGAGGGCAACGAGCGTTTGCTCTCACACTCCGTGAGCGGTTTGGACGGTGTTCACCTCCTCCACTAGCTGGACGCGATTGGTCATGAAGTCGCTATCGCGTCTTCCGATAACCACGCGCCACTCGGCTCAGCAAATCAGCTATGAGTCACCGGGGGCCTAACTATCAGCCGCATTATTCCATTCATGCGATTTGTCCCGGGCCACGAGGCGGAGTCGTGGTCGTTAGCGACGCCTTTGTGACTGGCGTCACTCGTCGGCAGGGTGAAGTGTGCGTGCGTGCGTGTGCGTGTGCGTTCGCGTGCGCCGTCGTGACGTCCTTGCGAGGGCACGCTGCATATGTGGCCATGCGAATGAACTGGAGGGGCCGGGGATCATCCCCCTAGATTGATTGGTTGTTTCCAGACGCGTTATCTGTGGTCACTAATTCCGTAAGGGTAGGTCGTGCTATCGACCGGGAGGTGGCGGTGTTCCTCTCTAGCTGAAACGGGATCAGACGCCGACCTACACGTCTGTTTGCGACGTTCTGCCCCAGCAGAGACAAGTTCTAAGCTCCCGTCTGGTTTCGGGACGTGCCTCGTAGCGTGGGGCCAACTGCGTGTGCATGTAACGAGGGAGCTCGGGACCCCGAAGAGGAAGGGAGGATTGCGCGTGGTCCGTGAGGCAGTAAACTACCGAGGGGAGCAGCTGGCCGCAACGACCATACAGAGACAGTGGGAATGGTGTCCCTGTGCTATCACAAGTCGTCCCCTTTTGATAGTCTACCTTTCACTCGCCAATTCGCCGTTGCATTCTTCCCTGGAATATTCAATGTCTCCCCTGAAGACAATTGACAATTGCATCCTGTCTGCAGTAGTATGTGGTGAAATACGTACGTGAAATTTGTATGTGGACTAAAAGAGGCTGTTCAGCTAATGGAGGAGAAACGATTATTTTTATCTATACGATATATTTTTTTCTTTAATAATACGTAGTTTAATGTTTTTTAAATGTGTATAACAATTCATGGTGATTTATAGACGCTGACGATTTATTAATGTCAACTGAAATAAGTAATAACGGGAGGACGAAGGTCATAAAAATTTTTAAAATGTTCAAAATGTCTTAGTTTCTTTTTAAATAAAGCCACCGGGAGAGGTGTCTCAGGGCATCAACTGATGCCACTGGAGTTCCTCTGACCGGGAGGTCCTAGATTCGAGTCCCGAAGGTGGCAGGGTTTTCGACATTAGCTAGTGACCGAGGTGGAATTGTCTGGAGGAGAATTCTAGCGTCCGGCTGCTCTGATCGTTAGTTTTCTGTGGTTTCTCCGATTAACACCAGGCGACTGTCGGAGCAGTACCCTGACAAAAGGGCCACAGGCCGCGCGCGATCTTTCCTTCCTCTTTCTTGTATCCTCACCCCTCACATACACTTACACTTACATGCACTACACTACCACACATGCCGAGAGACCGGACGGGAGCTTAAAACTTTTCCCGGCTGGGCCGGTGACCTACTTGTGGGTGATGAGTGGTTATGGAATTCCCCCTAGCCGACGGTAGGTTGGCGCCCGATCTCGCTATCCAACGCTGACCACCGCCACCGGAAGAAAACATGCACTACACATACGGGACTAATAGCCTTAATAGTTGACGCGCTCGGAATCACTAACAATCACCCAACCTTCGTAGAGCCAGAACTAATCTCTTCAACTGCGATGTACGTATCGCGTAAATAGTTCGAAGTTTCGTAAATTCGTGAACGTTCTCAATTATTTCCCTTGAAGGTCGTTATTATCGGCTTTCTGTCGTGTACGTTAATCTCTTTGCGATACTCAGTACTGGTTAATCCTCGTGAGTGAAGTCAGAAATAGGACTGAGTTAATATCGTAATAGGTCCTTCTACTGTAATGACTAATTTAAGAACACCCCGAATATTGAAATATTGAGTTGTACGCCAACCAAAATTGATGTAAGAATAAACTTAAATTTGCTTTCTTTTGTAATTTAAATGTTAATGCTAAAATATTTGTAAACATTTCTGAACTACTGAAAAATTAATAAAAGTTATTAAGGGCCCCTATTCTTTGGGGTGCCTACGCACGTGGTTATACATTAATGGTCCCCAGTCATAGGACCTCTGATTTACCGGCACCAGGCTCTCCACCCCGCCTTCCATCTGCTGGCGAAGTTTTCAGTTTCCCTGTGGCTCCGAGCAGAGAGGCTCCTTGGGGTTAAACCGCAAGCGCCGTCGCTTTCCTGTTATCATGTCCTCTACGATCCTGGAAGGTCAGCCAGTAGGAGTCAGGTGCACTTGTCCTGCAAGGCGACTCAGCAAGGAGGGCACCTACTACTATGACTCCCGGACATTTATTGCTTTCTCACTACGGAGTAGAGAGAAAGTGACGTAATGCGGCGCAAAAAAGTGGCGAATTTTCGGCAAAAACTCTTGTTATAAGGCCCTGGTAACGAAAAAGTGGATAAATCCAGATGCTAAATTTAGAAGAAAAGAAATTCTCTAACACCTGGTGTAGCCAGAATCCATGTTTTGTGGGTCCTAGATACCGAAAAATCAAATGACGTCAAAAAGTATGTTTGTCCATTTGACAGTCTGTGAACAACGGTAGTTGGTAAACCGTTCAGCTGATTTTCTCGAAAATTGATATTCCCTAATTGATCTGGCGCGGCCCCTTGAATTTGATATTGATATTTTAATTTCGGGGGTTACATTACACGAAGTCCCTGGGTCGTTTCCCAAATTTTAAAAAAAATGGCTCCATCGTTTTGGATTAATTTTTTTGTTGGATAGTTTGTAGGACGTTTAAGAAGACGTTGCAGGTTTCATGATTGGATGGTGCAGATTTTCGAAGATATCGAAATACATTTTTTCGGGAGTCTTCATACAACCTAAGTATTAAAGATATTTTCCCTCTTAATGAAATCTATTCCTTAAAAACAGGTTTTTCACTAAGGTTATGTACAATTTTTCGAAAATGTAAGTACTTTCCATGTATTTTTGCCTTATAATAGTGCTGTTTTAGCCCCACTAGTTTTTCAAGCTTGGGCGACAGTTGTTGCCACTGCTGTGACCGGGTCGTCCTAGTGTTCGAGTCCCGATGGTGGCGGAATTTTCGACACTAGCTAAATAGCTAGGTCGAGTCCAGTCACTTTCTGGAGGAGAATTATTGCATGTGGTTGGCTGCTCTGATGGGTAGCATCTCACGGTTTCACCGATCGTTGCTAGGCGAATGTCGGAGCAGAATGCTAACAAAGAATCACGGACCGCGCGCGACCTTCCCTTCATCTTGACCTATCCTTTCCCCTTACTTACACTTACGTACACATGGCGGGAGAACAGAGATTGCCCCGGCTGGGGTGATGCCCTGCCGAGTAGCTATATCTGGACGGGGAAACCTCGCCAGCCGAAGTGTAGGTCGGGGCCAGATCGCCGCCACCTCCCGAAATGCAGCATACACAACATGTGCGGGGCAAATGGCCATAGCAGCTGACGCGCCCGGGAACATTGAGCTTCAGCTACGCTCGACGTCGGTTGGGAGTGGCGCGTATTAATCAACCCTTACTTTCTGGATCATACATCATGTGACAATTACTCGCAAAAATTCTCTCGTTCTCTCGCCGCGAAACGGTCCGCAGGGCTGGCGTCTCTTTAGCAGATGCTTGTTGCTTCGTTTGTGAAACTGATTGAAAATTATCTTACTAAGAATGTTTCGTACGATATAGAACAATCATAAAACATTTTAACTTCTACCTGGAGAGTCTAAGTACGTGTCTCCAATTGTTGCCATAAGCAAATGGCAGAAGTCTCAAGGAAGTTCGCAGACCGAAGTAGACACGATGTGTCGCGTTCTTGGAAGGCGGTGATTCCCAACGCGCGATCTGCGTCATCCTGGAGTTCTGTGAAACAAGTATTACATAGTACGTAGAAATAACAAATAAGTTATTAAACAATTTTTAAATAAATATAAATAGATTAGATCTAACAAAACGTCTTCAAAGGAACTCCATCTTTCGAAACTAAAGACGAAAAAATAGAGTAACTGAATATTTCGAGATCTGAAAGATTTAATAAGGTTTGAAATTCCAAAAACAAAAACAAAAAATTAATTCAACTGATAGCGCCACATTCTGTCTTACACCTGTATTTGGATTTTCAAACAATATCTTTGCTACCAAATCGTAATACATTCACAAAATAATTATGTTTTTTTGTTAGAGCCAAATAAAGATTGGTAGGTCTGCACTGCAGACTTTCACAAACGATTCCTTCTGCTTTTACAGTGCTAGAATTATATTGTATTTTTTAAATATTTTTTTCAATTAAAAATATCAAACATCCTGAAATATGAAGAGCAAGGCTACTGAAATGATTTTGCGAAACTCTGTCATAAAGGGTATCGCTAGCATTGACGAACAAGAGTTTCAACCGTCTAAAAAATATCATCCCGCTCTGGGAGTTTAGGAGAGTGTCGGCAAAATCAAGAAACATAAATAATAAAAGAAAAAGAAAGCGGCAGTGACACACGGAAACCGACTCACCAGAAAGTCAACGGAAACAACTGTATCTTAAATGATGTGAAATTCATAATTTGGCATCATCAATCCCACAAGTTATTATTTTATCTTAGCTTTCGCTAGCACCAAGAATAGGCAATGATTTGATGAGCAGTTTAAAACAACGAAGACGAAATGAATGGGATTAAAATATACCAAGAACTCAAGTAAATATTAATAAAGACAGCAAAACTACAAAAACTAAGAAATAACGTTAGAAAAACTAAGAAATAAGCTACGCTGAAATGACCAAAACACTGGACAAGACGCAAAAAAACACCACAAGACGCCACCAAGAACTCCGAAACGATAGAACAACAAAATAAACAGTGGTTAGCGTTGGTTTGCATTAGTTCACAGCATCACTCACGCTCACGGCCTCTACTGTGTATGAAAAATTGCGCGTTCAGCGGTTCGCGGAGTAAATCGGAGAGTATGTACTCTAGAGTAAAATAACCCTCTAGAAGCATGGTGAAATGCTTACATTCTAGTCGAGAGTTATTATCTTAGAGTAAATGGTTAGTCTCGGATAACTGCTCTCAACTTTACTCGGCTGTTGGTGATACCGGCCCTAAGAGAAGTTCTAGAATAGGCGGCGTATGTGGGAAAATGCAGCGAACGTAACTAATTCTCTTCAGATTCCACGCACAGCAGTCGTCTTCACACAAAGGCTTTCACTGATGTGCATTCTGCGTTAGCACGTAACCACTATGTACATTGGTTTGAAACTCTTCGGGCAAAGGCTGCCTTTTACGTTATTCGTTCCTTTGGCTTTTCTACCGAAGGCAATCCTCGCCCATATTAGGTCATGTAGACAGCAACGAAAGACGGTCCTCCTAATTCGTTTTTATAGTTTTCAGAACATCATTGATGATCTGACACGATATAGTGATGTTTGTTAACAAATAAGAAAGAATAAGAAAAAAGTGGAATGCAAAAAGGTATCATGTCCTATCAGTTAACCAAATGACGTTGACCTTGATGAGTGTGTGTTGTAGATTCGCGGCACGGAGTGTCATGCATTTCGTGATAATACATTAAAAGTAATTGTGCGTTTGTCATATTTCATTAAATTAGAATACTGAGCATTATCTTTTTTTTATAAATGAGTTCATTTTTCTCTTTCAAATGCGGGGAAACTTTTGGTTCGAAGGAGAGTTGTGCTATAGACTATAATTTTAAGTCTACGTACTCTTATGTTTTGTGCATCAAATCTACATGTGGTCTGCATTACTCTTATTAAATGTACCCTACGTAGGCGCTGTAATATATGAAGACGTTTTAATATTTCACAACAAATAATTTTTAAAAAATAGAATAAGTAATCATAGTAGTGTAACTGTTATATTTGGGATTTCAAGTTTTGTTTTCGAACCAACAGATCAAACAAAACATTTATTCATTTTGGAGAAAACCCTCTTGGCGTTTACGCGCTTGCGCAGTGTCCACGAATGATCGGTCAAACGACAATGTTTGAAAAACACACATTTTCGGTGTCAGAGCCCCGCAAAATACGTATTACACAAGTCAATACGAGTCAGTATACGAGTATTACACAAGTCAATTCGTATTTCACAAGTCGCCAACCTTCACCCCCGTAAAAAAGATAGATTACCAAATTACGCAGTGAACGTTGTCTACATAATGGTCTACGTGTGTAAGTTGACTACGGAAATTCCGCGCAGATGCATATAACTAGTTTGAAGGCCCAGTCGCCTTCTACGTAACTTCCTTTTTCTGTGTACGCTTATCTATACGTTCTTCTTTCCATTGTAGATAGTATAACCGGTTTTGAAATTTGTGTTCTATTTGCATTTTGCTTGCAAACACTGTCGTAAGTCAAATATTGTGAAGGAGATTAAAATTTTCATATTGAACATTTACATTTGTTAATTCACAGGAGCTTTAGTTCTTTAATGCGAAGTGATATGTCCCCAAAATTTAAAGAGTATGAATAATAAAACTTATTTGATGAATGGTTTGGAAAGTGTGTGTCAACTGATGTACTACCAGCCAAAACACAAAATATGATTGTCTAACAGTGTTAATCCCCAGATAAAATATTGAGATGGTCCTTTGTTTTCCTTCTGTGCAATAAAGTTAATTTTCGTTCCCTACCCCCGTTACATATACTGTTACGTTATAGTAATTAACGAAACGAGTCTATGAAGAGGCTATGAGATGCATGGATGGTATGTTCAAGAAAATGAGTGACGACATGAGCGAGATTTCTTATTTACCACGTGTGCAATTATACTCTTTTTCGCATGTGTTACGTTCGATATTTTTTTCATTTCCAATATAGCATAATTTTAATTTTGAGAAATTCAATCATATCTTTACCATTTGAGATATGTATTTGATGACGTCATTGGTTCTATACAAGACCTATTTCGGTAGGACTTGAAGTGTATACTTTTGATCACCTTAGTGTATTAGGAAATAATGTTTGAAATAAGAAATAAGAAACGTTTGAAAATGGAATATATTGAACGTATACCAAACAAAATATTAGAAGCAGCTCACAAGCCATGAAAACATTGCTTCGTACGAACAGTAAGGGCGTGTTTGAGAGAACAACACAAGTTAATATTGGAAAGGAGAGAAACGATTCCGTTCTGACTCAGACGTTTTGCTGGTGTACTTTACAGAGCGGGTAAATACAACTGACGATTGCATTTTTTCTATTTGTTATACGCTAAGGCCAAATGTTTTTCACGTAACACATTTATTAATTTTAAATATTTTGTTGTTCCATTAGTCAGCTATTGACAAACCAACATTCTTATGATCATACTTGTTTATATTGAAGACGAGGCGTGTAAAGGAGAATATCGATATTTAAAATTATAAACAATTTACTTGCTTTTGTGAAAAAATGAAAGAGTTTTGCGAAAACAACTGCTCTCTCTGAGCCGTCGGTTCAAATAGTAAGCATACAGTGCAATAAGTAAATATATCTGTACAATACAAAGCGACGTCTGGGTTAGGATGATTGATGAGTAGGTTAATAGTTTCTAATTTAACTTATTGTACTACAAATATTAACAAGATTGTCTAAGAAGTAGTAATTATTAGTTTATAATTTTGTTTCATTTGTTTATTGATTATATGATTTTCACTGCCGTCTGGAAATACATTGGCTATGTCCGTGTTATAGATACGTAATTAAACGATTTTGATTAGTTATGGTTTCTGATTGGCAGTTGTAGACTTTTAATTGCACGATAATGTTTTAACTGCACGCTTGTCATAAACATAGTGATAATAAACGATTTTCATGGAATAAATGAGCATATTTAGTTAACTAAACGTAAAAATAACAAACGTAATATGTGTAACTCTTGCGGTTTCATAAATTGGGATGGAAATTATCGATAAAACTATGCAGTACAATTATTTGTGGATCAATGTTTATTCAGGAAGATTGTAGACAGCATATTAATGACAAAAATGAGAGCAATGTAAAATGAAGGTTGAAATTGTTAATTGTTTAAGAAAAAAACACATAAACGTGTTGAATAAATTACGTAAGTGTTACCTCACAAACAACACATAGAAACATTTTCAAAATATATTTGCGTGAGAAACTTCTGGTAATTGCTCCAAGTCTTAATATATTTAGTTGTGTGTATTCATCAAGAAGTTGAGGTCTTATTTAACAACAGGAAAGACCTTCTGTGCTCATGTAACACTAATAATTCCATGCAGCTTAGACAATAGTATTACAACATAATCTATTCATGTCTTGATATTTATAGTTAGTAAGCCAGTTGTTTTATGACTTTTAAAATTTATTGGAGAGGTTTACGGATATGTGGAAAAAAATCATGGGTCAATGTATGGTGGCATTTTACTTCTTGCTATCTAATCTCTGAGAAGCCACTCCGCTGATGGAAAAACTTGCAACTTCATCATCCTTCTGAACGTAAGTCTCTTGCATCTTCTGAAACCTTGTGGAAGTGGATACAAACTCATTCTCTTGGCAGACGAAGAGCAATACAGAGGATCAATAGAATATAACTCGATTATATCTAATGTTTTCTTCTCTTCGTTTGGAGAGATCAAGATCATCATGACAACATCAGGAAAATTAGTGTTATTAAACCAAAATTTAGTCTAAATATCTCTCAAATGAAATTTTGCTCATAAATGTCATCTGGTTGTGAAATTGTGAATGGAAGAATATACAATGACTCCTGTGATGCACAAAACACATCAGAATAATGATCGTCAAGAAATGATGTATACTACGACCCATTCTAATTTCTTGAAATCGTCTCCTATATTATTTCAGTAGTAAACATACCTTTTGCGGCTCGCACACGCAACCAATCTTGATGAATGAGTTCTCTAAAGAGAATTGCACAGACGTGAAAAATTGGCACTTAGGCTTTAAAATATGAAGGATATGATAAGATAAGATTTGCTCTCGTTGCAACAACTAGAAATACCATTAATAGTTGCTTGATACCGATGAAGATCGTTTCTTATGCGTGTAGGACAGTTTGTTTAACATTTTTCTTGGTCTGCAAGAGCTGTATACCTAATTGTGGAGGGAACTTGGATGGTAATGGACCATAAGATCCCTTGTTTCAGTTTCACGATATCCTGAGGAAAAACTGGAATTTGTTTCACACATCAATTCCGTTTTTTATTTGATATTCCTCTCAATATGGAAATGGAAGGTTAGGGAAAGGGTAGGATTTAACATACGAGAGTTCCCGCACGGGTACGCTAGTTGGTGTTTATTTGTCAAAAAAGGAAAATAAAGTATATTAACTGACCTTCTAAAAGGGTTGAAGGTGCCAAAATTTCGCAGAGTAGAACTTTGATGCTACTTCTATACGAGTTTTCAGACTCAAATGATACCAGTGATTGTGGATCATACCAACTTCACGTTTATCACCCGTCATTCTAACATCAGCTTTGGGACTTTTCGTTACAGTTGAAGTTGAGTAATAATCGACTTCTGTAGCGTGAATGACACCCTCAATGTGTTGGCACATACACTCTGTAGTAAACTTTGTTCAGCTGAAGTTGGCATAATTTACAATAGTTTGAGTACGTACGAACCAACATATGAGTACGTACGAAACTAGAGGGGAAACTCGTTGAACCATCCATTCTGGATGTGTACGACCATATTCACATTTTTTTATTGATTTTGGCATTTTGGGCAAATATTCTCATCGAATGTTTTGTTTTAAAATTTTTAAATCTGGCATTTGAAACTGATTAAACGTGTTAAAGTTACGCAAGAAAATACATGTATAACTATTAGGACATTAGAACAAGAGTCTATTTCTATTCGTTCCAAAAGTGACGGCTACCTAAGTTTGATACTGGTCAGATACTTCATTCAGCAATGACCAATCGATTGAATGCTCTTTGAACGTATTTGAGACCAAAAACGTCTAGTTTGCGGTTCTACAAAAGAGACTTCCTCGGGTAAGATATTTTCCTGTTCTCTTAAATGTGGGTTAGCTTTATGGCTTCGTCCTACCCTCTTCCAAGCTCCTATCTACCGATGCCTACCAAACTCTCTCACAGTCCCTATAAGTGCAGTTGGTAAGTCATTTTGCCTTGCGAACGGTGAGGTAGGTTTTTTTGTTATAGTTGTCGTTACAGTAGTAGTAGAAAGAACACTCTTACGTTTTCCACCTCGAAGAACTTCAGAACAAGTTTTGGTAGTAAAAAAACAAACAAAAAACGTTCGGGCATTTTTTAGTTTTACACAATAACTTTTTAATGGTTCATCTTAGTGTAAAAATAGTTATGTAAAATTTTAAAGGTCATAACATTTTCAACAAATTTGCTTCATAAATTATTTTTTCTCAAGCAAATGGTAATAGAGTTACTAGATTTTAAAAGTTTTTTTAAGAGATTTTAAAAGATTTTAAAAGTCAAATTTTCCTTTTTATTCTGAAGTTGCACAAAAGTACTAATGGTCTCTCTAATATTTTTAAGTTCCCAAGATCATTATAAATAAAAATCGATTAAATATTAATGTTTTTAATATTTACCAAGGTTAAAAACGGGTTTGGAAGTAGTGGTAAGAAGGGCACTAGGCTAATTCGTTCTGGCAACTAACACGATTTACTTCCTTCAAAAGCATGTCAGTAGAATAACATGACATTCGTTTCTTATTTTTATAATAATAATATTGATATTAATATTAATAATAATTATTATAATTATTATTATTCACAACCACAAGAAAGACTGCCTGTTCACAAAGAAATTTCGGGTACAATGTTGTGAAGTTTTCTTTGAAACCACCAACAATAAATGCGGATGAAAACCGTCAATGCGAATGGTGTCAGAAAATCCCACACAAAATTTGGCAACAAGAATTTGACTCAAGAAGCATGAATCACATTTCCTGACAAAATAAATTGCGCAGGCCGACATGAAGAAGAACAAGAAAAACCAGAACAAGAAAAACCAGAACAAGAGAAACAAGAACAAAGAACATGAACAAGAGAAACCAGAACAAGAGAAATCAGAACAAGAGAAACCAGAACAAGAGAAACCAGAACAAGAGAAACCAGAACAAGAGAAACCAGAACAAGAGAAACAAAACCAGAACAAGAGAAACAAAACCAGAACAAGAGAAACAAAACCAGAACAAGAAAAACAAAACCAGAACAAGAAAAACAAAACCAGAACAAGAAAAACAAAACCAGAACAAGAAAAACAAAACCAGAACAAGAAAAACAAAACCAGAACAAGAAAAACAAAACCAGAACAAGAAAAACAAAACCAGAACAAGAAAAACAAAACCAGAACAAGAAAAACAAAACCAGAACAAGAAAAACAAAACCAGAACAAGAAAAACAAAACCAGAACAAGAAAAACAAAACCAGAACAAGAAAAACAAAACCAGAACAAGAAAAACAAAACCAGAACAAGAAAAACAAAACCAGAACAAGAAAAACAAAACCAGAACAAGAAAAACAAAACCAGAACAAGAAAAACAAAACCAGAACAAGAAAAACAAAACCAGAACAAGAAAAACAAAACCAGAACAAGAAAAACAAAACCAGAAAACGAAAAACAAAACCAGAAAAAGAAAAACAAAACCAGAAAAAGAAAAACAAAGCAAGAAAAAGAAAAACAAAGCAAGAAAAAGAAAAACAAAGCAAGAAAAAGAAAAACAAAGCAAGAAAAAGAAAAACAAAGCAAGAAAAAGAAAAACAAAGCAAGAAAAAGAAAAACAAAGCAAGAAAAAGAAAAACAAAGCAAGAACAAGAAAAACAAAGCAAGAACAAGAACAAGAAAAACAAAACCAGAACAAGAAAAACAAAACCAGAACAAGAAAAACAAAACCAGAACAAGAAAAACAAAACCAGAACAAGAAAAACAAAACCAGAACAAGAAAAACAAAACCAGAACAAGAAAAACAAAACCAGAACAAGAAAAACAAAACCAGAACAAGAAAAACAAAACCAGAACAAGAAAAACAAAACCAGAACAAGAAAAACAAAACCAGAACAAGAAAAACAAAACCAGAACAAGAAAAACAAAACCAGAACAAGAAAAACAAAACCAGAACAAGAAAAACAAAACCAGAACAAGAAAAACAAAACCAGAACAAGAAAAACAAAACCAGAACAAGAAAAACAAAACCAGAAAACGAAAAACAAAACCAGAAAAAGAAAAACAAAACCAGAAAAAGAAAAACAAAACCAGAAAAAGAAAAACAAAACCAGAAAAAGAAAAACAAAGCAAGAAAAAGAAAAACAAAGCAAGAAAAAGAAAAACAAAGCAAGAAAAAGAAAAACAAAGCAAGAAAAAGAAAAACAAAGCAAGAAAAAGAAAAACAAAGCAAGAAAAAGAAAAACAAAGCAAGAACAAGAAAAACAAAGCAAGAACAAGAAAAACAAAGCAAGAACAAGAAAAACAAAGCAAGAACAAGAAAAACAAAGCAAGAACAAGAAAAACAAAGCAAGAACAAGAAAAACAAAGCAAGAACAAGAAAAACAAAACCAGAAAAAGAAAAACAAAGCAAGAAAAAGAAAAACAAAGCAAGAAAAAGAAAAACAAAGCAAGAAAAAGAAAAACAAAGCAAGAAAAAGAAAAACAAAGCAAGAAAAAGAAAAACAAAGCAAGAAAAAGAAAAACAAAGCAAGAAAAAGAAAAACAAAGCAAGAAAAAGAAAAACAAAGCAAGAAAAAGAAAAACAAAGCAAGAAAAAGAAAAACAAAGCAAGAACAAGAAAAACAAAGCAAGAACAAGAAAAACAAAGCAAGAACAAGAAAAACAAAACAAAACAAGAACAAGAAAAACAAAACAAAACAAGAACAAGAAAAACAAAACAAAACAAGAACAAGAAAAACAAAACAAAACAAGAACAAGAAAAACAAAACAAAACAAGAACAAGAAAAACAAAACAAAACAAGAACAAGAAAAACAAAACAAAACAAGAACAAGAAAAACAAAACAAAACAAGAACAAGAAAAACAAAACAAAACAAGAACAAGAAAAACAAAACAAAACAAGAACAAGAAAAACAAAACAAAACAAGAACAAGAAAAACAAAACAAAACAAGAACAAGAAAAACAAAACAAAACAAGAACAAGAAAAACAAAACAAAACAAGAACAAGAAAAACAAAACAAAACAAGAACAAGAAAAACAAAACAAAACAAGAACAAGAAAAACAAGAGGAAGAAAAACCAGGAGAAGAAGAGGAAGTGGAAGAGGAGAAAAGCAAAGGGATTTCGCTTAGCCACGAATGTTAATGAGTCTATGCTGTTCATATATCCATACCTTGAAAGAAATTCTAATGAATTCCATTTTCTTATTGATGATTAAATAGGCGAATTAAGAGAGATTACCGAACCGATAACTGGACAGAATAATTGTTCCTCCTTCAAAAGTGAAAAGACTTATTGATAACAAAACAAACGAAACATGTTGTATATTTTCCAAATGTTGAATACTAAATATTAAATGACTTCTGGTATGGAAAGAAGAAATATAGTATCGCAGATCCATGTTTGAGTCTTCAAAACGTATTTAGAGGTGTATGAAATAAAGGAATACTTATCAGCAAACAATTTCTTACATAATGTTGATTCGGTCATACGTTGCTTTTATTGTTTGAGTCAGGAATTTTCAAAGCCAAGAACGGTGCAATAGATTAATGAAAGAAAGTCTTATCGGCATTAAGACTTAGGACATTTTTTGTTCCCTTTTGTCAGGAATTAGCGCATATGTGTACAACAAATTTGGATCGCAGTTCCTTATTGATATCTGATTTGCATTCGCGCGATTTTGTATTCGCTTTATCGTATTTTGAAACTTTATTACTTGAATTGTCATACTTTCTGTTAAATAAAGAATCAAAAATAAATAATGAATATTTTTGTCACTTTAGGTTTGACAACGCAGATCATAATGTGAACACTAATAATCTTATCCATCTCATGGGACAAATAATGACATTAATTCCCCAAACTGCAAGCGAGTTTCTTCCAAGACCAAATCCTTGTCAGCATTGCTTGTTATTTCCTGCGCCCATTCATATTGACGGTATACAGCTGCATTGATGATTGATATGAAAGAAGACTTCGAAACCTGTGTACACAATGTCTTCGTGTATAGGGCAGTCCTTTTGTGATTCCACAAATTCAGTCGTATTCTCTTTCCCACACAAGAAACAATACGTTTTGTAACTGGAGGATCTCTTATGTAATCAAAGAGCTGTTGATATGCATGGCTGAGAATGCTCACTCTCCTTTCGAGTTGATGCAGAAATCAATTTTGGATTAATATAGTTAGCATAAAAAGGTTTAGGTACAGTAACATCCTCCTGCAAGAACAATTTATGAATTGATACGATTTCTTGCTTCTTCATCACAATCACCCTACCTTCGTCCAAACTCCCCTCAATATAAAACAAACTCCCGACATACACACATAAATGTTATTTACTGCAAACCTCCCTTTCAAAAATAATCGAGAGAAAATCGATGTAGAAGCGCTGTTAGGAGCGATATAGGGGATATGTCGTGGCCGAGAGTTAAGATTTCAGAATCTGTTGTAAATAATAATCACCATAACGTCCATTCACAAAAGTAATCATTTCGGTAATTATGAAACGCGTCATAGTAGTATATTTACAACTAAATATGTTTTTTTCCTTCTTGGACAGAGAGCGCCATGTTGCACGTTAGCATTTCTTAAGTAATAAAATTATTATTACACTTTGGTCACGAATAGACTATCTTGGATCACACGTGCATGCACTCTGTATTTACAGGGACTCAGAAACATGCAGATGCATGTAATATTTATCAGATGGATCAGCACTTAGTTGGATTTCATCTTCCAGAGTTGTTAGCCCTGGGGGTATGGAAGATGAAATGATAGTGAGAGGTGAGAGGACCACACACACAAACAAAAATACACCCATGCGATCTTCTGGTGCGAGACCGCTACGACACTACTGCCTTAGCGATCTCGGCCATCTGATCGCCTAAATTTATTATTATCAATAATAATAGTTATAATAATATTAATAATATATAGAAGAAAATGACGAACGTCATTTTATTATATTGAAATGCTTTTGATGCGATTTTTATTTATAATGATTTTAAGAACTTACAAATACTTCATTAGAGACATCATTAGTAATATTGTGCAACTTCAGAATAAAAATGAAAATTTAGTAAAATTTTCAAATCTCGTAGATTTGTTGCTATTTGCTTGAGAAAAATAATTTATCAACCAAATTTGTAGAGAATTTTATGACTTTTAAAATTGTACAGAACTAAATATTTTTACACTAAGATCAACAATAAAAAAGTTATTGTGCAAAAACCAAAAATTGCCCAAACTATGTTTTTTGGGCCCAAACTATGTTTTTGGGCGGGGGGGGGGGAGGGCTACCAAAACTTGCTCCGAAGTATTTCGAAGTATTTCTTACTTCTAACAATATAAACAAAATAAAAAATAAGGGGTTCGGGTCCCGACACTGGCATGATTTTCGACCTTAGCTAGAGAGTACGGTCGAAATCGGCCGCTGTCTGGACGAAAATACTAGTGGCCGGCTCTCTGATCAGTAGTTTTTCGTGTTTTCTCTGAGCCTTACTAGGCGAATGCCGAAGAAGAACACTAACACAACGGGCCACGAACCGCGCGCGATTCTTCCTTTCTCCTCAATCGGTATATTTTTGAGAAAAAAATCATGGCATTAAAGTACTAATTGGGGACAAAAAATTCTTTTGAAGATCTTATAATATGTCTTATAATGTAGTTGTATGAGAAAGTATAAACACGTAAAACTTGCAAATTTCGAAAATTTAGAGGTAACTGTGAAAATCGGACCTAAGCTGCCTTTATAAGTGTCATTTACTGTACTCGTTGAATAAATATAATATAAACTTACTTAAACTGGAAATGGGTATAAATCCGGTGGCAGCTAATTACATAAACAAGATATAGCCAACATGCAAATTATATAATAATAATAATAATAATAATAATAATAATAATAACAATAATAATAATATCATAGAAACAATAATAACAGCTGATAAAACAATAACATTAATAATAAAATAATAATGGTTAAAAACTGTCTGGTTCATAAAACATTAAATTACCTTAAGAAAAAAAAGCTTTTATCATCTGACTCCGCACTGGAACAGTAAACCGAGTTCCTCTACACTACATATGCATTAAGCAAGAAAGTAAAAGAAATCTGTTTAAGTAACGTGAATGTTATGATGTGGTTTTCTGCTTATTGTTGGAATATGTAGAATGACAAAGAAATAATTATAATAATACTACTTCTCAACTCTGGAATGCGCTAGCTCCAAATTGAAGCAAGTGAGATGAAATTCTTGTTGTTGTTCTTTCTTCGATTTTGTGAAGCAGGCACTTCTCACTCAGTGATCAGTACTGGTTCGCTACCCTTCTTATTTGTGATTCCACCAGTGAGGTCATTGTCCTCACCCCGGTAAATTGGTGTGGGTGAATGGCTGTATTACGGAAATGTTTAATGAAAAGGAAATTGTTTTAACCCGTAGCTTCGCCCCACCGCGAACTCGATGCAAATGCTCCCATGGGGCGGGGAGTCGTCGCAGCTGCGTGGCGTCGCTAGCCACCGGAGCGAGGAGGAGTGACGTGGGAGGAGAGACGCGAGGCTAGCCGGCCCCTTCACACAATACCTTCTGCCTTCCCATCGCCCGAAAGATGTACATCGGGTTGACCTTCAAATACACTGACTGTCGGGAGTCTCTTCTAAACAGGGATGCGTTGTGTGAAGATTGGGGCTCAGGTAATCTCATAGGGATGCCGTCTGCTTAGTTGGGCTCTTGGCTTGGCCGTGGCGGTGTTCGATATTCTTGATAAATTGAGGAGGAATTTATCGCAGCGCACTGAGAATATCGCACAAACTCGACTCCGATCGGCCCAGAAAGCTGGTAGTCGCTAACTGACAAAACGGCACTGTGTGTCTGTACTTGGCGCGACAGCCCGCGAACGGGCCAGAGCCTACCAGCAGCGTCCCGGCCTCGCGGCCATGGGCTAAAAGGGTACGTGTGGTTAGCACGAAGACATCCCTATGCTATATTCTGGTATTCGCAACCTGAGAAGTGGGCTTTCTGGCCGTCACATAGCAACATATACTGAATCATTGTAAGAAAACCGTAAACTATAATCTTGCCCGACCCGGAATCGAACCCGGGGTTACATCATGGCAAGCGAGTACGCTGATCGATGAGCTAAATCTCGAGGGTCGGCGCAACGGCACTTCGTAGGTTGTTATTGTTTGTCGAGTTCCCTATGGCTTGGAAAGTGAAGCCGAATGCTTGAGACGTTCCGTGCTCTCGGAAGCCGCTTCGCGACGCGCCGTGTTGTGCTGTGTTATGTGGCGGGCAGCGAGGCGTCGCGTGACAGCGCGGGTCGTCGACGACCTCGCGAAATGCAGGAAGCAAGCGGAATGCAGCACGCGGGGCTCGCTCCCGCGCCCGTCCCCCTCCCGGCCCCCTCCCTTCCCCACCTCCTCCCCGCGGGCAGCGCCAGCGAAGGAGGCCGCGCGCCACTCGCGTGGACGCAGCGCCCCGGGCGACGGAGGCCGCGCCGCAGTGGGCGCACGCGCGAACTAAATGGCACACACTTTCTTCAACTAGTGAGAATCCGCTGCTCTTCGGCGAAAGCCGGGTGAGGTCGCGCAGAGCGTCAACTGATGCCATTGCAGTTCCTCTGACCCGGAGGTCCTAGGTTCGAGTCCAGGCGGTTGCAGGAGTTTCGACACTAGCTTGTCAGCTAGGTCGAGTTTACCCGTGGTCCGGAGGAATTCTAGTGGCCGACAGCTCGATAGTTGGCTTTGATCGATAGTTTCCGTAGTTTCTCCGATCAACACCAGGTGAATGCCGGATCAGTACCATAACAAACGGGCTACGGATCGCGCGCGATCTTTCCTTCTTCTTCCTTGACTTCTCCCCGCCCTTTACTTACATATTACACACTCACTTGCACTAGACTACCACACATGCTGGGAGACCGGCCGGGAGCTTAGAACTTGCCGCAGCTGTTTAGAAACTGTAACAGCTGTTTACAGTTTCATCCAATCATCCATCATCAAGTCCCCATAGTGACGTTCAAGCTCCCGATTGGATGAAACCGTCAACAGCTGATACCTGCCAGGGGCAGAGTTGTGTAAATCGCTGTATAAAACTGGCCTTTTTATGCGCACGGGTCATTTGATACGTTGTGTAATATTGAATATACGTATCTGAATAACTGTCACCTTTAGTATCCATAGGAAGAACGCAAACAACGTTACTTTAACATCAACAATTACTTATCTGCTCAACTACCTCTACTCAAAAAGCTGTAGAACATAATATTTAAAGTATATACCATTCAACGATGGATTATATTACTTTCATTTAATATTCAATATCGTATTGAAGAAATAGTGTTTTATCAAAAAACCCGTACATTTTTTCACATACAGTTTTCAGATTCCTAATAGTAGAATGGAGATATGACTAAGAATATTATAGAAGAGTAAAACCTCGTAATACATGCGAATTTTCATTGAAAAATGAAAAATTGTCGTTCGTATGTTTTAGAAAATACAGTTTTGATCTCATTTTCCCAGAAATCTTTTCAGTTTTCGAGTTCGAGTAAGTTCATAAGAAATCGTTTATATCACATGCAATAGTTATAGCAAATGAAATAATTAGGAAGACGTCCATAAAGTAAAAATTAACGACGGAAGAAATTGTAATTTTAAAAATAACATTTCTTTAAATAACATGAGTGAATACAATGGATACATTTGCCCATGGTATTCATTGCCTCCCTCTCGGTGTTTCTAACATTGTTCTGGGTGCGTGATCCGGCTCCTTAAATACACACTGTTTGCACAAACCTCGCATACCTTGTTCCCTGTTAAGCCAAGAGATTTTGGAAAGATTAGGATGTAGATTTTACGATAGTCACAGAAAGTGCCACACGCCACGAACACAACAAAAACGTTAATGCCTTGCGAGGATTTCGAACCCACAGCCTTAGTGTCTTAATTCCGTGGCTCACCTCCTCCAAGCCCCTCTCTCACGAACCAGAATCGCTTGACCGCCCTTATTTGCAAAGGCGTTCGGTGGCGGATTACCGAACAGGCGCGAGGCTCGGGCTTGGAAATTCATCGCTCAAAACATTAAATATATTATTTTTATAAATTAATTAACTACATTTCAGAACAAAATTTATCCACTTTTTCTGTACCAGGGGCGCACAATTCAGATAATTGCTGTTTTTTGCCGCAGCATTACATAAGGTTTTCTGTATTACACCGTACATATACGAGAAAGCAAAAATTTGTCCCAGCCCAATTGCCGGCGTACCCTCTGTATTTTCGAGAATTGTAAAATTTCAATATTAAAAATTACAAAATTGAAGATGGAGATGCTTGGCTTAAAATTTGTTCTAAGAAATAAACTCTTAAAAAAGGACATTACGCAAAGTGTTGCCAAAATCCATGTTTTGTTGGCTTCATGATACCGAAAAATTGATGGACGGAAAAATGTTTCTCAGCCCGTCTGTTGTCAAAACTAGCACCAAAACCATTCAGCTAATTTTATCCAATATTGTTATTCATCAATCAATGTAAAGGAAATATAGGTCTTCTAATTTGGAAAGTTGGATATTTTGATTTTTGATAGTTCATTACATAAATAATTAATCGAAATTTTCTCAAAAATGGTTCCAAATGATTTTAAAACTTTTACTTCAGTTAGCGTATGGGACGCTTAAGAAAAAATTGTGTGGACCTCATTTGTTAAAATATTTGATTTTTTAAAAATTGCAAAAGTTCAGTTTTTTTCGACGTCTTCCTGCAACTACTATATTGAAAATTTTCGTGAACGAAATGTAGTGTTGAAATAAGGTCATGTACAGTTTAAAAAAATGATTACTTTTCGTGAAAGATTGCGTGAAATATGTATTATAAATTTTACAATTTTTCAACATTTGTTTTTCTTTAAATTTTCTCTTTCTGACTGTCAAAATACTGTAAAAAAATTGGTGCTAGAGTTGTTTCCGGCAAACTCTATATTTTCAAAACGTTATAATTTCGAAACTACGAAGTCGAAGAATAAGATTTTTCCTTAAATAAAATCTGTTCTGTAAATCAGCTCTTAAGAAAGGTCATCTATATTTTTTAAGAAAAATAGAGTAGGTTCTTCCATAATTTGTGCTCAAATTCATGCAGATTCAATTTTTCAGATTCGTGGAACGCTTAAGTAAATGGGCAGATCTTACATGCGTTGAACTCTCTGTTTCAAAGAACTGTAAATTTAGGAATATTGCGAGAAAACTTGTGCAGTTGGAGAACCACTAGTTAATTTTAAAATGCGTGACGACAAATGTAATGACTATGTGGAAAATATTTGGGAAAATTAATATGCATAAACTATCAAAATTATATTGATATATTTTTTTAATCAACTTGTTAATTTTATTGCCTTCGTAAAAGAATAAATTATTAGTAATCCTATAGTAATGTATTATTATTAATTAGACATTTACAGTATTTATTTTTAATGTACAGATAAATTATGAAAATATTTTTGATAATTCCTATGTTCAAAGCAAGTGGTGAACGTTATTTAGTTTTCAAAAGAGTGAATAATTATTTGAAATATGCTTTATCCCAAAGATTTAAGTTATATGTCTATTATTTGTAGAAAATCTAAATATGATCACAATGATAAAAAGACTTAAACGGACAGTAAGTAGATTGTTGCAAAAGTAAAATAATAAAGCATGCATTAGCAGTCAAAAACTTTTATTTAATGATTATCAACTATTTCTAACAATAACATACTATAATTAACTATTAATACATAATCACAAATTGTGATAAAAGTTCATAACTTCTAACAACATATATTAAGAAACACATTGACATTCTTCTGAGAGTGATAATGGGTGTTTATGATGAAGTGTGCGACAGTTTTTGCTTTTTAATTAATAAAGGCCCACAAATATTTTCAATTATTTTTGACACCTCCCATAGATGTAAACCAATTTCTCAACTGATGGTACCAGCTTACGTTGCTCACGGCATCAATTGACTCCACAGCAGTGCCTCGGATCGGGAGGTTTCCCAACAGTGGCAGTTTTTCGACACTATCTGGGTAGCTAGATCGGATTCAGCCGCTGTATGGAGACTTCTCGCGACCGGCTGCTCTGATAAGCAGTTTACTGTAGTTTCTCCGATCAATACTAGGCGAATGCTGGATCACTACCCTAACAAATGGGCCACGGGCCGCGCACGATTTTTCCGACCTCTTTCTTGTCTTATCCGCAGCCCTTACATACACTTACACTGACATGCACTACATCACGACACATGTCAGGAGACCGGTCGGGAGCTTAGAGCGGGTCCTAGCTGGGGCGGTGGCACCGTGGATGGGGAGACACGACCCCCCTAGCCCGGCGTCGGATCTCACCATCCAGCGGGGGAAGATCATAGCCACCTCCCAAGGAAAAAACATGAACTTACTTTAATGACCTTAGCAGTTGACGTGCCCGCAATAACGAAGTCAATCAATCGACACCATCTAAGTGGTTCGTCTACTCTCGCTGTCTGAATGACAAATCTAGAGATCGCTCGCTCTGATCGGTAGTTTCCTCCATCGGCAGTTTTCCGCCCCCATTTCAAGGGCGGCAGTTCCTGCTTTTCATTTGTATTGCTTGTCACGCAAAGCGACTGTTTACCCATTCCATAATAGCCTGGCGTTGTTTGGCCTTGAAGAGAAAATGAATGTCCAACGACCATGTCCAAATGAACTTTTTTGCACGCTATCATCTGTGACATCGAAACGATGCTTCAAAAACTGTTTGTTAGATGCGGACTATGTTGTGACACAATGATGTTACATGATGCATAGTGCAAGTGCGTAGAAAATATGTTATGACTTTTGGTGGCTCATGACTGGCGAGCCCGCTTTCCCTGTCGTGACCTCTGGTTCGATTCCCAGATGAGGACAATATTAAGTTTGCGTTTTTCAGTGTTGTTCTAGTTTATGGCAATATGAAAGCTTCTCTCGGGCGGAAATTGTGAAATAAAGGGTGTAGGGGAGGGGATTCTGGAACTCAAGAAAACGTGCGCAGATGATCTTTTCACACAGTTTTCACTGTTTTTTGGCTACATAAATCTAAATCTACATCTACATCAACTCCAATGAATCTTTCTAACTGTGCGTTCAGATCGATCGATATATCGAACCTACTACGCTGATCTTTTCATTACTATGCAAAGTGCTGGTGGCGTCAAATACTATACAAATCAGTTGTTATCTTGATTTGAGTGAACAGCGAAGTATTTCACGGATGTGAATACGTGAACGGTTACAGTACGAACAACGTATTTATGAGCTGGAATGTAAGGAAATTACATGCACACCTTATATTTAAAGAAACATTGCTTTCTCGAAAAATTATTTAAAAGTCCGTGTATACGGGATGACCATGTGTAGTTAATGGGAAGCACGGGATCATAGATATTATGTGATTCTGAAATGTTAACCTTCGTCGTGCCAGACCACAATTTGAATTTCTCTTTAAAATAATTCATATTAATATTGTTTCTTGTTTTACGGCATTGTTTTATCAATTTTAGCTTTCTAGCATATGGAGTAATAAACAAAGTATGGAGAAAGTTATGTGATGCTACAGAAACTCGATTTCGAGATTCTTACGGAAATTCGCAGTTGGGGATCCCTAATACCGAAAAAGTGTATTTTTCAAAACGACGGTACGTCTGAGCAGCATTATAATAATATAACAGGAATTGGTACACTTCCGAACTTACTCTCTAACCCTGTCAGAAGGTAGAATATCGAGTGATCATTACTTGTCCTGTAGGTGATCATTACCAAAATTCAAGTGGCTGAATTCCGTTAAAGAAAATAAATTAATAAAATGTATAACAAATTGAAAATTGACCTTTTTGGCAAGATATCTATTCAGGCTATTCAGAAAGAGTGATGCTTATCGCCCAATGGGTTCCGCAAAACGAGTTTAGTATAGTAGCCAATCAGTTTTGAGAAAACAACGAATAAGTTTTTAAATATGGCCACCACTGTTACTTTTACTGATTTAGTGACGAATTCGGAAGAAATGAAATCCTTCGTGAAAACTATCCCTAACCACACCTACTGTACTCATTGAACTGACATTTTCGAAGCGATATCGCCTGGCGCTGGAGCTCATAGGGCTGTTGGAGGAACATCTCGAAGAGCCATGCTATTTTCGGAGATGAGCGACTACTTAAGATACTGGTCATTCATAACACGATAGCGATTAACATTTTTTATAAATTCATAAACAGATTTACCAAAAATGTTCTATGCTCGACGGTGTCTAATTTTAATTGCGACTATATGGTGAATAAATACGTTAATAAACACAAATAAATCTATTCAATCAATACAAGAGTTAATAATTAGCTATTGTACTTTTAGCATTACGAAACTTCTTAATGACACTGCTCCTAAAATGATTCCATGAAGATAAGAGTAAATATATTTGACTAATGAAAGGAAAGTACACATTGTGTGAATTACAGTGACGTGGACATTTGATAACTTCTTGGATGGGCATCTGCGATACCCTGAAGTTTGAATCATTTCTTTGTACCATTGTATCATTAACACGATCGAGCATTCCAATAGCTAACTTTTTATCGTGTTTTGTTTTACGGGAATGCGAATTGAATGAGTGATACACCAAGTTTGAGCTTATTCAGAAATGGTCCTGGTGCAATAAGAATCCAGAGCCCTTGCTTGATTAAATTTAGTCATGTTCTGAAAACGGTTCCTTGCGAAAGCTGAGTGAAACTTTGAAAACAATGGCATCCCGGCGCAGCGTGAACGTAGCACAACGTCCGGTCTCCGCTTTCGGTGGCCGGATGATGGTGATGGTGATGGTGATCGACAGGGATGTGTCGCGTGCGGAGCGGACACGCGACAGTGCTCTGCCCTTGGGTTCGGCAGAGCTGAAGGCTAACTCCTCACCCCAATTGTTCACGTTATTTGCTGAACAGTGGAACCACCAACCTTTCCAATTATTATTTCCCAAACTTTTGTGGTAATTTGAGATTCCTCAAATCTCTTTTAAACGTCCAGAAGATCTGACTAGTGAGTTTTTCTTTAAGTGGACTATTGCAACCAATTGTGTGCAGTTCTTTGGGTCCTCTCCAAACCGAATAGTATCTTTAATCTATTATTTTCCCTTTAAGTATTTTCCTGTTTCTGTCCTCTTCCCCCATTAAGTTCAGGAGTATGCTGTCTGCGACGATCTCCGATTTAAGCTCATTTAAGTGAGCCCAACAACACTTAGTCGTCCTCTGAGTCGGTGTTTTATTTCGATAACTCTGTATTTTGTTTAAATAATTTATATTATTGTATAATGTTTTTAACACACCGTGCACAATACACAGTTTCTCGTGTTTGTTTTCCGTGTGAGAAGCAGCTAATGTTTTCACAATGTGCGAAAGACCGCGAAGCAGCAGCAAAACATCTGTAACGATTCGCAATTGTCTTTTGTCTTGACGACGTCTTTGTTTATTATTTAGAAACAATAATGTTACGTCACTGACTGGAATTCATTTGCTTTGGTACAATTAAGGTATTTCTAGTTATTTGATATTTCTGTACTTGACGCATCGCGTCTTGCTCACGGCGTGTTAAAAATTAGTATAGGCAACACGGGCGCGAGGTGATTCAGGCACTCGGCTCTTTGTCGTCCTCTCTACACTCACGAATCACCTTTTTCGCTCTCTTGTTACGTAAACTACTATTTTATATCTGATTCATGTATTCAAAGTGAGCACTGATGATGCAGAGCATGCTTAATACTCATTTGGCCTCTATTTTTCCACTCAATAACTCTTTAAACGGCAGCATTTCTCGTAACTCTTAAGGAATATGAGAACATTTGCGGAAAATACTAATGGGCAAGTGAGTTAAGTTTCGCCCACTTCAAATTTATTTCTAGATTATAATATTTTCTTTTTGGACAATAATATTTCCTTCTACTATGCCTCATTTTCTCACATTTGGCCCGAAGTCCTGTTACAAGGACGTTTTTCGTTATGTAGTAGTAATTTTCAGTTTTGTGAGAAAGTAATCAGGTTTAGTTGACATTCATAAAGAATCTTACATCAGTTAAGATTCCCACGATTTATCCAATTTTCGGTTTTTATCTTTCGGATCATAGTTAGATTGGTCTGATTATTCACTTTCAGCAAGTGGCTGCATATTCTGCATCAAATTGTCATATCGTTCGGCAATACGATGACCACGCACATGTATCAGCATATCTGCAGAACTTATACAAATATATCACAATAATGTACTATATATTATTTCTATTATCATCATCCATAAAATAGCCAATCTTACAAAAGAAACACAACGTATTCATGACACGGACATAGGTGAGTATTCATCCTGGCTTCAGTGATGAAGATAACGCCGAAGATATGTGGTCTACCTGACGAGACCAACAATCTCTTTACTACTTTTTCATATTTCCGCTGCTAGATGGCGCGCAGACGGGCAGTTGGAAGCGCCGCACTGGTTCTCTGACCTCGCAAGGGAACAGAAGAGTTTTTGACATAGTCTAGAGCCTGGGGCTTGGCGTTTTCCTTGACCCCTCTTCCGAAAGCTACTCATATTGTCGAAAAATGTACTAGTTATTTTTTGAAGATCTGCCTTTGAAGAACATTTCATGAAAGAAAAAATCTTTCTTCAATATTGTACAGTACAACCCGCTAATTCGAATCATGCAAATCCGAAATTTCGGATAATCCGAACGAAATTCGAGATAGAGAAAAATACACAAAATAAATAAAATGTATATTTGTAGTCTAAAGAAAGGATTTTATAATTACTTTAGAACTGAACAACTAATAATTGAATTACAAGACAAAATGAAACGTTTGTTGCAACGGTAACTACGGTGTATATCAGATGTTTATGCAGTAGTAATTTTCACTTAGAGGAAATTGCCAAATAGGTAATCTTCTTTTGCCAGAAGAACTGTATCTGTTTGAAGATGCGATGTGATGATGCGATCGCTACGCTACTACGCTATTTTCTCACATCGCACGCGTTGCATTGTCAGAGACAGACGCGGGATTTCGTTTACTTTATTGCGGGTAAATTTCAACGCTATTATGAACACGAAAATATTCGTTTATATTAATGTTTTAAGTTTGTTTTACTTTGTTTTTAATTTTGTAAATTATTTAATTGAATATTATTAATTAGATTAGTTGAACACAGAGTTGACGATCCTCGTTATTTAAACGGTCGGAACTGTAAATTCAACGATGCATTTATCACAATGAATCATATATCGAAGTATCGAAAATGTTTATTACTTATTATGATCACAAATGTCTATACACAACTGTAGAATGCATATTTTTACATCTACATTAATAAATTCTTTTCATTAAAATGCGATCTTCTGTTTTTGGCAAGATCCAAAGTATTTATAGGTTTATTTATAGAGGATAAGGTGATAATATGAGCCCCCACTTCTATTTCGACCTTCTCGAAATCGATTTCGAGATTTCAATGGTAATACACATTTTGGGGTCCCCTGATATCGAAATTATTTTATTCAAAACGTCCGTCGTCTGTCTGTTGTATGCGAACAACACTAGCGCATTATCTACGCGTATGATTTTTTGCGAACTGAATAAACCCCTGTCAATCTGCCTCGAGTCGAAGCTCCGCGATGTTGAATAACATTAATTAATTTGTGGGGGTACTTTACATGAAGCTCTCAAAACATTTTAAAAAATAGCTCCAAATGTTTCTTTACATTTCTTGTAAAAAGAGAGTGAAATTCATTTAAAAAGATGTCATAGGTTGAATTTTCACTGAGTTCCGAGTTTTTGAAAATTGCAAGAGATGGAATTTATTTTCGGAGTCTTTTTACAACTACAAAATTGAAGATAGAGATTGTTCTTTCAAACTTTTCTCCATAATTAGTTTTTCGTTTAGGTCATGCACATTATTTTGAAAATTATATTAGTTTTCACGGAATATTGTGTCCAATATGTGCAATATTAAACAAAATATCAAAAAAATTTCCTCAAAAACGGCATCACATTTTTTCTTTAAACTTTTGCAATCGATAGTGTTAAATGTTCTCTTATAAGAATACATGAACCTACTTTGGTTTTCTTTTGTTTTTTCACAAATTACACTAATACCTTTTTTGGCTTGTTTCTCACGTCGTTAATATTTACATTAGAGGCGATTTGTTAATATTATTTTATTTATAAGCACATGTGCTTTAAATAATGTCATATAACGTTTCTGAAAGCTTAACAGTTTTCTGTGAAAATGAACTCGTTTCCGCATTTTCAGGAACACTCAAGAAGCATTTTTTCAAAAACGACTCAAAAATTTTTTCTTCAACTTCAAATTTCGCAATTACAGTAACGCCTAAACGCTATTTTTGACAAAAGTTACCACATTTTTCAACAAAAATGTCCATATGAGACAAAGTGTTACTCTTCAATAATATTCTTAAAGTAATTTTTCGGTTCTGTCATTAGGAAACTAAAAAATTGAGCAAATGTAAAAAAAATTGGGTGACAGTAGATGGCAGCTGGCAAAAGGATGGGGCACGACCTAAGCTATCACCGACCAAAGAAATTAGGAAACTAACTACTACGAGAAGGTCTATGCCATGCTGAAGCACTACTAATTCCTTTTTGTTTTTGACCTAGAACCTTTCGTGGCACTTAAAATAAAAATCGAACATAAGTTCTAGTGTATTTAATACGAGCCCGTTAAAGTGTGGTGATCTTATACTCAAGCATAGTTCGGGTCTCATTTTAGAACCATCGCCATATTAAAATTCTCCAAAGTAAAAACGGTCTTTGATGGTTCGAAATTACATATAACAGACATAAAAACATTGTTTTAAATATATTGTATTTCATTCGTTAAGAATTAGAATCGGTCTAATCAAACTCAAAATATAGTTAGAACCCAAAGACTTACCTTCCAAAGCTTTAAGAACCATGATAACACGAACACCTCTGTTTCACATCAGCTCTCATTTACAACTGAACCACAGAGCTTTGATGATAAAAGAAGTCATTAAACTAGTTGTGAAAATAGTTTCTGCTAGAATGTTTGTGATGTGTGAAAAGATACCAAGGGGACTCATATTATATAAATGGCTCATATCACCACCTTTGCCTCTATCTATATCCATAATAAACAGGAAATACTATTTATTTTTGAGAGATAAAATTTGAATGTTATGACTCATGATTTTAGCTACGAAACTGTTTAATTTCTAAGTTAATAACGTTTAAGAGCAAAATATAATTACAACGTGGCAATTAAATGTGTGTTAACAAAATGCATATAGGTGTAAGGGGTAAGAATAAGAATTTATTAATAAGATCTATTTCTGTAACTCTGATCATTATCCCGCGCGTTTTGTAATACTGAACAAAAGTTCACCAATTTATTAATGTATATTAGCTCAGCTTAATAAAATTATTGTTTGCTTAATTATTATTATATTTCTTCTCAAAATACAGAAACAAGTAAATCTTTTATACATAAATTTGAAGATCCGCGAAATGAAATGTCTCAATATGTATTTTTTAATTGTTCCCAAGATTGGGGGATGGCAAGTTGCCTCCCCTGAATCCCACCTTTGCTTATAGATGTATTTGTATCGGTATATTTTTTCCGTATCCGAACAGACCACACTCCCAATTAGTTCGGAATACCGGACTTCCACTGTAGTTGTAGCAAGACGCCGAAAAAAATTGAACTTGCAATTTTCGAAAAATGAATTATTTCAATGGAATCGAGACCTGCCCCCATTCTTTCAACGTTCTCTACGATTTATGATAAAAAGGGTACCTCCGAATAAGATGGTAAAAACTTCCCCTAAACCAAATGGCTTATTTGCATTTACACTATTACTCTTCACATAAAAATAAGATTTTTGAATGGTTCTTAGTCCCATTCCACCACCCACACCCCTCTACAGCCTTCAACGTGTTTTTGACAACTTAACATTATTTTATTTGATTGGAAAAACTATGAAAAATAAAAAATAAATTTGTTTGACTCAGCAGCAAAAAAAAGTCATTTACCAAGAAGTCGATTGTACAAAAGAACTAATTACTGTAGAAGAACAAAAAATGCTATTAAGCAATGCATCTGGCAAAAATGGAACGTCTAGGAAAACTAAAGGTCAAAACTACCCTTGATCCATAACAATGTGTTGGAGCATCAACCATTAATTATGAACAGGAATATTTAATGCGTATTGATCATACTTAGATAGATACTAAGTCATTCTGAGTGAGGTTACTCCAACTTGACTCACTCGAATCTCATGTCAAGAACACCATTGCCCAATAACAGATACCCAATGTGCAGTCTTTATTTTCCACATATTAACAGAGTGTAATATGTGAAAGAACTTAATTGCCTGAGATCATCATTTAAAATTACACTAATTAGGAAAACATTTTTTCATATTTTCTCAGCTCCAAATCCAAACACAAAAAATGAAACTATTGGTGCTACAACAGCAAATACTTTCTTACGTTATTGGAAGCAGTTATCTAATATTGAAATATTGCATTTTCTGCGCTACTAATATGTCAGCTAGTATTCAAAACCGCAATTCAACCAAGAAGTGAGTAACGCAATGTTACACGCAATGATACACAGCGTAACGTAATATCAATACAGTAATTAGATTATGAGCAATTAACATCAAAATAATTACGAAAATTATGGCTGCTCACTCCTGAGTTGCCATTCGTCGTAAAATAAGTGTTTCGATAGCGTTTCATCATTTTCCTTTTATTCAATAAACAGTAACTTTTTAGGGATCAGATGATATTAAAGATTCATAACATACCTCACCGGGGATTTTGAGGAGAACTTTATAAAAAAACTACTGCAAAATTCATTGCAAATGGAAGTACTGGCCATCGGTCTAGGAGTTACACCACCACCAGCTGGTCTTAATAGAACAGCAGTATATTTTCACCGCCAACATCTCGACGTTCGACAACAATTAGCTTCTCAAAACTCGGTGTTGTATTGTTGCAATATTTTTAGTAAGCATTGCAGATTGTTTAAAAAGAAATACATAAATACATTGAGAATACAAATTCAATAAAAAATAAAAAAGCGAGAGCGTAAAAATAGAATTAATATTGGCATATTCAATAGTAAATTATAGTTAAAGTTAAATTATTTTTCATAGCATTGTTTCAATTTTTTTCAGGACCCATAGTTGATGTGAAACCTGTATATATTTTATTACTTTCAACCAGAAATAACGCAAAAACTACTAGTTTTTTCAAAAAATTGTACTAGAAACCTTTTTAAGATCTAATTTTGTACAACAGACTTTATCGGAGACAAAAATCTTTATCTCCAATTTTGAAGTTTTAAAATGTTTTTCCAATTTTAAAAAAATCGGGAATGTCAACAAAAATGAGATCTGCACAGTTCTCTTAAATGTCCTTTGCATTATTCAACAACAAAATTTAATTTAAAAAAATGAGGCCATTTTTTTTAAAAGTTTGAAAAAGTCCCAAAGGCTTCATGTAAAGTACCCCAAAATTAATTTTTTTTTCAAATTCCAAGGGCGACATCAGCTAAAACGATTGGAGAATATTCATTTTGGAGAAAATCGGCTGAACGCTAGCGTTGTGGACAGACGGAAGGACGGACAAGCAGGTTTTGCCGTCAATCGATGTTTCGGTACGAAGGACGCACAAATCATGGATTCTGGCTACACCATGTGTTAGGAATTTTTTTCTATATTTAGCAACTGAATTTATCTACTTTTTTCTTACCAGGGCCCAGGAATAAGAGTTTGTGTGGAAAATTCGCCGACTACAATAATTTATCTTCTTACGTTAAGAAGAGAAGCAAGACGAGCAAGAAAGTAAAAAAGTGATACTTAAAAATAGTTGGCCAAATGTATCTGTTTTTAAAAGTATTGCGAAATAAAAGTAGCTGTTTATTGACCCGCGGGTAGTGGGCTACTTGCAACCTAGGGGACTCAATTCAAATGGCAGGCAGCCCTTGTTGAGTTTGTGGCGGGCAAAACCACCCGATGAAGCTCTAGCGAGGTCACCCCGCTATCGTAGTAAGTCACTCATTGTTTGAATCTCTCACTCATCGTTTACTCATTACCGGCTCTTCGTAACTTCTGACAATGAATACCGTAGACGGTAACATTGAGATTCTGACTTCGAAACTAGTTAGTGTGCCGTATCTCCCAAACTCGCGCCAAAGATAAAAATAAAATAATAATAATAATAATAATAATAATAATAATAATAATAATAATAATAATAATAATAATAATAATCCAGCTACGATAATGCGAACATTCTGCACTTGCTATATTATTCTTTTGAAAGTGATAACTTGTCCAAACTTTAATCCAATTCCAAACTGTATAACAACTCTATCTATGAAGTGGAGATTCCCTACAAAAATGTAGTAAAACATCCAGAAAGGTTTTATGTGGTACGCCCAAAGAAACATGACTTAAGTTTATAAGGGAACCCAAAACCCTGTGATGAAGGCATAAAACCTATAGCTCCTTTTATGCACAATTGCAATGTTCGGTGCAGCGTAACATGTGTTAAAAGTTACATTTTTGCCCAATTTTCCTCCTACATCATATTCGGATTTTTTTCCATCTTAAGACTGATGTAGGTCTGAGAAATGATACTCTCGCCAGCACTATCATACTTACGGTGTTTTATGTTGATGGTTTCTTATAAATATAGCAAAACAGTAATCCTTTCTTAGCATACTATAGACACGAAGATTAAATAATGAACAAATACAAGTTTAAAGCATCAACGCACCATTATTATCACATTTCGTGTTACATACTACCCACCTCAGAAATGGGTCAAGAAGGCTACCTTCAAAAATCTCTTCATTCACCTTTGGATCTGGTTCACGCAAATGAGTTATTTCTCTCATTCATCTGGAACATGGAATCCTTGAGTCGTTGTAGCGAAAAACAAGCAACGAGAAAACAATGGCTTGTGGCATTATTCCGCTCAGCTACACAGGCAAAATGTTGAGAAAACATAAATCATATTTTTACAATTGTTTGACTTTGATGTCGTTTCCAAGCACTTGTTAGGCTAGATATACAGCGTACTCGTTCCTCCCTCGGCCGCCATCTCAAAGACGAGCACACAAACATCTCAGACGCACTCATTCGCTCGTCTGATATCACGGTCGTGGTTGATACCTTGTCAAACAAATATTTTCACATAATTCTTGGCGGTTTGAACGTAACTGCATTAGACCGTACTCAGAATTTACGTGACATAATGAAATTTATTACGCAAGATGTGGTTTACGTACACAATTATGTAAGAGGTTAATACAATCAATTAAAAAATACTATTGAAAAATGTGATAGCGTAGAAGACGAAGTCTTGTTCTACAGCTTGTCTTAAACGTCCGTCTAATAATTGGAGTTCCCTGGAAAATTTTCTGTGCACATCATGGAGTAACTCGTAAGGGGATGTATTATCCTAGGTTTTGGAAATCGGATGGCGACTGGACAATGAAAGTGGGAGTCTGCGAGGAATCGAACATAGGGAATCGCGAAAACGACCGATGTGTAGTCGGCTTCTAAGATTTCAAATTCAGAGATCGTCTGCGTCGCAGATTTTTAGCTAGTGTGGAAGATCCACTCCCGTTGGATTCAGACCTAGGACCTTCCTGTCTCTCAATATGTTGCTGAATTGCAATCATAAACATTACTTGAACCGTGAAGATCACCTTCTAAACCTTTAGATCTTACGTGTCCCAACATCACCTTTACTAAGGACTAACCCAGAGCAAAGTAGAAACATCGCACATTCTTCCTGAAGCCGAACAAGTTGTCAATGCGTTCACCATGCCTCGTCAGTGAAATATAAGAAAAATAAATCAATTACTTTCCTTCATCACCTATAACACTGCCGAGATATCTGGGAGGGTATAGTCATCGTCCATTCACGTATATCAATAGTTGTTGCTTATATGCGATAATAACGCTACCCAGAATCTCTGTTTTTCTCAATGCATTTGTGTGACTGTCAAGGACACACTGACCAGGATTTGGAAAATGAAAATAGTCTTCAAACAGTCTTAATAGAAGTGCATAATGTTCTGCCTGATGGAGCGTCATTATGCTTGCGAGCTTGTGGGTTTTTTCCTATGACGATATTGAATGCGGAAAGGACGGAGATGCTAGGTAACTCTGGGGAACGGAAAGAAAATAGCTATAGATATAAGTAACTCTTTGGAGTTGTTATAACTCACTAGATGTCCATAGTTTAGATCCTACTCTTTTCGTTAATTTACGTTTAATGTGAACTTCAATGAGCATTGATTTATAATATGATTTTATGGAAAAATAATATGATTATGAATACAGTGAAACCTGACTTGAATAGTCACTCGTGGTTGTGAAGCCAACTGGCCAGGAAGGCAAACATCCGTCATAATTTTACCAATTTCTTTCAAGTGAAGTATGTATTACTTGTTCACAGATTTTTAATTGAACTTAAATTGCAAAATAGAGGTAGCTGTTTTGCACGTGCCTATTTAAACTATAACATCATTTCCCAGTATTTGCATTCTTTTTCACACCACTTTACACGTTGTTTCTTCCAATCGTGAGCTTGATCCCATAGTTAACTTGGAATTGCAATTTATGTCCGGAATAAATTTCAGATCATGAATGAAAATCATTTATTGATACTCGAAAGACAAACTAATCTAGTAATCGTGAATTAATGCGCTGACGGCATCTTTGGAGTCAGAAAATTTTTGTTTTCTTATTTCTTTCATTGCATTCAAAGTTAAATAAATTGTTATTTAAAAAAATATATTTCATTAACTTAAATACGTTTAATTACACAATTGTCATGAAAATTAATGCAAAATTAAAATAAATGTAGACTCAATTAATTACGCTCTTTCATTAAAATCCAACAATCATGTCACCTATCTTACTTAAAATGAGCGGCAAGGTTATGTTTATTTGCAAATTAAAATTCATGATATCATTTAAATTTGTAAGCATTCGTGTTTTGTGATATTAATTGTATAATTTTAAAGTACTTTTTATTATTTCGTTAACATGCGCAAATCAGATAGGGATGCAAAATCAATGCTTGCCATGTGTACCTGATTACCTAGACAATATACGTCTGTCAATTTGTGATCATTAATGTCGATTTTCTTGACATCAGGTAAAAGGAAAATACATAAAGAACGTATTGTTTTCAAGTCTGGAGAATAAGGAAGAGAGACTAAACAACACATTATATTAGTATGAAAATTAACCTCCCCCATTGAGAAAGCATACATGGAAATGTACTGGAACACACGTAAGAGCATACGGGAATACCGCCAGTCATTGTAGTTATTTTAAGAACACACTCGTAGGTAAATCCTCTACAATATTTACCAATACTTGGAAGTGCATGATTTAAACTGTACGAAATAAATTTATATAGTAAAGTGAACATACGTTTTCAATAAAATCTCGATAACACGAATTTTTGATATCTCGAAG